>MU867261.1:2497725-3117782 GCA_033996785.1 Trichosanthes truncata
ATTTTCCAAGGAGAAAACAAATAAAAAGGGGGAGTTTTGTGTTTTTTTATTAATAAAATAAAACATAAGCAAATAAAATAAAGATAAATCAAATCTTACCAAATTCCAATCCAAAGGTGCAGTTCTACTCAATTGCAAAAATTGATCATAGACACTCAAAATATTTAAACTTAACAATGCAAGCACTTGGTCAACTTATTAGAAAACCCCAAAAAGTAGCAACTTCCCTAAGGTAATTAACTCTAACAAACGTCAAATTAACGCTAATTACCTAAACAATTTTTTTACGAAACCTCTCCAAATTATTTAGATAAAGGCATTACGTGCTTTGGAAGGACCAAGACAACTAATTAGATGAAATAACTTTAATCTAATTAAGATGCTCCTTTAATTCCTAGAATTAAACATGCAAGCCATGTAATATGGAAACCCACAAAAGATACACATGTAATAATCCTAACGCTACCGGTTCAATCAACATGACAATTACGGATCATGCGTCATGATTAGCAATCAAACATGTAAAACGATTGAGGCGTCAATTCAATCAAAAATACATACTTATAAAATTAACACATGAATCAAAGAATACTTGCAATTGAAAGAAAACTACATTAAGGTCCAAGCCTCACAATATTGCAATTGATTACAATCGACCTCTGAACTGAAAACATGGAGTTTAGCCAAGCATCGTGATAATATATCTCCCATTACACATGGTTCGATTTGATATAATAAAAGTGTAAAAATAGAAGGAGAAAAGCTCTCAAAAGCTCTCTCTAAAAGTCTAAGCAAATGAGGCAAAAGTCCATGACCTAAAGTGAAAAAGTGCTATAAATAGGGCTTGGGTAGCGTTGAGACGCCAAGGGTGGCGTTGAGACGCTGCCCTTGCGATTAAGGAAAGAATAATTGCTTATTTTGTGTGGCGTTGAGCGACGTCGAGACGATACTAACGTTGAGCAAGCCAAACCGCAACGTTGAGCAAAGACAGTAGCTTAGCATTGAGTAGCGTCGAGCATGGCGTTGAGACGCTTCTGGCGTTGAGCAAGCCAAACCGTTGCATCGAGCATAGCGTTGAGCGGCGTTGAGACGCTGCTCCCTGGACAGATTTGGTAATTTTGCTCTAACTTTTCGCTCAGGTGTCCGAATGACCTCCGGTTTGGCTCATTTGAATCGTTATTCGACATAGAGTCTCCAAATACATCTTTTCTTGAATCCCTACAAAATAAATATGAAAACACATAAAAAAAATATCCAACTAACAAAAGTTAAGTGTGATTAAATAAAACTTTATACGTCCTATCAGTTACCCTTGCAACAATGCACTTGACAGACGATGCCAAATTGTGGTGGAGGTCTCGATATATGGACATTCAAGAAGGACGGTGTGTCATAGAAACATGACAAGGGTTGAAACAAGAACTTCATTCTCAATTCTTCTCAGAGAACGTCGAGATTTTAGCAAGACGCAAGTTACGAGAATTGAACCACACTGGGACAATTCAGAATATGTGAAGCAGTTTGCTGAGGTAATGTTAGAAATCCGAGAAATGTCAGAGAAAGACAAGGTCTTTTGCTTCGTTGAAGGGTTGCAACCATGAGCGAGGTCCAAACTGTATGAACAAAGGGTTCAATGCTTGTCGGAAGCCTATGTGGTTGCAAAACGTTTGTTCGATCTCACTACAGAAGTAAGCAACGAGCTATCTCAAGATGCGAGACGAAACCAAACCTCCCCAAATAGAGATAACCGAAATTACCAAACTAGCTCTCCCAATAGTGAGGGAGAGAACGAGCGAAGAATAGAGGGGGGAGATCGAATGCCTTTCCAACAGAATGGGGGAAATACATGGCGAGCGTCGGCTCAACAGTATAACACTGGTCCAAAGCCCCATTCATGTTATTTGTGTCGAGGGCCCCATCGAGTGTATGAATGCCCAAACAGAGCTACCCTGAAAGCTTTTCAAGCCTCGTTGGCAAGTACTTCGGGGCCAAGGATGAAACCTCTGAAGAAGATGGGGGCGACACCCACATCGGAGCGTTGAAATATCTGTCAGCCTTACAGAAGAGAGTGGAGGGAAGTAGACAATCCACTCCACGTGGTCTTATGTACGTCGATGCATGGATCAATTAGAAACTGACAAAGAGTACCATGGTAGATTCAGGAGCAACCCATAACTTCATGATCGAAGTAGAAGCTCGACGGTTGAACCTACGTTGGGTTAGAGATGTGGAAAAGATCAAAGCTATCAACTCGACAGCCCTACCCATCGTGGGGTTGCACAAAGAGTGTTAGTGAAGATGGCTGATTGGACTGGTCAAACAGATTTTGTGGTCGTCAAGATGGACGACTTCAACATTGTGTTGGGGATGGAATTTCTCCTTGAACACAAGGTAATATCGATGCCGCTGGCAGAAAGTTTAGTAATCACGGGGTCTAATCCCACCGTGGTTCATGCCGAGTTGAGACAACCAAATGGGGCAAAACTGTTATCAGCCTTCCAACTGAATAGGGGGCAAGATAGACGTTGCAACACCAAGGTCCATGTTGTTGATCAACCTTGGGGGAGAAGGAATCACCACAATTATAACTCCTCTATGGAGTGGAGGCCTAAGCCAGAAGTTGCTCGAGAGTGTGCAAAGGAAGCACCAAGGTGCACAAGAGAATGGTCAAACAGAAACGACCTTATCCAATGAGAAGGTAGGAAGCGTTGATTCCACCAATCACCCTAAAGAACGCTTTTGAGGCATTGGCCGAGAGGGCACCACAAGAAGCCAATCAAAGCTAGAGTATGAAGAAGTTCCTAGAAGAGTGGAAGAGAAGTCAGAACTCAGAGGTTCGCTAGGACTGCCTTGAAAGACTTGAAGACAAACTGCTCGTGAGACCGTCGAGTTCGAGCATAGTTGGTTAACAGGGACGTCAACCATTTAAGTGGGAGAGAATGTCACGGTCATGATGGTCCAGGGCATGTTGCCAGTGGCCGCATGCCCATTTCAACCCCTTTTTATCATGCTTTCATGTTTATCGCTACGAGTTTGCGACGCGGAGCGGCCAACTTTGTTTCCAAGAGGAGGAAAATGGAGTCGCCACTAGCCTTTATTTAGAGGGTGTGACTGGGCACCCAAAAATGTGTTAAGATGATATGCGAATAAAAGATTTTGGATTCGGGGGTCGTTTGTGTATGGGGAAGGTATTAGCACCCCACAACACTCGTTCAATGAAACGAAATTTTACAATTCTTGTGTTATTTCAAAAGAAAATGACCTTTGTAAAAAAAAAAGTTTTTGGTTTTGATTTCTAAATGTCCCATGTTTTACTGATCATTATTTTTAAATTAAATAATGAGCAATAATTATGGGTGGCATAAAGCCATTCAAAATTTATTTGAATTTAATTTGGCATCCAAAAATAAATTCATCACCTCAAGAATATTAGGGAATCAACATCTTGATTTCCTAATCTCCATCATAGGAAATTTTTTTTTTAGGAAAATGTTTGGTTTATTAATTTAAAAAACATGTGTGAGAAAATGATTCTTTTTAAGGAAATTCTTTATTATTTTTCTATTTTAAAGAAGTGAAACTTTTATGGAAAAAACAAATTTTAGATTTGATTTAATGCATTGGAAAGAAATCAATGGGATGTTTTTTTAGAGAAATCAAAATTTCCTTTAAGAAAATCATTTTATGGAAATGCTCTTTATAAAAATATTTTTCTTTGTCTATTTTTTTATGCAAAAGATTTTTTTTTTAAAAAAAAGGAAAACTTCAAATTTAGAAAAAAATAAAGTTTCCTTAAAAAATCTCCATTTTATGAAAATACTCTTTATGCAAATATTTTGGTACTCTTTATAAAAAAAAAGTTTTTATTTTTAAAGATGGAAAACTTCAATCAAATATTTTTCCTTTTACATAACTTCTTTTTTTTTTTTAGGAAAAAAAAACTTTTTCATGCAATTTTTTTTTTTGTATTTTTATAGAAAATATAATAAAAAGGAAGAATTCATGAAAAGTTAATAATTGCAAAAAAAAAAAAAACTTTATTGAACACAATTTTATTTATTTTTTTAAGGAAAAATATTTAAATCATATCTCGGCATCCTAAGATATTGATTTTTCACCTCAAGAACCTTAAATTATCGGCCTCCCGAAGACTTAAAGTTCCATCATCGGAAAATTTCCTTGTTCCAAATTAGAGTCTAAAAAAAAACAATGGACTAAATATAAATGTGCAAAAAAAAATAATAAATACAAGAATTTACCAATCTAACATATAAATTCATATGATAAATAACTCTAAGTTCCTAGCTAAATAGCATGCCAACATAAAAAATAAAAAGACATAATACATGCTTGTAATTGTTATGCTAAAAAAAAACAAATTAAAATTTATTCGCATAATGTCCTATATACTAAGACTTCAAAACACGATATTAACAAGCAAAGAATATCTAAACATGCTTTTATTTTATAGAACAAAAAAAAAAAAAACTAAACAAACAAATATATATATATATATATATATATATATATATATATATATATATATATATATATATATATATATATATATATATATATATATATATATATATATATATGTATGTATGTATCTTTAAGGAAGCATGCTAAATAACACAATTGAGTAAAGGATGGAAAAATAAAAACAATGAATGAAAAATAGAATGTTCACCATAGATTACCGTTGTATAAAGGATAGTATTACCGGAGAGAAGAAATCGCCGTAAGCTACTTTGGGAGAGATTAATTGGTTGAATGGAGAAAGTAAAGAAGATGATTTTCTCTTTTTACTTCAAAAAATAAAAATAAAAATAAGAAAAAGAATGTATGTTGGTTAAAAAATCGTGAGTGAGAGAGGGGGGAGATTTTGTGGGGGAAGAGAGAATATGTGGGGAGATTTGAGAGGGAACTTTTGTGGGGGGAGAGAGAATATGTGAGAGAAATTTGAGAGGGATATTTTGTATTGGAGAAAAGAAAACGTGGAGATGGCTTGATGAGAGAGAGAAATATGTGGGTGGTTGAGGGAAGATGTGTGAGGGAGAGAAATTGTGTGTCCAAAAGAGATGGTTTCCTCCCTTTTTATAGCCCAAACCCCAATTTTAATTAAGGAAAAGAATAAAATAAAACCTAAAGGGAATAAAATAAAACAAAATAATATCAAATAACACCTAAATAAATGATTGAGTTAATCCTTCCAAAAATTTCAAAATTTGATTTGTCCATAATGAAATCTCCTTCCCAAATAAAAGAATATATTTAGCTTAATTAAAAACACCCAATCTTCAAATATTTGATATGGCAAATTAATTAGTCAATAAGATATTTGCTCTAATTAATTTTTACCAAATTTTACATATTTGATTTGGCTAATTAATTTTTACCAAGATATACTCATTTTCCTTTATTTTCTCTTTTTTCACAAAAATGCAAAATAAAATAAAATAACGGACAAATTTAGGGGTCTACAATGTTATGTCTTAGTTTAGTGTTGTTATTTACTTTTCCTTGTAAATTTGTAAGTGTATGACTCCTCGCCCACTTCCATGTTCAAGCCTGTCATAGGCATAAATCCTAAAATGTACTATAGGGGGGTATGACTAGTTGTCCAACATTCCTACCCGGAGTTATATGCTATTAAGCCATTGTTGTCCCTTTCTTACTTTATAGTGTATAACAATATTGTTTTCAAATGTTTTCATGCAATTTCTCTCGCATGTTTTAATAAAACATTTTTTCTCAAGACTCGAGGGAAGGCTAGATCATATACGAAAGTAGTCCGCAACTTCTGTCCTTCGTACTACTAACATTCTCGCCTGGTTAGAGCAAGTGCCGCACAATCGTTGTCCCATTGCGAAAGAGTGCGATTATGACACCAGGCACATGCTTGTAGCCCCTTGTGCGCGCTGGTATGGGTTCTCCTCTGCCATTCCATCCTCTTTTTCATGAATCTGGATGCGTTTTCGTTCCCTTTTCAATTCCTTGTGAAATCTATTGTTCCTCAGCTGCTTGAGCTTTTGCTAGAGCTTTGAAAAAGTCTTGAAGCTTCTACATGTTCAGGTCTTTCCCTTGTTTGCTAGGAGAACTTGGTTTTGTTCCCACCCCTTTTTCTTGAAGATTGGATTTAACTTCAAACTCTTCTCTTGGTTGATGTGCTGGAAAGAGCTCGGCCTCGACCATTCTATTTCAACTTCTATTTCGTGTGTTTTCGTTAACTCACGATTTATCCACTTCTATTTTTCAAATATGCCTCCATGGTATGTTTCCTTCAAAAGAGATTATCTATTCTCCAACTCATATGAATTTGTAGGGTGCTCGGTGATGCGAGCTTGTCGAGGGCTCGTCAAATTAAAATTTACCGATCCTAAGCTACTTGCAGCATTGAGTGGACCGGGTCGATCTCAGGGAACCGAATATTAATTTCTCAAATTAAATTTGCCAAGGAGAAAACAAATAAAAGGGGGGGATTTTGTGTTTTTCTAAATAAAATAAAACATAAGATAAAAATAAAGATAGGTCAAATCTTACCAAGTTCCAATTCAAAGGCACGGTTTTATCCAATTGCAAAATTGATCATAGGCATTCAAAATATTTAAACTTAACCATGCAAGTACTTGGTCAACTTATTAGGAAACCCCAAAAAGTGCAAATTCCCTAAATTCATTAACTCTAACGAACGTCAAGTTAACGCTAATTACCTAAACAATTTTGACAAAACCGTTCCAAATTATTTAGATAAAGGCATTACGAACCTTGGAACGACCAAGACAACTAATCAGGTAAAACAACTTTCACCTAATTAAGAAGTTTCTTTAATTCCTAGAATTAAACATGCAAGCCATGCAATATGGAAACCCACAAAACATACACATGTGATAATCCTAATGCTACATGTTCATTCAACATGACAATTACGGATCATGATCATGATTAGCCATAAAATATGTAGAGTGATTAAGGCGTCAATTTAATCAAAATACATACTTATAAAATTAACACGGGAATTAAAGAATACTTGCAATTGAAAGAAAACTAAGTTAAAGTTCAAGCCTCACAATGTTGCAACTGATTACAACCGACCTCGGAACTGGAATCGCAGAGTTTAGCCGAGCATCGTGATAAAATTTGATACCATTATTGTCTAAGGAGAAAGGAGAAAATGAGTCTAAAAACTCTCTAAAAACGTCTAGGCCAAGAGGCCAAAAAAAAAATCCCCCTTGCTGTCCATAAGAAGGCTTAAATAGCCTTCAAGTAGACAACTTACACAAGTAAGAAACCCTAAATTCTAGAAAGATGTTTTCCCAAAACAATTAGGGAATAATATTTAAAATAAAATAAAATAAAGTAAATAATGTTCTCTCTTGTAAAATGCTGGAAAATACATCTAAAACTCGAAAATCCTTCCCTAAATTCTTAAAACAAACATAGAATGTTGCAAATAAGGAAAGTTTCTGGATTGCGCAGTCTTCATTATTTTGCCCATAACTTCTTATCCAAACCTTGGATCAACGTGATCTTTATATGGTTGGAAAGATCATTCCGAGATCTTTAAAATGAGATCTAATTTGAATATATTCCAAAACGTGAGCAGCAAGATAATTGGAACGGAAGTTGGCACAAAATATTCTCGGGTACAGCAGTTTTCCAGCAGGAGCAGTAATCACTCAAAATGCCATAACTTTCATAATACTTATTGGAATGCAATGAGTATTATACCGTTAGAAAGATAATTCAATAAGCTTCGATTTGATACCAAATTTGAATATATTTTCATCTCGAAATATCATGATATGACCGGTCAAATTTGGTATAGAAATTCAGTTGCTCGAATCACCTACAATTTGGTCCGAATTAATTCCGAAATGGTGCAAACTCTTGAAAACATGTGAATTGCTTGAATCCCTAAAAAATAATAATAAAACACATAAAATCCTTCTAATTAACAAGAAATAAGTGTAATTAAATAGGACTTTATAGGTCCTATCACTCGGCTCGGCCATCCTTGTCAGCCTCGGCCACTTCAAGGTATTTGGATTTTTTAAACCGTTATGTTATTCTTTTTCTCTGTAGCTTCTGCTTTTTGTTTAATAAAGAGGCATATCTCCTTGGTAGCTTATTTTCCTTCTGTATAATAGGGAGGCATATCCACTGTATAGCTTCTTATTTGATGAGAAAATCTTGCCATGCTGAGTCTATGCATTGCCCATAAAGTGCATGATAATTTCGAAAAAGAAGAAAATAACACTTTATTCATGTCAATCAGTTTTCGAGAACTACAACAACAATAATCATGGACAATTTAATCTATTGATAATAGATCTTCAGGTGTTTGGTATTTCAAGGATGGGAAAGAGTCTTTCCTTTATGATCAATTAGGGTGCATTGCCAGGTCTGACAACTCTTGCAATTTGGTATGGTCCTTCCCATGTTGGACCTAGTGCACCTGTTGATGGATCTTTGGTGTTTGGCATGACCCTTCTTAGTACGAGATCTCATTCTTTGAAGCTTCGTCTCTTGATTGTTGCATTGTAATATCTTGCAATTATGTTCTTGTATTCTGTTGCTCGAAAACGAGCTTTTTCTTTGTGCTCTTCTAATAGATCTAAGCATAACCTCATTGACACCTCATTCTATTGAGGGTCAAACTCTTCTATTCTTGGTGAACGTAAACCAATTCCCACAGGAATGACTGCCTCTGCCCCATAAGTAAGTGAGAAAGAAGTCTCACTAGTGGTAGACCTTGCATTTGTCATGTATGCCCATAGTACATTGGGCAACTTTTCTGCCCATGCTCCTTTCAGATATTCCAACTTTGTTTTGAGATTTAACTTGATAATTTTGTTCACTGCTTCCACTTGCCCATGCTTGTAGATGTGCTGGAGATGAACATCGATGATCGATGATGAGATTTGAACAAATTTTTTTGAATGATGCATTATCGAATTATTTTCCATTGTCTGAAATAATAACATTAGGAATTCCAAAACGACATACTATGTTTCTCCATACAAAGTTAGTTTTCTTCTTTTCTATATTGCCAATGCTTCTGTTTCTGCCCATTTGATGAAGTAATCAACTGCCACCACTGCAAACTTAGTTTGCCCTTTGCCTTGGAGAAGAAGTCCAATAAGGTCTATTCTCCATTGTGCAAAAGGCCAAAGACTTACTATATTTCTTAGTGGTTCAAGTGGTTGTCTTGGTACTGGAACAAATCGTTGGCATTGGTCACATGATCTTGTGAAGCTTCGAGCATCTTGGAGCATTGTTGGCCATAATATCCTTGTCTTACAATCTTATGACATACGGATCTTCCTCCAAAATGATTACCACATATTCCTTCATGAATTTCCTTCATCACATATTCCACCTCAGTAGGTGTGAGACACCTTAGAAGTGGTATTGAATAACCTCTCTTATAGAGTTTACCTTCTCTGAGTAGTTAATGAGTTGATCACCTCAGTATTCGTTTGGCTTTTGCTCTTTCTGAGGGAAATTTTCCTTCTTTCAGGTATTCTAATATGGGATCTATCCAGGAAGAATCTTTCCTGACCTCGACCTCGGCCAGCTTGTCCTCGACTTAGGCCAGGTCGTCTTCGACCTCGATTGGCTCATTTCTAGCTTTAGCCTCTTCCTCTCTGGAAACCGTTGCGTCAGTTTCCAATATCTCTTCTTTGCATATCGTTGGCTCAAATAGGATTTCAACTAGAACTGTTCTGCTCAGTTCAATTTCATAAACGGCTGCTAAATTGAGCTAAAGAATCAACATTGGCATTTTGTGATCCTGGAATTTGCTTGAACTCATGTTTGGGGAATGAGTTAAGCAGTTCCTTGACCTTTGAAAAATACTTTGTCATTCTCTTCTCTTTAGCTTGCTATTCTTCAGTTACCTGCTTCATTATCAATTGTGAATCACTCAAGATTAAGAGATTAAAGATCCTCATTACCCTAGCGACTTTTAAACCTACTACGAGTGCTTTGTATTCTGCCTCATTATTTGAGGTTCTAAAGTTCAATCTGAGAGCATATCATATCTTTCTCCTTCAGGAGATTCAAGTAGAATTCCTGCTCCGCATCCTTTGACGTTGGAGGATCCATAAACGAAGAGTTTTCAGGACGGATTAGGATCTTTTGGATGAGATGCATCCATTTCTATTAGCATTGAATGTGGTCAACCTTGGCTCCTCCATGGTGGCCTTGACCCCTGCGTGGTAGACCTCGGCCTGTAGTGGAGTGAGCTTAGCAATGAAATCTACCACTGCTTGTCTTTTGATTGATGTCCTCAATTTGTAGTGAATATCGTATTCACTAAGCTCTACTGCCCACTTCATGAAGCATCCTGAAGCTTATGGCTTCTGCAGCACTTGCTTGAGAGGGAAGTTTGTGAATACAATGACTTTGTGTGCTTGGAAGTAAGAACGTAATTTTCTAGCTGAGGTAACTAAGGCAAGTGCAAGCTTTTCTACTTGAGGATATCTAGTTTCAACCCCTACCATTGCTCTGCAGATGTAGTAGAATGGTCTTTGGTGACCATTCTCTTCTTTGATTAGTGCAGAACTTACAGTGGTGTTAAAAACTGCTACATAAAGTAATAACTCATCTCCTTTAATTGGTTTGGTTATGAAGGGAGCTGAACTTAGATAAGCCTTCAATTCTTGAAAAGCTTGTTCTCATTATTTAGACCATTCAAATTGAAGACCTTTCTTTAAAATTTTAAAGAAAGGTTGACATTTGTCAGTAGCTCTACAAACAAACTTGTTCAATGCTGCAATTCTTCCGTTGAGACTCTGGAGTTGCTTGAGATCGGTTGGAGAGGACATCTCTAAGATGACCTTTATCTTGTCAGGATTTGCCTCAATTGCTCTTTGGTGTACAATAAATCCGAGGATTTTTCCTGATGTTACTCCAAAAGCACATTTGCTTGGATTCAGTTTCACCTTGTACTTTCAATGTATTTGGAATGATTCATGGAGGTTAGTTTCATGTTGATGTGCTTTAATTCTTTTTACAAGCATATCATCCATGTACACCTTCATATTCTTCCCCAACAATGGAGCTAACATTCGATTTACCATTCTTTGGTAGGTTGCTCCTGCATTCTTGAAACCAAATGACATGACTTTGTAACAGTAAAGCCCCTTGTCAGTAATAAAAGAAGTCCTTTATTGATTAGGTCCATACATCTTGATTTGATTGCATCTAGAGTAGGAATCCATGAAGCTTAATAATTCATGGTCTGTTGTTGCATCTACTAACTAATCTATCATAGGAAAAGGGTAATTGTCCTTAGAACATGCATTATTTAAATCAGTGAAGTAGATGCACATTCGCCATTTGCCATTAGACTTTTTTACTAAAACCACATTGGATAGCCATTTAGGATAATGGACTTCCCTGATAAAATTGGCTTTTAGTAAATCATCTACTTGGTTGGCTATGATATCGTTATGCTCTTGATTGAATGTGCGTCGCTTCTATTTCACGGGTTTGAAATCTCTGTCCACGTTCAATCAATGTACCATGACGTTGGGATCTATTCCTATCATATCTTCATGAGACCAAGTGAATAAATCTACATTGTTCTTGAGGGAAACTTATCAGTTTTTCTTTCTGTTCAGCCCCTAGGTTTGTTCCAATGTTTATTTGCTTGTCCTCTGATGTGAGCGGGACAGATTCCAGTTCCTCAGCAGTGAGAAGCTAGTCAGCCACCTTCTTTGTCGCTTCTTCTTCTAATCCTTCAAGTTCTTGCTGCCAAGTAGCATGAACGATTTGGTCGGCCTCAATTTTTTTTTAGTCAGCTTCGGCCTCGGTATGAGTTCGAGGAGTTGTGTTCTTCTGCATTCATCGAAGGTGACAATCCTGATCGAAATCATCTTTCTTCTCGTTCCAGTTTTTGCTTTCCAACATTCTACTCATCTTTTCGTAGGATTGAAATTAAGCAATAAGGTTTTTCAAGCAAGTATTATCGTTTTCCATAGACGGCGCCAACTGTTGTTGCCAAATTTTGGACAAGAGAAATCTCACCTGACTTCCACGTGACAACGACGGTAAATTTGTATTCTTGGGGGAAGAATGTGCCCTGCAAGACAAGAACAAACTGGACATCGGTGTGGTCTAGGCCACACAGGCTCAAATACTTAAGTCAGAGAGAGACTTTTTAGAGAGAATTAAGGAATTCTGAGAGTTTAGGCACTTGGAATGAATTTTCCTTGCTCTCCTCTCAAGAGAGAGGTTAAATATCTCATAGTTAAAATTTTTGTGGGTTTCCATCTTCAATTGGGAACGAAAGGACCGAACAAGGTTGGACCGAGGATACACGAGCCATGAGGGACCAAGGCAAGACCCAAAAGAGGGCCTTGTCATGGTCGAGGCCGACCACTGGCTTAGGCTCCTATCCAAGCCCGTTTCTTCATCCTTTCACTTATTGGGTCGGTCCTCTTTTAGTTTCAGTCTGTTTTGACTTCGTATTGAGCTTTTTTCCTCGTTTGGCCTTTTATTGTGGCCCTTTAGCCAGCCCATGCTTGTTGGTTCAATTTTACCTATAACAGTTGAAATGAAAGTTTGAATAATGATGGATATTGGTGGAATACCCGGTTCTGCATTATAACATGAACGAAAGGTCTTAGATTCTTCATGGGGTTTTATTTTAGTTTCGTAATTAATATTACTTAACTATCAATATTATATATCAAAGAATTTTAAAATGATATTTAACTTGTGCCCCATGGGTCCATGTATATATATATATATATATTTTATAAAAAGAAGTTGAGTGGTGTAGACTTGAAATAAATTAATATTACTTTTGAAGCTCATGAAAGTCTTTCAATAATAAAATATTAAATAAACCAAACAAAATATAGTAAATATAATTACAATCCTATGTCCAAAGTCAGTATAACTCAATGATAATTGACATGTACTCATTCCTTTGAAGTTAGAGGTTCAAATTCCCACATCCCCACAAAAAGTACTAAAAAAAAATGTGCAATCCTATATTTGATTTGACAAAGGAAATATGCTAAACATGATGTAATGCATTTATTTTTCATCATTAACTTGATATTTGATGAACAAATGCTTAATACAATTGTTGATCAAATGTTGGTGTTTATAACATGGTCAATGTTAAAATAGTTGGCGGTGATGACTAAAATTTTTCCTTGTGCTCATGAATAAAAATTACATTTGAAAGCTAAAGGACCTAAAACAAAATATTTAAAAGTTTGGAGATGAAAATGTGCCCAAATATTATATTTCAATAGCCATAGTAATTAAGATTCAAAACCATAATCAACATAAAATTGATAGGTTTGATATTTTCAATGGACTAGTTAAATACTCACGTGCGACACACGTCGTTTTTAATATTTGAAAATAATCCTCGATGATTGCATTTATAAAGTACTCAATTTAATATAAAAATACAAAAAAAATAATTTTAAAATAAAAACAATAATTATCAATTAACTAATAACATGAAGTAAATTGTTAGTCTTTTATAAATCTTGGAAGTGAAATGGAAATTAAAGAAAGCAAAATAAAAGATAAGATCAAATCAATAGGACAAGATTTTGACTGAAAAGATTTGACAAAAGAAAAAGTAAGGTAAAGAAATCTACTTTAATAAAGTAAAAGTACAATAATTATACGTAAAGAAAGTAAAGAAAGATAAGAAAGGAATCTTCATCTTTAACATTTATCGTTGTTTGTTGTGACATTCTTTATTAAAGAGGCTTTATCAAATTTTGTCTTCTTGCCATCGTCATCTTCTTTCATTCAAATACTTTTTAAATTATTGGTCTGGCAAGGAGGCAAAGTAGCTTACCAATGACATTCACATAAAAGATGAAAATAAAAGGAACAAAAGGACAAAAGCCAAAAAGAAAGATGTTAAGTATTAAAATCAAATACCCAGCAATAGTAAAATTTATTTAACCGTTGGGGAATCCTCTGGTAGCAAAATAATTGAAGCAGTACAAGTTTCTTCCACTAACACTAGGCTCCAATGATTCTGCAACACCGATTTTGCAACAACACTAACTGTGATCGTGTAAATAAATTATATTTTCGTAATATAAATGTTCTCTATTTTTTTAGCCTCATTTAATTTAACATATTAATTACAATTTTAGCTAATATATTAAATAGCTAAAACATTTAATGAGACAAGAAGGAACATTCCTTCAATTAAATGTCTTAACTGTTAAAAAACAGGCGAGTATTATAAACATAATTCAAGTTTGGGATTTGTAATTGTGAAAAACAGAAAGTCTGTTGGTTAAAAAAAAAAGGAAAGAAAGAAAGTCTGTTAGTTTATTTTTAAAGAAAGTCTGTTTGTTTGGTGAAATTCTGTGAAACCCTAAACCCTAAGCTCAACTTTGTTGTCTCTATTTTTTCGATCTCACAGCCCAGGCTTAGCCTCTCAATCGTTTGAATCTCCTCGCCTTTTGAATTCATGGATATGGAAATGAGGCAGCCCCAGGGTTGATGGCCAGAAACAGGGGACGCGAAGGAGAAATGTTCAATGTTTAAAGATTTAGGAGGGATGAACAATGTGCTGCAAGAATTGAAGTTTTTGCTTCGTCCCTTCTGCGGTTGAAATTTTGTTGCATGGACCTTCTGGCTCGAGAAAGACCAATTTGGCTCGCGCTAATGGAAATGAAATCGACGCCCCTTCTATGAGATTTCGGGTTTATTAGGTATGTTTTCATCTTCCAATATAGTAGAAACTGTATGCTGGATGGGTTTTGACATTTAACTTTATGTAGGAACATGTCATTTAATTGCTAATTTATATCGCTTTACTTGGTTCTTCTGTTGTTCCAAATGTATTGTTTCTTATTAAAAATCAAACTTACAACGATGAGTTTCTGCTATTGGTTTCTACTTTTTAATGCCCATGTTATGTGGCCATTAAGTTGATGATCTCTCTCTGTCTGCATTTTGTTTCTTTTTGTTTATTTTTTCTTATGTTGGGTTATTACATATCATTTTTTTTGTGTGCTTTTCAGGAGTATCCATTGAAAATCTGACTGACCTCTTCTCCAAAGCTCTTAGCTCAGCACCATCAATAGTTTTTATTGATGATATTGATGTTATTGCTTTCAAAGAAGAAAAATCTACGACTGTGTATGGACAAATAAGATGGGGCATGTTAAGGATTCCACATCGAAAAGATGAAGAGTAATCTCACAATTTATAAGATACATGGGCTATTTCGCTTATTGCCAATTGGTTTTGAGATGGAACCCCATGATATCTAATATGATATCAGAGCCCATGAAGCCCAAACGGGTATTCGATCAAAAAATTGGAATCCGACCCAAGAATGGTAAACCCAAAGATGCACCATCTTGAGGGGCATTTTGAGGATCCCACATTGGAAAGATGGGGAAATCTCACATTCTTAATAAGATGCATGAGTTACCTCCTCTCATTGCCAATTGATTTTGAGATGGAACCCCATGTAATCTAATATGGTATCAGAGCCCATGAAATCTAAATGGGTATTCGGTCCAAAAATTGAGATCCTACTCAAGAATGGTAAACTCAAAGAGGCACCATCTTGAATAGGCATGTTGACAATTTATAAGATACATGAGCTACTCCTTTCATTGCCAATTGGTTTTGAGATGGAACCCCGTGTTTCTCTAATATATGGTATCATAGTCCATTAAGCACAAACGGGTATTCGGTCCAAAAATTGGGATCCGACTCAAGAATGGTAAACTTAAAGAGGCACCATCTTGTGGGTGTATGTTGAGGATCCCACATTGAAAAAATGAAGTGAGAGGTCACAATTTATAAGATACATGAGCTACTCCTCTCATTGCCAATTGGTTTTGAGATGGAACCACATGTAATCTAATATGGTATTAGAGCCCATGAAGCCCAAATAAGTATTTGATCCAAAATTTGGGATCCGACTAAAAACTGGTGAATCCAAAGAGGCACCATCTTGAGGGAGTATGTTGAGAATCTCACATTGGAAAAATGTAGAGAGACCTCACAATTTATAAGATACATGGGCTACTCCTCCCATTATCAATTAGTTTTAAAATGGAACCCCATGTTATTTAATATGGTATTAGAGTCCATGAAGCCCAAACGGGTATTCGATCCAAAAATTGGGATTTGACCCAAGAATGGTAAATCTAAAGAGGCACCATATTTATCTAATATAGTATCCCATGAAACTCAAACGGGTATTCAGTCCAAAAATTGAGATTCGACCCAAAAATGGTGAACCCAAAGAGACTCCATTTTGAGGGGGCATGTTGATAATTTATAATATACATGGGCTATTCCTTTCCTTGCCAATTGGTTTTGAAATGGAACCCCATGTTTCTCTAATATATGGTATCATAGCCCATAAAATCCAAATGGGTATTCGGTCCAAAAATAAGATGGGCGCATGTTAAGGATTCCACATCGGAAAGATGAAAAGTAAGCTCATAATTTATAAGATACATGGTCTTCTCCTCTCATTGCCAATTGATTTTGAGATGGAACCCCATGTGTTCTCTAATAATAGTATCAGAGCCCATAAAGCCCAAACAGGCATTCGATCCAAAAAAAATTGGGATCCGACCCAAGAATGGTGAACCAAAAGAGGCACCATTTTGAGGGGGCATGTTGAGGATCCCCCATTGGAAAAATGTAGAGAGCTCATAATTTATAAGATACATGGGCTATTCCTCTAATTGCCAATTGTTTTTGAGATGGATCCCCATGTAATCTAATATAGTATCAGAGCCCATTAAACCTAAATAGGTATTCGGTACAAAAATTGAGATCCAACCCAAGCATTGTGAACCCAAAGAGCCACCATCTTTAGGGGGCATGTTGACAATTTATAAGATATATGGGCTACTCATTTCATTGTCAATTGGTGTTGAGATGAACCCATGTTTCTCTAATATATGGTATCAGAGTCCATTAAGCCCAAACGGGTATTCAGTCCAAAAATTGGGATCTAACCAAAGAATGGTAAACCCAAAGAGGCACCATCTTGAGGGGGCATGTTGAGGATCCCACATTGGAAAAATGAAAAAAGACCTTACAACTTATAATGTACATGAGCTACTCCTCCCATTGCCAATTGGTTTTAGATGGAACCCCATGTAATCTAAAATGATATCAAAGCCCATAAAACCCAAACGGGTATTCGGTCCAAAAATAAGATGGGGGCATGTTAAGGATTCCACATCGAAAAGATGAAGAGTAATCTCACAATTTATAAGATACATGGGCTACTCCTCTCATTGCCAATTGGTTTTGAGATGGAACCCCATGTTATCTAATACAGACATGGACAGACGAATTCTAGCACATTTAAGGATTTACATGAATAAATCAGATTCTTATTCTAAAGGTTCTATTCTTGTGGTTGGTGCAACCAACAAACTTGATTCTATTGAGTCTACGTTAGGGGTGGTCGATTGTTTTTCTCATGAGATTGAAATTTATTTTCCGAATGAAAATGCTAGGCTTGAAGTACTTTCTATTATGACTCAAAAATTAAGTCTCGAAACCTACTTTTGATCTATTGAAAGTAGCCAAGGAAACTCCAGGTTATGTGGGACTCAATCTGACAATCTTGGTTGACGAAGCTGTTGATATCGCCGTGAGGAGAATCTTTGATCAAACAAGACATGATTTATCTTCGATGGTTGTTAATGAGGAGCATTGGTGGAAGGAATGTTGCTCGCTTGATGAGATCACTAAGGTAGCTATCATAACCATGACTGACTTTGAGGTGTTAAAGGTTTTTTTTTTTTTTTTTTTTTTTAATGAAGCTTTTGTCATGTGATATAAGTTATTGACTTTTTAAATGAATTGTATCAAGTATTTTTCTCTTTTGTCTTTTTTTTTTTTTTTTATCGTATCATGCAAGAAGCAATTAAAATGGTGCAACCTTGTTTGACCAAAGAATGGTTTTTTGCAATTTCCAATGAAAAATGGGAAGATATTGGAGGCTTGGGACAACTAAAAACAACGTTAAATAGTTGTGTAGTTGAGCCTATAAAATATCCTGAAGATTACTAGGTACACATAGTATTATTATTTCGTTTTCTCATTTATATTCGAGATATCATTAATTTTGTTTCCTCCTTATTTCTCTCACACTTAATATAACTAATTTATTACCACGTGCAATGCACATGTGTGCATATATATAGGTTAAATTACAAATTTAGTCCCTATGGTTGTGAGAAAGATAAGATCCAAAAAAATAATCCCTATCGTAGGGACTATTTATGAGAATTTTATCAAATCATAAGGATGTAATTCTAACTTTTAAAATCATAGGGACTAAATTCTAACTTTTTCCTAACCATAAGGACCAAATTTGTAATTTAACCAATATATATATAATTTTTGAAGATTAAAATAATTTGAGTTCAACATTATGGAATACAATTACTATTTATATTTTCATTATTATTCTTTTATAATTAATTGGCTTCAATAATTTTTTTCCTATTCATATTATGATTTAGTATTTGTAATCTCATTAATTTTAATATAATAAAATCGTTTTCTATTATAAAATAAGTTTTTTTTTAATATAATATAACATAATTTAAATATAATATAATTTTCTGTTTTACTTTTGAAGTTTTTAAAATTTTATTTGTATTTCTATTATTATTGTATATATAATATATATTTTATGACACATAATTTTTTATTTTTTGAAGTTTTATTATTTAAAAAATTTTCTAAGTGCATTTTAGATTAAAAAAAATGAAATTAGGTGGAAGTAGAAGTTTTCACAAGCTTCCTTTATTTAGAAGAACATTGGAATTATAATTTTATCTAATAATTTGAATATAAATTTTTTGTATTTCAAATAAAAAAATCTGAGAAATACTACTCTCGATTATGAGAGATTATGATTTGATTAAAGTGAAAAGAGAAATATAATTTATCGAAAAATGACTTATCAGATTCAATTTTATTGGGGTTAATTTGATCAATTCCCCTTTGTGGAAATGATTATCTTCTTTTGAATTTGTTTTGAATTAATTTTTAGTTTGATTGATACAAATTCTATTGAAATAAATTTTAATGATGAAGAGATAATTAAAGATTGGTTATGATTTCGACGACATTTTTTATTTTTAAAAATCTGATTGACATTTTAAAGTATTATAAAATAATGATTGATGAATTAATTCATTAATTAATTTAATTTTGAAATAGCTAAAGATTCAAATAGATTTATTTAAGAAATCTTTTTCTCATAAGTTTTTTTTAAGTGATTTTGAAAATTTTAAAACTATTAAGTTCTATTAACTTTGTAACATAACTTTTAGAAACTATCGAATTTGAAAATTACTCTAAATGAGTTAGTTATAAATCTCAATCATATATTATAAGATTATGTTAAAAGATTAGATGAAGAAGTGGTTGTTTAATGAGAGTAATTTGATTTCTAGATTGAAAAAAAAAAACAAAGAAGTGTATGTAAGTGTAACGACCCCAAAACTTCAACTAAGATAGGGGACATTACTAAACTTATAACCATTAAGCTGCAGGAATTTCAGCAGCATAACGGTGTAACTATGATTTACACAAAAATTTCCTAGTACATGTTAGACAAGAATTCGCACTTCCAAATCAGATAACTAGATAGTCATCCCAAACTCCAATCAGATAACTACTAAAAGTTCATGATCCCTCGAGAACTCGGATCGAAATCAACAAAACTTCCTAAGTCTTTTCCAATACAACACAAAAATGTTTAATCAAGAAGAAAACAAGGAGACCTAGCAGACTTATTACAAGTTCCGTCGCAAAAGTAAATTACCAAAAAAAAAAAACAACTCAACTCTACTGAGAGAAATGTAACCCACCAATAACTCTCCAACCTCAGAAAGTAAGCCTCACAACCTATGTTTCAAACTATCTAAAAGTTTAATAGTCCATTCCAAAGAGGAAAAGAATAACAATACTGAAACCATAATCTCAAGACAATTATAACTATACTTCAATTGCACTAACAAGACGACTACTTTAAGGATAAATATTCAACTATGATCTTTCTCCTCTCATGCCTCCTCTTCAGCATCACCAGGGTCGTAGCATACGTCATCACCTGCAAAACCTAGTAGTGAGTCAGTACATAACACGTACTGGTAAGTAGCTCACACCTGAAGGGCCATCAATCAACATACAAAGCAAAACAACATGCTTACAAATATCATGCTTTCCTTCACAAGCTAGACATACAACTCACACAAACATTACATGCAACATGCTTAAATCACTGGATTATACTCGCAAATGTACCTTGTTTATCTCATGCATATGGAATCACTACCCAAGCTCGTCATACTCACTCAAACGTCACTGAGTCACTCAAACCACTCATGTTTAGCCCTCACAAGCTACCTGAGACTAACCCTTTCGAGACACGCCGACCCCTGACCATTTTTACCCAGGGCCTCAACGACTCTCTACGGTGCTCAGCGTTTGACCCTTGACCATTTTCACCCAAGGCCTCGAACTGTGCATCACTCCCTTGACCATTTTTACCCAAGGCAAACGATGACTTAACCACGTCGACCCTTGACCATTTTTACCCAAGGCCTCGAACTGTGCATCACTCCCTTGACCATTTTTACCCAAGGCAAACGATGACTTAACCACGTCGACCCTTGACCATTTTTACTCAAGGCCTCGATGTTTCTCTGAACTCAACGGTGACATACTACCCCTCGACCATGTTTACTCGAGGCACACTAGTATTCACTCCATTTTCTTTTATCTCATACAAGGTTCCCTAACCTCACTCATCCTTACTAGAATGCATGAATCCTACACATCATGCTTTTAGTTCATGATTATGCCAAACTACACAACAACCATAACCTGCTTTCGCAACCAATGCCATTGACTCATTATGCATCGCTAGATTAATCGAACTCAACATGGTAAGATGTTTATCACAAGGGGAACATCACGACATGAGGTTACCAACTCATTGTAGCATACTAAACATATTCAAAGTCACCAAACAATTCAATGCAATAAGATATTCATAAGTAAGCAATTAGAACACACAACTTGCTAACAAACAACAATCAAAACCCAACCGGTAGAATTCTACTTACAACGTCCCTAGGATATTCCAAGGTATTCCTAAAGAGAACTTTGAGCCCAATCTACGAACGTAAGTTTACAAGAATTAGAAATTAATCTAACGCATCTTATTTTAGTTCGAAAGATTTAAAGACTTGCTGAACTGGAACTTACTGAACTACTCCAAACGAGCTCGAATTACTGTTGGTTGGTGTTCGAGAGTGTTCGAATCAACCTAAATCTGCAACGCAAGGTTCCTACATGTTGGGACCTAAGCCATAACACTTAAAGTGATTTGCGAAAAGTCCAAAACATGATAAAACTTACCCAACGGTGCCAAACTGACTGAAACTCTGCTGTAAATCCCATTTTTTTGACAGTAAATGGCTTCGAATGTGGACCATTCGGAGTCCAAACAAGCTAAAATCACAAATAAGAGATGCTTAAGGCATGTGTAATCCAAAACTAAAGTCGATTAAGCATGGGTGAGAGACAAACCTCGCCAAACAAGAAGAAATTCGAGTGAGTCTGCTGTAAATCTTGTTTTTGACAGTAAACTGCTTCAAATGTGGGTTGTTTTGAGTCCAAACAAGATAAAATTACAAATCAAAGGTACTTAGGGTATGGGTAATCCAAAAATAATGTCAATTAAGCATGGGTGAGAGACAAACCTTGTCAAACAAGAAGGAATCCGAGTGAGTCTGCTGTAAATCCCATTTTTTTACAGTAAACTGCTTCAAATGTGGGTTGTTTTGAGTCCAAACAAGATAAAATTAAAAATCAAATGTACTTAGGGTATGGGTAATCCAAAAATAACGTCGATTGGGCATGGATATGCCTAAAACCTTGTCAAATTGGAGAGAAAACCCGCGGAACAGCTCGAATTTTCCAGAAAACACTCCAAACTGCAGTAAATCCTCAAATGGTCAGCCACGACGCCCGGATCTGCAAGTTGCACCCCCATTTGCCACTGCTCGCTGCTGTTGAAGGTTGGGTTCAAGGCGTGGGAGAGGAAAAATGGGTGCTTCGCCGGAGACGGGTGTTGCCGACGTTGAAGAAGTCGAAGAGGGGGATGGTGGCTGGTGTCTCACGAAAAGGGAGATGGGGGAGAGAGAATAAGAAGATAATTTTTGTCTAGGGTTTACTTTACCCTTTTTTTTTGTCTAGTTTCTCTAATTCTCTAAATAAATAAAATCCCTAAACAAAAAGAGGAGAGGAAAAATTTATAATCTCCTAATTTCCAAAATTCTACTATTTACCAAAAATAAAACTCCAAAGAAAGAACCTAAAAGATTTGGATTGAAATCTACTCAATAGAGGATTTGGGTTCCTTTTGAACTTGAAAATAAGATCTAAAATTAAATTCTCGAACCTTGAAATTAAAGATTTAATTAAAAAATCTATTTCTCCAAAATTATGGAAACTTAATTTATCGAACATAGAGATTAACTTCAAATTCTAATTTTTTAAATTAGAATTGTAACTAACGACTAAGCCTAATCACTTCTAAAATAGGCTAATTTATAACGCGGGGCATTACAGTAAGTTAGAAAAAAAAAATACATACATACACACACACATATATATCAGTATTAAAAAAAATAAGATATTTGAAATAAATGAAAAATTAGAGACGTCTATTACAAAAACAAATTGGGAGTGTAATTTAATTGAAGAATTTAGATTCAAATCCTAATTTGATTTGATTTTGAATCAAACCATATCTTCAATTGAAAAAAAGTTATCTGAATTCATTTTTGAATTTGAAATTAATCTGATTGTGATCAAGTATATGAGTTTTGATTGATGTAATTAACTGAAATAAGGGGTTTTTTAGTTTAAAAATATTTTCTACAATAAGCTTACATGTTTCACCTCCCTAACCAAGAAAAATGAACTTAGCTCAATCTCTCTAATAGTCTAAGTAACAAAAAATTATTTCTTATTTATTTTGTTTCTGGTATAAAATGTAGTAAAAAAAACGTGGAGTTAACGAAATTAAAGTTGGAAGAGATACCTATTTTTGCAACTGATGGAAGAGTGTCCAATTTATAGTTTAATACATATAATTATACATTTTATTAATATTAATATTATTTTAACTATACAATAATTTCATCTCTAAAATTGGATAAGCATTTTAATTGCGAATAAATTCATTAATAACTGTGATCGTGCAAATAAATTATATTTTCGTAATGCAATTTTCTCTGTTTTTTTAGCCTCATTTAATTTAACATATTAATTACAATTTTAGCTAATATTAAATAGCTAAAATATTTAATGAGACAAGAAGGAACATTCCTTTAATTAAGTTTCTTAACTGTTAAAAAGCGGGCGAGTATTATAAACATAATTCAAGTTTAGGATTTGTAATTGTGAAAAACAGAAAGTCTGTTGGTGAAAAAAAAAGGAAAGAAAGAAAGTCTGTTAGTTTATTTTTAAAGAAAGTCTGTTTGTTTGGTGAAATTCTGTAAAACCCTAAACCCTAAGCTCAACTTTGTTGTCTCTATCTTTTTTATCTCACAGCTCAGGCTTCGCCTCTCAATCATTTGAATCTCCTCGCCTTTTGAATTGATGGATACGGAAATGAGGCAGCCCCAGGGTTGATGGCCAGAGACAGGGGACGCGAAGGAGAAATGTTCAATGTTTAAAGATTTGGGAGGGATGAACAATGTGCTGCAAGGATTGAAGTTTTTTCTTTGTCCCTTCTGCGTTCGAAATTTTGTTGCATGGACCTTCTGGCTCGAGAAAGACCAATTTGGCTCGTGCCAATGGAAATGAAATCGACGCCCCTTCTATGAGATTTCGGGTTTATTAGGTATGTTTTCATCTTCCAATATAGTAGAAACTGTATGCTGGATGGGTTTTGACATTTAACTTTATGTAGGAACATGTCATTTAATTGCTAATTTATATCGCTTTACTTGGTTCTTCTGTTGTTCCAAATGTATTGTTTCTTATTAAAAATCAAACTTACAACGGTGAGTTTCTGCTACTGGTTTCTACTTTTTAATGCCTATGTTATGTGGCCATTAAGTTGATGATTTCTCTCTGTCTGCATTTTGTTTCTTTTTATTTATTTTTTCTTATGTTGGGTTATTACATATCATTTTTTTTTGTGTGCTTTTCAGGAGTATCCATTGAAAATCTGACTGACCTCTTCTCCAAAGCTCTTAGCTCAGCACCATCAATAGTTTTTATTGATGATATTGATGTTATTGCTTTCAAAGAAGAAAAATCTACGACTGTGTATGGACAAATAAGATGGGGCATGTTAAGGATTCCACATCGAAAAGATGAAGAGTAATCTCACAATTTATAAGATACATGGGCTATTTCGCTTATTGCCAATTGGTTTTGAGATGGAACCCCATGATATCTAATATGGTATCAGAGCCCATGAAGCCCAAATGGGTATTCGATCAAAAAATTGGAATCCGACCCAAGAATGGTAAACCCAAAGATGCACCATCTTGAGGGGCATATTGAGGATCCCACATTGGAAAGATGGGGAAACCTCACATTCTTAATAAGATGCATGGGTTACCTCCTCTCATTGCCAATTGATTTTGAGATGGAACCCCATGTAATCTAATATGGTATCAGAGCCCATGAAATCTAAATGGGTATTCGGTCCAAAAATTGAGATCCTACCCAAGAATGGTAAACTCAAAGAGGCACCATCTTGAATAGGCATGTTGACAATTTATAAGATACATGAGCTACTCCTTTCATTGCCAATTGGTTTTGAGATGGAACCCCGTATTTCTCTAATATATGGTATCATAGTCTATTAAGCACAAACGGGTATTCAGTCCAAAAATTGGGATCTGACCCAAGAATTGTAAACTTAAAGAGGCACCATCTTGAGGGGGTATGTTGATGATCCCACATTGAAAAAATGAAGAGAGACGTCACAATTTATAAGATACATGGGCTACTCCTCTCATTGCCAATTGGTTTTGAGATGGAACCACATGTAATCTAATATGGTATTAGAGCCCATGAATCCCAAACGAGTATTTGGTCCAAAATTTGGGATCTTACTAAAAAATGGTGAATCCAAAGAGGCACCATCTTTAGGGGGCATGTTGAGAATCCCACATTGGAAAAATGTAGAGAGACCTCACAATTTATAAGATACATGGGCTACTCCTCTCATTGTCAATTAGTTTTAAAATGGAACCCCATGTTATTTAATATGATATTAGAGTCCATGAAGCCCAAACGGGTATTCGATCCAAAAATTGGGATATGACCCAAGAATGGTAAATCTAAAGAGGCACCATATTTATCTAATATAGTATCCTATGAAACTCAAACGGGTATTCAGTCCAAAAATTGAGATTCGACCCAAGAATGGTGAACCCAAAGAGACACCATTTTGAGGGGGCATGTTGATAATTTATAAGATACATGGGCTATTCCTTTCATTGCCAATTGGTTTTGAGATGGAACCCCATGTTTCTCTAATATATTGAAAGAGTTAATATTAAGAATGCGGAAGCAATTTTGGATCTTAAGCACTCTAATTTGATCAATTTTATCAAACAAAAAACATGCTCATAACTGGAAAAACAGAGAATAAGAACACAAACATTTGTAGCTCAATATTCTCTTAATCTGTGGGCTTTCTTTGAACACAAACGAGTTGTGGACCTCTCTAGAGTCTTCCCTACTATCCTCAGGCCTTGGAACAGATTGTGGGATCTTTGATTGAGAGAATTTGGGAGAAGAATAAGTAAAGGTCTAAAACCAAGGGGTAGAGAATTTTACTTCAAAAATCTACTTACCCATTGTGTTTCTTCTCTATATATAGCAAACCACAAGCTTCTTTAAGCTTATTGAAGAAGCCAACACATGAGTAATTGAAAGAGGAGTTGGCCACAAGTTTCTTTAAGCTTAAAAAAGAAGCCAACACATGAGTGATTGCCAAGCTTCTTTAAGATTCAAGAAGAAGCTAACAAATGAGATTGATATCTTTTTAATTCAAAATTAATATAAAATCAATTTTAAATTAAAATCAATTTTTAATTAATTAAAAATTTTAATTAATTTTAAAATTATTTAATTTAATATCAAATATCAAATTAAATAATTGGACCAATCACGATTTCTTAAATCAAACGTTCGAACATGAATCCCTATTCATGTTTTAAACCGAACCAATATTTAATCATATTTAAATATTTCCACCTCTTCCTTATTATAGTTTAATTCATAATTAAGCTATGAAACGTTAAGTATATCGCATATAATTAACTTTTTCTCCCAAAATTCGAATTTGAACAATTCAAATTCTTTTCTCTCAAATTGTTACAAGGCTTAGTCTGAGCTAGTAAGGGGAACCTAATGGACCTACAGATCATGAGCTCCAACGATACGAGATTTAACCGGCCAAACTCTTTAGCCTAGCTAATCAACATTCGTTAACCACCGGGACACTCCACTAAAGCCCAGTGGCTGCACTTTCCTCACTGTAGATATATTTCTGTCTACTCGATATAACCATGATTAGTAAGTCGATCCTTCACAAGTCGTTCGTAATTACAGCTGGGTCAAATAAACCATGTTACCCCTGTAATTACTTCTTGTTCCTTAAGTCCCACTGATCCTCTAATGAACAATTGATTTGTGGTCCAACCAACAAACCGAATCCCTCTAGGGCCAATTAGAGGGTGGGCCCATTGTTCAAGACCCCGAGTCAGCACTTAAGGGAACAACCTCTCTACTAATCCTTAAAGCATGTAGGAGTGAATTCCATCTCGCATGACTATGTTCCCAACTATCTATCCAGTATTATCCTCAAAATGGGAGGCTTATTGAGTCGGCGATCTCGGGCCACTCTCACCCATGCAAATCTAAGGATAATCCCGAATAAACAGGAGTTCATAGCACGCTCAGGATGAAGATCGAGTTACCTAGGTCGTCGTATGAATATAGTCAGTTAAAACAGTAAACGGAGTTATAAAGTCTAAGTGACTATTTCGCGGTCCGTTCTTATGCAAACTCATTGCATAGGACGCCCCCACTCGCATGTCTCCACATGAATGATTCAGGATCACATCGTTAGTACTATACAAAGTGGGCAGCGTCCATAGTGTCCCCAGAATAAGGTACCCAGCCTTATCCTTATACTATAGACCATTTTGGCTATTACTCGAACTTGATCCACTTTTATGTCATACATAAAGTTTAAGTATACTATAGCCAAGGGTTCTTTGTTCATTGGATTTGGGTTATAGAATACACAATTCACTTTATTCAATAACACATGTACTGAATAAACCTCAATAATATCTTTATAGTAAAATAGAATATACATTCAGTTTACAAAACCAAGAGTTTTAGGACACAAAACCCAACATATATGGTATCATAGCCCATAAAATCCAAATGGGTATTCGGTCCAAAAATAAGATGGGCGCATGTTAAGGATTCCACATCGGAAAGATGAAAAGTAAGCTCATAATTTATAAGATACATGGTCTGCTCCTCTCATTGCCAATTGATTTTGAGATGGAACCCCATGTGTTCTCTAATAATGGTATCAGAGCTCATAAAGCCCAAACGGGCATTCGATTCAAAAAAAATTGGGATCCGACCCAAGAATGGTGAACCAAAAGAGGCACCATCTTGAGGGGGCATGTTGAGGATCCCCCATTGGAAAAATGTAGAGAGACCTCATAATTTATAAGATACATAGGCTATTCCTCTAATTGCCAATTATTTTTTAGATGGATCCCCATGTAATCTAATATAGTATCAGAGCCCATTAAACCTAAATAGGTATTCGGTCCAAAAATTGAGATCCGACCCAAGCATTGTGCACCCAAAGAGGCACCATCTTTAGGGGGCATGTTGACAATTTATAAGATATATGGGCTACTTATTTCATTGTCAATTGGTGTTGAGATGAACCCATGTTTCTCTAATATATGGTATCAGAGTCCATTAAGCCCAAACAGGTATTCGGTCCAAAAATTGGGATCCAACCAAAGAATAGTAAACTCAAAGAGGCACCATCTTGAGGGAGCATGTTGCGGATCCCACATTGGAAAAATGAAAAAAGACCTTACAACTTATAATGTACATGAACTACTCCTCTCATTGCCAATTGGTTTTAGATGGAACCCCATGTAATCTAAAATGATATCAAAGCCCATAAAACCCAAACAGGTATTCGATCCAAAAATAAGATGGGGGCATGTTAAGGATTCCACATCGAAAAGATGAAGAGTAATCTCACAATTTATAAGATACATGGGCTACTCCTCTCATTGCCAATTGGTTTTAAGATGGAACCCCATGTTATCTAATACAGACATGAACAGACGAATTCTAGCACATTTAAGGATTTACATGAATAAATCAGATTCTTATTCTAAAGGTTCTATTCTTGTGGTTGGTGCAACCAACAAACTTGATTCTATTGAGTCTACATTAAGGGTGGTCGATTGTTTTGCTCATGAGATTGAAATTTATTTTCCGAATGAAAATGCTAGGCTTGAAGTACTTTCTATTATGACTCAAAAATTAAGTCTCGAAACCTACTTTTGATCTATTGAAAGTAGCCAAGGAAACTCCAGGTTATGTGGGACTCGATCTGACAATCTTGGTTGACAAAGCTGTTGATATCGTCGTGAGGAGAATCTCTGATCAAACAAAACATGATTTATCTTTGATGGTTGTTGATGAGGAGCATTGGTGGAAGGAATGTTGCTCGCTTGATGAGATCACTAAGGTAGTTATCATAACCATGACTGACTTTGAGGCGCTAAAGGTTTTTTTTTTTTTTTTTTTTTTTTAATGAAGCTTTCGTCATGTGATATAAGTTATTGACTTTTTAAATGAATTGTATCAAGTATTTTTCTGTTTTTGTCTTTTTTTTTTTATCGTATCATGCAAGAAGCAATTAAAATGGTGCAACCTTGTTTGACCAAAGAATGGTTTTTTGCAATTTCCAATGAAAAATGGGAAGATATTGGAGGCTTGGAACAACTAAAAACAACGTTAAATAGTCGTGTAGTTGAGCATATAAAATATCCTAAAGATTACCAGGTACTTGTAGTATTATTATTTCGTTTTCTCATTTATATTCGAGATATTATTAATTTTGTTTCCTCCTTATTTCTCTCACACTTAATATAACTAATTTATTACCACGTGCAATGCACGTGTGTGCATATATATAGGTTAAATTACAAATTTAGTCCCTATGGTTGTGAGAAAGATAAAATCCAAAAAAATAATCCCTATCGTAGGGACTATTTATGAGAATTTTATCAAACCATAGGGACTATTTATGAGGTTTTATCAAATCATAAGGATGTAATTCTAACTTTTAAAATCATAGGGACTAAATTCTAACTTTTTCCTAACCATAAGGACCAAATTTGTAATTTAACCAATATATATATAATTTTTTAAGATTAAAATAATTTGAGTTCAACATTATGGAATACAATTACTATTTATATTTTCATTATGATTCTTTTATAATTAATTGGCTTCAATAATTTTTTTCCTATTCATATTATGATTTAGTATTTGTAATTTCATTAATTTTAATATAATAAAATTGTTTTCTATTATAAAATAAGTTTTTTTAATATAATATAACATAATTTAAATATAATATAATTTTCTGTTTTACTTTTGAAGTTTTTAAAATTTTATTTGTATTTCTATTATTATTGTATATATAATATATATTTTATGACACAGAATATTTTATTTTTTGAAGTTTTATTGTTTAAAAAATTGTCTAAGTGCATTTTAGATTAAAAAAAAATGAAAATAGGCGGAAGTAGAAGTTTTCACAAGCTTCCTTTATTTAGAAGAACATTGGAATAATAAGTTTATCTAATAATTTGAATATAAATTTTTTGTATTTCAAATAAAAAAAATCTAAGAAACACTACTCTCGATTATGAGAGATTATGATTTGATTAAAGTGAAAAGAGAAATATAATTTATCAAAAAATGACTTATCAGATTCAATTTTATTGGGGTTAATTTGATCAATTCCCCTATGTGGAATGATTATCTTCTTTTGAATTTGTTTTGAATTAATTTTTAGTTTGATCGATACAAATTTTAATGATGAAGAGATAATGAAAGATTGGTTATGATTTCGACGACACTTTTTATTTTTAAAAATCGGATTGACATTTTAAAGTATTATAAAATAATGACTGATGAATTAATTCATTAATTACTTTAATTTTGAAATAGCTAAAGATTCAAATAGATTTATTTAGGAAATCTTTTTCTCATAAGTTTTTTTTAAAGTGATTTTGAAAATTTTAAAACTATTAAGTTCTATTAACTTTGTAACATAACTTTTAGAAACTATCGAATTTGAAAATTACTCTAAATGAGTTAGTTATAAATCTCAATCATATATTATAAGATTATGTTAAAGGATTAGATGAAGAAGTGGTTGTTTAAAGAGAGTAATTTGGTTTCTAGATTGAAAAAAAAAAACAAAGAAGGGGATGTAAGTTAGAAAAAAAAAATACATACATACACACACACATATATATCAGTATTAAAAAAAAAAAAGAAGAAGATATTTGAAATAAATGGAAAATTAGAGACGTCTATTACAAAAACAAATTGTGAGCGTAATTTAATTGAAGAATTTAGATTCAAATCCTAATTTGATTTGATTTTGAATCAAATCATATCTTCAATTGAAAAAAAGTTATCAGAATTCAATTTTGAATTTGAAATTAATCGAATTGTGATCAAGTATATGAGTTTTGATTGATGTAATTAACTGAAATAAGGGGTATTTTAGTTTAAAAATATTTTCTACAATAAGCTTACATGTTTCACCTCCCTAATCAAGAAAATGGAACTTAGCTCAATCTCTCTAATAATCTAAGTAACAAAAAATTATTTCTTATTTATTTTGTTTCTAGTATAAAAGGTAGTAAAAAAAAATGTGGAGTTAACAAAATTAAAGGAAAAAACAAAGATACTTAGATGAAAAATTGGAAGAGATACCTATTTTTGCAGCTGATGGAAGAGTGTCCAATTTATAGTTTAATACATATAATTATACATTTTATTAATATTAATATTATTTTAACTATCCAATAATTTCATCTCTAAAATTGGATAAGCATTTTAATTGCGAATAAATTCATTAATAATTGTGATTGTGCAAATAAATTATATTTTCGTAATACAATTTTTTCTGTTTTTTTAGCCTCATTTAATTTAACATATAAATTACAATTTTAGCTAATATATTAAATAGCTAAAACATTTAATGAGACAAGAAGGAGCATTCCTTTAATTAAATTTCTTAACTATTAAAAAGTAGGCGAGTATTATAAACATAATTCAAGTTTCGGATTTTTAATTGTGAAAAACAGAAAGTATGTTGGGTAAGAAAAAAAGGAAAGAAAGAAAGTCTGTTTGTTTAGTGAAATTCTGTGAAACCCTAAACCCTAAGCTCAACCTTATTGTCTCTATCTTTTCGATCTCACAGCCCAGGCTTCGCCTCTCAATCGTTTGAATCTCCTCGCCTTTTGAATTGATGGATACAGAAATGAGGCAGCCCTAGGGTTGTTGGCAAGAAACAGGGGAGGCGAAGGAGAAATGGCCAATGTTTAAAGATTTGGGAGGGATGAACAATGTGTTGCAAGAATTGAAGTTTTTGCATCGTCCCTTTCGTGGTCGAAATTTTATTGCATGGACCTTCTGGCTCGGGAAAGACCAATTTGGCTCGCGCCATTGGAAATGAAATCGACGCCCCTTCTATGAGATTAGAGGACACGTTCTTACATAAAGTTAAATATCAAAACTCATCCAACATACAGTTTCTACTATATTGGAAGATGAGAACATATCCGATAAATACATACATACATTGTATGTATGTATGTATGTTGCAAAGGAAAAAAATGTATGATTCTGCAAAAAAAAAAAAAAGGTTTGCAAAAGAAAAGAAAGGAATAAAAAGAAAATTTTGTAAACAATGTTAAAAAAAAAAGGAAAGGTATTTGTAAAAAAGCATTTGTTAAAAAATAAAATAAAATAAAATAAAAGCCCTAAAAATGGCCACTTTCTTTCCCTCAATTCTCTCTCTCCTTCATGTCCTCTCTGTTGGCTTTTTGGCCCTTAATCTCAAATTAATTAATTTTAATTAATTAATTAATTAATGTTTTGATGATAACAAACCTGATTTTGTTTATTAACAATTTTAATGTTTTGAAGTGTCCATTGTGAAGAGCTTAGAATAACGATTCCAACGCATCTTGAATCATTCGAATCGGAGCTCAAACGAAGAAGTTATGGGCAAAACAAAATCAAAGAAAAATCCTACATGGCATGACACGTGGCATATATAGATGACGTGGCAGATGACGTGGATGGTCAACGATCAACATTGATGACGTGTCAGTGACGTGGCGCCGACGTGGCATTTCAAAAGGGTCATATTTGGTGACGTGGCGGATGACGTGGCACACGTGGACAAATAGAAACACGACACGTGGCATTTTGTTTTAAATAAAAAGAAAAAGAATTTAATTAAAAAAAAAGGGAATTGGTCCAACGGTCAAATTTTTATTTTAATATTTTAATATTATTTTATTATAATATTATTTTCTTATTAATTTTGAATTATTTTTTTCAGCCAATCAGAAGTTGCCACGTGGCAGCCAACGGCTAGTTTTGGCTCTTCTTCTCTATTTAAGGCTCGAAAAAAATTTGGAAAAAATGTGAAAAAATTATGAAAAATACTACTTCTCTTGGAGAGCATTTCCAATATTTTTGAGCAATTTTTGAGCTTCAATTTCTTTAATTTTCATAGCTACTTGAGGGCTTTTACTTGTAAGAAATCCTTTCCTACATAGTTGTGAGCTTTGATTTGTGTATCTACTCTTTGAGAGAGTTTCTCCATCTTGTTCTTCATCTTCAAATCCATTGTAAGGGTTTCTCTTGATCCCGAAAAAGAGAGGTTGTAACGGTTTGATCCTAAACCGTGGAAAGGATCGGGTTTGTTCTTGCGCCCGAAAAAGGAACGTTGTAACGGTTAGACTCTAAGCCGTGGAAAGAGTCATTGTTCTAGTGAAATACCCAAGAGGAGCTTGGGGAGTGGAGTAGGCCGGGTTATGCCGAACCACTATAAATTTACGGTGTCAATTTGTCTATCCCTATCTTATTTCATTTTCGCAATTAATTTTTTATTATATTATATTGCATAAAATTAAGTGTTATTGGATGTCTATCTTGGTTGGTATAATTTTACTTTTTACATATTCTTTACCAATCTTGTTTTTAGAATTAAATAGGGTGTTTGAAATTATTAATGTTAAATTTATTGTTTAATTTGAGGTGAATTTATTTGCATGATTTCTTGTTTAAATTAATTGTTGCAAAAAGTGTGTAAATTTGTTTAATTGGGCCCACATTAGTAAAAAGTTTTATAAAGTTTGAAGAAACCTTATTCACCCCCCCTCTAGGGTTGCCATACCGATCCTACACTCTCTCCCTCACGTTCTCTCATCTCCCTCACAACCCACTTTAAACAACCATTTTATTTATTTATTGTTTTCTTTTTCCTTTCTTTCTCTCTCATCTCCCTCACAAAAGGGCACAACTTCGGTGCTACCTGGGCAGCACCCAAGTGTGTTGCTCCCCACCTCACAACCACATGATTTTCAAAAAAAAAAAAAAAAAAAAAACCAAGAATTGAAAATCCTGTGATTGTAAGGTGGGCAGCACCCAAGTTTTTTCCCTCACAAAACCCACTTTCTTTCCCCCAATTCTCTCTCCTTCATGTCCTCTCTCCCTCACGATCTCTCACCTCCCTCACAACCCACTTTAAACACCAATTTTATTTATTTATTGTTTTCCTTTTCCTTTCTTTCTCTCTCCTTCATATTCTTTCCTCTCACAAACATCCATTTTTTTTCCTCTCTCTCACCCTCATCCCCTCCGGCAAGAACGAAGAAGAAGAAAAGGTATTTGCTGTAAATTTTTTAAAAAAAAAGGACAAAGGAAATCATGAAGAGAAGGAAGAAGATTAAAAGGAGAAGAGGAGGAAACTTATGTCAAAGAAGGAAATTTCACAACACGGACTGTCATAAGAGTTTTGATTGATGTAATTAACTGAAATAAGGGGTATTTTAGTTTAAAAATATTTTCTACAATAAGCTTACATGTTTCACATCCCTAATCAAGAAAAGTGAACTTAGCTCAATCTCTCTAATAGTCTAAGTAACAAAAAATTATTTCTTATTTATCTTGTTTCTGGTATAAAAGGTAGTAAAAAAAAAAAGAAAAAAACGTGGAGTTGACGAAATTAAAGGAAAAAACAAAGATACTTAGATGAAAAATTGGAAGAGATACCTATTTTTGCAGCTGATGGAAGAGTGTCCAATTTATAGTTTAATACAAATAATTATACATTTTATTAATATTAATATTATTTTAACTATCGAATAATTTCATCTCTTAAATTGGATAAGCATTTTAATTGCGAATAAATTCGTTAATAACTGTGATCGTGCAAATAAATTATATTTTCGTAATACAATTTTCTCTGTTTTTTTAGCCTCATTTAATTTAACATATAAATTACAATTTTAGCTAATATTAAATAGCTAAAATATTTAATGAGACAAGAAGGAACATTCCTTTAATTAAGTTTCTTAACTATTAAAAAGCGGGCAAGTATTATAAACATAATTCAAGTTTGGGATTTGTAATTGCGAAAAACAGAAAGTCTGTTGGTGAAAAAAAAAAAAGGAAAGAAAGAAAGTATGTTAGTTTATTTTTAAAGAAAGTCTGTTTGTTTGGTGAAATTCTGTGAAACCCTAAACCCTAAGCTCAATCTTGTTGTCTCTATCTTTTCGATCTCACAGCCCAGGCTTCGCCTCCCAATCGTTTGAATCTCCTCGCCTTTTGAATTGATGGATACAGAAAAGAGGCAGCCCTAGGGTTGTTGGCAAGAAACAGGGGAGGCGAAGGAGAAATGACCAATGTTTAAAGATTTGGGAGGGATGAACAATGTACTGCAAGAATTGAAGTTTTTGCATCATCCCTTCCGCGGTCGAAATTTTGTTGCATGGACTTTTTGGCTCGGGAAAGACCAATTTGGCTCGTGCCATTGGAAATGAAATCGACGCCCCTTCTATGAGATTAGATGACATGTTCCTACATAAAGTTAAATATCAAAACCCATACAGCATACAGTTTCTACTATATTGGACGATGAGAACATACCCGATAAATACATACATACATACATGTATGTATGTATGTATGTTGCAAAGGAAAAAATGTATGATTCTGCAAAAAAAAAAAAAAGGTTTGCAAAAGAAAAGAAAGGAATAAAAAGAAAGTTTTGTAAACAATATTAAAAAAAAAGGAAAAGTATTTGTAAAAAAACATTTGTTAAAAAATAAAATAAAATAAAATAAAAGCCCTAAAAAGGGACACTTTCTTTCCCCCAATTCTCTCTCTCCTTCATGTCCTCTCTCCCTCACGTTCTCTCACCTCCCTCACAACCCACTTTAAACACCCATTTTATTTATTTATTGTTTTCTTTTTCCTTTCTTTCTCTCTCATCTCCCTCATAAAATAGCACAACTTGGGTGCTGCTGTAATGTCCTTTATAAGTGCATTACGAAGGTGTTGGCGAATAGGTTGAGAGTTTGGCTTCCATTTTTTGTTAGTCCTAACCAATCTGTTTTTGTGCCGGGTAGGAATATTCTGGATAATATTTTGCTGTGTCAAGAGTTGGTTGGTGGCTATTGATAAGCCGTAAAATTAAGGCTTATTTAAATCCTAAATTGCTCGAAAAAACTCTTGTTTGTCCTAATATTAATTGAAAATGGTGAAAAATTGTTGAAAGAAGGAAATAATGAAATATGGTAGCAATTGGAAAAGATTTCTAAGTATTATGATTATTTTGCAGGAATTGCCAAACGAATTGCCAAACCAATTGCCAAACCGACCAAATGGCAATCTTCAGCAGCTGCAAATAAGGAAATTTCGGGAATTTCGGGGAATTGCCAAACCAATTGCCAAATCGACCAAATGGCAATCTTCAGCAGCTGCAAATAAGGAAATTTCGGGAATTTCGGGGAATTGCCAAACGAATTGCCAAACGAATTGCCAAACCAATCAAATGGCAATCTTCAGCTGCAGCAAATATGGAAAATTCGGGAATTTCGTGATTGATGAACCCATAATTGGCAGTGAATTTCTCGCACAAATCAAGGGATTTAATGCGTTATTCTTGGCAAATTGGAACCCTAGATTGGTCTACATAAGGAGATTGAAGATCGTAGAAGAAAGAGGGACGATTCGAGGGTCAAAACGGAAGTTTATTTTCTGGTTTTTCTGGGTTTTTGGACACCTCTGTTTGCTGGTTTTTGCTACTGTTTTTCATTTTTAGTCAATTTCCATTCAATTTTCCCTTCTAGTTTGTAGTACAGACAATTGCCTAATTACTTATCTTTCGATTTATTGTAATTTCATTCAAGTTTATGTTGGTTTCAAGTTCATTCAAAGGTATTTTTGTTCGCATTTAGTCCTCTGTTTTGCTTCGGTTTTCGTTGATTTTGTTACCAAAAATTTTAATTTCAATGCATCAACTCTTCGGTCTTGTCACAACGAATGGTTTTGGGTATTCTCTTTTTGCTCTTAAGTGAATGTATTGTGTAGAAAACTCCAAATCTATTCGAATTTCTCGTTTGTTTAGAGTTTCCTTCAATTCGGATTGTTCAACAATTTTCTGCATCTTCCTTAGATTTCCAATCCGATTCAAGGTATTCTTGAATCGTTAAGATCAAATTCTCTCTAAAGGTGGAGGAAATTGAATCGATTGGAGAAGAATGAGTGGAATAGGAATCAATCGGAGAGCTTGCTTATGTGCTCTGTTTTGTGTTATTTTCAATTGAGTTCCTGGAGAAGAAATCAAAGCAAGGAAGGAGAAAGAAAGAAATTTACCTAATTACCCTTGCCATTTTAATTTAATTTCAATTATGCATTTTTGGTTGAATTTCTAGGAAAACTCAAATTACAATTCATAAGTTGTTTTCTTTTTAATTAAATTTCATTATGAAATCTTCCTTTAAAATTAGTTTTATGTTTTTCATTAAAAATATGAGCTAAACTTCTTAGGGGGTTCAAGGATGTGAATTCCCTAAGGAGTAAATTTAGCCAAAATTCCAAGAAAAACCAAGCCTACATCTCAATTGTTTGCTTGTGTTGATTTAATTATGTTGAGATCCTAGATTGATCAACTAGGGTTTTAACTCTAGCTTAGATCTAATACCGACAGGGTTAGTGACAAGCGGATTTCACACAAGTAATGGAGTAAAAGAGCTTAGACATAAGCCATTCCTTACCCTAGACATAGGGATTAAGGACTCCAAGACCCATAAAATTGTGAGCCAAAATCATCTATGATGGAGGGACTATAGACATATAGAGCCCCCACTTAGCCTCCTAAAAAAACCCAATTTTGAGGTAATAGGAGATGCAATTTTGGTCTACAATTGAATGTGGAGTAGGTTGGAATTGCAATTTTGGTTTGCAATTACGACTTAGGGCAATGACATTCTTGAGCCCCATCCTTTATCATTTCATTCTTAAGTTCATTCAAATTGCCATTTCATATTGCCAATTTGGATTAGCAATTTAATTCTGCAATTTCAGTCTTTTCGCATATTGCCATTTTGGATTAGCAATTGGATTAGCAATTTCTGTTATTTCCAACATGGCCATTCTGGATTAGTAATTGAATTAGCAATTTCGATTTTCCACCAACAACTTGATTTTGGCATTTTTACTTTTCAAATTTGCAATTTTCCTTACACTTTTGCAAAACAAAGTCTTTGTTACTCCGTTCCCTGTGGGATTCGATACTTGGTACTCAGATACCATTTTATATTACTTCGATCGCGTGCGCTTGCGTGAACACCGATCAAGTTTTTGTCTGAATAGGGGTGTTCCTCGTTGTCTGTTGAAAGTGGACCTTCAGAAGGCCTATGATTCGGTGAATTGGGATTTCTTGTTTGGGGTGTTGTTGGCCATTGGGACTCCGTTACAGTTTGTGAGTTGGGTGCGAGCTTGTGTCACGTCGCCTATGTTCTCTATCTCTGTGAATGGCACTTTGGAGGGGTATTTTCCTGGGATGAGGGGTTTGTGACAGGGGGACCCGTTGTCGCCTTATTTGTTTGTTTTGGTTATGGAGGTGTTGTCTAGGATGCTTAATTCTCCGTTGGAGGGGTTTGTATATCACTTTCGATGTGAGAAGATTCGCCTTACTCATTTGTGTTTTGCAGATGATCTGATGATTTTTAGTAAAGGTGAGCATGCGTCCTTGGTTGCTATTCAGGGTGTTTTGCAGAGGTTCCAAGAGCGTTCGGGGTTAGGGGCGAACTTTGCTAAGAGTTCATTATTTTGTGTTGGCTTGTCTGCTTCAGAGGCGAGTGGGTTAGCGAACCTATTGGGATTCTCTTTGGCTGCCTTGCCTATGCGCTATTTGGGGGTGCCTCTGGTGACTAGGCGACTTCGATATGGTGATTGTAAACCTCTATTGGAACGTGTGACTGCTCGTATTGGTAGTTGGTCAGTTAATGCATGTCCTATGTTGGTAGGGTACAGTTGATCCAGTCGGTGCTTCAGAGTTTTCATGTTTACTGGGCTAGTGTGTTTGTCCTCCCTGCGCAAGTCACTCATGAGCTGGAACGGATCCTGAGGTCCTATCTCTGGCGGGGGGATCCAAGTGGTGTTGGTGGGGTGAAGGTTGCTTGGACTGAGGTTTGCTTGCCTAAGTCTGAGGGTGGTCTGGGTTTTAAGGACTTGGCAAAGTGGAATTCAGCTGCTATTATGAAGCTCTTATGGATCTTGTTTATGCGCTCGGGTTCCTTGTGGGTGGCCTGGGTGGATGCTTATGTTTTGGCTGGCCGCTCTTTGTGGTCCATTCGGCTGTCGTCTAGGTGGTCTTGGTGTTTGAGGGAGGTGCTGGGCCTTAGTGATCGGTTTCGTGAACTAGTGGCCTTTCGGGTTGGGAATGGCAGGAGTTGTTTTGTGTGGTTGGATCCTTGGTTGCCTGGGGGTCCTATTGTCTCCCGATATGGCCCGAGGGTGATTGATGATGCAGCTAGCTCTCTTCAGGCTCGAGTGTCAGATTTCTTGACTGCGGAGGGGGAGTGGCGGTGGCCGGAGAGGTCTTGGGAGTTGTTGGAGTTGGCCCCTCTTGTTCATTCAGTTCGGCCTATGTTGGGAAGGGAGGATAAACTTGTATGGCTTCCAAGCCCGGCTGGAGGTTTTTCTATTTCTAGTGCGTGGGAGGCTGTGAGACCGCGTGGAGTGTTGGTTCAGTGGTGTCGCTTGTTATGGTTTGGAGGTAATATTCCTCGGCATGCTTTTGTTGCTTGGATGGCTATTCGGGATAGGCTCTATACGCGAGATCGGTTGCTTAGGTAGGGTGTGTCTTCGTCTGAGGCCTGTTTATTATGTGTGGATGGAGTTGAGTCTCAGGACCATTTATTTTTCGGTTGTTCTTTTAGTATGGCAGTATGGAGTGGTATGTTACGGTGGGGGCGTTCTTCGCACCGAATTGCTCCCTGGGATGTGGAGTTTCAATGGGTGTGTGTGATGAGTAGGGGGAAGCAGCGGAGGAGTAGGGTTTGGAGGGTTGCTTGGGGTGCGGTGATTTATCATATCTGAAGGGAGCGTAATTATAGGCTTCATGGTAGGGCTGCTAGTTTGCCTGAGGTAGTGTTGCAGATGGCTTGTTCTGATGTGCGGCTTCGTTGTCAGTCTTGGGGTCGCCTTCGGTGAGGTTGAGAGGATTCTGATAATCCGTGGGATTGGTTTTGAGTTAGTATGGGTGTTCTCGTCTATTATTTTTTATTTGCCTGGCTCGGGCTGTGAGCTTCATTCTGTTTTGTTGTTTGTCTTTGGTTTTACGTTTTTGTTAGTTGGTTGTTTTTGTCCTTTAGTTTGTTGTTCGTTTTTGGGTTTCCCCTGGCTCGGGTTGTGAGCTTTTCTCTCTGGTTTACCCTGCTCGAGTTGTGAGCTTTGTGTGTTTCGTCTGCTTTTTGCTTTTGTTGCCTTGACCTCAGGCTATGAGGTCCCCCTCTTTTGCAGTAATATATCTATTTTGCAAAAAAAAAAAATTATTTCTTATTTATTTTGTTTCTGGTATAAAAGGTAGTTAAAAAAAGAAAGAAAAAAAAACGTGGAGTTAACGAAATTAAAGGAAAAAACAAAGATACTTAGATGAAAAATTGGAAGAGATACCTATTTTTGCAGCTGATGGAAGAGTGTCCAATTTATAGTTTAATACATATAATTATACATTTTATTAATATTAATATTATTTTAATTATCCAATAATTTCATCTCTAAAATTGGATAAGCATTTTAATTGCGAATAAATTCATTAATAACTGTGATCGTGCAAATAAATTATATTTTCGTAATACAATTTTCTCTGTTTTTTTAGCCTCGTTTAATTTAACATATTAATTACAATTTTAGCTAATATATTAAATAGCTAAAATATTTAATGAGATAAGAAGGAACATTCCTTTAATTAAATTTCTTAACTGTTAAAAAGCGGGCGAGTATTATAAACATAATTCAAGTTTGGGGTTTGTAATTGTGAAAAACAGAAAGTCTGTTGGTTAAAAAAAAAAAGGAAAGAAAGAAAGTCTGTTAGTTTATTTTTAAAGAAAGTATGTTTGTTTGGTGAAATTCTGTGAAACCCTAAACCCTAAGCTCAACCTTGTTGTCTCTATCTTTTCGATCTCATAGCCCAAGCTTCGCCTCTCAATCGTTTGAATCTCCTCGCCTTTTGAATTGATGGATACAGAAAAGAGGCAGCCTTAGGGTTGTTGGGAAGAAACAGGGGAGGCGAAGGAGAAATGACCAATGTTTAAAGATTTGGGAGGGATAAACAATGTGCTGCAAGAATTGAAGTTTTTACATCATCCCTTCCACGGTCGAAATTTTGTTGCATGGACCTTTTGGCTCGGGAAAGACCAATTTGGCTCGCGCCATTGGAAATGAAATTGACGCCCCTTCTATGAGAGTTTTTGACATGTTCCTACATAAAGTTAAATATCAAAACCCATCCAGCATACAATTTCTACTATATTGGAAAATGAGAACATACCCGATAAATACATACATACATACATTGTATGTATGTATGTATGTTGCAAAGAAAAAAATGTGTGATTCTGCAAAAAAAAAAGGTTTGCAAAAGAAAAGAAAGGAATAAAAAGAAAGTTTTGTAAACAATGTTAAAAAAAAAAAGGAAAAGTATTTGTAAAAATGCGTTTGTTAAAAAATAAAATAAAATAAAATAAAAGCCCTAAAAAGGGCCACTTTCTATCACCCAATTCTCTCTCTCTCCTTCATGTCCTCTCTCCCTCATGTTCCCTCACAAAATGGCACAACTTGGGTGCTGCCCACCTCATAACCACATGATTCTCAAAAAAAAAAAAAAAAACCCAAAAATTGAAAATTCTGTGGTTGTAAGGTGGGCAACACCCAAGTTTTTTCCCTCACAAAACCCACTTTCTTTCCCCCAATTCTCTCTCTTTCCTTCATGTCCTCTGTCCCTCACAATCTCTCATCTCCCTCACAACCCACTTTAAACACCAATTTTATTTATTTATCGTTTTCCTTTTCCTTTCTTTCTTTCTCCTTCATATTCTTTCCTCTCACAAACATCCATTTTTTTCCTCTCTCTCACCCTCATCCCCTCCGGCAAGAACGAAGAAGAAAAGGTATTTGCTGTAAAAATTAAAAAAAAAAAAAGGACAAAGGAAATCATGAAGAGAAGGAAGGAGATTAAAAGGAGAAGAGGAGGAAAGTTATGTCAAAGAAGGAGATTTCACAACATGGACTGCCATAATATTAAAACTTAAAAAAAAATCCTATTTACATATGTTAAACAGAGAAGAGGAGGAACATTATACAGGAGAAGAATATTCAACAACACGAGCTACCGTTAAAAAAAAAATCACAAGACGCAGCCACAATTCACTAGGAAAGAAAACTGCAAAAAAATGTTGAGATATATGCGAAAAATGCAAGGAAAGCAAAAAAACAAAAAAAAAAGAAGAGGAAATTAGAAGCTTGGTTTAGCCAATTTATAGTAGGAAATTTTAATTCAAATTCTAATTGGATTTGGATTTATGATTCAAATTATATCTTGGAAATCCTTAGTTAGATAGGATTTTAATTATTTGAATATCATAATCCAAAATTTAAATTAAATTGGATTGCGATAAATTATTAGAATTTGATTCAACTCAATTTTCAAATCAAATCTAATTTGGTTCAATTCTGAATGAAAAAAATTGAGTTGAATAAATTGCCAACTTAATTTAGTTTGAATCAATAGAATTGGTTGGGGTCACAGTCCAAATTGTATCACAACTCAAAATTTTGATGGAAATTAATTCTACCCAAAGCCAAGTCATGGTAGATTTTTTTTTTCTTTATTTATTAAAAAAAGCAATTAAAAGTTCGGGCATAATCAAATAATTCAAACAATCTCAACCTCATAATTCAAATTTCAAATCAAATTGAATTATGATAACGTATGAGATTTGATTAAATTCAAATTGGTATAACTTTAAATATTAAATTAAGTTAAATAAATTTCGAATTTAATTCAATTTGAATTGATTTTCAAGTCAAATTTTGGGCAAAATCCAAATATCATCCCAAATTAAAATTTGGCTCAATTTCAAATTCAAATTTCATTCTAAAATTCCAATTTTGAATTGAATCCAATTGAAATTCAAATCAAAGTTGGTCGCCAAACAAGAAGAATCGAAATTTTGATTAATTGACGTAAAAAAAAAGTGCCAACAAAAAAAATCAAATAAAAAATTTGAGCAAATTCATATTTTGATTAAATTGACACATCAAAGTGAGTCAAAATTAGGAACCAAAAAACTTACATTTTGACTCTAAACTATCTTTTTCGAGATTCATCTCTCACATTAATTATTCATTTGTCTTGGATAATTTTAAAATAAAAGAAAGTCGTACAATACTTTTTTAAATATTACATGTGATTCGAAAAGATTTCAATCCATTAATTTAAAGGGATTCAAATAAACTTCAAGATTTTTACGTTTTTATTCTCTCAATTCTAGAAATAATATAGTTTTGTTTCCGTCAATCCTAAAATTGAGATTTTAAATTATATTATTTTATGAATATTTTACAATTTTGTTAGAGACCTGTTTTCATCAATTTTAAAATTTTAATTTAAGATTTTTTTTCAATCTTAATAAAATATTTTTTTTGCATAATTTAAGATTTTATTTTTCTAACTAATCAATATAATGAATTATCTAAAGTTTGATTAATTTGAAAATAATATATTCTTTGAAGTTTTAAAATAACTAAGTTAAAAATAAAATATCAAATATTTATACTATTTTAAAATAATTAAGTTCAAAATGAATATATAATTTTCAAGACCATTCAAAATGAATATCATACATACTTTTGTTCAAAATACTATATATTTATGTATTTATTGTAATAATTTTATTTTATTAAGTTTGGAATGAGAAATCTTTATTTGTTTACTTTGAATATGATTTGTTTGAAAATCAAAATTTTTTAATACGTTAATCTTTTTCAATACCAGTTTTCTAAAATGTAATAGTTTAAAATATATTTTTCTTAACTTCAAATCATAAAATTATATATATTTTTGAGCTATTAATAAAAAAAATAAGCTTAAAAAAGATAAGATTGTTATTTGTTATAAGTAATTTTAGTTTAAACTTTTTTTTAAAAAAATTGCAGATGACATGTGGAGGAAGTGAGATAGGGAGATTTTTATCAATTAAAAAAAGTGTTATGTAGCACTCTAATTTATATTAGAATTTCAATTTAAATAATAGTATCATATGTAAAACATTCTTATATAGTTTATATTTAAAAAATAAATTATTCTAGAATAAAAAGAAAATTATATTTGTTAAAAAATTTATTAAAATTATACGATAAAAAATTATAATTATTTATATTTAATTAGTAATTAGTAATAATGATGAGAAAATTTATATAAAAATAAAGAAAAAAATTCAAATTAAAAAATTAAAAAAAATAATGTAAAAAAAAAAAGAGAAAGAGAGAGAGAAAGGAGAGGGGAGAAGAAAGAGAGGTAAGAGTGAGGTGAGATGAAGAAAAAAGAAGATAAGAAAGTTGTGGGGCTCACAATAGGGAGTTGGAAGATGAGTTAATAAGTTTGTGGGGTCCACAATAGGAGTTAAATTATCCTTAGGCCAAACAAGGAGTTTGGGAGAGTTATTAACTCCTCCCAACTCCACTCCCCCCAACTCCTCAATCCAAACACCCCCTAAGAGGTTGTTTTTGGGGCAATAAGTTGAAGAGAGTAGAAGTTAGTAAATTTGGGCAGTTAGGAAGTCTGAGGAATTATGAAGTATGTGTTTGGGGTGCAGAGTTATTTAGTCTAGAGTTAGGAAGTCTGTGTTTGGGGCACTGAGTTGCAGGGAGTAGGAATTCTAAAATCTGTGTTTGAGGTACAGATTTGTTCAACCTGGAGTTCTAAAGTCTTAGTTGATTTTAGCCCTCTTTTTGTACAATTTTTTTCTACAATTTCTCAAATTTTCATTATTAAGAATTTATTCCCATGAATTCTAAGATTGAGATATTTTGTTTTTATTAATTTATATATATTTTACAAATTTCTTTAAAGAAAAAAAAAAGAATTTTGAACAAAATACCTCACATCCTTTTTTCAATATCTCTCACATTAATTATTCATTTGCCTTGGATAGTTTTCAAATAAAAAAAATGTCTTACAATACTTTTTTAAATATTACATGTGATTCAGAAAGAAGTCAATCTATTAATTTAAAGAGATTATTCAAATATACTTCAAGATTTTTATGTTTTTATTCTCTTAATTATAGAAATAATATAGATTTGTTTCCGTCAATCCTAAAATTGAAGTTTTAAATTATGTTATTTTATGAATATTTTATCATTTTATTAAAGAATTATTTTCGTCAATTTTAAAATTTTAATTTAAGATTTGTTTTTCAAGCTTAATAAAATAAATTTTTTTGTATAATTTAAGATTTTATTTTTCTAAATAATCAATGTAATGGATTATCTAAAGTTTGATTAATTTGAAAATAATATATTCTTTGAAATTTTAAATTAACTAAGTTAAAAATAAATTATCAAATATTTATGCTATTTTAAAATAATTAAGTTCAAAATGAATATATATTTTTTAACACCATTCAAAATGAATATCATATATACTTTTGTTCAAATTACTATATATTTATGTTATTTATTGTAATAATTTTATTTTATTAAGTTTTGAAGGAGAAATCGTTTATCTTTTTACTTTGAATATGTAACGCCCCCAAATTTAATCTAACTTAGGGACATTACTAAGCTTACAACCATTATGCCCTAAAAATTTTGGCAGCATAACGGCGTAACTACAAGATAATCAAAATTTTTCTAGCACCTGTTGGTCAAAAGATAACACTTCTATATCCATAGTAACCAAACCACAACTTCCAAACTACAACTCAAGAAGTTATTGAAGTTTCACAAACGAACCAACATGCTAAATATGTAAAGTACTAGGCTAGTTCATTAGTTTCAAGCAAACACAATCGACAAAGGTACAGTAACCTAAATGCCTATTTCTAAACTTTCAACATAAATAATACATCTAAGATAAACCAAACTCAACTTAAAACTTTTTAAGAAGGAAACAACACTCAAATAACTAGCCTGCAATTCAATATGACCAACTACAAAGGTAATTTAACTAAACAAGGTTCAACAAGGACAACTACTAAAGTAATCAAAGAGCTAGCTATGGTTTCTCCCTTCTCATGTCTCCTCTTCAGCATCACCAGTTTTGTAGAGCTCCTCCTCACCTACAAAATCTTTTAGTTGGGGGGGGGGGGGGGGGGAGTCAGTACAAAAGTACTCAGTAAGTAGCTCACACTTAGTGAGCCACCAAACATCAAACAACAAACAACATACTATACACACACACACACACCCAATCATGCCTTTTTAAAGTAAATTCACCAACATTATACCATGCATACATAAATAAGTAAACTATGCATAAGAATCGCTTAACACATGAATTCTCGCACCATGCTATGTAACTGACACATGAATTCCCGCACCATGCCATGCAATTAACACATGAATTCTCACATCATGCCATGCTCGCTCAGTTCTACTCATCACTCATGTTTAGCCCTTACCAAAGCTCTCCAAGACTGACCCTTCGAGAAGCATCGACCCCTGACCACTGTTACTAGAGCCTCAATACTTCTCTACGGAGCTCGGTGTTCGACCCTTGACCAATGTTACCAAGGCCTCGAACTGTGCATCGCCCCTTGACCATTTGTACCCAAGGTGCACCGATGACTTAGCAATGCATTGGCCCTATCCCAGGTGCCCAACACATGGTTTTTAGACTCATCACACCGACCCTTGACCATTTATACCCAAGGCCTCGATGCTCCTCTTATTCCAATGGTGACAATACCACCCCTCGACCATTTGTACTCGAGGTGCACTGGTACTCACCCTACAATCCTTAGCAAGCTCACAAGGTTCGCTAACCTCCTCACAAACTCACTAAATTCATGTTACCTAAGCATTCTACTAGACCATGTCTCACACCCAAACAAACATGCTCATACATATATTTCAAGCTCAATTTATTATCATGCTAACATCGCATAAACTTCAAGAGTCATTCAAGCATGCTCATCAAAAACTCAAAAAACATAGAATAGATATAACGTGCACAAATCAAGCAAGTAAACATATATCATACTGCACACAATCAAACAGACTCATCAGGTAGAATTCTACTTACCTAAGACGTTCCTAAAATAATCCAAAAGGCTACTAAACAAAGAGACAAGCTTTTAGGGGCTAAGCTTAGTTTGAAAACCTTTGAGCAAACTAGAATATGATCAAACGGGGTTTACTTAGATTTTAACCTTAAATAGTAAAGCGAATGCTCCAGAACCCAACTGAACACCTAATCCTTACCAAGAATAGCGTGGGCAATTATTTGGAGTGTTCACACTCCATTTAAGAGCTTCCCAATGTTAGGTACTATTTTACAACACTAAATAAAGGATTTTGAAAGGCTAAGACACTTTAAACTTACCAGAACATGCCTTGCACCTCAGTGGCAGATCCAGAATTTCATGTTGGGGGGGGACACAAATGTATATAAAGTTTTGTCTATGAACTTTTAGATTTTGGTCTATATGCTCTCTGAACCTTAAAAAACATCTAGTAGATCTCTAAATTCTCTATTTTGTGTTTAATAGATCCCTAAAGTTTCAATTTTGTATCCAATAGGTTTTACATATTCAAATTGTATTAAATAAATTATATGTTATATTAGACATTAAATTTAATTTTGAATCAAATAGGATTGGACTTTTTTTTATAAAAAAAATAATGTATTTATTAGTAACAAAATTGAAAGTTCAAGTTTCAAATAGACACAAAATTAAATTTTATGCCTAATAAAATAGTTAATTTTTAAGACTTTTGAATATGTCAGAGACTTATTAGATATATACCTAATAAAATAGATGTAAAATTGAAAGTTCATGGATTTATTATACATTTTTAAAAAACTTATTAGTCACAAAATTAAAAGTTCAGGAAATTTTGGACACAAATTCGAAATTTCAATGACTAAACTTGTAATTTATTCATATTAATAATTTTAAATGCATTGATCTATAATATTTATATTAAGTAAATTGATTACAAAATCATAATAAATAATTATAGAATTATCCATCTAGATATATAAGTAGATAATGAAACTTGAAATATTTATAAAAATAGAATTAAGTTAGTTTTTTTATGCTATTAATTTTTCTAAATAATTTACCTAAGATTTAAAAATATTTTTATAAGGTATACATTTATGAGAAAATTGAAAACATAATTAGATTTTTTTAACCGGTTTCAAGCCTACTACAAATTACAATAATGTATAAATATATATAAAATAATATATAAATATATGTATTGCAAAATATAAAAAATGACAAGAAAGGAAAAAGTAGCATTTCAGGAGTCTCAAACACGCCACATCCAACCAAGCCATGTACTACTCCATGACCCCCACCAACAAACCAAGGTCATATTTTGAAATTTAAGGTGTAAACATGTATACATATATATAAAAACCATAACTTGAAGGGGGGCACGTGCCCCTCCTGGCCCAACGTAGATCCACCCCTGTTGCACCTTGCTGGTTGAGTTCGAGAGCGTTCGAATGAGATCGAATTGATTTGAAACTGTAAACAGAAGGCTCTCACGCATCAGAACCTAAGCTATAACACCTAAAGTGATTTGTGAAAAGTTTAAAACGTATTAAAACGTACCGAAATAGCCTTTATGCTTGTTGTTTGTTGTTCGAAGGTGTTCGAATCGATCCCAAACTGCAAACTAAAGGTTCCTACATGTTAGAACTAATGCTACAATACTTAAATGGATTTGCGAAAGGTCTATAACATGTTAAAACTTACCCAACAGTGCCAATCAGACTGAATCTTTGCTGGAAATCCCATTTTTTGGCCGTGAACGACCTCGAATTTGATGTTTGGAGTCCAAACAAGCTAAAATTACAAACAAAAGGTGTTTAAGGCATGGATAATCCAAAACTAAAGTCGATTAGGCATGGGTAAGTGACAAACCTTGTCAAACAAGAAGGAATTCGTGTTGGTCTGCTGTAAATCATGTTTTTTTGCAGAAAACTGCTTCGAATGTGGGTTGTTTTGAGTCCAAACAAGCTAAACTTACAAATCAAAGGTGTTTAGGGTATGGGTAATCCAAAACTAAAGTTTATTTAGCATGGGTATGAGTTATACCTCGTCGAATTGAAGGAGAACGCGTGGGTCTCGCGTCTGTAAGTTAGTTGGCAGCCGAAGAGGTCGCCGACATTGTGGTGCTTGTCGTGTGTCGTCCCCAGAGAGAGGGATAAGGTGGTGTCGACGTGGTCAAAGAAGAAGAAGATGGGTAGGTGGTTGCTAAAAAAAACAAAAACGTGAGAGGAAGAGAGGAAGAAGATGAAGTTGAAGGCTAGGAATTTTTTCCTCTTTTCTCTCTTTTACTTTCCTTGTCTTTTTTTTTAAAAAAAAAAAAATTCCTTTTTACTCTTTAATAGACCAACATAAGGCCCAAATAAAGTCTATAAATTCACCTAAATTATCTCCTAAATCTAGAAGAATTTAAAGAGAAAATCTTTGGGTAAATCTTTGGGTTTTCAAACTTAAATCTAAAATTCAACATATACTAAGTTTCCAAATTAAATGAATTTGGGACTTTAAAATAAGCTTCGTCCAATAATCCAAAAAAAAGAACTTAGGTATCTCAATTCAATCACTTAATTCTAAATTCCAAAATAACTCCATATGACAAAATCAGTTGTACCTGAAAATGCGGGGCGTTACAGAATATGATTAATTTGAAAATACATTTTTTTAATACGTTAACCTTTTTAAATATTAATTTCTTAAATTGTAATACAGGTTAGTTTAAAATATGTTTTTCTTACCTTCAAATTATAAAATTATATATATTTTTAAGCAATTAATAAAAATATAAGCTAAAAAAAGATAAGATTGTTATTTGTTATATGTAATTTTTATTTAAACTTAAAAAGAAAATTGTAGATGACATGTGAAGGAAGTGAGATAGGGAGATTTTTATCAATTAAAAATTTGTTTTATAGTACTCTAATTACATTAAGAATTTCAATTTAAATAATAATATCATATCTAAAACATTCTTATATAATTTATATTTAAAAAATAAAATTATAGCATAAAAAGAAAAATATTTTTGTTAAAAAGTTATTAAAATTATAGGATAAAAATAAAAATATTTTTTAAATAATTATTTATATTTAATTATTCATTAGTAATAATGATGAGAAAATTTATATAAAAAACAAAGAAAAATTTTTACATTAAGAAATTAAAACAATTATATAAAAAAATAGAGAGAGATAGGAGTGAGGTGAGATGAAGAAAAAAAGAAATAGGAAAGTTGTGGAGCCCAAGAGTTGGATGAGGAGTTAATAAGTTTGTAGAGTTATTAAGTACTCTCAACTCCACTCCCCCCAACTCCTAAAATTTATATAATTACGAAAACTAGATTGTTTCATTAAATCTATTAACTAGTTGGTCGAGACTATCATGGTTGAATTAGGGAATATTTTTTAAAATAAGAAATAGTTGAATACATATAATTATACGTTTTATTAATATTCATATTATGTTAACTATCCAATAATTTCATCTCTAAAATTGGATAAGCATTTTAATTGCGAATAAATTCATTAATAACTGTGATCGTGCAAATAAATTATATTTTCGTAATATAATTTTCTCTGTTTTTTTAGCCTCATTTAATTTAACATATTAATTGCAATTTTAGTTAATATATTAAATAGCTCAAGAAGGAACATTCCTTTAATTAAATTTCTTAACTGTTAAAAAGCAGACGAGTATTATAAAAATAATTCAAGTTTGGGATTTGTAATTGTGAAAAACAGAAAGTTTGTTGGTTAAAAAAAAAAGGAAAGAAAGTCTGTTAGGTCGTCCGAGTAGTCGCTGGGTGGTTATCTGGTGGTCGAGTCATTGGAGCCGTTGTTGGAGTGGTCATTAGGGTGGTCGGGTCGCCATGGTGGTCACTAGAGTGGTCACCAAGTGGTCGTCAACGGTGGTTTTAGGTGGTTGAGTTTGTCAGGTTGTTGGGGTAATCGCCGAAGTAGTCATCGGGGTGGTCGGGTTGCTGGGGTGGTCGGGTCATCAGAGTGGTAACTAGGTGGTTGTCGGCGACGGTTTCTAGGTGGTCGGGTTGTCGGAGTGGTTGTCAAATGGTCATTGGCAGAGGTTCGAGCAAGTCGGGTTGTCATGGTGGTTGGGTCATCGAGGTGTCAAGTTGTTAGGGTGGTTAGGTCGCAGGGGTGGTCGTCAAATTGGTCTCTAGAGTTCTCATCGTAGTGGTCACCGGAGGTAGTCATCAGCGGTGGTCGAGTCGTCGGTGCGGTCATCGGAGTTGTCGTTGTCGGTGGTCATCGGAGTTGTAACCTGAGTTGTTGTGGAAGTGGTTGTCGGAAATGAAAAACGACAAGTGGAAGAGGAAAACATGGCACAAACCCATGGGGTTGCACTGTAGTAACCCATGGGGTTGTGTTTCAAAACCAAGGGTTTTGAACACCTTGTGCCAAACATGGTTTTGGGTTTGGAACCCAAAACCATTCCAACCCAAACCCAAGGGGTCAAACGCCCCCTTAGAAAGGTTGAGCTAAGTTCATTTTTCTTGATTAGGGAGGTGAAACACGTAAGCTTATTGTAGAAAATATTTTTAAACTAAAATACCCCTTATTTCAGTTAATTACGTCAATCAAAACTCATATAATTGATCACAATCCGATTAATTTCGAATTCAAAATTGAATTCAGATAACTTTTTTTCAATTGAAGGTATGATTTTATTCAAAATCAAATCAAATTAGGATTTGAATCTAAATTCTCCAATTAAATTACACTCCCAATTTGTTTTTGTAATAGACGTCTCTAATTTTTCATTTATTTCAAATATCTTCTCTCTTTTTTTTTAATATTGATATATATGTGTGTGTGTGTATTTTTTGTTTTTTGTTTTTTTTCTAACTTACATCCCCTTCTTTGGTTTTTTTTCAATCTAGAAATCAAATTACTCTCTTTAAACAACCACTTCTTCATCTAATCTTTTAACATAATCTTATAATATATGATTGAGATTTATAACTAACTCATTTAGAGTAATTTTCAAATTTGATAGTTTCTAAAAGTTATGCTACAAAGTTAATAGAACCGAATAGTTTTAAAATTTTCAAAATCACTTAAAAACAACTTATGAGAAAAAGATTTCCTAAATAAATCCATTTGAATCTTTAGCTATTTCAAAATTAAATTGATTTATGAATTAATTCATCAATCATTATTTTATAATACTTTAAAATGTCAATCCGATTTTTAAAAATAAAAAATGTCGTCAAAATCATAACCAATCTTTAATTATCCCTTCATCATTAAAATTAATTTCAATAGAATTTGTATCAATCAAACTAAAAATTAATTCAAAACAAATTCAAAAGAAGATAATCATTTCCACAAAGGGAAATTGATAAAATTAACCCTGTAGATACTGTATTTGGTCCGGTAATTTTTATAATTTGATTTGATTTTAATTTTGGTTTGTGTTTACTTTGTTAAATATATATTAAGCTTTATTTAAAGCTTTTGTGCTTTATTTTATTTTTATCTTTTAAGATTAGATTAGATTGTATTTTAATTTTATTTGTTTTGATTTGATTTGATTTTTGTTCATTTATTTATTCATTTTCGTTATTATTATTATTATTATTATTTTTTTACTGTTAGTTTTTTTTTTCTTTCTCTCGTAAACTTAGTCTCCTTCTCCCCACAAGAATAGGTGTTCACATCCACGTTCCTCCTCCTCAAAAGGAGGATTTGCAGCGGTTGCGACTGAAAATTTGAGCTTTTTTTAGTAATTTTTTTGGCTTTAAAAATGGGAACTAAAGAGACCAAAGGGGATGGATTGGAGAAGGAGGTGAAGGAGTTGAAGAAATCACAGAGGAGAGAGTTGAAGAAATCATAGAGGAAAGAGAAAAAAGAAAAAGTAAATCTTGGTTGGAGAAATCAAAGTTGAGCTTGGATAAATTGAAGAATCGTTAGATCTACGAATTTGATTCCAACTCGACGCCATATCGGTGCACGAACAGCACCACGCTCCGACGAACTTGAACCAAAAAAATCGAGGCCTCTTCTTCTTCTATCGTGAAAGTGAGGTGTGGTGTAGGGAGAGAGAAATTTTCTCCCTTTTGACTTCCAATTTGACCCTCATAAATTGTATTTAATTCCTAAATTATCCCCATTTTGTTATTTAAATTTCAAATTGACCATGGTTTCATATCCGTGTTTCCTAATTTGCCCATGGCTTATTGGTTTAATTTTGATTTTGCCCATAATTATATGTTTATTTTTAACTTCCATATAACATGTTGATTTAATTATTAATTAGATACTAGCATGTGTGTTTGTAAATTGATTCATGACTTGTTGTTTAATTTGTAAATTGATTCATGGTTTGTTGTTTAATTTATAAATTAACCCTTGGTTTATTATTTAATTTGTAAATTGATTCATGACTTGTTGTTTAATTTGTAAATTGACTCATGGTTTGTTGTTTAATTTATAAATTGACTCTTGGTTCGTTGTTTAATTTGCAAATTGATTTGTGGCATGTTGTTTATTTCGCTATTTGATTTGAATGGAAAATTGATTTATTTCATCTTAATTTGAATTAAATTGCAAATGGTTTAATTTGCTTAATTTGCTTAATTTGTAAATTGCTTGAATTTTGCTATTTGCTCATCTTAATTTGAATTAAATTGCAAATGGTTTAATTTGCTTAATTTGTAAATTGCTTGAATTTCGCTATTTGCTTGTTTTGATTTGAATTAAATTGCAATTTGTTTAATTCGTTAAATTACTTAATTTGCTTAATTTGCAAATTGCTTACATTTTGCCATTTGATGATTTCATTCAAATTTGATTTGATGTTGAAATTTTCTAAACACAATTTCAGTTTAGTTTCAATTGATTTATTTCTAATTTGATTCCAACTAAAATGAAGTTTTAATTTGGTTCTAACTTAGATTTTCTAAATGAGCTCTCAAGTTATAACTAATTAATGAGTTTGGAATAAAATTTGATTATGCGGGACTCAACGTTCTGTCTAGGCCGAGGTATTTAAGCTGACCAAAGGGAACTCCTCTACCTGGGAACTGCCCAATTAGTCAAATTTTATTTAATCTCATTGAAACTTTCTCAAAATTACATTTTGGCAACAAAAGTTTGAAATAAAACAAGTTTGCCCCTTTTAAAATTGGATTTCTGAAATAAGAATATTTCAATTTCTCAAAATTGTATTTTGGCAACAAAAGTTTGAAATAAAACAAGTTTGCCCCTTTTAAAATTGGATTTCTGAAATAAGAACCTTTCAATTTCTCAAAATTGTATTTTGGCAACAAAAGTTTGAAATAAAACAAGTTTGCCCCTTTTAAAATTGGATTTCTGAAATAAGAACCTTCCAATTTCTCAAAATTGCATTTTGGCAACAAAAATTTGAAATAAAACAAGTTTGCCCCTTTAAAATTGGATTTCTGAAATAAGAAACTTCCAATTTTCCGAAATTGCATTTTGGCAACAAAAGTTTGAAATAAAACAAGTTTGTCCCTTTTAAAATTGGGTTTCTGAAATAAGAACCCTCCAATTTTTCAAAATTAAATTTTGGGCAGTGAAATTTGAAATAAAATAAATTGTCTCCTTTAAAAATGGATTTCTGAAATAAGAACTCTCTATTTTTAAATTCTTTTCATAAGTAATTTGTTTTTTTTTTATAAAATATGGAATTTGTTTTGAAGTATCAAAATAAATTCCAAGTTTTTCTAATGGCCTTAAGCCACTCATAGTTATTAGTTCATATTTTATTTAAAAATGTGAATTAATAAATTTTGGGACATTCAAAATAAAACATAAAAATATTTTTCTTTGGACTATTAAATAAAAGGATAATTTTGAAATAAAATGTGGTAACCGTTTTTCTAAAACGGGTGTTGTAGGAGTGCTAACACCTTCCCTACACTCAATCGACGCCCGAGCCTAATTTCTGGTTTCATAGGCTACCATTTTCCTCTAAAATAGGTGACCAATCACACCTTATAATGATTGGTGGCAATTCCAAACCTTTTACCTTGAAAGAGATTCCTAGGAGAGGACGTCGGCCGCTCCGCGTCGTGATGACGTTGCGACAAACCCCAATAAAATTGAATCTGATAAGTCATTTTTCTATAAATTATATTTCTCTTTTCACTTTAATCAAATCATAATCTCTCATAATCGAGAGTAATATTTCTCAGATTTTTTATTTGAAATACCAAAAATTTCTATTCAAATTATTAGATAAAATTATAATTCCAATGTTCTTCTATATAAAGGAAGCTTGTGAAAACTTCTACTTCCACCTATTTTCATTTTTTTTAATCTAAAATGCACTTAGACAATTTTTTTAAAAATAAAACTTCAAAAAATAAAAAATAAAAAATATGTGTCATAAAATATATATTATATATACAATAATAATATAAATACAAATAAAATTTTAAAAACTTCAAAAGAAAAACATAAAATTATATTATATTTAAATTATGTTATATTATATTAAAAAAACTTATATTATAATAGAAAACGATTTTATTCTATTAAAATTAATGAGATTACAAATACTAAATCATAATATGAATAGGAAAAAAAGTATTGAAGCTAATTAATTATAAAAGAATCATAATGAAAATATAAATACTAATTGTATTCCATAATGTTGAACTCAAATTATTTTAATCTTCAAAAATTATTTATATATATATATATATATATATATATATATATATTAGTTAAATTACAAATTTGGTCCTTATGGTTTGGAGAAAGTTAGAATTTAGTCCCTATGGTTTTAAAAGTTAGAATTACATCCTTATGATTTGATAAAACCTCATAAATAGTCCCTATGGCTTGATAAAATTCTCATAAATAGATCCTACGATAGGGGTTATTTTTTTGGATTTTATCTTTCTCACAACCATAGGGACTAAATTTGTAATTTAACCTATATATATGCACACACGTACATTGCACGTGGTAATAAACTTGTTATATTAAGTGTGAGAGAAATAAGGATGAAACAAAATTAATGGTATCTTGAATATAAATGAGAAAACAAAATAATAATTCTACGAGTAACTGGTAATCTTCAGGATATTTTATAGGCTCAACTACACGACTATTTAACGCTGTTTTTAGTTGTTCCAAGCCTCCAATATCTTCCCATTTTTCATTGGGAATTGCAAAAAATCATTTTTTGGTCAAACAAGGTTGCACCATTTTAATTGCTTCCTGCATGATATGATAAAAAAAAAAAAAAAAAAAAAAAAAGACAAAAGAGAAAAATACTTGATACAATTCATTTAAAAAGTTAATAACTTATATCATATGACAGAAGCTTCATCAAAAAAAAAAAAACATTTAGTCACCTCAAAGTCAGTCATGGTTATGATAGCTACCTTAGTGATATCATTAAGCGAGCAACATTCCTTACACCAATGCTCCTTATCAACAACCATCGAAGATAAATCATGTTTTCTTTGATTAGAGATTCTCCTCACGGCGATATCAATAGCTTTGTCAACCAAGATTGTTAGATCGAGTCCCATATAACCTGGAGTTTCCTTGGCTACTTTCAATAGATCAAAAGTAGCTTCGAGACTTAATTTTTGAGTCATAATAGAAAGTATTTCAAGCCTAGCATTTTCATTCGGAAAAGAAATTTCAATATCATGAGTAAAACAATCAACTACCCTTAGGGGTTGTTTGGCATGCTAGTTTGGAACCAGGAACCTTGGGAATCCTTGGCTGGAACCAGAAACCCTGGGGTTTCTGATTACTGTGTTTGGGGTGCAGGGTTGGGTTGGGCTGGGCTAGGTTTGTTTAGGCTATTTTTTTAAACAATTTTTTTAGATTTTTTTTTTCATATCCATTTTTTTTACTTGATAATTGTTTACTGAATTGCATATCAATATTTTAACCAATTATGTGGATCAATTGTTTCAAGCATAGTTAATTATGAATGTGTAGTTTGTACAAGTATCTCATTCACTCCATTCATGATGATGTAAAATTAAATAACATTAGTAAGGACATATATTTTAAATAATTAATACGTGGGAAAGAAGAATGATGTTGCTGGAGTAAAGGAAATCCATAATGCAAATGAAGGTCCGAAGTTCATAATATCATAATACATAAGCTGAAAGAAATGAAGAAAATAAATAGCAATAGTTGTCCAAAACACAAACTGAATTAAAACTAAGTAGTAGTTGAAGGTGATGAAGGCATTGAGTTGTTGTCCATGGGGGGTCGGGTTCCAGGTGTTCTCCCTTACACTTCTACACAGTAATCATACTTTAATAAGAGATTTTTAAACAGGAATAACTCTTCTATTGAAGAGTTATCAAATTTTATTTTAGAAATTTAAAAAATTGGAAGTCTATTTAAAAAATTAGGGAATTTAAAACTATATTTCACAAAGTATTCATAAAACTATTTTAGGAACTCTATTTTAGAAATTAAAAAATTAGAAGTTTATTTAATAAATTAAGGAATCTAAAACTCTATTTCACAAAGTATTCCAAAACCTATTTTTGGAACTCTATTTTAGAAATTAAAAAATTGGAAGTCTATCTAAGAAATTATGAAATTTAAAACTCTATTTACAAAGTATTCATAAACATATTTTTGGAACTCTATTTTCAAAAAAAAATAAAATATTGGAGGTCTATTTAAGAAATTATGGAATTTAAACAAAATTTCGCACCGTATTTTGAAAGCTATTTCAAGGATAAATGAATTATAAAATTCAAATTCTATTTTGGAAATTAAAATATTAGAAACTCTATTTTTTACAGTATTTTGAAACCTATTTCAAATATATTGGGTTAAAAAATTGTTTAGTAGCCATTTTTAGTTTTATTTTAACCTTTTAAAAAATTGACTACGTGGTCGAGTCGTTGGGGTGATCGTTGGAGTGGTTGTTGGGGTGATCAGGTTGATGGGGTGGTTGGGTTGCCGAGGTGGTCGCCGATGGTGATTGCAGGGTGGTCAGGTCGTCGAAGTGGTCGTTGGGTGGTTGTCGACAGTAGTTGTTGGGTGATTAGGTCGCTGGAGTGGTCATATGATTGGTTAGGTCATCCGAGTGGTCGCTGGGTGGTTGTCTGGTGGTCAAGTCATTGAAGTTGTTGTTGGAGTGGTCATTAGGGTGGTCGGGTTGCTAGGTCGTCGGGTCGCCAAAGTGGTCACCAGGTGGTCGTCAACGGTGGTTTTGGGTGGTTGAGTTTGTCAGGTTGTCGGGATAATCGTCGAAGTAGTCATCAAGGTGGTTGGGTTGCTGGGGTAGTCGGGTCATCGGAGTGGTCACTAGGTGGTTGTCTGTGGCAATTGCTAGGTGGTCGGGTTGTCGGAGTGGTTGTCAGATGGTCATTGGCGCGATGGTTCGGGTTGTCAGGGTGGTTGGGTCATCGAGGTGTCAAGTTGTTGGGTTGGTTAGATCGCAAGGGTGGTCGTTAGATTGGTCTCTAGAGTTCTCATCTCAGTGGTCGCCGGAGGTAGTCTTCAGCGGTGGTCGGGTCGCCGGTGCGGTGGTCGGAGTTGTCGTTGTCGGTGGTCATCGGAGTTGTCACCGGATTTGTTGTCGAAGTGGTTGTCGGAAATGAAAAATGACAAGTGGAAGAGGAAAACATGGCACAAACCCATGGGGTTGTATTGTTGTAACCCATGGGGTTGTGTTTCAAAACCAAGGGTTTTGAACACCTTGTGCCAAAACATGGTTTTGGGTTTGGAACCCAAACCCATTCCAACCCAAACCCATGGGCCAAATGCCCCCTTAATGTAGACTCAATAGAATCAAGTTTGTTGGTTGCACCAACCACAAGAATAGAATCTTTAGAATTAGAATCTAAAATTTTATTCATGCAAATCCTTAAGGGGCTGTTTGGGGCAAGGAGTTGCAGGGAGTAAGATTTAGAAAGTCTGGAGAGTTAGGAAATCTGTATTTGAGGTGCAGAGTTGTTTAGTCTGGAGTTAGGATGTTTGTGTTTGAGGCAAGCAATTGCAGAGAGTAGGAATTCTGAAGTCTGTGTTTGGGGTGCAAATTTGTTAAACCTGGAGTTCTGAAGTCTGAGTTAATTTTCGCTTTTTTTATATAGTTTTTTCTACAATTTCTCAAATTTTCATTATTAAGAATTTGTTCCCATGAATTCTAAGATTGGAATTTTTTGTTTTTATTAATTTATGTATATTTTACAAATTTCTTTAAAGAAAAAAATAATTTCAAACAATTTCAATATCTCTCACATTAATTATTCATTTGGATAGTTTTCAAATAAAAGAAAGTCTTACAATACTTTTTTAAATATTACATGTGATTTGGAAAGATTTCAATCCATTAATTTAAAATGATTCAAATAAACTTCAAGAATTTTACATTTTTATTCTGAAATAATATAGATTTATTTCTGTCAATCCTAAAATTGAGATTTTAAATTATATTATTTTATGAATATTTTACAATTTTGTTAGAGACTTGTTTTCATCAATTTTAAAATTTTAATTTAAGATTTGTTTTTCAAGCTTAATAAAATATATATTTTTTTTTTTTGCATAATTTAAGATTTTATTTTTCTAACTAATCAATATAATGAATTATCTAAAGTTTGATTAATTTGAAAATAATATATTCTTTGAAGTTTTAAAATAACTAAGTTAAAAATAAAAAATAAAATATTTAAGCTATTTTAAAATAATTAAGGTCAAACTGAATATATATTTTTTAACACCATTCAAAATGAATATCGCATACTTTTGTTCAAAAATATTATATATTTATGTTATTTATTGTAATAATTTTATTTTATTAAGTTTGAAATGAGAAATCATTTATCTTTTTACTTTGAATATGATTAGTTTGAAAATTAAATATTTTTAATACGTTAATCTTTTTAAATACTAATTTTATAAAATGTAATACGGGTTAGTTTAAAATATGTTTTTCTTATCTTCAACCATAAAATTATATATATTTTTGAGCTATTAATAAAAAAAAATAAGCTTAAAAAAGATAAGATTGTTATTTGTTATAAGTAATTTTAGTTGAAACTTTAAAAAAAAAAAATTGTAGATGACATGTCGAGGAAGTGAGATAGGAAGATTTTTATCAATTAAAAAAATTGTTAAGTGGTACTTTAATTTATATTAAAATTTCAATTTAAATAATAGTATCATATCTAAAACATTCTTATATAATTTATATGTAAAAAAGAAAATTATAGAATAAAAAGAAAAATATTTTTGTTAAAAAACTTATTAAAATTATAGGTGTAACGACCCCAAATTTCGGCCTAACTTAGGGACATTACTGAACTTACAACCTATATGCCCCGAAAATTTCGGCAGCATAACGGCGTAACTACAAGATAACCAATTTTTTTCTGGCTCCTGTTAAACAAGAAATCTACACTTCAACCATCCAAAGTAACTAAGAACAACATCCACATCCTCTGGCTACAGTTCAGCACACCCAAACTCCCAGAATAAACATAGTCTCAACAACTTAGAACAAACTTAAATCAAATAGGTTAGCAGAAACAAAAGAAAGTTTTAGCAACTAGGACTTTCAGCTCGTAACCTAATTCTACCAAAAGAACCTATCTATTCTTCGAAAACAATAAAGAATGGAAAGGCTTACGCCAAACACCTATACAAAACAACTAGAATCCTATTTATGCAATTCAAAGAAAATCAACACTAAGAAAGCACGTAAATCTAATAGTGTCCTCTCATCACGTCTCCTCGTCTGCATTACCAGTTTCGTAGAGCTTCTCCTCACCTGCAAAATCTTTTGGTTGGGGGGGGGGGGGGGGGGAGTCAGTACAAAAGTACTCAGTAAGTAGCTCACACCTGATGAGCCACCAAACATCAAGCAGCAAACAACATGCTATACACAACATTCAACATGCTTATCCAAAGTAAATTAACCAACGTCATGTCATGCATACATAAACAAGTAAACTATGCATCATTATGCCATGCTTACATAACCAAGTAAACTATGCATCAGATTCACCTTACACATGAATTCCCGCATCATGCCATGCTCACTCGGTTCTACTCAACACTCATGTTTAGCCCTCACCAAAGCTCTCCAAGACTGACCCTTCGAGAAGCATCGACTCCTGACCACTGTTAGCAAAGCCTCAATACTTCTCTATGGAGCTCGGTATTCGACCCTTGTCCAATGTTACCAAGGTCTCGAACTGTGCATCACCCCTTGACCATTTGTACCCAAGGTGCACCGATGACTTAGCAATGCATTGGCCCAATTCCGGCACCCAACACATGCTTTTTAGATTCATCACACTGACCCTTGACCATTTGTACCCAAGGCCTCGATGCTCCTCTTATTCCAATGGTGACAATACCACCCCTCGACCATTTGTACTCGAGGCTCACTGGTACTCACCCTATACTTCTTAGTAAAACTCACAAGGTCCATTGACCTCCTCACAACCTCACCCTATGCATGTTCCCTAAGCATGCTACTAAACCATGTCTCATGCCCAACAAACATGCTCATACATACTTTCAAACTCATTTAATCAACATACCAACATCATGTAAACTTCACAAATCCACATATAAACATGCTCATCAAAAGATACAACAAAGTACAAAATATACATAACGGGCACAAATTAAACAAGAAACATAGAACATGATGCACACAATCAAACAGACTCATCAGGTAGAATTCTACTTACTAAATGTATTAAAGCGCCCTTAAAGTAAGTCGATAAGGTTCCCAAAAACGACTTTAAACTTAGTTTGTATAGTCCGAAACTAATTCCAATCCTAAACAAGGAACGAGACTAAGTTAAGGCATTTAAAAAGGTTGCGAAAAGGTCTAAACTAATTATTTTCACCAAAACTCACCGATACGAACTTGATCCCTTATTGGAAGGTTATTCGAAAGAGTTCGAATTGGCTAGGAACTACAAACAAAAGTCTCAAAGGTTAGCAACTGAACTAAGGTACTTTAAATGATTTTGAAAGGATCTAAAGCGTGTCAAAACTTACCAAACAGTGCCGAACTGACTAAAACTCTGCTGTCAATCCCGTTTTTGACAGTAAACTGCTTCAAATGTGGGTTGTTTTGAGTCCAAACAAGATAAAACTACAAATCAAAGGTACTTAGGGTATGGGTAATCCAAAACTAAAGTCAATTAAGCATGGGTGAGAGACAAACCTCGTCAAACAGGAAGAAGTTCGGGTAAGTCTGCTGTAAATCCCGTTTTTTACAGAAAATTGCTTCAAATGAGGGTTGTTTTGACTCCAAACAAGCTAAAATTGTAAATCAAATGTGTTTAGGGTATGGGTAATCCAAAACTAAAGTTTATTTAGCAAGGGTATGAGTTATACCTCGTCGAATTGAAGCAAAAAGCGTGGGTCTCGCGTCTGTGAGTTCGTTGGCAGCCGAAGAGGTCGCCGGCGTCGTGGTGCTTGTCGTGTGACGTCGCCGGAGAGAGGGGTGAGATGGTGTCAGCTTGGTCAAAGAAGAAGAAGAAGAAGAAGAAGAAGAAGATGGGTATGTGTTGTTCCAAAAGAAAAAAAAAACGTGAAAGGGAGAGAGGAAGAAGATGGAAGACTAGGGATATTTTTCTTTTTCTTTTACTTTCATTTTCTTTAATAGGCCAACATAAAGTCCAATTAAAAACCATAAAACAAATAATTTATCTTCTAATCTAGGTAAATTTAAGGAGGAAATCTTTGGATAAATCTTTGGGTTTTCAAACTTAAATCTAAAATTCAACATATACTTAATTTGGGACTTTAAAAAAAAAAGCATTACCCAATAATCCAAAAAGAATTTAATTAACTTAATTCAATCACTTAATTCCAAATTCCAAAATAACTCCAAATGACAAAATTAGTCAAACCTGAAAACGCGGGGCGTTACAATCTCCCCACCTTAAGAACTTTCGTCCTCAAAAGTCTGTTGTTCGAACAACTCAGTGTAGTTGGCTCTAATCTTGTCTTCTCTTTCCCATGTTGCTTCTTCAGTCTTGTGGTTTCTCCATAGCACTTTTACCAAGGCGATATGTCGATTCCTCAGAACTTTCGTCTCTTTAGCCAAGATCCTTACAGGCTTTTCTTCAAACGACAAACCCTCGTTCAACAATAAGGGCTCTGGACTTAACACATGTGAAGGGTCGCTGACATACTTCCTTAGTAACGACACATGGAACACATTGTGTACTGCTGACAAGGTTGGTGGCAATGCTAGTCTATAAGCAACTGGACCGATGCGCTCCAAAACCTCATAGGGTCCTATAAACCTAGGGCTAAGCTTTCCCTTCCTACCAAAACGCAAAACCCCTTTCATTGGTGCCACTCGAAGAAACACATGGTCGCCAACGCTAAACTCTAAATCTCTGCGCCTAGAGTCAGCATAACTTTTCTGTCTACTCTGAGCAACCTGCATCCTTGCTCTTATTTTCTGAACAGCATCATTAGTCATTTGTACCAACTCAGGACCCAACAAGACCCTTTCACCAACCTCGTCCCAATGGACTGGTGATCTGCACTTCTTACCGTAAAGGGCCTCATAAGGGGCCATCTCGATGGTCACTTGGTAACTATTGTTGTAGGCGAACTCTATCAAGTGCAAGTATGAATCCCAACTACCTCCAAAGTCTAGCACGCATGCCCGGAGCATATCTTCAAGAACCTGGTTTAGCCGCTCAGTCTGGCCGTCAGTCTGAGGATGAAATGCGGTACTGAAATCTAACTGAGTGCCGAGTGCCTTTTGTAAGCTCTTCCAAAACGTAGAGGTAAAACGAGAGTCCCTGTCAGACACAATCGACACCGGAACTCCATGAAGTCTTACAATTTCCTTTAAGTATAGTTCTGCCCACTTTTCCACTGGATAAGTGGCCTTGCCTGGAATGAAATGAGCAGATTTCGTCAAGCGGTCCACCACCACCCAAATTACGGTGAAACCTTTCACTGTCCTTGGTAGACCGGTAATGAAATCCATAGAAACTTTTTCCCACTTCCAAACAGGAATACTTAAGGGTTGCAATAACCCAGCAGACCTTTGCCTTAAAGCCTTTACTTGCTGACATGTTAAACATTTACTGACAAATTGAGCAATCTCTCTCTTCATGTTATGCCACCAGTAGTGCTTTTTGAGGTCCTCGTACATCTTGGTGCTGCCAGGATGCATTGAAAAAGGTGTGTTATGTGCTTCCTTCAACAACTCCCTCCTCAAGGGGTAGTCTCTGGGCACACACAATCTACCCTGGTATAACAAGGCAAAGTCATCGAAAAGAGTAAAACTTCCTTGTCCAACCTCGCTTAAGCTTGAGATCAAACTTGGATCCTCTTGTTGGGCATCTATAATTCGTTGTCTTAGACTCGGCACCACTGAAAGTCGAGCTAACAATGCTGAGACATCTTCCACTGCCAACTCAACCTCTAAAAGATCCAACTCCTTTAGTAACGGACTCGGGGATGCCACCAAAGATGCCACTGTTGGGTTTTGTGTCCTAAAACTCGTGGTTTTGTAAACTGAATGTATATTCTATTTTACTATAAAGATGTTATTGAGGTTTATTCAGTAAATGTGTTATTGAATAAAGTGAATTGTGTATTCTATAACCCAAATCCAATGAACTAAGAACCCTTGGCTATAGTATGTATACTTGAACTTTATGTATGACATAAAAGTGGATCAAGTTCGAGTAATAGCCAAAATGGTCTATAGTATAAGGATAAGGCTGGGTACCTTATTCTGGGGACACTATGGACGCGGCCCACTTTGTATAGTACTAACGATGTGATCCTGAATCGTTCATGTGGAGACATGCGAGTGGGGGCGTCCTATGCAATGAGTTTGCATAAGACCGGACCGCGAAATAGTCACTTAGACTTTATAACTCCGTTTACTGTTTTAACTGACTATATTCATACGATGACCTAGGTAACTCGATCTTAATCCTGAGCGTGCTATGAACTCCTGTTTATTCGGGATTATCCTTAGATTTGCATGGGTGAGAGTGGCCCGAGATTGCCGACTCAATAAGCCTCCCATTTTGGGAATAAGACCGGATAGATAGTTGGGAACATAGTCATGCAAGATGGAATTCACTCCTACATGCTTTAAGGATTAGTAGAGAGGTTGTTCCCTTAAGTGCTGACTCCGGGTCTTGAACAATGGGCCCACCCTCTCATTGGCTCGAGAGGGATTCGGTTTGTTGGTTGGACCACAAACCAATTGTTCATTAGAGGATCAGTGGGACTTAAGGAACAAGAAGTAATTACAGGGGTAAAACGGTTTATTTGACCCAGCTGTAATTACGAACGACCTGTGAAGGATCGACTTACTAATCATGGTTATATCGAGTGGACAGAAATATATCTACAGTGAGGAGAGTCCAGCCACTGGGCTTTAGTGGAGTGTCCCGGTGATTAACGAATGTTGATTAGCTAGGCTAAAGAGTTTGGCCGGTTAAATCTCGTATCGTTGGAGCTCATGATCTGTAGGTCCATTAGGTCCCCTTACTAGCTCAGACTAAGCCTTGGAATAATTTGAGAGAAAAGAATTTGAATTGTTCAAATTCGGTTTTGGGAGTAAACGTTAATTATATGCGATATACTTAACGTACTATAATTTAATTATGAATTAAAACCACAAGAAAGAGAGAGGAATATATTTAAATGTGATCGGTTTAATAAGTGAATAGGGATTCATGTACAAACGATTGGTCATAAAAGAGAGGGATTGGTCTAATTATTTAATTAATATTTGATATTAAATTAAATAATTAAATGGTTTAATTAAATGGTTTAATTAATTAATCAAGTTTTTAAATTAATTTTGATTTAAACTTGACTAATTCCAACCAACTGTTGTCTTCCAAAAGAAGACAAGTGTTGTCTTCCATGGGAAGACAAGTGTTGTCTTCCATGGGAAGACAACTGTTGTCTTTCATGGGAAGACAAGTGAGGTTTCATTAGTGCCTATAAATGGGATGAAACACAAAAGGATTGTATGAATTTTCTTTGATAGTTTTTTTTTAAAACTATCTTGAGCTCTCTTCCTTTCTCTCTAAAAATTCTCTTAACAAAGGATCCCACAATCCATTCCAAGGGCTGAGAATAGTAGGGAAGACTCTAGTGGTGATCCAAGTATTGTTGGTGATCCAAGATTTGCAAAGAATTTGGAGAATTTGAGCTACAAATGTATGTGTTCATACTTTCTGGTTTTTTCCAGATTTTTTCAGTTTAGAGCATGTTTTTGTTTGGTTAAATTGATGTACTTTGAGTGCTCGAGATCCGAAATTGCTTCCGTTTTCTTAATATTAACTCCATCAATTGGTATCAGAGCAATTTTGAGCACTCAATTTGCATCGGTTTAAGCTCGGTGGGTATCATTTAGAAATTCAATTTTCTGGGCGTCTAAAGTGGTACTTTCGGTTTTGGCATTTTTTTTGAGCTTCATTTTGTAGTCCGTTTTGTAATTGCTCAAAAGTGTTTGAGCTTTAATGTGTGAAGAAGAGTCTGTAAAATTTTTGAGTCGATCGGAGTCCCGGAAGGCCTTCAATTTGAAGAAACAAGCTCGAAAGGTCAAGCTGGAAAACAGAGCAGAAGCTGCTGTTTTTTTCTGCCCATGGCCGGTTCAAATTTTTTCAAGCTGGTTCGGGGCGGTTCGAAGAGTTCGGAAGCGTCTCAACCTAGTTATTAAATTATTCTTGTAATAATTTAGTTGTTTGCTTGCCCGTGATGCCAAAACCGGTCCACTTTAGTGTGTTTAATTATTTATGCATTATGAATGTATGTTTTAATTAAATCCATATTTGTATGTGCATAAAGTATGCCATATAGATTTAAAATCCCACCATAGGAAGCATGCTCCATGCATTGAAAGTATGTTATAAGTGTTATAATGTATAGTATGCATGTTTAGCATTTCATAAGTATTAATATAAGAGTTGTATTAATTTTATGAAATAGATGTTGTATGTTTTAAGTATAATTAATATAAATGTTATATTAATTAAAAATAAAGCATACAACATATAGTTGCCTTAGAATAATATAATTGTTATATTAAATGCATCAAAGCATTTCCATGCATAATTCATGTGATGAATTTTTACTCTATGTTTATTTTATTGTTCATGTGATGAATGATCAAGCACTCAAACATAGAAATGCATACAAACCTAGGGTTTAATTATTTAGTTTTAAAATGGTTTTAGAATTAAAATAATTAGACCATAGGTTATCTAGTTCTAATAAGATTAGAATTAGGCAACCAATAATTTATAAACTATGATTAAAGAGGGACTCTGTCTAAGGAAGGTTCTGGCTAGGCTGGGGTATTTAAGATGACGGAAACGGAACACCCCTACCTGGGAACCGACCTGGGAGTGAATTTAATCCAGAGGTTTATAAATTATTCCTCGTGAGCGACGTTAATTAAAAAGTTTAATTAAACTCGTAGACCTAAGTTTTTTTAAAGGGTTAATAGACTTAGGTAATATCAAAATAATCGTTATATTGATAGACTTAGGTATATTAATAGCCGGAATATGCCTAAGTAAAATTATACCCAAACCGTCTAAAATACTTAGTGGGAGTGAAAAGGTATATATGATATATCAATTTCCTCTTACGCTCTCTACGAAGTTCACACCGTGAGATTTATGCTCGGCCTCGTGATGTCAATAGGGCATCCCCATTCGGATGGTGTTTGCATAAATCAAGAGCAAGGTGAATGGAGAAAGTATTTATAGTAAGTGGGAGAAGGAAGTGTGTCAACACATCCTACAGTCTCCTCCATTAGGTTGGACCGTGAGATTCCCATGTTCCGCCTGCAGGTTGCCCGTAGTAGCACCATCCATTCGGAGGGATGTAACATGGGAGTCGGAACAACTCAAACTCCAGAAATGGATAGGGTCTCCTAGGTCCATTCCCAGCTTTGACTTTCCAATTCGGTAGCATTGTTGGGGCCGACCTCTGAGGTCTGAAAATGGCGGGTCACACTTACAAGAATTACTAAGTGTTAGTGAATTCTTGACCAAAGTAGCGATAACTAGAATGCTATAGGAATAAGAGTTATTCCGGTATTAGCATTTAGTCAAGAATGTCTTGGTTCAGTGAAGGAGTGATTGACTGCCCCTCGGTAGCGGTTGCTCTGACTCACTGAAGTATCGTTGCAAAAACAATAATGAGTTTATGGGTACATTATTACTTTTGCTAAATTTTTTAATTGGATGCAAGTAATGGGTTAGAAGCAATTCACTAATAGAATATGTTCTATTTTTCAGCATGTCGAGCTCTTTAATACAGTTACTAGCCTCCGATAAATTAAACGGCGATAACTACGCAACCTGGAAATCGAACTTGAATACGATTCTAGTTATCGATGATCTAAGGTTTGTCTTAACGGAGGAATGTCCTCCCCCTCCCGGCTCGTCTGCAAACCGAATTGTTCAGGATGCATTTGACAGATGGACTAGGGCTAATGATAAAGCCCGAGTCTATATCTTAGCCAGCATATCTGATGTGCTGTCTAAGAAACATGAGAGCATGATTACCGCTAAGGAGATCATGGGATCATTACAGGCGATGTTTGGACAACAGTCCTCATCGATCCGTCATGATGCTCTCAAGAATGTTTACAACTCCCGTATGAAGGAGGGAACTTCTGTTAGGGAGCATGTCCTTAACATGATGTTCCACTTCAACGTGGCAGAAGTAAACGGAGCTGTCATAGATGAGAATAGTCAGGTTAGCTTTATAATGGAATCTCTTCCGAAGAGCTTCCTACAGTTCCGCACCAATGCGATGATGAACAAAATAGAGTATAATCTGACTACTCTCCTCAACGAGCTACAGACTTTCGATTCCCTGATGAAAACAAAGGGAAAAGAGAATGAGGCAAATGTTGTCACTTTGAAGAAATTCCCAAGAGGATTGTCCTCTGGGACTAAGTCTGGTTCTTCTTTTTCTAAGAATAAGGGTATTCAAAAGAAGAAGAAAGATAAAGGGAAGGGAAAAGCTCCCGTCATGAGTAAACGCAAGGCTAAAGCCGCAGATAAAGGAAAATGTTTCCACTGTGGTGAAGATGGGCACTGGAAAAGGAATTGCCCAAAGTACCTTGCAGAAAAGAAAGCTGAGAAGGAAAGACACGGTAAATATGATTTACTTGTTGTTGAAACATGTTTAGTGGAACATGATGATTCCGCCTGGATATTAGATTCAGGAGCCACTAACCATGTTTGTTCTTCTTTTCAGGAAACTAGTTCCTGGAGGCAGCTTGCAGATGGTGAGATAACTCTCAAGGTTGGAACAGGAGAGGTTGTCTCAGCCAGAGCAGAGGGAGCGGTGAAGTTGTTGTTTAGAGATAGATTCATTTTACTAGAAAATGTACTTTTGGTTCCTGGAATCAAAAGAAATCTTGTATCTATCTCTTGTTTGATTGAACATATGTATAAAGTATCTTTTGATTATAATGAAGTGTTCATTTGCAAAAGAGGTGTACGAATATGTTCTGCTAAACTTGAAAACAACTTATATGTGTTAAGACCAACAGAGGTAAAAGCTATTTTGAACACCGAGATGTTTAAAACAGTTGATACTCAAAATAAAAGGCAGAAATTTTCTCCAAGTACCTATCTTTGGCACTTGAGACTAGGCCACATTAATCTCAATAGGATTGGGAGATTGGTTAAGAGTGGTCTCCTAAGTCAGTTAGAAGACAACTCCTTACCACCATGTGAGTCTTGTCTTGAGGGAAAAATGACCAAACGACCTTTTTCTGAAAAAGGTTATAGGGCCAAAGAACCCTTAGAACTTGTACATTCGGATCTCTGTGGTCCAATGAATGTCAAAGCTCGAGGAGGGTATGAATACTTCATCGGTTTCATCGATGATTATTCGAGGTACGGCTATCTTTACCTAATACATCATAAGTCCGAAGCCCTTGAAAAGTTCAAGGAGTATAAGACAGAGGTTGAGAACATATTAGGTAAAACGATTAAAACACTTCGATCAGATCGAGGTGGAGAGTATATGGCTTTGAGATTCCAGGACTATATGATAGAACATGGAATCGTATCCCAACTCTCAGCGCCCGGTACACCTCAGCAGAATGGTGTATCTGAGAGGAGAAACAGAACCTGTTAGACATGGTTCGATCTATGATGAGCTATGCTCAGCTGCCTAGTTCGTTTTGGGGATATGCAGTAGAGGCTGCTGCATATATTTTGAACATGGTTCCCTCTAAGAGTGTTTCAGAAACACCTTATGAGTTATGGAAAGGGCGTAAAGGAAGTTTACGTCACTTCAGGATTTGGGGGTGCCCGGCACATGTGCTAGTGCCCAATCCAAAGAAATTGGAACGACGTTCAAAATTATGCCTATTCATAGGATACCCCAAGGAAACGAAAGGTGGTCTATTTTACGATCCTCAAGAGGACAAGGTGCTTGTGTCGACAAACGCCACGTTCTTAGAGGAAGACCACATAAGAGATCATCGGCCTCGAAGTAGAATTGTATTGAGTGAATTTTCTAGGGAAGCTACAAATAAATCAACAAAAGTTGTTGATGAAGCTGGTCCTTCTCAAGAGTTGAGAATGCCTCGACGTAGTGGGAGGGATGTTAGACAACCCGACCGTTACATGGGTTTGACTGAAACCCAGGTCGTCATACCTGATGATGGCATTGAGGATCCATTGACCTATAAACAGGCAATGAATGACATAGATAAGGACCAGTGGATTAAAGCCATGGACCTCGAAATGGAGTCAATGTACTTCAATTCAGTTTGGGAACTTGTAGACCAACCAGATGGTGAAAGACCTATCGGTTGCAAGTGGATCTACAAGAGGAAACGAGACCAAGCCGGTAAGGTGCAAACCTTTAAAGCTCGACTTGTGGCAAAGGGTTATTCCCAACGGGAAGGGGTGGACTATGAAGAAACCTTCTCCCCTGTTGCCATGCTTAAGTCGATTAGAATACTCTTGTCCATTGCCACGTTTTATGATTATGAAATTTGGCAAATGGATGTCAAGACAGCCTTTCTGAATGGCAATCTTGAAGAGAGTATCTATTTGGTTCAACCAGAAGGGTTCATAATTAAAGGTCAAGAGCAAAAAGTTTGCAAGCTTAAACGATCCATCTATGGATTGAAGCAAGCATCTAGATCCTGGAATATAAGATTTAATACTGCGATTAAATCTTATGGCTTTGAACAGAATATTGACGAACCTTGTGTTTACAAGAAGATAGTCAATACTACTGTAGCTTTCTTAATCTTGTACGTAGATGATATCCTACTCATTGGGAATGATGTAGGATTCCTGACTGACGTAAAGCAATGGCTAGCGACCCAATTCCAAATGAAAGATTTGGGAGAGGCTCAGTTTGTCCTTGGAATCCAAATTGTTCGGAATCGCAAGAACAAAACGCTAGCATTGTCTCAGGCATCTTATATTGACAAAATGTTGGTTAGATATAAGATGCAGAATTCCAAGAAGGGTTCATTACCTTTCAGACATGGAATTCATTTGTCGAAGGAACAGTGTCCTAAGACACCTCAAGAAGTTGAGGATATGAGACGCATTCCCTATGCATCAGCTGTCGGTAGTCTGATGTATGCCATGCTGTGTACTCGACCCGACATATGCTATGCAGTAGGAATAGTCAGCAGGTATCAGTCCAATCCAGGATATGATCATTGGACTGCCGTTAAAAACATCCTCAAGTATCTGAGGAGAACGAGGGACTATATGCTTGTGTATGGTGCGAAGGATCTGATCCTTGTAGGATACACTGACTCTGATTTTCAGACCGATGTAGATTCGAGGAAATCCACATCGGGATCAGTGTTCACTCTTAATGGAGGAGCAATAGTTTGGAGGAGTATAAAGCAAGGTTGTATTGCTGACTCCACCATGGAGGCTGAGTATGTCGCAGCTTGCGAAGCAGCGAAGGAGGCTATATGGCTTAGGAAATTCTTTACTGATTTGGAAGTTGTTCCAAATATGAATTTGCCTATCACCCTTTATTGTGATAATAGTGGTGCAGTGGCAAATTCTAAAGAACCTAGAAGCCATAAGCGCGGAAAGCATATAGAGCGCAAATATCATCTCATCAGAGAGATTGTGCAACGAGGAGACGTGATAGTCACACAGATCCCTTCGGAGCACAACATTGCTGATCCGTTTACAAAGCCCCTCACGGCTAAAGTGTTTGAGGGACACCTAGAGAGTCTAGGACTACGGGTTGTATAGTAGGGCAGTTTTTAACCTCAGCATGTTTTGACTCCACTGACGTTTTAGTCCAAGTGGGAGTTTGTTGGGTTTTGTGTCCTAAAACTCATGGTTTTGTAAACTGAATGTATATTCTATTTTACTATAAAGATGTTATTGAGGTTTATTCAGTAAATGTGTTATTGAATAAAGTGAATTGTGTATTCTATAACCCAAATCCAATGAACTAAGAACCCTTGGCTATAGTATGTATACTTGAACTTTATGTATGACATAAAAGTGGATCAAGTTCGAGTAATAGCCAAAATGGTCTATAGTATAAGGATAAGGCTGGGTACCTTATTCTGGGGACACTATGGACGCGGCCCACTTTGTATAGTACTAACGATGTGATCCTGAATCGTTCATGTGGAGACATGCGAGTGGGGGCGTCCTATGCAATGAGTTTGCATAAGACCGGACCGCGAAATAGTCACTTAGACTTTATAACTCCGTTTACTGTTTTAACTGACTATATTCATACGATGACCTAGGTAACTCGATCTTAATCCTGAGCGTGCTATGAACTCCTGTTTATTCGGGATTATCCTTAGATTTGCATGGGTGAGAGTGGCCCGAGATTGCCGACTCAATAAGCCTCCCATTTTGGGGATAAGACCGGATAGATAGTTGGGAACATAGTCATGCAAGATGGAATTCACTCCTACATGCTTTAAGGATTAGTAGAGAGGTTGTTCCCTTAAGTGCTGACTCCGGGTCTTGAACAATGGGCCCACCCTCTCATTGGCCCGAGAGGGATTCGGTTTGTTGGTTGGACCACAAACCAATTGTTCATTAGAGGATCAGTGGGACTTAAGGAACAAGAAGTAATTACAGGGGTAAAACGGTTTATTTGACCCAGCTGTAATTACGAACGACCTGTGAAGGATCGACTTACTAATCATGGTTATATCGAGTGGACAGAAATATATCTACAGTGAGGAGAGTCCAGCCACTGGGCTTTAGTGGAGTGTCCCGGTGGTTAACGAATGTTGATTAGCTAGGCTAAAGAGTTTGGCCGGTTAAATCTCGTATCGTTGGAGCTCATGATCTGTAGGTCCATTAGGTCCCCTTACTAGCTCAGACTAAGCCTTGGAATAATTTGAGAGAAAAGAATTTGAATTGTTCAAATTCGGTTTTGGGAGTAAACGTTAATTATATGCGATATACTTAACGTACTATAATTTAATTATGAATTAAAACCACAAGAAAGAGAGAGGAATATATTTAAATGTGATCGGTTTAATACGTGAATAGGGATTCATGTACAAACGATTGGTCATAAAAGAGAGGGATTGGTCTAATTATTTAATTAATATTTGATATTAAATTAAATAATTAAATTAATTAATTAAATGGTTTAATTAATTAATCAAGTTTTTAAATTAATTTTGATTTAAACTTGACTAATTCCAACCAAATGTTGTCTTCCAAAAGAAGACAAGTGTTGTCTTCCATGGGAAGACAAGTGAGGTTTCATTAGTGCCTATAAATGGGATGAAACACAAAAGGATTGTATGAATTTTCTTTGATAGTTTTTTTTTAAAACTATTTTGAGCTCTCTTCCTTTCTCTCTAAAAATTCTCTTAACAAAGGATCCCACAATCCATTCCAAGGGCTGAGAATAGTAGGGAAGACTCTAGTGGTGGTCCAAGTATTGTTGGTGATCCAAGATTTGCAAAGAATTTGGAGAATTTGAGCTACAAAGGTATGTGTTCATACTTTCTGGTTTTTTCCAGATTTTTTCAGTTTAGAGCATGTTTTTGTTTGGTTAAATTGATGTACTTTGAGTGCTCGAGATCCGAAATTGCTTCCGTTTTCTTAATATTAACTCCATCAGCCACACTTGCTGCTCTCCTGCTAAGGGCATCTGCCACCACATTAGCTTTGCCGGGATGATAGTTAATCTCACAATCATAATCCTTAACTAACTCCAACCATCTCCTTTGCCTTAGGTTAAGTTCTTTCTGCGTGAAGAAGTACTTCAAACTCTGGTGATCGGTGAAGATTTGGATCCTTTCTCCATAAAGATAATGCCTCCAAATCTTCAAGGCGAACACCACAGCTGCAAGCTCCAGGTCGTGAGTGGGATAATTAAGCTCATGTACCTTTAGTTGACGCGAAGCATAAGCGACAACCTTCCCATGTTGCATAAGTACACAGCCCAACCCTTTCCTTGAAGCATCGCTATACACCACTAATCCTCCAGTTTCGTCTGGAATGGCTAACACTGGGGCAGTAGTCAGTCGTCCCTTTAACTCTAGAAAACTCTTCTCGCAGTCCTCACTCCAAGTGAAAGTGGCATTCTTGCGAGTCAATTGAGTTAGGGGTGCTGCCAAACTGGAGAAATTCTGCACAAACTTTCTGTAGTAGCCGGCCAAGCCCAGAAAACTTCGAATTTCAGTCACTGAGGTAGGTCTAGGCCAATCACGAACCGCTTCTACCTTAGCAGGGTCCACTGCAATGCCATCCTTTGTAACTATGTGCCCGAGAAACGCAACTTTATCCAACCAAAATTCGCACTTTGAGAATTTGGCGTAAAGCTCATTGTTCCTCAAAGTCGTCAGGACCCGTTCAAGGTGCTTCTCATGCTGCCCCTTAGTCTTAGAATAAACCAGTATGTCATCTATGAACACTATCACAGACGAGTCTAAAAAGTTCTTGAAAACCCGATTCATGAGATCCATAAAAGCTGCAGGAGCATTAGTAAGTCCAAAAGACATCACAGTAAACTCGTAATGTCCGTACCTGGTCCTGAAGGCAGTCTTTGGGATATCGGCCTCATTGATCCTTAACTGATGATAACCTGAGCGTAAATCTATCTTCAAGAACACCTTAGCTCCTTGAAGCTGATCAAACAGGTCGTCAATACGAGGGAGGGGGTACTTATTCTTCACTGTCACCTTATTCAACTCCCGATAGTCAATACACAGCCTCAATGACCCATCTTTTTTCTTCACGAACAACACCGGCGCACCCCATGGAGACACACTTGGATGAATAAATCCTTTATCCAAGAGTTCTTCCAACTGCGCCTTGAGTTCTTTCAACTCAGCTGGTGCCATTCGATACGGCGCTTTAGATAATGGGGTTGTCCCGGGGAAAAGATCTATGCAGAAATCAACTTCTCGCGCTGGAGGCAACCCAGGGAGATCCTCTGGAAAAACATCTGCAAACTCTTTCACCACGGGTACTGAGTCAATGCTTGGAGATTTCTGGCTAGTATCCACCACACTTGCCAAATATGCCCACGCACCGTGCTGCAAGAGGCATTTGACTTTTAGGGCAGATACAACTTTCGGACTTCCACTCTTCACACCCTTGAACTTGAAACCTTGGCTGGATGGTAACTTGAGGTGAACCTCCTTTTTGGCACAGTCAATGGTAGCTTGGTTAGCAGCCAACCAATCCATTCCCAAGATTACATCGAAGTCTTGCATGTCCAACTTAATTAATCTGGCATCAAGGGTTTGGCCCGCAATAGAAACTTCTCCTAACTTCACTACTTGTTGAGCAAGTAACACTGAGCCAGACGATGTAGACACCGACAAAAGGAAACTCAACGGCTCTAGCTCTAGGCTTGCTTGCCGAACAAAAGCCGAGGAAATAAAGGAGTGACTTGACCCCGAGTCAAACAACACGAAAGCATGAACACTAAAAATCAAGATAGTTCCTGAATTAAAGAATTACAAGACATAAGGTGGGCAAAATACAACAAATAAAATATCTAAATCAGGAGTAAGCATACCTGTAACAACTGCTTCGGTCTCTTCAGCATCCTGTCTAGTGAGCGCAAAAACACGGGCCTTCTGCTTGCCCTCCTGTGTTGGGGCTGGAGGAGCCTTAGGAGCTGGTTTCTGAGCATTGAGCACCTCCTTGTTCGGGCATTCTCTCGCAAAGTGGCCTTCCTTGCCACACTTAAAACACACTTTCTCACCTGTCCAGCACTGACCGCTATGGCGCTTGCCGCATGAGCTGCACAAAGGGAGGCTAGGAATTGGCTTTCGAGGCTGGTGACTGAAAGCTTTGGGAGGCTGACTAGCTGATGAAGGAGAAGGCTTCCTCTTAACTCCTGAGGTTGAACCAACCTCCCAACGGGGTTGCACTTTCTTAGCCACATGCTTATCCATTATTAGCGCGCTTCTAAGTGCTGCTGCGAAAGTTGTGGGTTCCTTTATAGCTACAGAACCTCTGATTTCTTCCCATAAGCCTCTTATAAACCTCTTTATCTTTCGTTCTGGGGTGTTGACCAACTCCGACGTAAAACGTGAGAGCTCTGTGAACTTTCTTTCGTATTGAATCACTGACATGTCTCCTTGTGTCAGGTGGAGGAACTCGGTTTCTTTGTCGTCCTTCACGGTGTCAGGAAAGTAGTACTCAAAGAGAAGATCCTTGAACCTCGCCCAGGTGACGGGCTCATTCGCATGATTCTCAGAAGCTTCAATGGACTTCCACCAAACTCGCGCCTCATCACGAAGCATGAATACTGCCCCTCGAACCTTTTGGTGATCGCCGCAGTTGAGGTAATCGAACATTGCTTCCAGCTCGGCGATCCATCGTTCCACTGCCATGACATCCTCTGACCGTCCGTCGAAGGTAGGAGGCCCATATCTCTTAAAGTCTCTAATGAATTGGGCTTCATCCTGAAGACCTGGAGCCCAGTTTTGGTTACGAGGTTGCCTATCATTCCTCTGGGCCATGTTGTCGAATAGAGTTTGGAGGGCCTCTGCCGTGAGGAGTACGGGCATGGCTGCAGGAGGAACAGGCTGGTTTGCTTCCTCTGGAGCAGGTGGATTGACTTCCTCTGCGATACTTGCTTCGTCCTCGAGCCTACCCACTCGAGTCCTCGGTCGACCACGTCGTGGATGTTGGGTTTTGTGTCCTAAAACTCATGGTTTTGTAAACTGAATGTATATTCTATTTTACTATAAAGATGTTATTGAGGTTTCTTCAGTAAATGTGTTATTGAATAAAGTGAATTGTGTATTCTATAACCCAAATCCAATGAACAAAGAACCCTTGGCTATAGTATGTATACTTGAACTTTATGTATGACATAAAAGTGGATCAAGTTCGAGTAATAGCCAAAATGGTCTATAGTATAAGAATAAGGTTGGGTACCTTATCCTGGGGACACTATGGACGCGGCCCACTTTGTATAGTACTAACGATGTGATCCTAAATCGTTCATGTGGAGACATGCGAGTGGGGGCGTCCTATGCAATGAGTTTGCATAAGACTGGATCGCGAAATAGTCACTTAGACTTTTTAACTCCGTTTACTGTTTTAACTGACTATATTCATACGATGACCTAGGTAACTCGATCTTAATCCTGAGCGTGCTATGAACTCCTGTTTATTCGAGATTATCCTTAGATTTGCATGGGTGAGAGTGGCCCGAGATCGCCGACTCAATAAGCCTCCCATTTTGGGGATAAGACCGGATAGATAGTTGGGAACATAGTCATGCGAGATGGAATTCACTCCTACCTGCTTTAAGGATTAGTAGAGAGGTTGTTCCCTTAAGTGCTGACTCCAGGTCTTGAACAATGGGCCCACCCTCTCATTGGCCCGAGAGGGATTCGATTTGTTGGTTGGACCACAAACTAATTGTTCATTAGAGGATCAGTGGGACTTAAGGAACAAGAAGTAATTACAGGGGTAAAACGGTTTATTTGACCCAGCTGTAATTACGAACGACCTGTGAAGGATCGACTTACTAATCATGGTTATATCGAGTGGACAGAAATATATCTACAGTGAGGAGAGTGCAGCCACTGGGCTTTAGTGGAGTGTCCCGGTGGTTAACGAATGTTGATTAGCTAGGCTAAAGAGTTTGGCCGGTTAATCTCGTATCGTTGGAGCTCATGATCTGTAGGTCCATTAGGTCCCCTTACTAGCTCAGACTAAGCCTTGGAATAATTTGAGAGAAAAGAATTTGAATTGTTCAAATTCAGTTTTGGGAGTAAACGTTAATTATATGCGATATACTTAACGTACTATAATTTAATTATGAATTAAAACCACAAGAAAGAGAGAGGAACATATTTAAATGTGATTTAAATATTTGTTCGGTTTAATACGTGAATAGGGATTCATGTACAAACGATTGGTCATAAAAGAGAGGGATTGGTCTAATTATTTAATTAATATTTGATATTAAATTAAATAATTAAATTAATTAAATGGTTTAATTAATTAATCAAGTTTTTAAATTAATTTTGATTTAAATGAAACTTGACTAATCCTATATATCCAACCTAGTGTTGTCTTCCATGGGAAGACAAGTGTTGTCTTCCATGGGAAGACAAGTGTTGTCTTCCATGGGAAGACAAGTGTTGTCTTCCATGGGAAGACAAATGTTGTCTTCCATAGGAAGCCTAATGAGGTTTCATTAGTGCCTATAAATGGGATGAAACACAAAAGGATTGCATGAATTTTCTTTGATAGTTTTTTTTTAAAAAACTATCTTGAGCTCTCTTCCTTTCTCTCTAAAAAATTCTCTTAACAAAGGATCCCACAATCCATTCCAAGGGCTGAGAATAGTAGGGAAGACTCTAGTGGTGGTCCAAGTATTGTTGGTGATCCAAGATTTGCAAAGAATTTGGAGAATTTGAGCTACAAAGGTATGTGTTCATACTTTCTGGTTTTTTCCAGTTTAGAGCATGTTTTTTGTTTGGTTAAATTGATGTACTTTGAGTGCTCGAGATCCGAAATTGCTTCCGCTTTCTTAATATTAACTCCTTCAGTGGAGGCATAGTCTAGGTGAAGGCACAAAACACACCATAAACACACAATTAACAACTACTTAGTTAGCTCCAATATCTTATGCCTACTAGCAAGCAACACACAGAAGGTAAGCACAAACTATCTAGTTTACTATGGGACCATCCTATGCCTACTAACAACCAATCTTCAGACAATATGCAGTCAAAGCATATAAATCATGATAAGCAATCAAGTCATACGATATTTACACAACAAACAATCCAAGCAGCTCAATCCCAAACAACATAGGTCAACATACCTGGTGATGGAGAGGAGAACGAGAAGGACAATTAGCTCTAAACTACCTTAACAACCTAGTTTTTCTAGGTCAGTCTACAGGAACAACTCCGCTCTGATACCAACTGTAACGACCCCAAATTTCGGCCTAACTTAGGGACATTACTGAACTTACAACCTATATGCCCCGAAAATTTCGGCAGCATAACGGCGTAACTACAAGATAACCAATTTTTTTCTGGCTCCTGTTAAACAAGAAATCTACACTTCAACCATCCAAAGTAACTAAGAACAACATCCACATCCTCTGGCTACAATTCAGCACACCCAAACTCCTAGAATAAACAGAATCTCAACAACTTAGAACAAACTTAAATCAAATAGGTTAGCAGAAACAAAAGAAAGTTTTAGCAACTAGGACTTTCAGCTCGTAACCTAATTCTACCAAAAGAACCTATCTATTCTTCGAAAACAATAAAGAATGGAAAGGCTTACGCCAAACACCTATACAAAACAACTAGAATCCTATTTATGCAATTCAAAGAAAATCAACACTAAAAAAGCACGTAAATCTAATAGTGTCCTCTCATCACGTCTCCTCGTATGCATCACCAGTTTCGTAGAGCTTCTCCTCACCTGCAAAATCTTTTGGTTGGGGGGGGGGGGGGGGGAGTCAGTACAAAAGTACTCAGTAAGTAGCTCACACCTGATGAGCCACCAAACATCAAGCAGCAAACAACATGCTATACACAACATTCAACATGCTTATCCAAAGTAAATTAACCAACGTCATGTCATGCATACATAAACAAGTAAACTATGCATCATTATGCCATGCTTACATAACCAAGTAAACTATGCATCAGATTCACCTTACACATGAATTCCCGCATCATGCCATGCTCACTCGGTTCTACTCAACACTCATGTTTAGCCCTCACCAAAGCTCTCCAAGACTGACCCTTCGAGAAGCATCGACTCCTGACCACTGTTAGCAAAGCCTCAATACTTCTCTATGGAGCTCGGTATTCGACCCTTGTCCAATGTTACCAAGGTCTCAAACTGTGCATCGCCCCTTGACCATTTGTACCCAAGGTGCACCGATGACTTAGCAATGCATTGGCCCAATTCCGGCACCCAACACATGCTTTTTAGATTCATCACACCGACCCTTGACCCTTTGTACCCAAGGCCTCGATGCTCCTCTTATTCCAATGGTGACAATACCACCCCTCGACCATTTGTACTCGAGGCTCACTGGTACTCACCCTATACTTCTTAGTAAAACTCACAAGGTCCACTGACCTCCTCACAACCTCACCCTATGCATGTTCCCTAAGCATGCTACTAAACCATGTCTCATGCCCAACAAACATGCTCATACATACTTTCAAACTCATTTAATCAACATACCAACATCATGTAAACTTCACAAATCCACATATAAACATGCTCATCAAAAGATACAACAAAGTACAAAATATACATAACGGGCACAAATTAAACAAGAAACATAGAACATGATGCACACAATCAAACAGACTCATCAGGTAGAATTCTACTTACTAAATGTATTAAAGCGCCCTTAAAGTAATTCCAAAACGACTTTAAACTTAGTTTGTATAGTCCGAAACTAATTCCAATCCTAAACAAGGAACGAGACTAAGTTAAGGCATTTAAAAAGGTTGCGAAAAGGTCTAAACTAATTATTTTCACCAAAACTCACCGATACGAACTTGATCCCTTATTGGAAGGTTATTCGAACGAGTTCGAATTGGCTAGGAACTACAAACAAAAGTCTCAAAGGTTAGCAACTGAACTAAGGTACTTTAAATGATTTTGAAAGGATCTAAAGCGTGTCAAAACTTACCAAACAGTGCCGAACTGACTAAAACTCTGCTGTCAATCCCGTTTTTGACAGTAAACTGCTTCAAATGTGGGTTGTTTTGAGTCCAAACAAGATAAAACTACAAATCAAAGGTACTTAGGGTATGGGTAATCCAAAACTAAAGTCAATTAAGCATGGGTGAGAGACAAACCTCGTCAAACGGGAAGAAGTTCGGGTAAGTCTGCTGTAAATCCCGTTTTTTACAGAAAATTGCTTCAAATGAGGGTTGTTTTGACTCCAAACAAGCTAAAATTGTAAATCAAATGTGTTTAGGGTATGGGTAATCCAAAACTAAAGTTTATTTAGCAAGGGTATGAGTTATACCTCGTCGAATTGAAGCAAAAAGCGTGGGTCTCGCGTCTGTGAGTTCGTTGGCAGCCGAAGAGGTCGCCGGCGTCGTGGTGCTTGTCGTGTGACGTCGCCGGAGAGAGGGGTGAGATGGTGTCAGCTTGGTCAAAGAAGAAGAAGAAGAAGAAGAAGAAGAAGATGGGTATGTGTTGTTCCAAAAGAAAAAAAACGTGAAAGGGAGAGAGGAAGAAGATGGAAGACTAGGGATATTTTTCTTTTTCTTTTACTTTCATTTTCTTTAATAGGCCAACATAAAGTCCAATTAAAAACCATAAAACAAATAATTTATCTTCTAATCTAGGTAAATTTAAGGAGGAAATCTTTGGATAAATCTTTGGGTTTTCAAACTTAAATCTAAAATTCAACATATACTTAATTTGGGACTTTAAAAAAAAAAGCATTACCCAATAATCCAAAAAGAATTTAATTAACTTAATTCAATCACTTAATTCCAAATTCCAAAATAACTCCAAATGACAAAATTAGTCGAACCTGAAAACGCGGGGCGTTACAATCTCCCCACCTTAAGAACTTTCGTCCTCAAAAGTCTGTTGTTCGAACAACTCAGTGTAGTTGGCTCTAATCTTGTCTTCTCTTTCCCATGTTGCTTCTTCAGTCTTGTGGTTTCTCCATAGCACTTTTACCAAGGCGATATGTCGATTCCTCAGAACTTTCGTCTCTTTAGCCAAGATCCTTACACTCCCCCCAATTCCTCAATCCAAACACACCCTAAATGTTCTAGAATTCGTCTGTCTATGTTCATATTAGATAACATGGGGTTCCATCTCAAAACCAATTGACAATGAGAGGAGTAGCTCATGTATCTTATAAATTGTGAGATTACTCATCTTTCAGATGTGGAATCCTTAATATACCCCCATCTTATTTTTGGATCAAATACCTGTTTGGATTTTATGGGCTCCGATATCATATTAGATTACATGGGGTTCCATCTAAAACCAGTTGGCAATGAGAGGAATAGCTCATGTATCTTATAAGTTGTGAGGTCTCTCTTCATTTTCCAATGTGGGATCCTCAACATGCTCCCTCAAGATGATGCCTCTTTGGGTTTACCATTCTTGGGTCGGATCCCAATTTTTGGATCAAATACTCGTGTGGGCTTAATGGACTCTAATACCATATATTAGAGAAAGATGGGTTACATCTCAAAATCAATTGGCAATGAAAGGAGTAGTCCACGTATCTTATAAATTGTCAACATGCCTCCTCAAGATGGTGCCTTTTTGGATTCACCATTCTTGGGTCGGGTCTCAATTTTTGGACCGATACCCGTTTAGGTTTAATGTGCTCTAATACTATATTAGATTACATAGGGTTTTATCTCAAAACTAATTGGCAATTAAAGAAGTAGACCATGTATCTTATAAATTATGAGGTCTCTCTACATTTTTCCGATGTGGGATCCTCAACATACTCCCTCAAGATGGTCCCTCTTTGGGTTCACCATTCTTGGGTCGGATCCTTTCTTTTTTTTTTACCGAATACTTGTTTGAGCTTTATGGGCTATGATATCATTATTAGAGAACACATGGGGTTCCATCTCAAAACTAATTGGCAATGAGAGGAGTAGCTCATGTATCTTATAAATTGTGAGATTACTCTTCATCTTTCCAATGTGAAATCCTTAACATGCCCCCATCTTATTTTTGGACCAAATACCCGTTTGGGTTTTATAGGTTCTGATACCATATATTAGAAAAACATGGGTTCCATCTCAAAACCAATTGGCAATGAAATGAGTAGCCCATGTATCTTATAAATTGTCAACGTGCCCCCTCAAAATGGTACTAAATTGGATATCTTGGGTTTCATGGGATACTAAATTAGATAAATATGGTGCCTCTTTAGGTTTTCCATTCTTTGGTTGGATCCCAATTTTTGGATCGAATACCCGTTTGGGCTTCATGGGCTCTTATACCATATTAGATAACATGGGGTTCCATCTTAAAACCAATTGACAATGAGAGGAAAAGCCCATGTATCTTATAAATTGTGAGGTCTCTCTACATTTTTCCAATATGGGATCCTCAACATGCCCCATCAAGATGATGTCTCTTTGGGTTCATCATTCTTGAATCGGATCCCAAATTTTGGACCAAATACTTGTTTGGGCTTCATGGGCTCTGATACCATATTAGATTACATGGGATTCCATCTCAAAATAAATTGGCAATGAGAGGAGTAGCCCATGTATCTTATAAATTGTTAGGTCTCTCTTCATTTTTCCAATGTGGGGTCCTCAACATGCCCCCTCAATATGGTTACTTTCTGAGTTTACCATTCTTAGGTCAGATCCCAATTTTTAGACCGAATACCAGTTTGGGCTTAATGGACTCTGATACCATATATTAGATAAATACAAGGTTCCATCTCAAAATCAATTGGCGATGAAAGGAGTATCCCATGTATCTTATAAATTGTCAACATTCCCCCTCAAGATGGTGCATCTTTGGGTTCACCATTCTTAGGTTGAATCCTAATTTTTGGATCGAATACTCGCTTGAATTTCATGGGCTCTGATACCATATTAAATTACATGAGATTCCATCTCAAAACCAATTGACAATGAGAGAATGTAACTCATGTATCTTATTAAGAATGTGAGGTCTCCCAGTCTTTCCAATGTGATATCCTCAATATGCCCCATCAAGATGGTGCCTCTTTGGGTTTACCATTCTTTGGTCGGATCTCACTTTTTAGATCGAATACCCGTTTTGGACTTCATGGGCTCTGATACCATATTAGATAACATGAGGTTCCATCTCAAAACCAATTGGCAATGAGTGGAGTAGCCCTTGTATCTTATAAATTGTGAGATTACTCTTCATCTTTCTGATGTGGAATCCTTAACATGCCTCCATTTTATTTGTCTGTACGTAGTCGTAGATTTTCTTTTTTGAAAGCAATAGCATCAATATCATCAATACAAACTATTATTGATGGTGTTGAGCTAATAGCTTTGGAGAAGATGTTAGTCAGATTTTCAATGGATACTCCTGAAAAGTGCACAAAAAAAAGATATGTAATAACCCAACAGAAGAAAAAATAAATAAAAAGAAACAAAACGTAGACAGAGAGAGATCATCAACTTAATGGCCACATAACATAGGCATTAGAAAGTAGAAACAAGTAATAGAAACTCACCATTGTAAGTTTGATTTTAAATAAGAAACAATACATTTGGAACAACAGAAGAACCAAGTAAAACGATATAAATTAGCAATTAGATGACATGTTCCTACATAAAGTTAAATGTCAAAACCCATCCAACATACAGTTTCTACTATCTTGGAAGATGAGAACATACCCGATTAACCTAAACTCTCATAGAAGAGGACGTCGATTTCATTTCCAATGGCACGAGCCAAATTGGTCTTTCTCGAGCCAGAAGGTCCATGCAACAAAATTCCGACCACAGAAGGGACGAAGCAAAAACTTCAATTCTTGCAGCACATTGTTCATCCCTCCCAAATCTTTAAACATTGGTCATTTCTCCTTCGCCTCCCCTGTTTCTGGCCAACAACCCTGGGGTTGCCTCATTTCTGTATCCATCAATTCAAATGGCAAGGAGATTCAAACGATTGAGAGGCAAAACCTGGGTGTGAGATCGAAAGAATAGAGACAACAAGGTTGAGCTTAGGGTTTAGGGTTTCACGGAATTTCACCAAACAAACAGACTTTCTTTAAAAATAAACTAACGGGCTTTCTTTTTTTCCTTGTTTTTTAACCAACAGACTCTATTTTTCATAATTACAAATCTCAAACTACAATTATGTTTATAATATTGGCCTGCTTTTTAACAGTTAAGAAGTTTAATTAAAGGAATGTTCCTTCTTGTCTCATGAAATGTTTTAGCTATTTAATATATTAGCTCAAATCATAATTAATATGTTAAATTAAATGACGCTAAAAAAATAGAGAAAATTATATTACGAAAATATAATTTATTTGCACGGTCACAATTATTAATGAATTTATTCGCAATTAAAATGCTTATCCAATTTTAGAAATGAAATTATTGGATAGTTAAAATAATATGAATATTAATAAAACGTATAATTATATGTATTAAACTATTTCTTATTTTAAAAAATATTCCCTAATTTAACCCTGATAGTCTCGACCAACTAGTTAATAGATTTAATGAAACAATCTAGTTTTCACAATTATATAAATTTTAGGAGTTGGGGGGAGTGGAGTTGAAAGTAGTTAGTAACCCTCCCAACTCCTTGTTTGGTCAAAGGATATTTTAATTCCTATTGTAGGCCCTACAAACTTGTTAACTCCTCCTCCAACTTTTTTATTGTGAACTCTACAAACTTATTAATTCCTCATCCAACTCTTGGGTTCCACAACTTTCCTATCTCTTTTTTTCTTCATCTCATCTCACTCCAACCTCTCTCTCTTCTCTTCAATCCTTTCTCTCTCTATTTTTTTATATAATTTTTTTTTAATTTCTTAATTAATTTTTTTTTATTTTTTATATAAAATTTCTCATCATTATTACTAATGAATAATTAAATATAAATAATTATTTAAAAATATTTTTATTTTTATACTATAATTTTAATAAATTTTTAACAAAAATATTTTTCTTTTCATTCTATAATTTTATTTTTTAAATATAAATTATATAAAAATGTTTTAGATATGATACTATTATTTAAATTGAAACTCTTAATGTAAATTAGAGTACTATATAAAAAAATTTTAATTGATAAAAATCTCCATATCCCACTTCCTCCACATGTCATCTACAATTTTTTTAAAGTTTAAATAAAAATTACTTATAACAAATAACAATCTTATCTTTTTTTAGCTTATTTTTTTATTAATAGCTTAAAAATATATATAATTTTGTAATTTGAAGATAAGAAAAACATATTTGAAACTAACACGTATTACAATTTAAGAAATTAGTATTTAAAAAGGTTAACGTATTAAAAAAAAATGATTTTCAAATTAATCATATTCAAAGTAAAAAGATAAACGATTTCTCCTTCCAAACGTAATAAAATAAAATTATTACAATAAATAACATAAATATATAGTAATCTGAACAAAAGTATATATGATATTCATTTTGAATGGTGTTACAAAATATATAATCATTTTGAACTTAATTATTTTAAAATAGCATAAATATTTGATATTTTATTTTTAACTTAATTAATTTAAAATTTCAAATAATATATTATTTTCAAATTAATCAAACTTTAGATAATCCATTACATTGATTAGTTAGAAAAATAAAATCTTAAATTATACAAAAAAAAAATTATTAAGCTTGACAAACAAATCTTAAATTAAAATTTTAAAATTGACGAAAACAAATATTTAACAACATGGTAAAATATTCATAAAATAACATAATTTAAAACCTCGATTTTAGGATTGACGAAAATAAATCTATATTATTTCTATAATTGAGGGAATAAAAACATAAAAATCTTGAAGTATATTTGAATAATCTCTTTAAATTAATAGATTGAATCTTTTTGAATCACATGTAATATTTTAAAAAATATTGTAAGACATTTTTTTTATTTGAAAACTATCCAAAGCAAATGAATAATTAATGTGAAAGATATTGAAAAAAAGATGTGAGGTATTTTGTTCAAAAAAAAAATTTCTTTAAAGAAATTTGTAAAATATATATAAATTAATAAAAACAAAATATCTCAATCTTAGAATTCATTGGAACAAATTCTTAATAATGAATTTTTGAGAAATTGTAGAAAAAACTGTACAAAAAAAAAATGATAAAATCAACTCAAACTTTAGACCTCCAAGTTTAACAAATCTGCACCTCAAACACAGACTTCAGAATTCCTACTCTTTAAAACTCTTTGCCCCAAACACACACTTCCTAATTCCTCAAACTTCCTAATTCCCCAGATTTATTAACTTATACTATCTGCAACTTCTGCCCCAAACAACCCTTTAGGGGGTGTTTGAATTGAGGAGTTGGCGAGTGGAGTTGGAAGGAGTTAATAACTCCACCCAACTCCTTCTTTGGCCCAAGGATAATTTAACTCCTATTGTGGACCCCACAAACTTATTAATTCCTAATCCAACTTCCTATTGTGAGCCCTACAAACTTATTAACTTCTTCTCCAACTCCTCATTATGAGCCCCACAACTTTCCTATCTCCTTTTTTCTTCACCTCACCTCACTCCTACCTCCTCTCTTCTCCCCTCTTCTTTCTCTCTCTATTTTTTTTTACATTATTTTTTTAATTTCTTAATTTGAAAATTTTTCTTTATTTTTATATAAAGTTTCTCATCATTATTACTAATTACTAATTAAATATAAATAATTATAATTTTTTTATCCTATAATTTTAATAATTTTTTTAACAAACATATTTTTCTTTTTATTCTATAATTTTATTTTTTAAATATAAATTATATAAGAATGCTTTAGATATGATACTATTATTAAAATTAAAATTTTAATATAAATTAGAGTGCTATATAAAAAAAAATTTAATTGATAAAAATCTTCCTATCTCACTTCCTCCACATGTCATCTACAATTTTTTGTAAAGTTTAAACTAAAATTACTTATAACAAATAACAATCTTATCTTTTTTAAGCTTTTTTTTTTTATTATTAATATCTCAAAAATATATATAATTTTATGATTTGAAGTTAAGAAAAACATATTTTAAACTAACCCATATTACATTTTAGAAACTTAGCATTTAAAAAGTTCAGCGTATTAAAAAAAAATTGATTTTCAAACAAATCATATTCAAAGTAAAAAGATAAACGATTTCTCATTCCAAACTTAATAGAATAAAATTATTACAATAAATAACATAAATATATAGTATTTTGAACAAAAGTATGTATGATATTCATTTTGAATGGTGTTAAAAATTATATATTCATTTTGAACTTAATTGTTTTAAAACAGTATAAATATTTGATATTTTATTTTTAACTTAGTTATTTTAAAACTTCAAAGAATATATCATTTTCAAATTAATAAAACTTTAGATAATTCATTATATTGATTAGTTAAAAAAATAAAATCTTAAATTATGCCAAAAAAAATTATTTTATTGAGTTTGAAAAAAAAAATCTTAAATTAAAATTTTAAAATTGATATAAACAAGTCTCTAACAAAATTGTAAAATATTCATAAAATAATATCATTTAAAATCTAAATTTTAGGATTGATGAAAATAAATCTATATTATTTCTAAAATTGAGAGAATAAAAACGTAAAAATCTTGAAGTTTATTTGAATCTGTAACGCTCCGCATTATAAATTAGGTCATCCTTGAGTAATCGAATCTATTCGTTAGAGTTATAAGTTGAAAATTTTGAATTTTAAGTTTAGCCCATTAAGTTTGGTAAATTAAATTTCTATAATTTTGGAAAATATTATTTTTAATTAAATTTAAATCCAAAGTTTGAGAATTTAATTTTTATCTTATTCCCAAGTTCAAAAGTAACCCAAATCTTCTATTAAGTAGATTTTATCCTAAATCTTTTAGGTTACTTATTTGGAGTTTTAAAATTTGAAATGTGGAGAAAATAGTCATTTTTTTATGTTCAATTAGATAGGATTTACAAGAAAAAAAAAAAAAAAAAACCCTAGTATATCTTTATTCTTCTTCTTCTTCTTCTTCTTCTTTCTCTCTCTCTCTTGTTCTCACAAAAAACAGCCCCTCCCCCCCTCATCTCTTTCGTTTTCTTTTTCACACTAGAAGCCACCAGTCACAACCCCACCCGACACCCAGTCGTCGCACGCCGTCTCCTCTCCCCTCTCGCGAACGTCGTCGATCAGCCAACAGTGAGACTCGTGCGTTTTCCTCCCTTTTTGTTGAGATTTGTCACATACCCATGCCAAATCAACCTTGGTTTTGGATTACCCATACCTTCAACACCTTTGATTTTTAATTTTAGCTTGCTTGGACTCCAAACAGCCCCCATTCGAAGCCGTTTACTGCCAAAAACGGGATTTACAGAAGACTAACTCGAATTCCTTCTTGTTTGACGAGGTTTAACCTTTACCCATGCCTAGTCGATCTTGGATTTGGATTACTCATGCCTTAAACATCTTTTATTTTCAATATTAGGCTTGATTGAACATCGATCAGCCTCATTCAAAGAACTTTGGTATTGAAATCGAGTTTTCCAACAAAGATTCGATCTGTTTGGCATTGTTGGGTAAGTTTTAAAATGTTATGGACCTTTCGCAAACCCATTTAAGTATCGTAGCATTAGTTTTAACATGTAGGAACCTTTAGTTTGTAGTTTGGGGTCGATTCGAACACCTTCGAACAGCAAACAACAAGCATAAGGGCTCTTTCGGTACGTTTTAATGTGTTTTAAACCTTTTGCAAATCACTTTAGGTGTTATAGCTTAGGTTCTGATGTGTGAGAGCCTTCTGTTTGTAGTTTCAAATCAATTCGATCTCATTCGAACACTCTCGAACTCAACCAACAAGGTGCAAGGCTTCTTCTGGTAAGTTTAAAGTGTCTTAGCCTTTCAAAATCCTTTATTAAGTGTTGTAAAATAGTACCTAATCATTGGAAAGCTCTTAAATGTAGTTTGAACACTCCAAATAATTGCCCACGCTATTATTGGTAAGGATTAGGTGTTCAGTTGGGTTCTGGAGCATTCGTTTGACCATTTAAGGCTGAAATCTAAGTAAGTATACTCCGTTTGATCATTTTCTAGTTTACTCAAAGGTTTTCGAACTAAGCTTAGCCCCTAAAATCTTGTCTCTTTGTTTAGGAACCTTTTTGATTATTTTTACGAGCGCTTTAGGTAAGTAGTTTCTACTTGGTGGGTCTGTTTGATTGTGTGCAGCATGTTATATGTTTCTTATTTGATTTGTGTGCGTTATATATCTTTTGTGCTTTGTTGTACCTTTTGATGAGCATGTTTATATGTGAATTTGTGAAGTTTACATGATGTTAGCATGTTGATTAATTGAGCTTGAAAGTATGAGCATGTGTGGTTTGGCATGAGACATGGTTTAGTAGCATGCTTAGGTAACATGCATTTAGTGAGTTTGTGAGGAGGTTAGCGAACCTTGTGAGCTTGCTAAGGATTGTAGGGTGAGTACCAGTGCACCTCGAGTACAAATGGTCGAGGGGTGGTATTGTCACCATTGGAATAAGAGGAGCATTGAGGCCTTGGATACAAATGGTCAAGAGTCGGTGTGATGAGTCTAAAAAGCATGTGTTGGGCGCCTGGGATAGGGCCAATGCATTGCTAAGTCATCAGTGCACCTTGGGTACAAATGGTCAAGTGGGGATGCACAGTTCAAGGCCTTGGTAACATTGGTCAAGGGTCGAACACTGAGCTCCATAGAGAAGTATTGAGGTCTTGGTAACAATGGTCAGGGGTCGATACATCTCGAAGGGTCAGTCTTAGAGACTTTGGTGAGGGCTAAACATGAGTGATGAGAAGAACCGAGCGAGCATAGCATGATTCATGTGTTAGTTTCATGGCGTGATGCGAGATTTCATGTGTTAAGCAAATTTTATGCATGGTTTACTTGCTTATGTATGCATGGTATGATGTTGGTGAATTTACTTTGAATAAGCATATTTGGGTGCGTGTGCATAGCATGTTGCTTGTTGTTTGATGCTTGGTGGCTCACTAGGTGTGAGCTACTTATTGAGTACTTTTGTACTGATTCCCCCCCCCCCCAACTAAAAGATTTTGTAAGTAAGGAGGAGCTTTGCGAAACTGGTGATGCAGACGAGGAGACCTGATGAGAGGACACCATTATTATTATTTGCTTTCTTAGTATTGATTTTCTTTGACTTGCATAGATATGATTCTAATTGTTTTGTATAGGTGCTTGGTATAGATCTTCCCATCCTTTATTGTTTCTGAAGAATAGATAGGTTGTTCTTTTGGTAGAACTAGGTTTCGAACTGAAAGTCCTAGTTCTTAAAACTTTCTTTTGTTTCTGCTAATCTATTTGAATTAAGTATGTTTTGAGTTGTCGAGATTCTGTTCATTCTGGGAATTTGGGTGTGCTGAACTGTAGTCAGGAGATGTGGAGATTGTTCTTATTTACTTTCTTTGGTTGAAGTATGGTTTTCTTGTCTAACAGGTACCAGGAAAAAAAATTGGTTATCTTGTAGTTATGCTGCCAAAATTTTCAGTGCATAATGGTTATAAGTTTAGTAATGTCCTTAAGATAGTTTAAAATTTGGGGGCGTTACAGAATCCCTTTATATTAATAGATTGAAATCTTTTCGAATTACATCTAATATTTAAAAAAGTATTGTAAGACTTTATTTTATTTGAAAATTATCCAAGACAAATGAATAATTAATGTAAGAGATATTGAAAAAAGAATGTGGGGTATTTTGTTCAAAATTATTTTTTTTTCTTTAAAAAAATTTGTAAAATATACATAAATTAATAAAAACAAAAAATCTCAATCTTAGAATTAATGGGAACAAATTCTCAATAATGAAATTTTGAGAGATTGTAAAAAAAATAAAAAAAAACTATACAAAAAAAGCTAAAATCAACTCAGACTTCAAAACTGCAGGTTTAACAAATCTGTACTTCAAACACAAACTTCAGAACTCCTACTCCCTGCAACTCTTTACCTCAAACACAGACTTCCTAACTCTTCAAACTTACTAACTTCTACTCTCTGCAACTCTTTGCCCCAAACAGCCCCTTAGTGTTTGTTAAGAGACCTCTAATAATTGGATTACTTTGGTGATCAAGATAAAGAGTATAGCAACTTTGTTGCTAAAATCGTGATTTAAATCAACACCACATGAATAACTCTAGCATGTAAGATCTAAAAACATAAGAAATTTCACATGTATGGAAGAGTTAGTTCTCAACCAAAGCTTAAAAGAAAGAAAAACTCACGTTCATCCTACTATATATAAAAGGCACTATACGAGAGAAATTTTATCTCTCCATTTTGCTCTTAAAACTTTTTAAAATTCTCATTATGTCCTTTATCTTTGAAATATTAATTATACACGTTTTAATAATTATACAATTTCTAACTTGTACGTTCCTACATAAACTCTGCACCTCTCAAAGATCTTCATTAATTATACAATTGGTTTTTTACACAATTTTCTAATAATTCATAAAAACTCAACCACATTAATTAAGGCAATATTAATCAAGTAAAGTCCTAAATTTGCTAAAAACAAAACCATTTTTTCTCAAATGCACCAAGGGGTATATAAGTGAAATTCAATTAGGTCTGACTCTTTCTATTCCCACAACACTCTTCTCTCTATATAACCCATTCATATTAGAGTCTAGAGTCATCTGGGAGGCTTTGAGCCATCTACAAACCAATCCATCGTGGATCAGTAAGGTACTATCGATTGGCAAGTGGCTACAGATGGTGGATGGAGACACTACCAACAAGTAAACGCAAATTGGTATTATGTTTCACTTACTCCTATTTTTCCTTTTTTATGTCATTTATTCCCTAATTTGTATGCCCAATTTCTTCAAACGTTTTTAGTTCAAGAAAGTTGAATTGCGCTGAAGAATTAAAACAAATTTGGATGATTGATTCATGTTTGAATCAGAACAACCAATAGGTCCCAATTTACCGCAACGTTGTTTTTATTTTCCTTGCTATTCAGCTATTGTTATTTTAAAAAAAAAACTCATCCATTCTTTCGTTCTAATTCGTATTTTTTGAGAAGAAAGACATAGATGGAGATGGAGAGAATACCTGTAACAATAACGTAGTACAAAATTTTGTACAAAATTAGTGCAAAACCACTTAGAGGGAGGAGGCTGCGGTGCCACGAATGAAAGAAAGACAGCAACGACAGAAGCAGTAGCAACATCGAGCTAATGAAATGGAGGAGGAGAGGGCGTGAAGAAGAAGACGAAGAAGAATTGTCGTGGATCAATTAGGGGGCGTTTGGCCCATGGTTTTAGGTTTGGATGGTTTTGGATTCCAAACCCAAAACTATGTTTGCCCCAATGTGTTCAAAACCCTTGGTTTTGAAATACAACCCCATGGGTTACAACAGTGCAACCCCATGGAGTTTGTGCCACGTTTTCTTCTTCCATTTGACATCTTCTATTTCTGGCGACTACTTCAACAACAACTTCAATGACAACTCCAACGACCACTGTCGAGACAACTCTGACGACTAACTTCGATAACCACTCCATAGACCAGTCTGACGACCACCCCTACAACCCGACTACCCCAACAGCTGTACTACCGAGCAACTCGACCATCCAAACAACCCGACCATCTCAGCGACCTGACTTGCCTGCAACCACCTCCAACAAGCACCTAATAACCACCACTGACGACAACCCCAACAACCCAACCACCGATGACCACTCTAGCGACTAGACCACTCCAACTATCTAACCACTCCGACCACCTAGAAACCACCGTCGACAACCACCTTGATGACCCAACCACTCGACAACCACCGTCAACGACCACCTAGCAACCTAACCACTCTAACGATCACTCCAGCGGGCAACCACCCGACAACCACTGTCGACGACCACCCAACATCCACTCCAGCGACCCGACCACCTTGCAACCACCGTCGATGACTATTCAGTGACCAGCCCAGTAACCCGACGACCGGCGACCATACCACCTAGTTAATTTTTTTTTTTAACTGTTAAAATTAAACTAAAAATGACTACTAAACAAATTTTTTAATTTCTAAAATAGAGTTCCAAAAATAGGTTTTTGAATCCTTTGTAAAATAAAATTTTAAATTCTCTAATTTCTTAAATAGATTTCTAATTTTTTAATTTCTAAAATAGAGTTCCAATACTTTGTGAAATAGAGTTTTAGATTCCCTAGTTTATTAAATAGACTTCCAATTTCTTAATTTCTAAAATAGAGTTCCAAAAATAGTTATATGAATACTTTGTGAAATAAAGTTTTAAATTTCCAAATTTCTTAAATAGACTTCTAATTTTTTAATTTCTAAAATAGATTCCAAAAATAGGTTTCTTAATACTTTGTGAAATAGATTTTTAAATTTACTAATTTCTTAAGTAGACTTCCAATTTTGTAATTCTAAAATAGAGTTCCAAAAATAGTTTTCTGAATACTTTGTAAAATAGAGTTTTAAATTCCCTAATTTCTTAAATAGACTTCTAATTTTTTTAATTTTTAAAATAGAGTTCCAATTTTGTAATCCATTTATGTTATACATGTTGGGATTTATGCCCTAAAGTCTTGTAATTAATGATTTATTTAATAATTAATAATAATTTTGATTATTTTATGTGCAATATAATATTTTCCATTATATGAAAAATTCAAAGTTATTAGTGTAATCTTGAACAGTATGTGGTTGACATACGGGAGGATCATGTTCAAGAAATAATCTAAAGGGTCACAGTATATGGATAAGGTTGGGTGCCTTATCTTGGTAACACTATTGATACGACCCACTTTATAATAGTTACAAATGATTTGATTCAAATCGTTCATGTGGAGACATGTGAGTGGGAGTATCTTATACAATGAGTTTGTATAAGACTAGACCACGAAATATTTAATCTCTTTTTATAAATCCATTAATTGAGAAGATTAATATTTCATCAGGACGATCATATGCAAGTCGATCTTAATCCTGAGTGAGTTATGAACTCCTGCCTGTGAGGGCTTGTCCTTTGATTTGCATGGGTGAGAATAACTTTTGTAGCCGATTCAATATGCCTACTATTTTGGGGACTTGACCAAATAGGGAGCTGAGAACATAATCTCACAAGATGGAATTCACTCATTCTCTTATAGGGTAAGTAGATGAGTAGTTCCCTTAAGTGCTGATTTCGGGACTTGAACAATGGGGGCCCACCCTTTCACTGGCCCGAGAGGGATTTAGTTTATGGTTGGATCATAAACAAATTGTTCATTAGAGGATCAATGGTACTTAAGGTGCAAGATGTAATTATAGGGGTAAAATGGACTTTGGACCCAGCTGTAATTACAAACAACTCGTGAATGATCGACTTGCATGTAATGATTATATCAAGGAACACAACTTGTCCTACAGTGCATAAGAGTGCAACTTTAGGTCTATAGTGGAGTGACCCTAGAGTTAATGAATGAAAATTGATTAATTAAAGAGTTTAATTAATTAATTTTTTTATCATTGGAGCTTATAATCTGTACGTCCATAAGGTCCCCTTGCTAGCTCATAGTAACACTAAAAGATCAATTTAGTTGAAAGAAAAATTTGAAATGTTCAAATTAATATTTAGTTTGAAGTGTTCAAATTAATATTTAATATATTAGATATATTAAATAAAAGAGAAAAATATATTTATTGTATTTGATACATTAAATATTAAAATAATTAATGTATATTAGATACATTAAAGAAAAGATATTTATTAAATTTGAATTGGATTCAAATTAAGAATAGATGTCGTAGGAGAATTTTAAATGATTTGAATAAGATTCAAATTGGTTAGATAAATATATTTTAATATATTAGATATTAAAATATATTATTTAATTATCTTCCCTAGACCACTATAAATAAGACCCTAGGGGTGAGCCATTGGGCATTCTTAATACAACACACATCTCCTCAATAGAGAGAATTAGATAATTCTCTCTAGACCTCTTCCTCTCCAATCTCTTGTGGATTTTCTTTCAAGAGGTTCCCACAAGCCTTGGTCCTGTGTTCGAATCATAGCCAGGAAGACTTTGTGGAAGAGATAAAGATCCGCCAGAATATTCTCCATATTTATTTCAAAAGTAAGTTTTCTTAACGCATATTATTTTTAGTTTAATTTTAAATAAAATCAAAGACGATCCAATGCTTCCGCTGCGGGATGAAGAGTTCATTCCTATCAATACAAATGCTTCTACAATTCACAAAACATCCACTAAAAAATAAGAGGAAAATAAGAGAACAAAACAGTTCAAGGAAAAAGAGGAAAAAAACGAGCACAAATCCATGATTCAGAACACTGCACCCCAAACACTATTTTTCAATTCCTAGGCTTCAAAACACTGCACCGCAAACATAGCTTTCTGATTCCAAAATAGGGGGCCAAACAGCCCCTTAAGGTTTTTTAGCTTTCTTTTATTCATTTTTATTTTATTTTACAAAGTGGGCTCATTTTTTTTAAGAAAAATGGAGGCGAGGATTTTTTTTGAAAAAAAAAAAAAAGAAAAAGAAAAGAGTGGGATGGTTTATATGAACTTTCAATAATATATTTGAATTTAATTATCTTTGAAAATTAATAATTTTGTTATATTTTCCTATTTTGTCCTTTTTTAATTCATTTGTAATTGTTTTCTTTTTCATTTATTATTTTCATTTTTTTTAAATTAAATAAATATCAAAGTTGTATATAAATTTTATATTTTAATTTATTACTTTAATTTTAGCTCAATATATCAAATGACCACTAATGTATTAGGTTATTTTCAATTTGATTTTTAATATTTTAATATTTTAATATTTTACCATTAATCGTCCTTATTTATTTCTACTCTTTCTAATCGTCCTTAAGAGAAATTACGTAGACTCCTAAGGGTGCTTGAAATCAAGGTTGAATAAGAGATGAACCCGATTTATAACACAAGGTTAAAATGTGGTGACTATGCGAGTGCAATTTGTTCGCATCATTACTTAGAGTTGAAACTTAACTGAGTCCCATGTTTTCATTTTTGTTTTTGTTCACATTACCATTCATATCCTTCAATATTTTATTGGTTACCATTGGTTGTATTAATTAGTAAGCACTTGTTTATAATTTTGAATTTCATTAACAGTCTCTGTGGGATCGATACTTTGAATATTTCCATTTTATACTACTTGTGAACAGTGTATACTTGCACTAGGGCTGAAATCGCTTTCAAACTATTTTTCCAAAACCCTACACTCATTTCAGCATCCATCATCATCTCTTTTATTTCCATTAACCTTCACTACTCATAGGAGCATCACTTTCAGTTTTATTTTCGTCTTCAGAATCTGACAGAAGTTTTCTTGACGAATGAGCATGGATACCAGTTGCCATTGTATCTCCATATATTCTCATCAACTTCTCATAATGTGGATAACCACTTTTTTTAAACTTCTTATTTTTCTTGTTAACCTATAAAAATTTACCAACATAGCTCTTTTAATAAAACCTTATATTATAGAGTAGTAACAAAAATTAATAAAATTAATTATAGAAAGAATACCTTAATAAGATTAGTCCACTACTCCTCTTCCAAAGTAATAGTCCTCAACACTAGATCCCAACCTTTTCCAGTAATATTATTCAACAATGTTTTAAAATCTTTATAAACTTATCTAAGATTGTTATACTTACTCTTTAATTATATCATGTTTTAGCAAATAGTTGCTAATTCGAAAAAGTCCAACTAGTTCTAGTAAAGGTTATAGTTGGGGGATTTCCTTTCACAACTTCTTCATCCATCAAATCAATAAAAATTGTCTTATTCTTAAAAAACCATGGCCTATCATATAGTGTTCCATCGATTTGAATAACATCCTCAATACAACTTGTTTTCTAAGTCTTGAATATAATAATCTTACTTTATTATTTTCATATAATTTTGCAACATAATGCAAAATTAATACTAAATAATCTACCACACAAGTTAGTCAAGAAACATAATAATGAATGGCAGAAAAATAGGCTTGATATGGTTGACCCTCTTCAACCATAATAATGACGCATTTGAACACCATCCCTCACTTTTCTCAATGAGTTCCCATTGCCATCTCGTATTTCACTCTGCTCACGAATCACGCCTCTCAAAGACATCGCAGGATTCAATTCATTAAACACAGACACAATTGAAATTAAAAACTCTGATTCAAATCTCCAACAAACTTAACGAAAAACAACAACAAATACGCATGATACATTCAAATAATCAATTCTAGATGAGTAGGTTCATTGAGATAACAAATTAAACAAGCAAAACAAACAGAAGTACTCATCAAATGATACGAAAGTAGAAACCAAAAATTCCAATTGCATTCCTTGTATTTCCAATGCATTTCGAAATCGAAAAAATCATTCAATCAAGAAACAAAAAGGCAAGTACATTAAGACAAGGAGAAGCCACATACTGTTGCCTTGCCAAATGTAGCTTAAACACTCGATAATAACTATACAAGGTTGTGCAAGTATACACAGTCAAGCAGCAAGTAATAAGTATTTTTATATCGTCTCCACAAGGATTAGTACAAGAATTTTTACTAAATTTAAGCTTAATTTTTGGTGAATTCAAAAGGATAACCAAATACTGTTGCCTTAAGACAAGGAGAAGCCACATACTGTTGCCTTGCCAAATGTAGCTTAAACACTCGATAATAACTATACAAGGTTGTGCAAGTATACACAGTCAAGCAGCAAGTAATAAGTATTTTTATATCGTCTCGACAAGGATTAGTACAAGAATTTTTACTAAATTTAAGCTTAATTTTTGGTGAATTCAAAAGGATAACCAAATAAAGTTGGGTGATCAACTAATCTAAACATGCTTCAACAAAATTAACAATAAAATAAAGCAATAAAACATAAAATGCTCAGACAAACAATGTACGCAAGACTTGTAACAAGGTATGTAAAATAGGCTCATATAAGGAATTATTTGTATTTTTCTAAACATGAAATGTTGAGGTAAGAACTTTGCTCTCTCAATCTACACAACAATAAACACGAAATCCTCCTAGATCTTGAAGATATATGGCTTAATTTTCGTTAAATCATACCTATTTTAAGTTGTTGTAAGCATGCATTAGGTGGATTGTTATCCCTAACCTCTCACATAGCTAGCTACTAACTCAAACAATGAGCTAATGTGATTATGAGTAATCGACAATCTTTTATTTTTGCCAAAACAAAAGAAAACAATGTTTGGTGTGTGTTGATCAAGCAAACCTAAACTTAAAAATAAAAGCACTCAAAACCAGATTAAAAAGAGCCAAAGAGTCTCAACCCCTTTAAATTAATACAAACATTATAATCCTCACCTAAAGGTGATTAGTTCATGCTACAAGCTAAAAATAAAGGAAAACTATAAAGAAATACCATAGAAGAAAACAAAATACAATAAACTAAAATTTAGAGGAAGAAAGAAGAAAGGATGAGTGAAAGTTGCCAAAATGGAAGGTTGCAAGGCTGCCATCTTCTTCTCCCGACTGCTTTTTCTCTTGAGAATGGTTTTTTCTCTCTCGATTCTTCTGTTGCTCCTCTCTGTAATGTTTCCCCCTCAAAAACGGCTGCCTCAAAAGTTATGACAACTCCATTTATGAGGGTTATTTAGCTCTAAAACCTAAATTTATTGTTTAAAAAGTATGTGTTTATTGTTGCAAATCATGTCATAAGGAGCAAATTTAAGCTAAGCACGTGTTTTTAATTTTGAGTTGTTAAATGAACTTAAAAATGTGTAAATAGGGTAGTTATTGAAAGAATTTAGTTATTCCTTTATTTTTGGTGCAGGTATGAGCAACAGTGGAAAATTGCAATCAGATTGAAATTGCAATTCTGAACAATGCAAAAAAAAAAAGGGAGAATTTCCATATTTTGTACAATTTTGAAGATATTCTCAAGATACTTTCCCTAATTCTCAGCATTAATGAAAATGATCCTTCTATACATTAAAGTTGACAAAAAACCTAGTATTTATAGGCTATAAAAGGGTGGCTGACACACTCAAAAGGATTATTATCGATTTTCGGATGCCAAAGCTTCTGTTTTTCTCTCCTTCGTGCCTTGCTGTTCTTCTTTATTTTCCAGAATCTTGAGCTACTACTGGTTTATTCGATCTAATCTAGATGAAAGTCTAGGATTGTTAAGACTCGATTTTTCTTGCAAAAGGTTGAATTGGGTTAGATTGGAAGACAAAAGATCCTTCAAGTTTCCGCTTTATTTGTGTTTTCAGAATTTGTTCAAGCTTATTTTCTGAATTTTTTGTCCAGTTAGTTGCTATATTTTCTTTGTTAATTTTTTGTATTGCTTTCCTTTCTTTCCAGTAAACTAAGTTCAGTTTATGATTCTATTTTTTGTTGACAATTCATCCTTGCAAGATCTATTCAATAATATTTGATTACGGTTGACCAGTTTATTTGTGGTTTATTATTTAATTTTTGTAATCTATTATAGCATCTTTTAAGACATTCTTTTAAGTTCATTATGAGGTTTCTATTATTTCAATCCTTTTTCTTTTCTTCTTTAATTATGAGCAAAACCCATCTTTGGAATTCAAATATGTGAATGCCTTAGAGAAAGGAATGGAGGCCTAATATATAAGAGCAACCTTGCTTAATCTTATAGCATTATTTACTTTTATTGATTAAAATTCTGATTGTGAGTCTATTTGATCACCTAGCTTCACATACAACGATTGAGTCTAATTCTAAAAATGTTAGATAAAATTAGGTTTTCATAAAAACAATTTAGGAAAGGATCTTAGAATTAAGACCTTGATTTTGACCATAGACATAGGGCAAACCTTCAAAACCAATAGGACTATGTTTATCTTTACCTAAGTTTGAATTAGCCATAGAAATATAGGTTTAATTGCTTAGTCTTCTAAAGATGCTTAAAATTAAGGTCAAATAGAAGTTGAATCTGATTTACATTGTTTAAGTGTTGAGTCAATGATTGACTGAAACGTGGGCTTTAAAGAAAAGATTTTTGGTTTAAAACGAAACTTCAGTCCAATGCAAGTGCACACTATCGATGCAAGTAATAAACTGGAAGTATTCCAAAGTATCGTGTCCCAGGGGAAAGGATTTTAGCAAAATTTATGAAGATGGCACAATTTTGTTTTCAAAATGCAATTGTAGTAACCAATGTTATAAAAATATGAAGAGGTGTTTTTGCTAACGAAATAAATTGAAAATTTTAATAAGAATGAAAAAGGGATTCAAGTTGATCATGCCCCTTTGGTAAGAATTGGGAAGGAAATGCAATTGCAATCGTAGCTTAACACAAGAAAACATTGTAAACCGAATTTGACTCCTATTCAAATTTGATTCAAAATCTTTAGGAGATTAAGTGATTAAACCTATATTTCTATGGCTAATCTACTTTAGGTAAATTGGGGCAGTATTCTAGTAGTTTTGGAGTCTTGTCCTATGTTTAGGGTCTATGTTAAGAACTTATTCCTAAGTCTTTCTCAACATTGCTTTTGTGAATTCCACTTTCCTCTAACCTTTTGAGTATTAGAGCTAATCTTGATAAGCAACACTAGTAGACCAAACTAGGTTTACCAAAACATTTAAATCAATAAAAACAAACAACTTCAAGTATTAAGCTAGAATTGCTTTTGCCAATAGCCTTACATCTTTCCTCTAGGACATTCACAAGCTTGAATCCCTAGGGAAAACTTAGCTCATCATTGAAAGAATGAAAAACAATGAATTAAAATAATTAAAATAATTAAAATTCAAGACTAAAATAGAAATAGTAAGGTAAAAAATTCCAGAATTAATAACCAAGTAATTAAATAAATATTTAACATTAATGAGTTTACCAAAATACCACTAAGAAAAACAACTATAGCAACTCATTATCTTCAAGAAGAAAATAAAAATGGGAAGAATAAAAATGGTAGCTAAAATTTCCCTATAAACTGAAGTAAAATAAACTTAGATAGTGCAGAAAATAAATTCTAAGAAAAACAAAAAACAAGGGTCTCTCTTACTTCTCGTTCAATCGACTCAATCCCACTTTTCTCAAAAGGAATTGAGTCTTTACTTCTTTCAACTTTTTTTGAGGAATGATCGAATTTTGAAGTTCAATCAGCTGGAAAAATAAAAAAAATAAAAATAAAAATAAATACAGCAGCAGAAAATTGTGAAAACAGTAGCACTTTGAGGAAGAAAACGGTAGGAAAACGCTTCTTGCGGCTTCTTCCCCCATATTTATAGAGGATTTGGGTTAGAGTTTCCTTCTTGAATGATGAACAATTATGGCCAAAATTTCAGCAAAATCGTGGAGACCAGATCCCACGAACTTCCTAGATTTTGGGAGATTTGCAGATTTTCCTTTAAAGTCCAGATCTGATGAAATTGCAATTGCATTACGATTGCAATTCTGTTGCAATCTTTAATTTCTTGCACAAAGACATTAAGTAAGTGTGGTTTTTATCTTTTTTTTTTTTCTTTCTTTTCTCTACTTACTTAATTTAAAAGGCTTTAAACAATAATTCAACTCAAACCAACTTTTTGATAGCCTTTTTATCTAATAACACACATAAAATAATAAGAATAACTAAGTATAAAAGCTAAATAATCCTCATATATGAGAATTATCAGTCAACAATTGAAGCAATTGTAATTAGGTCGCAATTACATTTAAAGGGTTATGTTTGAATCCCTCTTTTTCCATTATTATTTCTTATTTTCAAAAAATATTGTTTTACACTGGTTACCTAAGTTGCATTTTGAGAACATCTTTGCTTATCTTTTAGATTTTGTTACATTTGTTCCCTTGAGATTCGATACTTGAAATATTTCCACTTTATTACTTGTTTAACAGTGTGCACTTGCACTAGACTGGGAGTTTTTTCTATTTAGAAGTTTTCTACTAAAGTCCACATGTTTTAGTCAATCAAGTTATAAGCCTTCATTTTTCGAAATTAGGGCTGATTAGACTTGTTAATCATGATGGCGCTCTCTCATTGGCTACTCTCTGCTGATTCAGCTTACAAAATGCCAACTCAATTAATGAGCTTCGCTCCTACGTGTAAATTCGTGCGAAATTTTGTCTTCCAAATTGCTCCAGCAAAGTTGTAAAAATTAGCTTCTCTTAATCAACTCAAGACATGAATCTCTTTTCCCATCAACAACTTTGCTGAATAATTGCTTTCACAAACCCTGAATCAAAAAATAAATCCAAATCAGTATTTTTAACAACTAAGTGCTCTATTAAACAACTTTACTCTCTCAAAATACTATTTAAGTAAACCAAAGCATTTAAAGGAAATTACACATCAAAACACTAGCAATTTACTCCTAAATTAACAAACTCAAGCTCAAAGGACTAGCTAATAACTCTTATTCTAAGAGATGTCACATACCGCAAAAAGGAGATGAGTGAGAGATGAAGAAACAAAAAGGCAAACATATGAAGTAATCAGTTCAAGGTTTCCTTAATGGCAGTTGATCAAACCTTAAGTGATGAACCTTGAGTAGCAAGAGGAGTGAGATTGAGCAGCAATCCTTGAGAGCAAAATGATAGAAGAAGATGGTCATTCGCATGAGTGCTTGATTGGGTGTGTGTACACGCAAGCGTACATGATCGAAGTAATAATAAAATGGCACTAGAGTACCGAGTATCGTATCCCACAAGGAAGTGGAAATGGAAGTTTTTTCCTTAGTTAATTAATTACTAAGAGTACTTACACTTGGAATTATTTAAGGCAAAAGCTAGAGTAAAAGATGCTTTAAATGCAATTCTAACCTAGAAAGCAGATAAAAAAGGCTAGAGATACCAAATTAAGGGGTACTTTAGAAGACCGAGCACGACTTAGGTTGTAATTATGGGAATTAGACGTGACATTTAATTAATCTTGCTAACTCCATAAATCTAGAGCTAAACCAGTCGAAATCTCTTGTCAGTCTCATTCGAACACGCTAATTAATCGCTTGCCTAAGTGTTCTTAGCGCTAATTGATTAATTAATTAGGATTAAGTACGCTCATGTTAAGTCTTACCTGTCAATTGTTAATCCTATGTCACTTAGGCAATTTTAGGGTGTTAATTGGATTAGTTCAATCCTAAATTTCCTCCGTCGAGCTCCATTTAAGACTAGAATCAACTAATTAATGGCCAAATAATTAGAGGCATTAAGAACAATCAAATCAAATGAAATTAAACAAGTAATTAAATGTCAATAACCACAATTAAACCATAATTCCAATTCTAATTGTGCTCTTAAACCCTAAACAACTAAAATTAGCCCGCTCTTAAACCCTAAACAACTAAAATTAGCCCATAATGTTCAATGTACAGCACAAAAAACTCATCCCTACAGCCCTAAGATACATGCAATAGAAGAAGAAAGAGATAAAGAAGATCGTCTTGCTGAATTCTTGACTCTCGCCTCGAATTTGCAATCTCGAGCCTCAAACACCGCTCCCGAACACTCCGTCTCACGCTCCCTAAGTCCCAAGAAGGTAAGTTATCGAAGTTTGGGCCAAAAACCCTAAATTGGTCTCTCCAAAAACAGTCCCAAAAAGATGAATTTATAGCAGGTTTCAACACAGGGTTGAGATGCTGTGCGGAATGCACCATTTCAATAACGCTCGCGTCTTCAACGTCAAGACGCTCTGGATGCAAATCCTTTTGCACGCCTTCTTCTAGCGTCGAGACGCCACAGGACAGCATCGATACGCTAGCTCTTGAGTTTTCAATATAATGGATAGTGTCTCAACGCTGTTTTGAGCGTCAAGACGTCGTTCCCTCGATCGGAAACGCCTGTGAAGCTCCTCTTCTCCATACTTAGCTCCATTTTGAGTCCTTTTAAGATCCACAAATCACTCGATGCTCAAATCACCAATTTCGGCCTTAAATGCTCAGTTTTCTAAAATATGCAAAATATCAACATAAAAGCTCACAATTATACACAAAACTAGCAATTAAATAAGAATAAATATAGCACTAAATTAGTGCTATCAAATACCCCCACACTTAACCTTTTGCTAGTCTTGAGAAAAACAAAATCAAACTCCCTCTAAATGATAAATGCTTCAGAAAATTGCATGCAAAAATGACTCCATTCTCAATGTACTCAAAAGTGGAATTAGATAACAAGAACAACATAATGAGATCATGCCAAAATCACGAGCAATTTAAAAGAAACTTTGTACTTTTTGCGTGTATGTGTGCATAGCCTAATAATGACTCATTTACTAATCATAACAATTTTATGCATTCCTCCATTCATCTTCCCCCTACACTGGCTCGAAAGACTTAATTCAACTCCCTCACAATCCAGCAAGTAATTAAAAGCTAGGTGCCTGACTTACTACGGAGTAGCACTCCCCCACACTTGCTTTTTACCACAATCAAGGGCACTAGCTTTCACACAACTATTGTAGGGACCCTTATCCAGAGCACTCGCTCGATGGATGGCCTAACTGATTACGATAGAGGTAGTTATTTTTTGCCCCCAAACACTTAAAGCTCATGCAAGGTACTTTTGCTTTTCTTTTTCACTAAAATTTTTCTGAGTTCATCTTTACTTTTTGCAGGCGAATTAACACTTTTTCTTACTCCTAAGCCTAACATTACAAACTATCTTGCAAGTTCACTTACAAACCAAGCCTTAAGTCTATCGGAGTGACAACAAACTTCTAGAAAACATAAAACTCCTCTAAATGCTCAACTTATCAAAACTAGGCTAAGTGTTCAACATATGCAAAAAAATCCAAACCAAAAAAAAAATTAATTTACTCAAATTTCAACATGCTTTAAATTCCACAATACATATGCAAAAAAAATCCACTAAAGAGCACAAATCATAGAATCTCTTCATCACAAAAGCATGCAAAATCTTAAAACCATTCTACAGTACACAATCTCAACATTCATCCAAAAATTTCAATTAAGCTCAAAAATCATCAAATCACATCAAAATATCCCTCATCCAAGTGTAGCACCATTCCCCCCACACTTAAACCAAACATTGTCCTCAATGTTTACCCCAAAGTAAATAAAAATGCAAAAATGACAACTATAGACTAAGGGTAACGATGCTTCCCTGAAATGACGAGACCTCCACTAATAAGGACAACCAAACTCAAACACTTTAGGGAACTGCAAAACATACAAGGGCTAATTATTCGACTAACAACGAAAGCAAAAGCACTTAAACAACTAACACATAAAGAACCCTTAGGCCGCCTCCCAAGAAGCGCTTGTTTAGCCTCATTAGCTGGACGTTCCCTAAACACTTCTTCAAGGTGGCTCAAAAATAAAGAATCGAACATCTTTCCTCGTTCCTGCATTCTCAATACCAATAGCGTAGTCTCCTACAGATTTATCATTAAAACCAACAATCAAACATTGGGAAAAAGAATCATGATGAATAAGAAAAGGCGCAGAAGAATTTTGAGCACCAAAAGCAGACATCTCTGTTGGGATTTATGCCCTAAAGCCTCGTAATTAATAATTTATTTAATAATTAATAATAATTTTGATTATTTTATTTTCATTATAATATTATCCATTATATGAAAAATCCAAGGTTATTAGTGTAATCTTGAACAGTATGTGGTTGACATACGAGAGGATCATGTTCAAGAAATAACCTAAAGGGTCATAGTATATGGATAAGGTTGGGTGTCTTATCCTGGTAACACTATTGATACGGCCCACTTTGTAATAGTTTACAAATGATTTGATCCAAATCATTCATGTGGAGACATGTGAGTGGGGGTATCTTATACAATGAGTTTGTATAAGACTGGACCACGAAATATTTAATCTCTCTTTATAAATCCGTTAATTGAGAAGATTAATATTTCATCAGGATGATCATATGCGACTCAATCTTAATCCTGAGTGAGTTATGAACTCCTGCCTGTGAGGGCTTGTCCTTTGATTTGCATGGGTGAGAGTGGCTTTTGTAGCCAATTCAATATGCCTACCATTTTGGGGATTTGACCAAATAGGGAGCTGGGAACATAATCTCACAAGATGGAATTCACTCCTTCCCATATAGGGTAAGTAGATGAGTAGTTCCCTTAAATGCTGATTTCGGGACTTGAACAATGGGGCCCCACCCTCTCATTGGCCCGAGAGGGACTTAGTTTATGATTAGATTATAAACATATTGTTCATTAGAGAATCAGTGGTACTTAAGGTGCAAGATGTAATTATAGGGGTAAAACGGACTTTTGACCCAGCTGTAATTACGAACAACTCGTGAAGGATCTACTTGCATTTAATGATTATATCTATGGACACAACTTGTCCTACAATGCATAAGAGTGCAACTCTAGGTCTATAGTGGAGTGACCTATAGTTAATGAATGAAAATTAATTAATTAAAGAGTTTAATTAATTAATTTTGTATCATTGGAGCTTATAATCTGTAGGTCCATAAGGTCCTCTTGCTAGCTCATAGTAACACTAAAAGATCAATTTAGTTGAAAGAAAAATTTGAAATGTTCAAATTAATATTTAATTTGAAGTGTTCAAATTAATATTTAATATATTAGATATATTAAATATAAAAGAGGAAAATATATTTATTGTATTTGATACATTAAATATTAAAATTTGAAATGTTCAAATTTAATATTTAATTTGAAGTGTTCAAATTAATATTTAATATATTAGATATATTAAATATAAAAGAGGAAAATATATTTATTGTATTTGATACATTAAATATTAAAATAATTAATATATATTTGATATATTAAATAAAAGATATTTATAGAATTTGAATAAGATTCAAATAAATAAATATCGTAGGAGATTTGAATGAGATTCAAATAAATAAAAGATATATTTTAATATATTAGATATTAAAATATAATATTTTAATAATGGCAAAGATCTTTCCTTGGTCTCTATAAATAGAACCCTTGGGTTGAAGCATTCTGAACAACACACATCTCCTCAAAGAGAGAATTAGAGAATTCTCTCTAAACCTCTTCCTCTTTAATCCCTTGAGGATTTTCCTTCAAGAGGCTCCCACAAGCCTTGATCTTTTGTTAGAGTCATAGCAAGGAAGACTTTGTGGAGGAGATAAAGACTCGCCAGAAGAATCTCCATATTTTCAAGGTATTTATTGCTTAACCCTTGTATTTTAGTTTAATTCTAAATAAATCAAAGACGATTCCTATGCTTCCGCTGTGGGTTTAATTCGATTATTCCCTTCAATCTCGTCATGATTCCCATCCAGGACAGGACTCAAACGAGGAGGCATAACAAAAGCATGCTTCACATTCTCAACAAACAAATCATTTTTCAACAAATTTTCAAATTCAATTTTCTCAAAATTCATTTTCTTCACAAGCATGGTAGTATTATTACAAGCAAAGAAATCCCTATTCTCAAGAAAATCATCTAGCACATGCTCAATATTCAAGACTCTTTGAACACCCTCACTCATACGATTAGCATAAAAAACAGATTCGCTAACAGCACATTCAGTCACCATACAATCAGGGTGATCAAAAACAACTTCTTCATCATTTTTTTCTCAAAAACATAAGAAACTATCATCAGACACTATTTCTAGCAAAAACAGAAGCAACATCAATCTCATCGGAACTAGCATTCATCAAGTTCTCAGCATCAGAAAAAGAAACAACAGGAGATACATTAGAAGAAGAACCAGGAGCATTCAACATTTCACAATCCCTCGGCCTATTCCTTATTATGCTCAGAAGGTCTAATTTCTACTAAATTAGCTAAACCTCTTATCCTCAATACCAAAAGCATTAATAGGGTCGAAAGTGTGAAAAATTACCTTCTCATCATCCACTTGCAGGGTTAGCTTACCTCGATGCATGCTCACCTCCGCCCTGCTCGTGGCTAAAAACAATCTTTCCAAAATGATTAGGATCTCATCATCCTCCTCCATATCCTGAACCACGAAGTCTATAGGAAAAATGAACTTGTTCACTCTAACAAGCACATCCTCCACAATACCTTTCGGTCTTTTAATCAATCAATCGGCCAGCTGGAGGGTAATATCAGTGGACTGAATTTCTTGCAGTCCAAGCTTTCTAAATAAAGAATAAGGCACAAGGTTAGTACTAGCACCTAGGTCACATAATGCCTTATCTATAGCTAGATTACCAATTTCACAAGGAATAGTAATACTCTCTGGATCCTTTTGCTTTGGGGGCATCTTCTGTTTTAGGATCGAAGTGCTCTTTTCAGACAAACTGAGCACTGCATTTACCTCAAACTTCTTCTTCTTTGATAGCATTTCTCTCATAAATCTCCCATGATTAGGTATCTTTTTCAGAGCATCTGCAAGAGGGATGTTAATATGCAATTTCTTAAACATCTAACGAAAATCAGAAAACTGAGCATCTAATTTAGCATCCTTATGAGTGTTATTTGGCTCTAAATACCAGCTTATTTGCTTAGAAAGCGAGCATTTAGTGTTATATTTCATGTCATTTAGGGTGAATTTAAGTAAAAACAAGCTTTGCATATGTTTGAAGTGTTGATTTTGTAAAAATAAGTTTTTAGGTGTAATTATAGTCATTTTTGTAAAGAAAAGTGTTTATTTTTGTGTAGAGGCTGAAAAGGGATCCAAATGCGCCCACATTTCGACCGCAATTGAAGCAAATAAGAAAACATCCATCAGATATGCGACTAGGATGCACCAGCATTTGAGAGCAAAAGCCAAATTGCAAATGTTGCAGAAAATAGCCCAAATCCTCCCGCATTTAAGCCATTTCGACTACAACCCAAATGCGCCCACAAATGCGCTGCATCTGAACCTTTTCGACAGATTCTCCAAGATTCGAGGGATTTGAAAATCAAATCTCCCCAAATCAAGGGATATGATCAATCAAGCTTCTCCACACTGACCTCGGCAGAAAACCCTAGGCATGAAGTCTAAAAAGGCGGCTCAATCCTCTATTTTAAAGAGAGCTCAGAGTTGGGAATTTTCTTCATCCCTAAATTTTGTCGTTTTTATTTCTAAGTTTTAGCCGCCACTCCGAGTCTCCCCTAAGCTCTATTCATATTCCATTCGAATTCCAACTTCGAAAGAATGAGGAGTAAGTACTTGATTCTCCTTGAAAAAAGGTTGAACAAGTTAGAAATGAAGAACATCTTAGGGTTCTTCTTGTTCTTAGGGTTTTCCATTCAAGTTCTGTAAGTTTTTAGTAGTTGTACTTGTTGTTTTATTTTTATTGTCAGTTTGTAAGTTTCTATTTTATCTTTTAATTCGAGCTAGAAGTTCTTTTGTTTCACTTCCATTTAGTTCTTTCTTGGATTCATACTTCAAAGTGTATTCAAGTTTATTTATTTCAATAAATTGTGTTCTTTCTTTTATTCATTTTCTTTTTATTTCTGCACTTTATTTTTCTCTTCGATGAGTAGCTAAACTCCTTCGAGGGGATTCAATCATGTGGATACTCTAAAAGGGAGATAAGCAACTACCATATGTTTCTTGTAAATTTGCTCAACATTTAGCTAAGTTTACTTTTAGTGAGTTTAAGTTTCATAGTTAGCTTAAACTTGCCATTTGAATTAGTATAGTTTGTGAAGATTTCAATACTGAAAGGGTTGGAGTCGACATGCGTTTTTCTAAAAGTAATCTAGGAAAATAGTCTAGACATAGAACTTTGCTTTTTATACCTAGACATATGACAAAAACCTTTAAAATCTTGAAGTTGTGTTTTTCATGACCTAAGCGAATTTAGCCATAGACATATGAGTTTTAAATTGCTTAGGCTCCTAAAGGTTCTTGGAAAATGAGCTGAATAAGTGTTGAACTTGATTTATTTAGCTAAGTGTCATTCAGGGTAAGTTGCGGGCACAATTTAGCAGCATTCTGTCTGAACCGTATAGAACTCGAAAGAGTCAGTATGCGGGCATAAGAGGCAGAATCTCTGATTAGTCGGACTTAGTTGGGCAGTTTGCAGGCGCATTTCCTCAGGGTTGGACCAGAATTGAATCTTCTGCTTCTCATCTTATTTTTCTCATTACTTTTTCAATTATCTTTACTTTTTCATGCATAAAGCCCCAAAATCAACTTTATTTTTCCCCCAGTTACCTATGGTTGCAACTTGTGAGCAATTGTGTTATAAACTAAAGAAATTGTGTGTTAAATCTGTTCCCTTGGGTTTGATACTTGGAATACTCCATATATTACTTGTTTGACAGCATGCACTTGCGCTTTCTTTTGCGTTGGCAAGCCATTACAACTCCTTATAATCGAATGTCAGGCACTCTCCACGCCTCCTAGGAGGACTAATATGTGCACCCTTATTTACTGGCCTACACCTCAACACCTCATACTCTTCTCTTCTCAATGGCTTTAGGCCCGCCTTCTTTTCTTTCTTCCTTTATTTCTTCTTTGATTTCTTCTCCCCACCTTCATCATTCTTATCTCTTCCTGAACCAAAACACTCATTGGCAGAATTAAAATGAAAAGATGGGCCAGAAAGCTTATTTAGTGTGGTTTTTTCTGCCACAGCCCCTAGACTCTCGATCTCTTATCATCTACGCCCTTTGTCGACATCCCTCGTAACTGGGTCCCACTCCTCAATGTTATGGCACCCTCGTAGTGTGGTTATTTAGTGTGGCTTTGCACTACTCTTGTATGGCTTTGCACTAGTCTCGTATGGCTTTGCACTACTCTCATGGATTCACCTTAGTGTTGCTGGGGAATTTACCCTTCTTGAGGGCATTGACTGCGCTAACAATTTGCCCAATCTACACCTTCATGTTCTTTAGCTCAATGTCGTGGCCACTCACCGTCGTGGCTAAGGTCATGATGGTCATCTACAAGTGTTGGTTCACTCCTTTCTATTCTTTAATGAAGGTTCACATCATCTCCTCTAGGTTTGATTTCTTCTCTTGGCTCCATGTTCCTACAAACCCAAGTGGCTGCAAAACATTTTTCTGGTTAGCGTAAGAGAAGTTTTCATGATTACGCAAACCTGGGTGGTAAAAATTTGGAAGATTCTGGTTCTGATGACCTTGATAACAGACTACTCCTCCACACTCTTTGAGTTTAACGCTAAAAGTGAGGCGATCGACTGATTGGCTCATGTAGTTGACAATTTATTCAAAGCATTAGTTAAGGATGCCATTTATGCTTTAAGAGCACTCACCTCATCTATCTCGTAGATGCCCGCAGCGGATCTCGAAGTTGATGAACTGTCTAATGGCCATTGATAGCTCGTCGTGGCCATTTCGTCCAACAGAGCATGTGCCTCTTCCACAGTCTTCGCTAGGAAACTCCCTCCTACACCGGTATCCAAAATTGTCTTAGTACTAGCAAATAAACCATTGTAAAATAACTATACCTGAAGCCAATCTAGATAACCGTGCTGAGGGCACTTCCTCAACATTTTCTTGTATCTTTCTCAGCTTTCATATAATTGCTCCCCGTCTAGCTGATGGAATGTACTGATATTTGTTCTTAGCTTCGTCCTTTTTGCTAGGGGAAAGAATTTCGTCAAGAAGGCCTGGCTAACTCATCCCATGAAGATATGCTACCCAGCTTCAGAGATTCAAGTTAGTCCTTAGCTTTGTCTTGTAATGAAAAGGAAAAAGTCTCAGTCTAATGGTCTCAATAGAAACCCCATTCAACTTTACCGTGCCACAGATCTCAAGAAAAGATCTGAGATGCGAGTGTGGGTCCTCCAATGGATGCCCTTTGAAAGAGTTATCCTGGCCAATTGTATTAGCCTTATCTTCAGCTTAAAGTTGTTCACCTGGATGGACGCATGCACAATCCCAGAATGGTCCATCGGGAATATGGGTTGGAAATAGTCACGGATCGGCTTCTTTTCCTTCTCATTGCGATGTTCTGCCAAACTGACTCGGGTTTCCTTCCTTAGCCTCCTATAAGTCCTATCAATCTCAAGATCTAAAGGCAAAAGGTCAGCCCCCTTATCACTACGCATAAACCAAACAAAAATAACAATAAAAAACAACAATCACAACGAAACTCATGAGAAAAAAACATACAAACGAGGAAACACGAACAAATATATAAAAGGATTACAAAAAACCCCTAAATTAATTCCTCCTATTTTCTTCCTAATATCAATAGACTTAAACAACAACAACAACAACAACAACAACAACAACAACAACAAAAACTTGATCGAAATTTGTGTACATGCAAGCGCACGTGATCAAGTAATATAAAAAAACACTAGAGTACCAAATATAGTATCCCACGAGGAAGCGAAAATGGAAGCTTTTTCCTTAGTTAATTAATTACTAAGAGTACTCACACTTGGAATTATTTAAGGCAAAAGCAAGAGTAAAAGATGTTTTAAATGGAATTCAACACTAGAAAGCAGATAAAAAAGGCTGGAGATACCAAATTAAGGGGTAGTTTAAGGGATCGAGCACAAATTAGGTTGTAGTTATGGAAATTGGACGTGACATTTAATTAATCTTGCTAACTCCATAAACCTAGAGCTAAACTGGTGGAAATTTCCTGTCGGCCTCATTCGAACACGCTAATTAATCGCTTGCCTAAGTGTCCTTAGTGCTAATTGAATAATTAATTAGGTTTAAGTCTGTTCATGTTAAGTCTCATCCGTCAATTGTTAATCCTATGTCACTTAGGCACTTTTAGGGTGTTAATTGGATTAGTTCGATCCTAAATTTCCTCTGTCGAGCTCAATTTAAGACTAAAATCAACTAATTAATGGAAAAAAAATTAGAGGCATTAAGAACAATCAAATCAAATGAAATTAAACAAGTTATTAAATGTCAATTACCACAATTAAACCATAATTCCAATCCTAATTGTGCTCTTAACCCCTAAACAACTAAAATTAGCCCATAATGTTCAATGCACAACACAAAAAACTCATCCCTATAGCGCTAAGATACATGAAATAGAAGAAGAACGCGGTAGAGAAGACCGTCGTTGTTGAATTCTTGACTCCTGTCTTGAATTCTTCAATCCTGAGCCTCGAACACCACTCCCAAACACTTCGTCTTGTGCTCCACAGGTTCCAAGAAGGTAAGTTATCGAAGTTTGGGCTAAAAACCTTAAATTGGTCTCCCCAACAATAGTCCTGAAACGATGAATTTATAGTAGGTTTCGACACAACGTCGAGACACTAAGCACAACGTCTCTACACCGTGCGAAACACACTGTTTCAATAACGCGCGCGTCTTCAACGTCGAGATGCTCCATACGCAAATCCTTGCGTGTGCCTTCTTCTAGCGTCGAGACGCTAGCTCTCAGATTTTCAACATAATGGACAACGTCTCAATGTCAACACATCGTCCCCTCAGCCATAAACGCTAGTGAAGCTCCTCTTCTCCATACTTAGCTCCATTTTGAGTCCTTTTATGCTCCACAAATCACCCAATACTCCAAAATCACCAGTTTCGGCCTCAAATGCTCGATTTCCTGAAATATGCAAAATATTGACATAAAAGCTCACAATTATATGCATAAATAGTCACTAAATAGGCATAAATATAGCAATAAATTAGTGCTATCAGTGCTAGGGCTTTGAAAAGCACGTGTCTTTTTTGAAAAAAAAATAATGAAAATGTGTTTTTAAAAACGTTTTTTTTTCGTTATTGAAATTTCTTTCTAATTCTAAAAATATTTTAAAGACAAAAAATTCAATTGGTTATCAAACAGACCTATTTTTTAAAAATAGAAAATCAAAAACCAAAAACTAAAAATCGAAAACAAATTGGTTATCAAACAAGGCCTAAAAGAACCGATTATCTAAATAAATAAAAAATAGAAAGAAATCAAAGATCAAAAAGCGAAAAAGAATTAACACAAATTGTTTATAATGGTTTGGCATATTGTCTACAACCACTTTGAATTAGAGAAGCAGATTCATTATTCTGAGAAGAAAACGAAGGAGAGCGAATGTACAAGTTCTTCCTGAACCACTCTTCAGTAATTTTTAAGTTACACACAACTCAATTGCATGCCTGAAAAAAAATGGTTAATTAAAACAAACTAACTCAAGCTGAAGAGTAATAAATTAACTAACTACTAGTACGCAACAAACTTAACCACTTTTCTCAGCAAAAAATGGTACAAAGAATATAAGTCAAAAATATCAATAAATCACTCTCTTGATGGACATACTCAGAAGACAAATGTTGACTCCCTGATTCATAACAAGCCCAGATACCTTAGCCAACACCATGTTTTAATAAGTCACATAGATTAAAAAAAAAATCTTTCATATGATAAAACCTTGGGCAAAATATACTTTTAATTAGGTTTTGAGTTAGCATCTATTTGGTCCATGAGGTTTAAAACTTAATGACTGGACTAGTTGATTTACAATTTTTTTTAATAAGTAAAAAATAATAAATTTTTATGTTTTATTAATTTTGGTTGATGTGGCATTTCCCCGCTCCTCTCTATCCCTCCCTGCCGTCACCATGTCGTCGTCACAATGTACCATCGTCATCATGTCACTGATGATGGAGGTGAAGAGGGTGAAATCACTAGAGGAGTAAGAACCCACCAATAATTATTGTTATGGGTAAAATTGAACCAACAACAACGGGCTGAGTGAAAGGGTACAATAAAGGGCCAAACAAGGAAAGAAGCCCAACACGGAGTGAAAATAGACCAAACCAACAGAGGACCGGCCCAGGACGCAAAATGATGAAGAAACGGGTTTGGGCCTCCCAAGCTCGTGAAACTGAGGCCAACCACATGGCAAGGCCCTCCCTTGGGCCTTACCTTGGCCCCTCATGGCCCATGTAATCCCAGTCCCACCCCGTTCAGTCCTTTCGTTCTTCAGTCCAACCCTAGTGAGGAGGTATTTAAACTCTCTCTTGAGGAAAGAGTAGGGTAAGCTCATTCCAGCCATCTAAACACTCTCAGAACTCCCTAATTCTCTCTGAAAAACTCTCTCTAACTTAAGCATCGGAGCCTGTCTGGTCTAACCCACACCGGTGTCTAGGTTTTTCTTATCTTGCAGGTCGCATTCTTCCCCTAAATTACAAATTTACAGTTGTTGTCACGTGAGGTCAGGTGAGACTCCTGTTCAAATTTTGGCAACAACAGTTGGCGCCGTTCGTGGGGAACGACAATGCTTGCTTAGAAAACCTTGGTGCTTGAGTTCAATCTTCCAAAAAAAATGAGTAGAATGCTGGAAAACAAGCATTGGAATGAGGATGGAGATGATTCTGATCGGAACCGTCACCCGCGATGAATGCAGAAGGTCACACCTCCTCAGCCTAGGCTGACCAGAATGTTCAAGCTACACAACAGCGTATACTTGAAGGAATACATCAAAAAGCAACAAAAAAGACGGCTGACCAAGCTCCTTAGCCCCAAGGAGACTAAGGCCGACCAGAGGGGACAACTTATCGAGGAACTAGAATCTATCCCACTCACGTCAAAAGACAGACGAGTAAACATTAGAACAAACTTAGGGGCTGAACATAAAGAAAAACTGATCATTTTTCTCAGAAACAACGCAGATTTATTCGTCTGGTCTCATAAGGATATGTCAGGGATAGATCCCGACGTCATGGTACATCGGCTGAATGAGGACAGAGATTTCAAACCCGTAAAACATAAGCGATATGCATTCAATCACGAGTGGAACGAGATCATAGCTAGCCAAGTAGATGATTTACTAAAAGCCAATTTCATTATAGAAGTCCATTATCCTCAATGGCTATCCAATGTGGTTTTAGTAAAAAAGTCTAATGGAAAATGTCGAATGTGCATTGACTTCACTAATCTGAATAAGGTCTGTCCTAAGGACATCTACCCTTTGCCTATGATAGATCAATTAGTAGATGCAACAGCAGGCCACGAGTTATTAAGTTTCATGGATGCCTACTCTGGATACAATCAAATCAAGATGTATGGACTTGAACAAGAAAATACATTTTTCATTACTAACAGGGGGTCTTACGTTACAAAGTCATGTTGTTTGGCCTTAAAAATGCAGGGGCAACCTACCAAAGAATGGTAAATCGAATGTTTGCCCCATTGCTGGAGAAGAATATGAAGGTATATGTGGATGATATGCTAGTAAAAAGAATTAAAGCACATCAACATGAAACCGACCTCCATGAAACATTCCAAATACTTCGAAAGTACAAGATGAAACTGAATCCAAACAAATGCGCTTTTGGAATAACATCAGAAAAATTTCTCGGATTCGTAGTACACCAAAAAGGAATTGAGGCAAATCCTACAAGATAAAAGTCATCCTAGAGATGTCCTCTCCAATCAATCTCAAGTAACTTCAGAGTCTCAATGAGAGAACTGCAGCACTGAACAGGTTCATTAGTAGAGCTACTGATAGATATCTGCTTTTCTTTAAAATTTTGAAGAAGGATCTTCAATTTGAATGGACTAAGGAATGTGAACAAGCTTTTCAAGAGTTAAAGTCTTATCTTAGTTCAGCTCCCCTCCTTGCCAAACCTAACAAGGGGGATGAGTTACTACTTTATGTAGCAACTTCTAATACCGTTGTAAGTTCTGCACTAATCAAAGAAGAGAATGGTCACCAAAGACCAATCTACTACACCAGCAAAGCAATGGTAAAGGCTGAAACTAGATAACCTCAAGTGGAAAAGCTTGCATTTGCCTTAAGCCTCAACTAGAAGATTATGTCATTACTTCCAAGCACACAAGGTCACTGTCCTCATAAACTTCCCTCTCAAGCAAGTGCTACAGAAGCCAGAAGCTTCAGGACGCCTCATGAAGTGGGCAGTAGAGCTTAGTAAATACGATATTCACTACAAACTGAGGACATCAATAAAAGGACAAACAGTGGCAGATTTCATCGCTAAAGTCACAGGCCCAGGCCAACCACGCAAGGGTTGAGGCCGACCACCTTCAATGCATAATGGAGGTAAAGACATTTTATCCCGAAGATCTCAATCCACCCTGAAAGCTTTTTGTTGATGGATCCTCTAATGTTAAAGGATGTGGAGTAAGAATTCTACTTGAGTCTCCCAAAGGAGAAAGGTATGAATATGCTCTCAAATTCAACTTTAAAGGCGGAATACAAAAAACTCGTAGCAAGATTAAAGGTCGTCATGAGAATAGGGATCTCCAATCTCTTCATCCTGAGTGATTTTCAATTGATAGTGAAACAAGTAATTGATGGTGAAACAAGTAATTGATGAATATCAAGCTAAAGAGCAGAGAATGGCAAAGTATTTGTCAAAAGACCAAGGAGCTGCATAGTTTGAAATAATTTATTTTTAATACTATTGTTAATCTAAACTCTTTTTCGATAATTAGTTTGTAAAACAAATATTTAGCTAGTTTTATAATTAATTTTTTTAATATTTATCAATGTGTGAACAAAATGCATAAAAATTCCTCCCTATAAATTTGTCATTATAATTACTCTAAAACTTGAAGTTTATAACAAGTGCAAATAATTTTTGGGTTGAGTTGATTTGGCTAAAGTCGATACATCGATTTATGAATTAATTATTATAATTTGTTAAAATTTCAACTCAATTCATTTACTTATTTATCATAAAATTACCATTAATTAAGTTTTTTTTATTTAAGTAATATATTTTACTAAAAATTTAATGCATTTTAGAAAAGAGACTAGAGACAAAATATGTATGGTAGCAAATCTAAGTTTACAAAACTACCAACCAATCCTGAGTTCGGCTCAACTAACCCATACTCTCCACCTTCAAAACAGTGAACATCCCTTAAATTTTAAAAAGTAAACATCCATAAAACAAATATAAATTTTTAATACCCTCGCTAAAACTGTCTCAAAACCTATGAAACAAACACGTGCTAAGAATTCATCCTCCAAACTCTTGTAATTGTTCCCTGTATGATTGCAAGACTGGAATTTTTTTAAAAAGAATCGTGGAAGCCCTTGTACACTTCGAAATTCAATGAGGGTTCCATATCAAATATATGTATAGATAAAGCCACATAACCACTCTATCACGCAACCAATTAGTTTCCTCACTCAGCTTGTGTCAATTTAACTAACAAAAATGTAACGTCAAGGAACATTTCCAACTATTTTCAAACTCTCATAAGTAAAAATGTACATTTTTCCATTAAGGACCTAAAAAAAATCATCTTTATAACCTTAATGAGTAAAAGTACATCTTTGCTCAAAATTTCAATGGTATTAAACAAAATTTTGTGACAGCAAATAATGTTTCTCATTTGTGATGTGGAAAGAAAAAATAATGACAATGATGATGAGAAAAAACAATAATCCCCCTTCACAAATGAAGTCCCCATATTCTGGGTAACTCTTTTTGCTGCCTTTTCAGTCCTACCCAACTAATTAAACTGCAAACTTGAAATTTGCCAGCAACTGTACCTATTATCATTTTGCATATTGTTGAATTAACTGTCTTGTGACCGTCCATTAAGCGGCTTTTAAGCTCTTCGACAAAATCTCGTAAAAATGTTTTTGCTGTTACCAAAGAGAAAAAAGACAGTTAGAAAATGATACATCACAATATTTTGTTTTGAAAATGATAAGGTAAATAGAACCTTTTCTGACACAGAAGGAGAAATCTTAGAAAGCCCACGCTCAAAATGGGTCATCTTGATGGTACATGATGCTGATTCCAAATTACTACTGACTGATGTCAATTTTTCTTCCAAAGCAGCCATTGCAGCTTCATTCATCTGTCATGATAAAAATCACATGAGCTTGACCCATAACCATTCAGGAAAAAAAGAAACCATAAGACTTTTCCAGAAATGTGGGATTGGAAAACCAAACCTCCGACCTCAAAGGAAGGAAGTAGTGTCTTAACAGCTGAGCTATGATTAAAGAAAAAACTATAATTGATCCTATAATATAAATATTGCAAACACGAGAAAATAAAAACTAACCAGTGCAGCAAGATCAGCCCCACTAAAATTTTCACAAGCCTCCATTTGTCCAACCGCACGTAGATCTACACTGATATCAATAGGCTTCTTCCTTCCAAGAGCTTTTAAGACTAACCCTCGCTCAGTTGGACCAGGAAGAGGAATATAAAGAAGTTTGCCAAATCTACCTGGTCGTAGTACAGCAGGATCCATGACCTCAGGTCTACCAAAATAAACTTATTATGAGTATCAAGATTATAATGACGATCACCAAAGCATATAAACAAAAAAGATCTACCTATTTGTAGCACCGATGACAAATACACCTCGTCGTTGTTCTGCTCCATCCAACTCTATGAGTAACTGCAAAAATGAAAAGTGGATCCATTTAACCACAGTGAACAATAAAAAAGACGAGGACAGAGAGGGAACAAAACAAGAAGAAGAAGAAGAAAGACCCAGAACACAAGAAAATCATAAACAAACTATCGCATGGCACTTCATCAAACCTGGTTCAATAATCGTTCCACCACCCATCCTCCTTCTTTACCACGTTTTGTTGTTAAAGCATCCACCTACAAACAGTTGGAAACAAAATGTAAATATCATATTCACACAAAGACAAAGAACAACCTAAGGGCAAGGGTAGAGAAAACCCCTTCCCAAAGCTCAACTAAATATCATACATCAAGACCTTTCTTCCATCAATCAGCCCCTCATACAAAACCATTCTAGAGAAAGGAGAAGATTTGGGAGATCATCCATTTTAGAGCTTCTCTTCTTTGGGGTTGCTTTTGTACCGATTTTTTGTTACCTATTATGTACTTGATTCTTTGCATTTTATAAAATCTCCTTGTTTCCTTTCTTTAAAGAGAAAAGAATAGTTGAAAATGAAGTATGAAATAGATATGAAAGATGCTATTAGATGCAACTTAAAAGTAAATATTTTACAATAACGTTAAAACCTTCTTAAAAAGTTGTGTTTTGTTCGACTTCATGGGTAAATATATGTCTTGTGAACTAGAGTAATTACTACCATAGATATATATTCCTTGTACAAACCCTCATGTCATAAATACAAAAATGATCATCAACAACAATAACTAGTGAATTTTACATGAGTCACATACTTCATCAAAGAAAAGAATGCATGGTGAGCACGCCCTTGCCCGACTAAATAGTGTCCGAACTGCAAGTTCACTTTCTCCAACATATTTATTTAGTAACTCGGGCCCCTGTGCAACAAGTAAACCCAGGGTTATTAGAAAAAAAACATAAGGCGATAAAATTATCCAAAACTATGTTATAGGATAAGCTACTTTTTTAAGCTTTGAGTCACTTAAATACCGAACCTTAATGTGAATGAAATTGGCCCCAGCCTCATTTGCAACGGCCTTAGCAATTAGTGTCTTACCACATCCTGGAGGGCCATATAGCAAAAATCCAGTCTCTAGATCCACACCAAAGCCCTAGAACCAAGAACAGTTAAGAGAAATGGAATTTGGGTTCAAAATATTTGACAAAATGCTGTAAGAACAAACCACGGAAATTCTCAACCATGCAGAAAAGAGGCATAAAAAAGAAACTCTATATTTTATTGATAAAAATTAAATATTTCGTTCATAAAATGAAATTTACAAAACTAATAAGCATGAAGCTTGAAAAACCTAAACAAAAGTGTTGTAGTAAAATTCCTTCTCTAATTTGATTGGATTTTGAAAAATCTAAACCAAAGTGTTACAGTAAAAAGTATTCTCTAATTTAATTCCAAATATATAAGAAAAACCAAAAATAAATACCTCATAATCCTCTGGATACTTTACACGCCTAACTACATAGCGATCAAACTCTGCTCTTAGTTGTTCTAAGCCTCCAACATCTTCCCACTTTACATTAGGAATTGCAGAAAACCCTTCTCTTCTCAGTGAAGGTTGTACCATTTGAATTGCTTCCTATAGAATATCACAAGATAGAAGAGAAAATGATAAAACTAGTCAATACCTTTCATTTGAAAAAATCAGTAACTTACATGAAATAAACATCATTAAATATATATATATATATATTTGTTCACCTCAAAGTCAGTCATGGTTATAGCCAATTTGTCCATCTCTTCAGGCAACCAAGGCTGCTTCCACCAATCTTCTATATGTTCCTTATCAACAAAATCAGTAGATAACTCACATTTTCTTTGATCAATTATTCTCTTCATGGCAAGATTACCTGCCTTATTAGCCAATGCTGTCAAATCAGCTCCAACAAACCCTGGAGTCGCCCTAGCTATTTTCAGAAGATCAAAAGAACCTTCGAGTCTCAAGTTACTGGTAAGAACAGAGAGAATTTCAGCCCTTGCATTTTCATCTGGAACACCTAATACGATCTCACGGTCAAAACGACCAGGCCTCCTTAATGCGGGATCAACGGCATCAGGCCTATTGGTAGCACCAATTACAAGAACATAGCCTGGTCTAACATTGGAATTATCTTTCTTTGAACTTGCATCAGTGGAATTATCTTCTACAAGCTTGTGGAACCCATCCATGCAAGTCATTAATTGTGTTACAATCCGCCTCTCCATCTCTCTCTGTAGATTTTCCCTCTTTGATGCAATTGCATCAATCTCATCAATAAAAACAATTGAGGGTGCTGTCCTATAGGCTTTGGAAAAGAGCTCTCTAATATTTTCTTCAGATGCACCTAAGAGTTCCACACAGAAAAAAAAAAAGAAAAGATATGTAATAATCGAACATAAAAATAACTTACTGAGCATTGAGACCAAAACAAAAGGAAAGAAAAAGTTTTTAGGAAATGGAGAACATAAACATTGAAAGAAAAAAGATCATGCAGCAGTATAAGTTGAAACTTGTAAACAGTAGTAAAAGTGTCAAAAGTTGCTATACTTGAAGTTCTAAAGAGAGAGAACTTTTCATCAACTCAAAGAAAGCACCAATTTGGAGTTCTTCACACATTGATTGGGCTTCTTTAGACTCAGAACCAGCTTCGGGTGGGATTCTTGGAATGATTTGGATTTCATCATCAAGGAGACTATTCAAGGTCAATTTTCTCTTTCTATTCAAATTTTTTTTGGTTGATGGTTTCTCTTTTGTTTTTTCAGTTGAACAACATTTGGGAGTGGAGGATTCGAACCTCTGACCTCTTGGTTGAGAGTACATGTCAATTACTATTGATTCATGCTCACTTTTTGATGGTTTCTCTTTTTGATTGTCGGCAATCTATGGCCCTACTGGCATGCTTTGCATGCTGATTTTTGGCAAGAGTTACATGACTTGGCAGGTTAAGGAGGTGATTGTTGGATTCTTGGGGTGATTTTAATGTGACTTGTTGGTCTTGGGAGAAGTTGCATGGTCGTCTGACAACTAGAAGCATGCACACTTTCAATTAGTGGATAGCGTCATACAAACTACTTGATATTCCTTTGCAAAATGGCTGCTTTACTTGGTCCAGATTTGGGAAAGCCACAATATTTTCATTACCTGACAGGTTCTTGGTAACTAATGATGGTCTTATGAAATTTGGATCAGTTCACCTGCATAGGCTTGATAGAGTCACATCAGACCGTTATCCTTTGGCCTTGAATTTCGGTGATATTTACTGGGGCCTTTGTCCTTTTCGATTTGAAAATTCATGGATGCTTAACGATTCCTTTCGTTTGGTTGTCGACTCTTGCTGGAATCAAAATCCTGACAATGGGGGCCTGACCACTGTTTTATGAAGAAGCTAAAGGGGCTGATATTTGAACTTAAAGGTTGGAATAAATCTCAGAGGCCTACGGCTGCTAATCTTCCTACTCTTATTTCACAGTTAGAGGATTTGGATAATCTGGAAGATAGGGGTGTTTTGACTATTGATCAGCGCCCTCTTAGACATTCTCTTCGCAAACAGATTGAGGACTTAACCGCAAAAGACTGTAGCTATTGGAGGCAAGGATGCAAGCTTCAATGGCTTAAAGAGGGCGACAAAAACACCAAGTTCTTCCACCGTTATATTGGCTGCCAAAAAAGGAAGAATTCTATTTCTGAATTACTATCTCAAGAATTGAGATGGAATCAGCTTAGTCACAGCTCATGATATTGAACAGGAGTTTTCAAATTTCTATTAGAGGCTTTACACCAAAGACACCAAAGGTGGTTAAATCATGATTTGAAAACTTTCATGGACTTGATTTTATTTCATGCTCTTTATTAGTAAATGTAAACACTCTTTTAATGCTTACAGCCTTACTTCTTTAGTTTCAAATCGAAAAGCTTTCTTGTAATTTACCTATTAGTGGTTGAGAGTCTACTGACTCTCATTATTTCATTCAGGAATGAAATTTGTTTCTCTTTCCCCCCCAAAAAAAAGATCCATTACATATATATTAAACAACATAAATTACCAGTTACAATTAGACCTATAGAGTTCAATTCTAACAATTCAGCACCAACTATTATATTAATAATACAACACCAAAAAGGATGACATACAAAAATTAGTTTTCCAAAATGAAAAGCTCAACTCTTAACAGTTAAGTAAACCATAACATGGCATATTGCAAGCATATATATACCATCTCATAACCAAAATTCAAACCTCTATATCTATATAGCCATATGGTTTTACCACTCAACACACAGTTTCCAGTATTTTTACAATATGAACATGTACCTGATACACCCGAAACAACCTCCGTAGCCGAAATCTTATAGAAAGGCACACCAGTTTCGTTCGCAATAGCATGAGCCAATTTAGTCTTCCCACAACCAGGGGGTCCATGTAGTAAAATTCCGGCCATTGGCCGAACACCCAACCACCGCGGCAGCTGCGGATGGTAGAGCGGAACAATCACCTCCATCTTCAATTCCTCTAGCACACTCTTCATCCCTCCCAAATCCTTAAACCTAGGCCCTTCATCCTTCCCTTCCCCTGTTTCCATTTCTGCCCCATTAAGAGAACCCTGCACCTCCTTCCTCACTACCCCCTTGCTTGCATTCCCTTCATTCCGCATACCAATTTTTTCAGCAACCTTATTCTCTATGGCAACTTCCAACTCTACACTCTTCTCCAAATGCTCATTCTTCGATTTCTTCGACTCCGCATAAGATGTTCGGAGCATCGACTTCATCAAATCGAACTCCGGCTCTACTTTTTCCCCATATATGGCATCCTCCGACGTCGACACTGCTCCATCGCCACTATTACCAGAATCCGACGAAGAAGACGAAGACGAAGATGAATCATCCTGATTGCTGTGTTGTATCCTCCTGAGGTGCATATTCTCCATACTCTGCAACCTCTGTTCGCCGAGGTCGACTCTCTTGTGCCGCTTCTTTCCAATGGTACTGCAATCGACGTCTTCGTCTTCAGAATCTTGTAATTGGCGCTTGATTTTGCTGGGCGTGGAAGTAGAGGGAGTGGATTTAGCGCTCTTTTTGAGCTGCAAATCGAGGGTTTGTTGGACGATTGAAGTGAAGGGTGACTTCTTGAGGGCTCGGTAGTCCCTGTAAGTGGACTGGAGATGGTCGACGATGTCGTCGACGGTGGGACATTTGTGGCGACAAGACTTAATTCGTTGAAGAAGGAAACCACGGTTCACCACAGACGGCGACCTGCCGCCGGCCATCTCCGTCGCTTCGCTTGGATGTGGAAGAGAGCTTTTAACCAAAATGTAAGAGGCGGCGGTGAACGACGAGCAACAGAGGAAATTGCCAAAAAAATAAGATAAATTAGAGGAGGGTAAAGAGTTTTAGTAATTTATTGACTAAGTAGGACATTTTAGAGTTGAAAAGTCTCTTTTACCCTTTTAATCTAACCCTCATTTTTCGAGAAGAAGAACGAACATTATTTGAGGTGAAATTTCGTAAGCTATACGTGTCAATATTCTACCATATTTTAAGGCTTAATATATATTATAAAGAGATTCATGATGGTTTTTATTTCTATAGACTCGTAGGAGTTTTGAGTGGGTGAAATTACTACTTTGTCCTTTAAAAAACACCCTAATGTCCAGCACGCAAAAAATACCCAACTCCCCTATGCAACGGCAGTTGAAAGTACATTTGTGCTATATTTTGATTAAGATGCTTTAATTTCTCATACTTATAAAAACATTTGAAACCGACACAGCCAGTACCCAACTTTTATTTGATTAAGGGGTTGTTTGGGATAAGGAGATATTAAATCTGGGAATTAAGAAGTTTGTATTTAGATACAGAATTGTTTAGTCTAAAAAGTTAGGAAATCAATATTTGGGATAAGGATTTGTTTAGTCTGGAGTTCTGCATATTTGTTAAACCTAGAGTTTTAAATTCTAAGTTGATTTTAGCTATTTTTTTTTTACAATTTTTTAAAATGTCATTATTAAGGATTTTTTTTCCATGAATTTTAATATTGAGATTTTTTTTGTTTTTATTAATTTATGTATATTTTACAAATTTCTTTAAAGAAAAAAAATTGAATAAAATACCTCATATTCTTGTTTCAATATCTCTCACATTAATTATTCATTTGCCTTTGATAGTTTTCAAATAAAAAGAGACTTACAACAATTTTTTAAATATTACATACGATTTGGAAATATTTCAATCTATTAATTTAAAAGAATTTAAATAAACTTCAAAATTTTTATGTTTTTATTCTCTCGATTCTAGAAATAATATAGATTTGTTTCCATCAATCCTAAAATTGAGATTTTAAATTATATTACTTTATGAATATTTTACAATTTTGTTAAATACTTATTTTCGTCAATTTTAAAATTTTAATTTAAGATTTGTTTTTCAAGCTTGATAAAAGCTATAATTTTTTTTTTTTTTTGCATAATTCAAGATTTTATTTTTCTAACTAATCAATGTAATGAATTATCTAAAGTTTGATTATTTTGAAAATAATATAATCATTGATGTTTTAAAATAACTAAGTTAAAAATAAAATATCAAATATTTATGCTATTTTAAAATAATTAAGTTCAAAATGAATATATATTTTTTAACACCAAATGAATATCATACATACTTTTGTTCAAAATACTATATATTTATGTTTTTTATTGTAATAATTTTATTTTGTTAAGTTTGGATTGAGAAATCATTTATCTTTTTACTTTGAATATGATTAAGTTGAAAATCAAATTTTTTTAATACGTTAACCTTTTTAAATACTAATTTGTTAAATTGTAATACGTTAGTTTAAAATATGTTTTTCTTATCTTCAAATCATAAAATTATATATATATATATATATATATATATATATTTGAGCTATTAATATATATATTAAAAAAAACACTTAAAAAAGATAAGATTGTTATTTGTTATAAATAATTTTAGTTTAAACCTAACAAAAAAAATGTAGATGACATGTGGAGGAAGCGAGATAGGGAGATTTTTATCAATTAAAAAAATTATGTAGTACTCTAATTTACATTAGAATTTCAATTTAAATAATAGTATCATATCTAAAACATTCTTATATAATTTATATTTAAAAAAGAAAATGTAACGACCCTATAGGCTCAACACGCTACCTAAGAGTCATTACTAAGTCACGTCGCTATATTACCGAAAATTTCGGCAACATAACGGCGTAACTACGCGAAAACCAAAAATTTGACCCTTACCTGATAAGACATAGAAAAACACACTTCTAAGATTTTCTAACAACCTCCTAGCATCCAACAAACTTCTCAATATGATGCTAGGGTTCAGACAGCATAGACCAAGTGAATTCAAACATAGAAAGCCAAATACACGTGCACGATTTACAAAGAAAGGTTAAAAGACTTTGAAACCTTCTCCTAAACATTTAAAAACTTGACATGAGTTCTATGTACATCCAGAAACATAAAAGAAGCGGAATAGCGATCGCTCGGCTCCCATGACTCGAGTAGCTGATCTCCGGTCACGCGCTAGGGCCGATCTTAGCCTTACCTGAAAACATTTTTAAAAGGAAAATGGTGAGTATTAACGAATAATACTCAGTAAGTAACTCATAGTTTCAAAGCAAGAGTTTCAATCGCATGCAACATGTCATTTTAAATCATAAAACCATCGTAAACCATCGCTTTAGTAGGGGACCTAAAATTCGTTTTATAAACCATGTACTTTTCCTCGCGGCTCTCGTGAACGATTAAATTCTCCCGAGGGCCTCGTGAATAGTCCGAAGACATAGTTTTTCCATCGAATAGAGTCCTCCCCTAACTCTGAGAGTTGAGCTCGAAAGCTAACATACATCGTGGAGTCCGAAGACTCAGCCCGAAGGCTACCGTCGTGGAGTCCGAAGACTCAGCCCGAAGGCTACCATCGTGGAGTCCGAAGACTCAGCCCGAAGGCTACCATCGTGGAGCACTCTCGAACCCCGGGAGCATAGAGAGTCCGAAGACTCGGGTTCCCTCATAACCCACATAAAACTTTTGGGAGAATTATCGTCACGGCCTTACATAAATCTTTTCATGAGCACACAACACATGCATGAGGTCCCGCTAGTTTTAGAACATACTCATGAATGCATAAGTCAAGGCAATCGCATTTCAAAGACATACATATCATTTCCATTCTTTTTAACATGAAAACTCAAATAGAACTCATGGAACTAGCGTATAAAGGAATATACATATAAAACACTTTCTTTCTTAAATACTTAACATGAAAAACATAAACTTTCAAAGTACATATAGGGCTAGCTCTAGGTTTCGAAAACTTCTTTCGTTATGAGATCCCTTACCTTAAATCTTTACTTACTAAAATACCCTTTCTTCACTAGTAATGAGCTTCTCGAGTTCCCACTCCAAGCACAATCCAAGGTCCTCGACAAATCACCTAAAAAGTTTCCTAAACGTGTCTTAAACCATCCGAATTACGCTAAAACACATTCTAACATTAATAACTCGACGAAACGGACCAAATGGCAATTTTTACCCAACTCCGGCGAACGGCGGCGCGTGGGCTTCACGGCGGCTCGTGCGGCGGCGCGTGGGACTTCCGATCGGTGCGTGGCCGGCGCGTGGACTTCCGATCGGCGCGTGGGGGTTCGTTTCTGATGTGTTGCAGCCCGATTTACAAGAATTCGAGGTCGTTTTGCTGAAAATCAATCAAACTCGAGCTCAAAATGCCAAACATCTCACGGAAACGAAAACCCACCTTGAAAACGCGGCTGAAATGGTGTTTTCCGGCGATGTTCAGTGCTGTGGCGGCTTGCTACTCGAGAGGAAGAAGACGAAGAAGAAGATGGATTGCTTGACTCGAAATTTCGCGAACAGAAACCGGCGATCGGCCGTGGGTGTCGGACGAAACGAAGAAGGAAGCCGATGGATTCGGCGGTGGCTGTGTTCAGCTCAGGTGGAGCTCTGGCGGTTCGTGGTGCAGCCGGCGTACAAGGGAGAAGAAGAAGAAGAATGAAGAAGAAAGGATGGATGGGTGATCAGCGGTGAAGGGTTCGGGAGAAAGAGAGAGAGAGAGAGAGAGAGAGAGAGAGAGAGACTGCGCGAGGGAGAGAGAAGAAATTTTTTTTTTTTTTTAAAATAATAATAATAATAATAAAATCAAAATATCTTCTCTCTAAAAGACCATAATACCATTTCCTTTTCCAAAAATCACCAAATTACCCTCAAAATAATTAAATTCATAATAAAACTTTACCAAAACAACATTTTAAACTTACCCAAAGAGTCTCGGGTGTTACAGAAAATTATAGAATAAAAAGAAAATATTTATTTTAAGAAATTTATTAACATCGTATGATAAAAATAAAAATATTTTTAATAATTATTTATATTTAATTAGTAATTAGTAATAATGATGAAAAAAATTATATAAGAAATAAAGAAAATTTTGTAAATTAAGAAAAAAAATTTTTAAAAAATCTTGTCTTCTATGTCAATTGTCAATGGGAGGGTTTGAAACAATGATTTGAAAATCGTCTATTTATTTCATCGGGTTTTCCTTTGCATTTCAAAAAAGGAAAAGAAAAAATTTTCACATTGAGATGTTATCTAAACAAGTATATCTTGGTGCTCCAGATCTCATCTATCATTTTAAACTTCTTAAGCTATTATAAAAATATTCCTTCATGATCACTTGTGGGTTTATTCATCTACCTTCATCCATTATAAGTTTGATCATCATGTACTCTAAATGCAATCAAATGGAGCAGGTTGTTTTAGTTTTTCATGATCCATATCACGGGTGTAATGTGTTTTTTCGCAATTTCTCGTACTTAAAAAACAATGCAAAAAATTGAGAGGACGACGCTTTTGGCTGCACATCTGTTTTGTCCCTCATTGTTTAGAGGGAGTCCCTGTGGGGGTTGGTTTGGTTGTGCTTTCTTTGTTGTCTCTCAGTTTCAAAAAAAAAAAAAAAATTATACTTAGACATTTCACAACAACCATACCAAAAGTATAATAGATTTTTAAAAAAATGACCAATTTTACATTCTACTTTTTTTCTTGCAGTTTCTCATACCTATCGCTACCAAATCGCGACGCAGAGCGGCCGACGTCTATCTAAAAGGTAAGGTATTTTAGAAAAATGATCGGAGTCGCCACCAATCATTATTAGGGTGTGATTGGTCACCGATTTAAAAAGAAAATGTCTATGAAAATAGAGTTTAGGTTCGAGGGTCTTTTGTGCGTAAGGAATGTATTAGCACCTTACAACACCCATAAAAACGGTTACCAAAACTTGGTTATCTCATGTTATCTTGATTAATTTTAATTTAAAAAAAAAGAAAAAAACAAAGTCCTTTGACATTAAAAGAAAAATTGTTTGTTGATTTTATTTTTAAAGTATCTCTTAGTCATATCCTAAACTTCAAGAGTGAAGCAAGTATTTGACCTACTTGAGTGGGGTTATTAGCCATCAATTGATGCAATATTGGAATTACAATCAATATGAAAATTCCTCACCTCAAGAGTTTAAGAAATTTTATATTTTTTCTCAAATCCATCATATGATTGCAAATTACTTTTTCTAAAAACATGGTTTGCCTATTCTTTGTTTTTTTTTTAAGGATTTTTCATGTATGTCAAGAATAATATGATATGTCTCAACCACACTACTCACTCTTTTTTTTTTTGTTATGTAGAAATGTATGACTTTTATAAAAACATATATATATATATATATATATAAGAAAACATTTTAAAGGGCATCTATTTTAGTTGTTAAAACTTAATTTTTTTAAGGTTTTTTTTTTTATAAAGAAGGTCAATGTTGGAACTCAAAAAGTTCAATTTGTTTTGGTAAAATTAGTGACCAATTTCAAAGGTCCTTTGGGTTGTTTAAAAAAAGTAACAGTGTGTTTGTTTGCTTGGAAGAGAAATATATGTTAGTAAAAAAAAATCATTTAAGAGTTTTTGGTTGCATTTTTTTTTTGAAAGGGTACTTTTTGAAAAATTAGCTTTATTTTTGTAAGGTGTGGTTGTCAACCAATAATTTAAAAAAATTATTTTTCAAAAAAAAAACTTCTTAACTCAACCACCATAGAATTGCATCTTCGCTGAAGAAAGATATTTAGAAAAAGAAGCAAAATGTTTTTTTTCTTTTTTCTTTTTTTGTTGCTTTTAATATCTCCAAGGTATACTACTTCCCCTCTTAGAAAGCTGCTTTTAAAGAAACTTTAAACCAAAATGGTCAAAAAAAACTTTATTCGAGATTTAATAAAAAGAAGACACATTTTTTTATCCAAACAGAGAAAGAAAAGAAAAGGCCTGTCAAATAAAAAAGACATTTTCCATCTTGAGGACTTTCATACCATTTATAAGTTTAAACTTTGTGGATGGTATTACTCGAACCCCTACATTTTATGAAAATAAGTCACCAAGAAACAATGTTGACATGATAAAGGAAAGGTTATGCATAAATAAGATTTTTTTTTAAAAAAACTAGAAAATATGCAACGTTTAGGTCGGACCAAGACTTAACTGTATGCACTGACGTTACCCCAATAAAACACTAAAGAAAACAAACCAAAGTAAAATAAAATTGAACTTTGGACAACAGTACTCTCATGCCAATCAGCCAACAATCAAATATTAACAAACAGTCAAATATACTCTGCAAAAAAAAAAACAAAAAAAAAAAAAAAAAAAAAAAAAAAAAAACAAAAAACCTCAAATGTGGGAAGCAAAAATCAGGATGACCTTTATTGCTAAATCAAATATTTTTTTTCAAGACAAAATGTATTCTCCCTGAATTTTTTTTACTATCTTCTTTTTTTTACCCTATCTTTCTCAAGAGATCTATCTCACTTTTGAGTCGTACAGAATGAAAACATTTTTCATGCATGTATATATATAAAAAAAATTAATTGATAAACAAACAAAATATAGATGTAAAATGAATTCTACAGAAGAGGAAAAAAGGTAAAAATCCATACTTTCCAAAAGAAAGAAAAAAAATTAAATCAAGGAAAATCGAAGTATGTCATTTGACAAAACATTCAACCTAATGGCCTTTTAAAAAAAGTAACAACTCAATCTTAAAAAAAAACTCAATCAAAGACAGACAAAAGAACTCGCCATAAAAACAAACATGAGGAGAAAGGTTTAAAGGGATGAAGGGCCCTTCCAAATCTTTCTGCATTTTCTTCAAAAACGTTTTTTTTTTCTTCTTCTTCTTTTTCTCCCCCTTCCTCTCTACAAGGGTGTCATTTATATCAAAGCCAAGGTAAACCAAAAAAATAAACTTCGCAGAGTTCTTCACATTTGCATGCAACGCCCTCTTCCCCAAGCTTCAAGAAATGAAGCGTCTTCTGTCATGCAATCAAATCGATTGAAGATCTTCTCCAAAACGACACCTCACTCCACCCTTCTCTCTCTTAAACTAATGATTACGGCTGAAGAAAAAAAATCTTTAAACCATATCCGAACACTTTGGGTAAATCACCCTAAATTTCTCATTTTTTTTAAATTTTTTTGTTTTGTTTTTTAATTACTTCTTTTTTTTTTCAAAATAATAATAGTAATAATAATAATAATAAACATCAAGACCTAGTACACAACAAATAAAAGAGAGCCTAATTAAAATAACAAGGACAAATAAATAGAAGATTGGACCAAAAATGGTGTCTACAATACCTATAAAACAAGACAATAAATAGAGAACAACACCATAATAAAAGTCCAAGCAACAACTCATAGCTAGACATTACACAATAACCATAACAAAAGTAGAATAGTTAAAAAAAATTGACTACTTTTGTATTTTATTTTCTCGTAGTTTTTCATACCCAGATAACAAGACAATAAATAGGGAGCAACACCATAATCAAAGTACCACGCGGCCATACATTCCACAATAGCTATAACAAAAGTATAATTAATAATTAAAAAAAAAAGACTACTTTTTACCTTTTTCTTTTTTTTTTTTTGTAGTTTCTCGTACTTTCAAAATAATGCATGAAATAAGGGGAAACGTCATAATCAAAGTAACAAACAACAATTTATAGCTAAACATTTCAAAATAACAATAATAAAAGTACAATAAATCAATTTCACACTAATTTTCTAGACTCATTTACAACTTTTCCATCCCTAACATTATTACTTAACTCACTAATGTCAAGAATCCTCACTAGTTTTCAGTCATAGGCAGCCCCATATGATCCTCTGAGGTTGTAATTGGTTGAATATGTTTTGATTGAAAATATTGTTCACCAGAAAAATAAGAGTCCTCCTCAACAAAAGATTGATCATCATGCTCACATTTAGTTTGAGATCTATCCTGCATATCTCCAAAAAGAGACCTAAACTAATTAAAAAAGAAAGTTTAAGGGTGCCTATTTCCCTTTTAATCTGCATCATTATTTCTAGGGGTGAGCAAACCAGGCCGATAAACCGAGCTGGCCAACCGAAACTGACCGAACCGACGTCGGTCGGTCGTTTTTATGCTATTATCGGTCGAAAGTCGGTTTTGCCGTTAGCAAAACCGACTGTTGGTCGGTCGGTGAGCCCAAAAAAGGCTCAAACCGACCGACCGACTACTTTTATATATAAAAATAATAATAATAAACATGGCATCGTATTTACAAAAAAGAAAATTAAAATGTCATAACTTGGGAAGATATGAAGTGACAACTTCTTGGGAAGACCACACTCATTGGGCCCAAGGTGTTTGAATGCTTTTTATTAAAAAACAATTATTATTTTTATTTTTATTTTACCTCTTTTTTCATCTTCTCTCTTCTTCTTTCTCTATTCTTTCTCCATTCTTTCTTTTTTTCTTCTCTTCTTTTCTCCGTTCTGAATTCTCTTTTTCTCCCCATATCTTTTTCTTTAGGCCTCACCTCAAGCCTCCATTTTCTCTTTTCTTCTCCTTCGTGTACGAAATCACGTGGTTCATGACGATCGTAGGTCCAGTTTAGTGAGCAAAGGCGTCCCACTCCGAGAACAAGCGATGGCTCCGCGCGTTTAACTCCAAATCCGTCACCAATTTCTCCTATTTTCTTCAAAACGATGTTCGACGATGCCCTCTCTCTCTCGCCGACTAAAACCGACCGACCGATGGTGTGGACGGTCGATCGGTGTAAGCAACCTCTCCAAAACCGACTAGAACCGACCACCGGAAACCGACACGTCGGTGGTAGGTGTCGGTTTGAGTCCAAAACCGACTCCGACCGACCGATGCTCACCCCTAATTATTTCAATTGATGGCATAGAAAACTTGATTGGTAAGTAACAAACAGTATACAGAAGCTGAAGTATATAATAAAATTCTAAATGAGTGTAGGTATTGAAGTTGCATGAAGAGAAGATCTATTGAATTAATAGGGGATTATTAGGAATGCATAATAGAAATATATGCAAGTAGATAATATTGAAAGAAAGACCTGATCGATGATGATAAGGTTGCTGATTTTGCTCTTGTTGAGGACCTTGATAGCAAAAGGCTGGTCGGTTTCAAAGTTTTTAGCAAATATGACATTTTCGAAATTGCCTTGGCTGAGAGTTTTTTCCAGCTCGTGAGGAAGTGGAAAATATGAAAGTTTCTTAAGCCTACACAAAGAGAGAAATTTCAGTAAGTGGCGTGAAGGTCGTTGATGTCACCGTAGCCATCACCTTGAGTGGTGCGTGCGTAAATAGGAGAAAAATTGCGAATGTGAGAGGTGAAGAAAGGTAAAATTAGGGATTTTTAAAAGGGACAACATGGTAATTTCATACCCTTAAAAGTCCTAGTAGTCTATAAAATTAAAAATCATCCCAAATCTCTTTCTTTTATCTCATTTTTGACAATTACCCATTATTTGAAGGGATTTTCATACAAATTGTAAGACCCAATTTTGGACTTCTAGTATTTATATGGCATAATGATTATTTGATTTTTAAATGTCTTGAAAGATTAGAAGTTTGGAATAAATTAGAAGTAAACGGAAGTTGAAACTTATGGGGTAAATTTCATTAAAAAGAAAACGGAAAGAAAAAAGTGAAAATATATATGGTTTTGGTGTATTTTGAAAAACAAGGAAAACGAAAAAAGAAAAATTAGATAATTGTGAGAGGCACGTGGGTGAAGCTTATTTGGGAAGCTTTTGTGTAGTTTTAAAATAATAATAATAATAATAAAAGAAATAATGTGTAGCTTCAAAGAAGCCACATGCATGCATATTAGATAGATTGCAAGCCACATACATTATTTTGGTTGTTAAAAAGAAAAAAGAAAAAGAATAGAGAAGGAGGATTGGCTTTCGGGGAAATAAAAACAAAAATAGAGAGAGTTGGAGAGAATGGGAGAGGTGATTAGCACGGGAGAGAAGGGTCGTCAAAGAAGTGCGGTAAAGTTGAGAAGGCGCTGGAGAACGAATTGAGGAGGCTTATAGGCAAAATTTTCAAGCTTGGTAAGTGAATTTTGACTTTCGTAAGCCATTTTCTAAGGAAAATAAATATTAGTTTTCTTTCCTTTGTTTGTAAATATGTTATGGATGCTTCAAAATCATATTAGAGCAAGACTAAAGTTTAATTATGATGTCAATTGATTGGTAGAAAATGAAGTTAAATGAAATTTGAATTTTTGCAATGTTGAATTTTGGAGGTGATTTAAGGAGAAGGAAGAGATTAACCATAACATTATGTCAAACTTGGTGGTCCTAACTCCTAAGTGAGTTTTATGAAAAATTCCTATAGAATATAATTTAGGATGTCACTATACCTTTATTAATGCACATCAACATGATAAAAAAGTAATTGCACTGTTTTTTTTTTCATAAAAACATATTTGTGATCATATGCTTGAGGTCCCATAAGAAAAGCATAATTTTTAATATGTAATGCAACATATAAACATAGGCATCAATTCAACCATGTATCATCCAAGCATACAATCAAATTAATCATTGTATGTATCCTCTAACCTAGTCCAAAGGCATTCCAAAGAGCTAAAGAGCTTTAGCAATGAGTTCAAAATATATTTATTGAATCAACCTATTAATAAACTAAAAAAAATATGGCAGAGTGAGCTTAGCTCATCTGTAATTCACATGTACCATCGACCAAAAGTTCAGAGGTTCGAATCCTCCCACTTCCAAATATTTCTTGAACTAAAAAAAAACATATATTAAAAGTCAATATAATTGTCTAAGGAATGTAATTGATTGGAACGAGGGTGGCTAACAAAAGAAAAGGAAATTTTTGGAGATTATTATTTTTTTTAAATAATTAGAAACTCTTTTGGTAGGCAATATAGTTATCTCTTAGACCAAATCTTAAATCAATGATGCCAAAGTAAGTTTAGCTCAACGGTAATTAGCATATACTCTCAATCAAGAGGCTAGAAGTTCGAATTCCTCCACCTCCAAATGTTATTTGAACTAAAAAAAAAATGCCCCTTAAACCAATTATTTAATTTTAAAATACTATTTAGCCAACAAAGGATTCTTATAGTTGAAGAAAAAAATTCAAATGACTATATTTTTGGTTTTATGTTTTTGAAAATTATGCTTATAAATACTACTTCCACATATTTATTGCTTTATTGTATAGTTTTTTAAAACATTTTAAAGAACCAAGTCAAAGTTTTTAAAACAAAAAAATGTAGATTTTAAAATTTTAGACTTTGATTTTGAAATTTGGCTTAGAATTAAAATCTCATTTTAAGAAAAGTGAAAAACTTATAAAACAGTTGTAAAGAAACAAGCATAGTTTTAAAAAACAGAAAATAAAAAACAAAATCTTGAAACGAAGCTTGAGAAATTTAATTCATTAAACTTTCATTTTCTTAGTACGTATAAAGAATATGAAAATAATACATGCTAATTATATAGCTAACTCTAGCGAACGCAGTTGGTACTTAATTGTTTTAAAATTAGGATCATGGAATCAAATGTCGAGCGACATACTCGATATATTGGGTGGGGGAAATATCGATTTTCCCCCAATATCAACGATAACCATCGAAATTATAGACATTTCGCCGACATTTACGAAATGTCCACGAAATCTCGTGCATCATAAGTGGTGGTTGACTCTCTCCCCTCATTCTTCTCGACGTGGGACTATTAAAATAAGGCTTTTTTTTTTCCAATTTTTATTTTTCACTGCATTTCTCTTTCAACAGTCAACACCCTGCGCATTTCTTTCTCTCCTTTTAATTTTCATTTATATTCTCTTTTCCTTTTAGACTCTATTTGTTATTTAGTTTATTTATACATTAAAATTGTTTAATTGAATGATCCATTTTTTTTTTATTATTATTCTCATTTAATCTTTCATTAAATTACAATATTGACATCAACGAAAATAAAATTCATTTTATAGAGATGAGAAAAATGTCACCAAAATATCAATCTTGGCATATTACTATACTAATTTAAACAATAAACTAATAGTAGGAACTAATTTTAAGATATATTTAAAATATATGGACTAAAATAGAACAAGTCTCAAAATATAGAGATCAAATGATATTTTAATTTAATTTTTTTTATCACTTTTTACCATCTATATATAAATTTTTAGATATAATGATTAAAAATAGTTAATTATAGTCTAATTAAATCATAATTAAAGTTTTATTTAATAATCCAAAGAATTTTCATCAATTTTTTTAAAATTTATGCTAACATCGACATTCCAATATATATATATATACATATATATATGATGATTAAAAATGACTAATTATAGTCTAATTAAGTCACAATTAAAGTTCTATTTAATATTTCAAACAATTTTCATAAAATTCTATAAATTTTTTTCCATATTTCTGCTGGCGTCGACATTTTCATCAACATTTGCATATAAGTATTATATATATTTTTAGATAAGATGATTAAAAATGGTAAATTATTGTCTAATTAAGTCACAATTCAAGTTTCATTTACTAATTCAAACAATTTTCATCAATTTCTATGATTTCCATAAATTTTCTCAAAATTTTCATCAATATTTTAGTAAAATTTGAACCTCGACATTTCTATCGACATCGACATTTCGAACCTTAATTAGGATGCAATAATTAAAAACAATAATAATAAAGTTCGGGCGTTGAGGGCACGACATGTCTTTTAGATTCTTTGTAGCAGGCAGCGTCTTTAGTAGTGAAAACATTACCAATCAGGGATTTATTTTTAATATCTATCCCTTCCCAATCATATTACGTCAGATTTTTCAGATGATGCAATTCCCCTTTTTTTTCACTTCCCTAAACCAATCAAATTCCCACCGTCATTTACTTTTCTCACCGACTGGCAAAATTGAAAAACCCCCTCCCCACTGGGATCCACATCCAACGGCCACGATCACCCAATCCCCCCATGGGTGAAATCAATCTCAGCCGTCCAATTCCCTCGACCCCGTGGAAAAATCGCGGGCTTTGCGTTTTAGCACAGTAGACTAGAGAGTGAGGGCTTCGCACTCTCTCTCTCTTCTCTCTCTCTCTCTAGGCTTTCGACGCGCTTCTCTTTTCTTCTTTGATCTTCGATTTCGACTGCGATTGGCGTTCCTTTGCTGCAAGGATTCGAGGTTTGGATGTTTTGTTTACAGCTTCTGTTTCCGTTTGCACTTCGATATGAAGTTGTGGGGTTCAGTGGCGGGTTCTGATCTACGCTGTTCGATTGGGGTTCTCTCGGTTTTTTAGTTGTTGGGTTGTTCTTGCGATTCAGGCCAACACGTAACTCTCTATATTGCCATTCTCCCTCTCTCGCCATTGAGACCGCACCAGAACCCTTCACATTGGGTTTCAGCGGCAATGGCAACTCTCTGCATGTAAGGAACAAACCCATATCTTTCTTCCGCCTCAAACTTTCAATTTTCAACCATGTGGTGCAACTTCCGCTGCAACAAATTCAAACCCACTTCACTCCATTGCCCAATTGCCATTGTTCCTCTTCGTTCCATCTTCGCCGTTGAATTTCCCCTTCCGTCCTACACCGTCACGCCGCCGATCAAACCCTGGCCGCAGCGTCTCTATCCCAAGCGCCTCGTCGCTATGATCATTCGCCAACAGAATCTCGACCTCGCCCTTCAAATCTTCCACCACGCCGGCAAATTTCATCCCGGATTTTCCCACAACTACGATACCTATCATGCGATCATTCATCGTCTCTCTCGCGCTCGAGCTTTTGAACCCGTCGAGTCTCTGCTCGTCGAATTGCAGAACTGTGGCATCAAGTGCGGTGAGGATTTGTTTATTACTGTGATTAGAAACTATGGGCTTGCGGGCCGTCCGAAAATGGCTGTGAAAACGTTTCTGCGTATTCAAACCTTTGGTGTTCAACGCTCGGTGAGGTCGTTGAACACGTTGCTCAATGCTTTGGTGCAGAACAAACGGTATTCTTTGGTTCATTTGTTGTTCAAGTATTCGAAATCCAAATTTGGGGTCCTGCCTAATGTGTTTACTTGCAACATTTTGATCAAAGCGCTTTGTAAAAAAAATGATGTTGAGGGTGCACGGAAGGTGTTTGACGAAATGCCTGCCATGGGTATGGTTCCAAATGTTGTTACTTACACTACAATCTTAGGTGGTTATGTTGCAAGAGGGGATATGGTTGGTGCGAAGAGAGTTTTTGGTGAGCTTTTTGATCGTGGGTGGCTTCCTGATGCAACTACTTACACAATTTTAATGGATGGGTACATTAGGCAAGGTAGATTTACTGATGCTGTAAAGGTGATGGATGAAATGGAGGAAAATGGGGTCGAGCCAAATGAAGTGACTTATGGAGTCATTATTGAAGCTTACTGTAGGGAGAAAAAGTCTGGTGAAGCACTTAACCTGCTTAATGATATGCTTGAAAAGAAGTATATACCAAGCTCAGCACTTTGCTGTAAGGTGATTGATGTTCTGTGCGGTGAGGGGAGGGTGAAGGAAGCTTGTAAGCTGTGGGAGAAGCTTTTGAAGAAGAACTGTACTCCGGATAATGCTATTACGAGCACCCTTATTCATTGGCTCTGTAAGGAGGGGAATATATGGGAAGCAAGAAAGTTATTTAATGAGTTTGAGAGGGGCTCAATTTCGAGTTTATTAACGTATAACACACTTATTGCAGGAATGTGTGAGATGGGCGAGTTGTGTGAAGCTGCTAGGTTGTGGGATGACATGTTGGAAAAGGGTTGTGTTCCTAATGAATTTACTTATAACATGTTGATAAAAGGATTTCTTAAAGTAGGTAAAGCTGAGGAAGTGATTAAAGTAGTGGAGGAGATGTTGGATAAGGGATGCTTGCCAAATGAATCAACATACTCGATATTGGTTGAAGGGCTCCTCAAATTGGGAAAAGGAGGAGAATTCTTGGATATTCTTTCGATGTTTATCTCGAGCAGGGTTGTTGACTTTAAAGCCTGGCACCTACTTGTACTCATGTTTGTTTCTAATATGGATGAACAAACAAATATGCTTGACAAAATATTGATTGAAACTTCTGGGTAGAAATTGTTTACAGACTTGCAGATCTACCTGTTACATTGGAGTGGAGGTAAACCGTTTAAAGCTTTGAGCTGCCCTCAAGGTTTAACCTTTCATAGTGAAAATGTACTGTACATTGAAATACTACTATTTCTTTCTCTCTTCTGGCCTCCTGTTTCTAAGTGAAAGAAGCTACTAAAGCCATTTCACCCCAGATATTGATCAGTAGACCACCTCAGACGAACAGGGTTCGGGCTGTGTTTGTTGTGATATCTTTTAGAACATGTTTGACGAATATTTTACTGCACATACGTATTTTGAAATCGAGGTTGTTCTGCTGATGTGCCATTGGGGTGTAGAACAAATTGTCTCTTCAAGGTACTTCCAAAGGAATACTAATCGTGCTAGCATTTTTATAAGATACTTTGTGACATTAGATGTAAGATGTTTTCTATGAAAAAATTGATTCTTGACTCGTTAAAATGTAACTCATAGTAAATTTAGGTCTCGGCTCAGTGCTATGAGAGTTAGGTAGGTTTTTTTTTGTTGGATGACCTCTCTTTTTTGAACTACAGCTATGCCTCATTGCAAGTTTGCAACTACCTTCAATGCGGACATGAGGTCAGGGAAAGTATCTCTAACCCATCTTCAATTTCGAGCAACTCGACCAATCCTCCAGGCCAACCTCTAGCACAATGTTGAAGGGTGAGACTGAGGTTCCTCTCGATCAGTCCTCTCCCCTCTTCCATACTGAAAGCATTTATTAATAATATCCTAATAATTAAATATTTGTTATTTAGTTATGAGAAAAAAAAGTGAAGTAACTGCTTCCTCAACGAATTGGAGAGATAATGTCGCTATGTTATTTTTTGAATTCAAAGAAAGGAACAGGAGTAAGATAGTCATCTCAAAACAAAAACCATTCTATGCATCCATGTTTAAGATCTAAGGTTGTAAACAGAGGAAATGTTTCGTTCGTGATTATTCTCCACTTATCATTATCTTACATTTTTGGTGGATTTCACTGCAATAAGAGGTCAGTACTCTGCTACATTATAAGAAATTGTTTTCACATGTTGGTTTCCCTCAAAGGCTCTGATTTCAATGTAGGAATTTTCAAGAAAAGAGTACTAACCTCTTGTTGCTGTGAAATCTACAAAGATTCAAGATAACGATTAGTAGAGAATAATCACGAACCAAAAATTCCATCTACTCGCATCTTAAGATCTTCAACAGGAATGCATAGGCCAAAATGAGCTTCGTTCAACGGTAATTAGCATGTACCATACCATCGACCAAGAAGTTAGAGGTTCGAATTCAATGGTTGCTGTTGCACTCAACAGAGATGCATAGAATAGTTTTTGTTTTATGAGGACTATCTTTCTCTTTGTAGTGAAAGGGAACCAGATTGTTTCTAAATAAATCTCTCCGTCTCTCTTTGAATTAAAAAATAAGAGAAAGCCATTATCTCTACAATTCGTTGAGGAAGCAGTTACTAATTGCTTCCTCTTTTTTTTTTTTTTTTTTTTTTTAATTTCATAATTAAATAACAAATATTTAATTAACAGGATATTATTAATAAATGCTTTCAAACATGTATTAGAATGCTGGTTGAGTTCAGAAACCTTCATTAGGCAATGTTTACTGAGGCAGATTTGGAATCTATTTGCAGCGGATTGAAAGAGCTTTTATTTAGTGATCAAGAACAAGTCCGGGTCCGGGCCATGAACCTCGGAGCCATGTTCGACTCGATTGTGAGAGGCAGCTTTTCAAGGTACAATTCTTTCCTTTATCTCTATGGCTCAACTTTCATTTGAATGAATGGTAACTCTTTTATGGTGAATAATAGTTTTTCCATGAATAAGTAACTCTCCCATCTCTTGGCATTGACCTTGTTGTTCCTATTGTCTGTCTTTTTCGATAGGATGGAACAATGTTGAGTTTGGCTGCTGCAAGAGTGCATATGAAAGCTTTGCCATCAACAAGAATCAATGGCCACCGACTTCAAAAAGGAGCTCATGGGTTATATAGTACACAGACTGCACTTGCGAGACCTATCCAAGCTAACTTTCTACACTTTTAAATGTTGACTTCATTCCTGTTTTTTATTGAGATGAACTAGATATTACTTCCATTCATTATTAGTCACGTCAATGTTGTTTAAAAATGACGTGGGGTATAATAGCATTCAAGAATTTATTTATGAAGAAAAATTTATAGTATAAACAGAGGGAGTAGAAGCTACGGGAGTACTGAAAATATTTTCTAGTTCGGGTGGCCAAACTATTATGGACGTTATTGTGGGTGCAGTGGACCTGGATGTGTTGCATCTGAAGATAATATTGGGTAAAGAAGATTTATTCAAAATCATCTTCTTCCTAGATTATTATGAATAAATTGTTCTATTTGGAAATGATGTATCTAGTATTGTCCATTTAGAGGCGATCTTTATTTAAATTTGTAAATATTTTAAAATCAGATTCCTTTTATGGATTTTTTAACCACCTTAAATGTACATCTAAGGAAAAAGAATGGTATAACTTGCTTCCCGTTATATTGTATGTTTGCTTAGACTCCCTATGGTTAGTTCATTCAATAAAACAAATTATAAAAGTTATTGTTATTGTTTTTTTTTCTAACAAGAGACCATGTATAAAAAAAATCGTCAAGTGCATGAGATATTGCGAGATAAAAATCATCTAATATATGAGACGTAGCAATATTAAAAAAAAAATTGTCTAGCATACTATTAGATATTGCGAGATGAAACCTTACTACAACAATGTAAAAGAGATGCAAAGTGAGCACAAATGCAACTAATAATATACTCACATGTATAACAAAAATGTCAAAATGAGCATAACTTAACGGTAATTGACTTGTACCTTCGATCAAGAAATCAAAGGTTTAAATTCTTCCATTCCAAATATTGTTGAACTAAATAAATAAAAAAATGTACGAAAATATTAAGAAGACTCAAATTAAAAAAAATATACAACAGTAATAGTAAGAAGACTCAAATAAATGGCAACAAATGGTAGTTACTTACTCGATAGAGAGGAGCAAGTAAGAAAATCCAACATAAATGTAAAACTTTACTTATAAACAAGATGTTTCAATACACGAGAATATGAGAAACTTGAAATTTGAACATGTAATTAGCCTTTCAACACAATTTATAAACATATTGCCAAGACGTTGGTGAATAGGCTAAAGAGAGTTCTCGACTCATCTATTTTTCCTGGGAAGCTTATAACAGATAATGTCCTATAGGAGTCTGAATGTATTCATACTTTTAAACACACAAGATGAAAGGGAAGGATAGGTTTATTGCTATGAAGCTTGATATGAGCAAAGTCTATGACATAGTGGAATGGACTTTGCTCAAATAGATGATGGAAAATAATGGGCTTCGGGGACAGATGGAAGAAAACGATTACGAATTGCATTGAGACTATCAGTTATTCAGTTCTAATTAATAGCTCTTTCCATCATACCTTTGTTCCTAGTAAAGGGTTGAGACATAGAGACCCCTTATCTCTTATCTTTTCTTGATTTGTGTTGACGATCTGTCTATGTGTCTCAATCGAGAGGAACATCTTTATAACTTTAATGACTTTTGCATAAATAAGCATTGTCCCTCTATTAACCATCTCAACGATAGCCTTATCGTGTTTAAAAGAAAAAAAAAAGATGAACATATAATTCACCTTTAAAAAGTCTTAAAGGTGCCTCGTGTCACAATCGGACTCTTTTGCAACAGGTCAACGATTGTGCGGCACTTGCTTTAGCTCGACAAGCAAGTCAGCCGTACAAAAAATGGAAGTTGCGGACTACTTCCGTATATGGTCTAGCCTCCCCTCGGGTCTCGGGAGAAAATGTTTTAGAAAACGGGAGAGAGAAAGTGTTTTGAAAGCTTTTGAGAAAGTATTTTGTTATATGCAAGCAAGCAAATAAGGGACAAACAACGGCTTGATTATCATATAACTCCGGGTAGGAAGGTTGGACAACTAGTCATACCCCCCTATAGTACATTCGAGGAGTCATACGCCCACTAAAATACAATAAAAGCTAACTGTTAAGCAAAACTAAATACATAGCATGAAAGTAAGATAACAAGGGGTTGAGATGGGCATGCGGCCACAGGCAACACGCCTTGGACAAGCATGACCGTGACACCTCGCAAGTATTCGTCCCTTTAAAATGTATTTTTTGTTTTTTTTTTTTTTTGGTTTTTTTTAAAACTTTAGAGACATTTGTTGTACCAAAGAAAACAAAGATATTTCTACCTCAATGTACTAAATAAAAAATAAGACATTTTATTTCTAAGTGGCATTTGTAATGTGATGTTCTAAAAAAAAAAAAAAAAGTAAAAAAGTAATTTCTCTATGTTGTTGGTTGTGGCCTATCTTCATTTCCTTCCAACTTTCTGAAGCTCTCCCTATCCCAACATTTGGACTCAATTCCAAATCCAAATCCAAAACTCACATCACAAATTTCAGATTGAGTAAGCCAAAAAAAAATCTACCCAAGCCATCAATTTCTCTTCTTCTCTCAGTCTCAACCTTTCACTCTGTACATTCATCCACCTCTAACCCTAAAAATCCACTAATCTCAACCTTCTACTCCCCTCCAATGGAACTCTGTCCTTTACTCGACACTTGTCTTCCTTCCCCTTCACGCTGCTACTCTTCTTCTTCTTCTTCCCACCGCCCCCTTCTTCTTCTTTCCAAAATTTCCGTTTCTGCGCGAAGAATTCTCCCTTTTTCGCATTCTTTTCGCCCAATTCGTCGCCGGAATGTTTGTTCTGCTTCGACCTCCGATACCCTTGTTGCCGGGTCGCGTAAGGAGGATGGGAAGAGTGGAGAAGCTGTGACCAAGAAGGGAGAGGATGAGTTTGGAGATTTGAAGGCTTGGATGCACAAGAATGGGCTTCCGCCTTGCAAGGTCGTCCTTGAGGAAGGGGCTGCTCATGATAGGAATCATCGGCCTATACATTATGTGGCTGCCAGTGAAGATCTTGAGGTGAATTTGTAAAGATTTTGTTTCTGTGTGTTTTGATTGTCAGTCAATTCGATGGAGTCGTTTGTGGAGCTTTTTTGGGGTTGTTTGATTTTTCAGGCGGGTGATGTTGCATTTTCGGTGCCGAATTCCTTGGTCGTGACGCTCGAGAGAGTACTTGGAAATGAGACTGTTGGTACGATTTCTTCTGTCGTAAAACATTTGAGTGATGGTGCTACTTCTTGCTACTAATGAGGAAGTTTAAAAATGGCTGCTGGAGACTAGCAAGTGAAATAAAATCTGTTTTATGATCTTGGTTTGTAGCTAGAAGCGGTGCTGGAAGTAGAATGTTTATTGGGTTTCATGTGGACTGAACCTGTTATGCTCTCTGTTTTTACTGTATAGATTAAGCATTTCTGCTCTCTTTCCAGGACTTGCTTCACGTTGTTTTCTTGGTCTAAAATCTTGAGTGCTGCAAGTGTTCTAGTCAATTGTTGTGGCCTGGTTGTGGAAATTTTCTTTTCCCCATAGTAGTTGAATTTTACAGTGAATTTGGGAGCTAGAAGATAATCTTCATTTAATGGTTTTGTTTGTAATACCTGTTTGGATTTTCTTGCAGCCGAATTGTTAACTACCAATAAGTTGTCAGAGTTGGCATGCTTGGCTTTGTATTTGATGTATGAGAAGAAGCAAGGAAAGAAGTCTTTCTGGTATCCTTATATCAGAGAGCTTGATCGCCAGCGTGGGCGAGGCCAACTAGCTGTAGAGTCACCTCTTCTATGGTCAGAAGCTGAACTTGATTACCTTTCAGGCAGTCCAACAAAGGTAACAAGATTGATATGCAACTTATTGTATGCCTCATCTCCTTCACCTAATTACTCATTCTGAGTTGGAAATTTCCTGGCTAAAATTTGTGCTTTGATGGATCAGAAAGAAGTTCTTGAAAGGGCGGAAGGAATCAAGAAGGAGTATAATGAACTTGATACTGTCTGGTTTATGGCTGGCTCTCTGTTTCAGGTAATGCCCTTGTGTAGTTTGGAGAACCATTAGATGATGGGAGAATAATCGCTCTTGTTGAGTCTAGCAGATGATTCTTTAAACTATTTTTTATTGGGAAATTTGCAGCAATACCCATATGATATTCCAACTGAAGCATTTTCCTTTGAGATTTTCAAACAAGCCTTTGTTGCAGTTCAGTCATGTGTGGTGCATCTGCAGGTAATTGAAACCCGTTTAGTTTCACTGTTCCTCTTCAGTCATGAGTGATTCTTTAATTATCGCTGCAATTAAAGATTCGTATGATCTAGATTTCTTAATTATCGCTGCAATTACTATTACCCTGCATGGTTAATTAGATGAAGTGCTTAGGGAGACAAAGATTCATGTGCAAAATTATATTTCATTTGTTCATGGGCTGTAAACTAGTTGTATGAGATACATTACTAAAATTACTAATTTCAATCAGAAATATTAAAAAATGATCGAGGACAAAAATTTATTGCTTTCCCTCTTCTAAAAAGGAAGAAAAAATTCCTTCTTTCTGTCCTTGCTTCATTGTCTGGAAATCTCATAAAGATATATACAAGCATTCATTACTCAGATTGGAGATGCACTTACTTGTCAAATTACATTCTTCAATTCAAAATGAGAAGTCAAAATTCTTTTGTCATTTCTTTTTCTGCAACATGCCCTTTCTTGATTCTATCCCCTTTGTACGAAGTGCATGCATTTGTGGCAATATTGCAGATGCACTCACTTGTTGTTATGCCCTCCAACTCCAAATGAGAAGCCAAGATTCGTATAATAGTTTTATCTGCAATACGTCCGTTCTTGATTCTATTCTCTTTGGTAAAAGGTGCATTTCTTTATGGCAAGGCTAGTAGCTACGTCACTGTCCCATAAGCTGTATCTGGTCCATGGCTTCTTGCAAATATTGTATCTACTTCTATTTCCTATTTGTTTCCAGTAATTACTAGTTTTCTTTGCTTTTAAATAAAGTACGAAGTCGACCTTACTTGAAAAGATTTGTTCTATAGGTTGTACAACTATGTCCTTGAATTCTAAAAAATAAATAGGGTAAGAAGACTCTTTCTTTATTCTACTTTTTAAAGCTGTGCGCTTCTGAATACCAAAGTTCACTTATTTTCTCCGGGAAGCCTTATTTTAAGATTTCTCTGTTCTTAAGAAGCTTCCAAATTGATTATCTAAAGGCTTATTGAATTCAGAAAGTGAGTTTGGCTCGGAGATTTGCTTTGGTTCCTCTTGGCCCTCCGCTGCTGGCTTACAGAAGCAATTGCAAGGCAATGTTAACTGCTGTTGATGGTGCTGTGGAACTAGTGGTCGATCGTCCATACAAGGCTGGGGAATCAATTGCTGTTTGGTAAGTTTGTTACATGTTTGAAACTGTGCGACTGTTCACAGGATCACTTATCTGTTAATGTTTTTGTTTGTTTAGTCTATCTTTTAATTCCTTTAGCAAGATTTTCATTCTTGTTCAAACTCTGGAGAACAGGTGTGGGCCACAGCCTAATTCGAAATTACTCCTGAATTATGGTTTTGTTGATGAAGATAATCGCTATGACCGCTTAGTAGTTGAGGTAAGGCTTTGTGTTTGATTGCAAGGGATCTTTCGGATAAATGTCTCTTAATGTTCTTGTCCTTATGTTTCAGGCAGCTTTGAATACTGAAGATCCTCAGTATCAGGACAAAAGAATGGTTGCTCAAAGAAATGGCAGATTATCAATTCAAGCTTTTTATGTATGAATTTAAAATGATGGTAGACATGAAGGTTTTAAGTTATTGCGTTTCATGAAATTTTATTTCTGACACAGGTTTATGCCGGAAAGGAGAAAGAAGCTGTCTTAGACATGCTTCCTTATCTTCGGCTTGGCTATGTTACTGATCCTTCCGAAATGCAGTCTGTTATTTCTTCTCAAGGTCCAGTCTGTCCAGTAAGCTTTTCTTGCCCCCGCTCATTCTTTTTGCTTGGTTAAGGATTGGATCTATAATAGAATTTGTAAGTTGAAAATTCTATAATTAGTTTCTTTCTGTTGAATTCTGGTATTTAGATTACCGTTAGGAAATAGATTTCATTTATATATTTACTTTTTATATATGTTTGTGAGTGTCTGGATTGCACACCTCAATGGATCTCATAAGGTAATTGCTTGATCCTATAACATTTAGTTGTTAGGGAACGTATAAGATTTAAATATCTTAGGTAGATGGTTGCCATGACATTTGAACCATTTGATAAAACCCGAATTAGAAGTAGAATAGGTAAAGGAATATAATAACTCCCAAATATTTGAGGTACTTATATCCTCTCTCTTGAGTATTGTTACTCAAACCTAAAGCCACTAAACAGTTGCATACCTTCCTCTCCTCCCGCTCACTCAATTTGTAATCAATTCTTAATAGCAAACTCCTTGGGCTAATTACTAATATGCCCTCAATATCTTAATTGTATTTCTAACTATCTAATTGCATTCCTAACACCATTTTCCCTGAGTTACTCTACGTTTTTCTTTACTTGCCCCCAGTATACCATTAGGCCAACCTAGGTGGTTGTTGGCGTACAGTTAGCTACATCTTCCCTGGCTTGTTTGTCCAAGTTTGTATTTCCCAAACAAAGGGTGTGACATATTTCTGATTTTGATATTGATGCCTAGATTCAGATGTGTAAACACCCCAATTATATGATATATTGATTATCAACACAATCCCTGCATGGGGCAGACGGTTTCTAAGAGTACTTGTTAACTTGTAAACAAATCTTGGCAATCCACCTATGTTGAAACATTTATTTGTAGGTGAGCCCCTGCATGGAAAGAGCAATGTTGGACCAAGTTGCTGATTATTTCAAGAGACGACTGGCTGGCTACCCAACTACCTTGAGTGAAGACGAGTCTCTGGTAATTTTTGCCTTCTATTTTTGTTTTGATCTACCTATAATTCTTCACTTTTGCTTACCCATGGATTGATCAGTTGACCGATGGTAATTTGAACCCGAAGAAGAGAGTCGCTACACAGCTTGTTAGCTTAGAAAAGAAAATCCTTCATTCATGCTTGCAAGTGACGATTGATTTCATAGATCAGTTACCAGATCACACTGTATCTCCATGCCCAGCTCCTTATGCCCCCTTGTTGAGATAAGTAAGGTATACGAACCCATTCGTGTTTGTTTATGGGATTTAACATTATTGTCTTTGCACTGTTTTCATCATCTCTTTCCATTCACTTTTAGTTGTAGATAATTCTTCAAGCAGTGGTCACATGTCTGTTTTATGATATTGCAACACCGAACTGCTATGCAAAATCCTCCATCCCACGATGAAGCTGAAAACAAGGTCAGTTTGACGAAAACCCATTCCTCTACTAAACTTCTTTGAATGCTACAAAACGACAGTTTTATGTTTTTTGATAATCGCGGTGTGAAGTTTTCACCAAGACGACTAGCTCCGAGAGATAACAAAGGTTTCAAGTTAAGTTTTCAATTGGGTTTTGAACTCGGAATCTTGAAAGGGTATCTCCAAACATCCCAAGCCCTTACCCACCAGAGCGTCCTTGGGTAGTTGAGAGATTTCTTTCTTATAAACATTAGTTTTGGTCACCAGAACCCAAGTAGTCGATCGGTGTATGAATGGTGCAATGGTTGTTTCGAGCTGGAAAATTCTGAAAATGCTGCTTGTATAAACTGTGCTCGCCTCTTCTCTTGAACCAGTTTGCTGGGTTTTGATATTATGCTGTTATTTGGCAGGTATATCTAAATAAGCTGGCCACTACTTAGGATGGTTGTGCTTTCAGAGTGGCCAGTTATTGAAGATGATGATGACAAGTTAAAAAAATTTGGAGGCCATGGATTTCAAGTTACCGAGTAAAGCCATATTCCTTCAACAGACATGGCTTTTCTTATTCTAAAACTCACTTTGACCTCTACGCCCTGTAAATAACCAGAAACACTCCATCCTTATTTCAATGCAATTCCCTTCCTTTTCTCGATATCTTCCTTCCATATTTTTCTGTTTTCTTTGGTAGTCATATTCTTTAATAAAACATGTGTTAGTCGTGGTTTAGGAATCGAAATGAACAAGTACAAAAGTTAAGATCAAAATTTATTTTTCCCCTCCTTTTAATGTTTTTTTTTTTTTAGTTCAAGGAGGGTTTGAACCTCTAGTCGATGGTATATGTCATGACTAATTGAGCTATGCTTAAGTTGATGGTGATTGTATAATGTTAAGTGAAAATATAAATTTTAGGTTAATATTCAAGCTTAGGCCCCACTTGACAACCATTTAGTTTTTGGATTTTAAAAATTAAGCCAATAAATATTACTTTCACATGTGAGTTTCCTTGTTTTGTTATCTATTTTTTACCTATGTTCTTAAAAACCAAACTAAGTTTTGAAAATTTTAAAAAAAATAGTTTTCAAAAACTTGTTTTTGTTTTTGAAAGTTGGCTAAGAATTTAAATCTTTTCTTAAGAAAGATAGAACTAATGTAGAGACATTATGAGAAACTTGTATCATTTTCAAGAATCAAAAACTAAAAATCCAATGGGGCTTAAGTTTTTGAAATTTCATTTTGGGGGGAGAGAGAACATGAGAGAAATGGGAACGAAAAGAGGAAGGGGAGGGGGGATAATTTTTTTTTCATTTTTCTAATTTTTAATTGTTGTGACTACAATAATAATATAAGGAAAAAATATAATTTATACTCATTGGCTTAGTCCATTAAAATTCTAAACTAATAATTTTACCCATTGAATTCTTGAAATTTGCAAGTTAGGTTAATTAAAATTTTAAACTAATAATTTGGAAAATTAGGAACCATTTGATTATGTGAACCCCTAATTATCACATTCTAAAACTCCCAAATCGATTCGATTTCAACCCTAAGGATGAGGTTAGGCACTAGATTACCTTAAGATCAAAGCTCTTAAGGCAAAGAACAAGTTCCTTGCCTAAAAGTCGAATACAGATAGGATGATCAATCCTACTTGAATGTTCTGGCCCTTCTGGGCATGCAACTCAATACATGAATTGCAAAGGGATCAATAAGCTCCTGGCTAAACTTGACAGTAAAAGCTCAAATGCTTCCAATTTCATTCATCAAAAAACTGTCCTATAGAACCTAATGGTCAAGCTTTAGATAGCTTCTCAAACCCTAATTTCCACATCATCAATCATGATTGATGATGTGGAAATTAGGATTTGGGAAGCTATCTAAAAAAAATATTAAAAAAAAAAAAAAAAAACCCTACTCAATATGTCATAAAAAGGATAAAATAGAAAAGCAATAAAATTACATCAAAATTATTAATTAAAATATAAATAATAAATTAACACCTTTGGCAGTTCATATCATCATCTCCTCCTTTTCAAGGATTCGTCCTTGAATCCAGATCAATACCTTGTAATGCAGTTTTAAAGCCATGAGAAGAAAATGGTGCGACTCTTTTTGGGCTTCTCTTGGATGGTCTCCCTTAGTAAAGCAACTTCATAGTCATGAGATGTCAAAGGCTCATCTCTTTTGGAAAGAATGATGGTCCTTCCAATTCACATGTAACTTGCAACCATGGATAGAATTAGGGTCAATCTTTGAGTCTTGCTTCATAATCAATACTTTAACAAACTGCAAAAACTCAAAAGAAAAACTAGGCAAATTTGGTCGAAGCATATCCGTCAGAAAACAAACTCTTTTATCAAAAAGTTCAAGGATGTTTTGTTTTGAAATCAAGAAAGATTTGCTCTCACAAGTTTTTGAAGTCACATTCTTGGTTTTTCTCTCATTTTGATCTCTTGACTAAGTACTATTCACTTGTTTTTCTCTCTCATTTGTATTTTCACACTTTTTTTTCTTCATATATTTCCATTGCTTTTCCCTCAATCTCATGACTTTTGTCTTCCAACTCACACACATCAAGTTTTACTTCTCTTGGAAGCAATGATACAAGATTAGGATTACATGTAACTTTGTGGTCTAATGTACTAACAATGTCATCACAAAGTTCTCTAGTTTCAAGCTCACTACCATCTACATTTTGATCTAGTTCACTACGATCAACACATGCTTCTCCAGAAATAAGTGGTACAATAGTAGTAGTAGGATTATAACCATGTGAATCCTTGCTATCTAATGACCTACTAGGAAAAATGTCATTATCATGCATAGGCACAACATTGACAAGCTTCTCTTTTATACTTTCTACCTTATCAAAATACTCATACATGGTAGGTAAACTAACCTTTTCCACAAATGTATTGGCATTTGAGCTAGACTTAGATTTAGTGTACCTTGAAGATCTCTGTTGGAGTTGCCTTTCTATCTTGATGGCAATGTGCATCATATCTTCCAAATCCTCACAAGGTCGAATTTCTTTTCGATCAACAATCTCTTCATTAAGTCCTTGGTAGAATCAGTCCATGGTAGCTTCCTCATCCTCATCCAAATTAATCTCCTCAAGTAATAGAAACATCTCTTCATAGTATTTTTCCACACTTTTGTTCCCTTGTTTCAAAGTTTGCAATTTGTAGAAAGACTTTGGAACAAAATGGTTCCTCATTAAATGCTTGATTTCTTTCTATGAGGGCATTGCATGATTTCCATTCCTCCTCCTTTTTGACAACAAAACATTCCACCATAGTAGAAACGATAAGTTTTACCTTTCCTCAAATGTAGAGACGATAAGTTTTACCTTTCCCTTTTCACTATAGTGATGGTGATCAAATATGACATCAATTTCCTCTTCCCAAAGAAGATACTCCTCTAGATTTGAAATACTCCCAAAGAACAGTGGAGGCTTGCTTCGATCAATATTATGGTCATTCCTTAGAGCTCTTTGTATATACATGGTTGCAAAAATAAGTTAGCATAAAGAAAATTAGACCTCACAATCACTCCCTCACATTTCACTCAAAATATGAGTGGTCACTCGTGTTTACGCTCAAAGATGTAGCACTCCATCACAAATAGTAAACTCTCTCAAAACAGAAAATAAGTAGCCAAGAGTTTGCAATATCACATACTTAAGGAGCAAGCCTTGAACACAAAGTGAGATTGACGTGAAGTATTGACACTCAAGCAAAGAAACAAGTAGAATATCAACAAAAATGCAAACTAGAAATCAAGAACCTAATGTTCGAGATCCAACAAACTAGGAAAAGAAATAACAAAAATAAGATATCTAGAATAAAAAATTTTAGATTCAAGATTCAAGGAATTATGTGAGATGAACAAAGAAAAGGCAAGAACTAGACAATAATCAAAGTAAAAGGAAACAAAGAAACAAAAAAATATGATTCAAGAAATCTAAACAAAGAAAATCACCCAAATCCTAAATTTGACAAGATTTAGCCTTTAGAACCTTAGAAGTCGAAATCTGAAATGATTCTTAAAGTGTGATCTTGAAAAAAATTCAACCTATATGCTTCTTGATAATTGTAATCTTCCTTACAAATTCAAGCTGCCTAAAACTTAAGAAAAATTCAACCGCTTAATTGAGCAGCTTGCTAAAATCACCTGCTTAACAACCTCATCCAGAATTTAAATTAAAATCCTCTTACTTACTTAATCGCGAAATTGAAACACATCACACAGATTCAAAATCCTCTTGCTTGCTTACAAAATCAAGAATTTGAATTAAAATCCTCCTGTTTGCCTAAAGATCGAGATTTAAAATTAAACCCAAACCCAGAATAAAAAAAAAAATCCCTTGCTTCTTTAATTGCCCATGTCGAAAAATCAAAACATAGAGAATTTGAATCGTCTGACTTCTTTCTTTTTTTCAACATCTTCTCCAATTTCAATCGTAATTCTTCTTCTTCACGAACTATTCCTTCCTTTCTCTACTGAATCAATTCAATCTCAACTTCAATTCTACCACTTTTTTTTTTCTTCCAAACGCTTGATCGGCTATTTTCCTTTCTTTCGTCATATATACACTTTTTTTAACTCCAGCAATGTCTAATCGCCAACGTACAGTAAGTTTTTTTTTTGGGTTAAAATACCATTTTGGTCATTGTATTTTGGACTTTATTTCATTTTAGTCTCTCTACTTTCAAATATCAAATTTTAGTTCTTGTACTTTCAATAAAGCTTAAAATTGATCCCTATGAGAAGTTTGAAGTTATTTTTTATCAAAATTGGTTACATAATAATAATAATTTTAATACAAGAAAAGACACAATGTGAACATATTTCCAAATTTTATAAAGAGAAAGCTAATAGAATTTTTTTTTTCATGAAAAATTAACAATGAACTAGTTGTAGGGACCAATTTTGAGCTTTATTGAAAGTACAATGACTAAAATTGGATATTTAAAAGTACATGGACCAAAATAGAACAAAGTCCAAAGTATAGGGACCAAAATGGTATTTTAACATTTTTTTTTCCCTTCAACCTCTTAGGGTGTGTTTGGGGCATGGGTTTGGATTTGGATGGGTTTGGGTTTCAAATCCGAAACCATGTTTGACCCAAGGTGTTCAAAACCCTTGGTTTTGAAACACTATCCCATGGGTTACAACAGTGCAACCTCATGGGTTTGTGCCACGTTTTCCTTTTACATTTCTGGTGACCACTTTGACAACAACTCCGGTGAAAACTCCGACAACCACCTGATGACCGTCGACGATGACAACTCCGACGACCCTTCCGGCGACCACTTTGACAACAACTCCGGTGAAAACTCCAGTGACCACCCGACGACCGCCTACAATGAAAACTCCGACGACCATACCGACAACAACTCTGGCGACCACTTCGACAACAACTCTGGTGAAAACTCCAACAACCACCTGACGACCATTGACGATAACAACTCTGACGACCCTTCTGGAGACCACTTTGACAACAACTCCAGTGACCACCCGACGACCGCTGACAATGACAACTCCGACAACCACACCGACAACAACTCCGGTGAAAACTCCGATGATCGCTAATAATGACAACTCTGACGACCACTCCGCTGACCCTTCTGGCGACCACTTTGACAACAACTTCTATTAAAACTCCGACGACCACCCGACGACCGCCGACTACAGTGACCACTTCGACAATAACTCAGATGAAAACTCCAACAACCACCTGACGACCGTTGAGGATGAAAACTCCGACGGCCTTCCGGTGACCACTTTGACAACAACTCCGGTGAAAACTCCAGTGACCACCGGACGAACGCCAACAATGACAACTCCGACGACCACACCGACAACAACTCTGGTGAAAACTCTGCGACAGCCAACAATGACAACTCCGACGACCACACTGACGACCCTTCTGGCAACCACTTTGACAACAACTTCTATGAAAACTCCGACGACCACTCGACAACTGTCGACGATGACAACTCCAGCGACCACTTCGACAACAACTCCGATGAAAACTCCGACAACAACCCACGACTGCCAAAAATGACAACTCCAATGACCACACCGGGAACCCTTTCGACGACCACTTTGACAACAACTCAGCTAAAAACTCCGACGACCACCAGATGACCGACGAGGATGACAACTCTGACGACCACACCGATGACCCGACCACCACTAACGACTACATTCAATGATTGCCCGATTGCAACTTCGGAGACCAGTCTGACGACCACCCCTATGACCCGACTACCCCATTGACCCAACCACCCCAACAACTTGACTTACTCGCAACCACCTCCAATGAGTTTCAAAATACTGTGTAATATAGAGTTTCTAATATTTTAATTTCTAAAGTAGAATTCGAATTTTATAACTCATTTATCCTTGAAATAGGTTTCAAAATACAATGCAAAAGTTTTTTTAGATTCCCTAATTTCTTAAATACACCTCCAATATTTTAAATTCTAAAATAGAGTTCCAAAAATAGGTTTCTGAATACTTTGTAAAATAAAGTTTTAAATTCTATAATTGTTTAATTTCTAAAATAGGGTTTAAAAAATAGGTTTATGAATACTTTGTGAAATAGAGTTTTAGATTCTCTAATTTCTTAAATAGCCTTCCAATTTTTTAATTTCTAAAATAGAGTTCCAAAAATAGTTTTTTGAGTACTTTGTGAAATAGAGTTTTAAATTTCTTAATTTCTTAAATAGACTTCTAATTTTTTAATTTCTAAAATAGAGTTCCCAAAATAAGTTTCTGAATACTTTATGAAATAAAGTTTTAAATTCTCTAATTTCTTAAATAGACTTCTTATTTTTTAATTTCTAAAATAGAGTTCCAATTTTGTAACCCATTCATGCTATACGATGGCTTCTACAATTCACCAAACATCCATTACAAAATAAGGAAAAATAAGAGAACAAAACAGCTAAAGGAAAAAAAGGAAAAAAAAACCTGCACAAACCCAAGATTCAAAACACTGCACCCCAAACACAGTTTTCTGATTCCTAGGCTTCAGAACACTGCACCCCAAACACAGCTTTCTGATTTCCAAGCTTCAGAAACCCCCAAAACAAACCCCCCAGGCTTCCGATTCCCAGGCTTCTGATTCCGAACCTATGCCCCAAACAGCCCCTTAGTGATTTTGAATCCAAAATGATAGGCAAATCTTTAGCAAGATCATAACTCAAAAATCAAACAAGAAATCAACAATTAACATCTAAAAAGAAACTCAAACCCATATAGAAATTTTGTTTTTAAAAATGTTCTAGAAACATAATAACACAAAGAACCTAAATATGGTACTAAATTCAACAAAGAAATTAAACAAATAGACAAAATCCTAAAGATGCAATTTTTAGACTCAATCAAATACATATAAGACTCACAGGATATATCCGATCTAGAGCCTAAGCTTTGATACCAAATGATGTGGAAACTCTAGAATTTGGAAAATTAGGAACCTTTTGGTTATGTGAACCCCTAATGATCAAATTCCAAAACCCCCAAATCGATTCGATTTCAACCCTAAGGATGAGGTTGGACACTGGATTACCTTAAGATCAAAGTTCTTAAGACAAAGAATAAGTTCCTTGCCTAAGAGTCGAACACTCAACAAGATAAGATGATCAATCCTACTTGAATATTCTTGGCATGCAACTCAAGACATGAATTGAAAAGGGATCAAGAAGCTCTTGGCTAAACTTGACAGTAAAAGCTCAAATGCTTCTAATTTCATTCATCGAAAAACTGTCCTATACAACCTAATGGCCAAGCTTTAGATAGCTTCCCAAACCCTAAATGCCACATCATCAATCATAGCAGAAAAGACAAAAATACCCCTACTCAATATGTCATAAAAAGGATAAAATAGAAAAGCAATAAAATTACATCAAAATTATTAATTAAAATACAAATAATAAATTAACGCCCTTGGCGGTTCATCATTCTATTAAACTAAAAGGCTAGCTAATGACATCCTCTTGTCACACCTCCTTTTCATCATCAAGATCATGGAGACTTGAAACCTGCAAAACTGGTCGTTTGAGGGGGGAGGGGGGGAGTCAGTACAAAAGTACTCAGTAAATAGCTCACACCTGGTGAGCCACCAAGCATCAAACAAGACAAACAACATGCTTTTCACACGCATCCAACATGCTATTCACAGCTAATAACACAAGCAACATGCTCAACATACAAACGCAAGTAAGTAAGCATAAGACTCGCTCAAAACATGAATTCACGCCTATGCAACTAACACATGAATTCTCGCATTTTGCCCTGCTTGCTCAATTTTACTCAACACTCATGTTTAGCCCTCACCAAAGCTCTCCAAGCTTGACCCTTCAAGAAGGACTGACCCTGCCCATAGTTAACAGGCACCAACATGTTGGGTTTTATGTCCTAAAACTCGTGGTTTTGTAAACTGAATGTATATTCTATTTTACTATAAATATGTTATTGAGGTTTATTCAGTAAATGTGTTATTGAATAAAGTGAATTGTGTATTCTATAACCCGAATCCAATGAACAAAGAACCCTTGGCTATAGTATGTATACTTGAACTTTATGTATGACATAAAAGTGGATCAAGTTCGAGTAATAGCCAAAATGGTCTATAGTATAAGAATAAGGCTGGGTACCTTATTCTGGGGACACAATGGACGCGGCCCACTTTGTATAGTACTAACGATGTGATCCAGAATCGTTCATGTGGAGACATGTGAGTGGGGGCGTCCTATGCAATGAGTTTGCATAAGACCGGACCGCGAAATAGTCACTTAGACTTTATAACTCCGTTTACTGTTTTAACTGACTATATTCATACGATGACCTAGGTAACTCGATCTTAATCCTGAGAGTGCTATGAACTCCTGTTTATTCGGGATTATCCTTAGATTTGCATGGGTGAGAGTGGCCCGAGATCGCCGACTCAATAAGCCTCCCATTTTGGGGATAAGACCGGATAGATAGTTGGGAACATAGTCATGCGAAATGGAATTCACTCCTACCTGCTTTAAGGATTAGTAGAGAGGTTGTTCCCTTAAGTGCTGACTCCGGGTCTTGAACAATGGGCCCACCCTCTCATTGGCCCGAGAGGGATTCGGTTTGTTGGTTGGACCACAAACTAATTGTTCATTAGAGGATCAGTGGGACTTAAGGAACAAGAAGTAATTACAGGGGTAAAACGGTTTATTTGACCCAGCTGTAATTACGAACAACCTGTGAAGGATCGACTTACTAATCATGGTTATATCGAGTGGACAGAAATATATCTACAGTGAGGAGAGTGCAGCCACTGGGCTTTAGTGGAGTGTCCTGGTGGTTAACGAATGTTGATTAGTTAGGCTAAAGAGTTTGGCCGGTTAATCTCGTATCGTTGGAGCTCATGATCTGTAGGTCCATTAGGTTCTCCTTACTAGCTCAGACTAATCCTTGTAACAATTTGAGAGAAAAGAATTTGAATTGTTCAAATTCGAATTTGGGAGAAAAAGTTAATTATATGCGATATACTTAACGTTTCATAGCTTAATTATGAATTAAACTATGATAAAGAAGAGGTGGAAATATTTAAATATGATTTAAATATTGGTTCGGTTTAAAACATGAATAGGGATTCATGTTCGAACATTCGTTTTGAGAAATTGGGATTGGTCCAATTATTTAATTTGATATTTGATATTAAATTAAATAATTTTAAAATTAATTAAATTGTTTAATTAATTAAAAATTGATTTTAATTTAAAATTAATTTTATATTAATTTTGAATTAAAAAGAAATCAATCTCATGTGTTGGCTTATTCTTGAAGCTCAAAGAAGCTTGGCAATCACTCATGTGTTGGCTTATGCTTGAAGCTTAAAGAAGCTTGTGGCCAACTCCAATATGTATTACTCATGTGTTGGCTTCTTCAATAAGCTTAAAGAAGCTTATGGTTTGCTATATATAGAGAAGAAACACAATGGGTAAGTAGATTTTTGAAGAAAATTCTCTACCCCTTCATTTTAGACCTTTACTCATTCTTCTCCCAAATTCTCTCAATCAAAGATCCCACAATCTATTCCAAGGCCTGAGGATAGTAGGGAATACTCTAGAGGAGGTCCACAACTCGTTTGTGTTCAAAGAAAGCCCACGGATTAAGAGAATATTGAGCTACAAAGGTTTGTGTTCTTATTCTCTGTTTTTCCAGTTTTGAGCATGTTTTTTGTTTGATAAAATTGATCAAATTAGAGTGCTTAAGATCCAAAATTGCTTCCGCATTTTTAATATTAACTCCTTCACAACACATCTCTACGGAGCTCGGTATTCGACCCTTGTCAATAGTTACCAAGATTCGAACTTTACATCGATCTTTGTCAATAGTTACCAAGGTTCTAATGACTTAACATTGTATTTACCCTTGTCCATAGTTACCAAGGTTCCAATACATGCCTCAAATCTCATTCCGCCGACCCTTGTCAATAGTTACCAAGGTCTCGGCTTGTTCATCGACCCTTGCCCATAGTTACCAAGGTCTCGATGACTTAGCAATGTATTGCCCTTTGTCTATAGTTACCAAGGTCTCAATACTTGTCTCAAGACTCATTACACCGACCCCTGTCATTAGTTACCAAGGTCTCGCCTTGTACATCGACCCTTGTCATTAGTTACCAAGGTCTTGATGCTCTTCTGAACTCTTTCTCATAGACTCACAAGAATGCATGTTTCCTAAGCATGCTCTTAGACCATGCTTTAAGCCTAAACAAAAGTACACATTCGTAGCTTATATGTATTTCAAGCTCAATAAATCAACATGCTAGCATCACATAAACTTTACAAGTCAACATCCAAACATGTTCATCAAACGACACAAAAACGTGGAGTAGATATGTCGCGTACAAAATCAAACAAGAAAAACACAAAGCATGCTACACGTAGACAAACAGACCCAACAGGTAGAAGCTACTTACCTAAAGCGCTCTTAAAATTATTCCAAAAGTTTCCTAAACCAAGAAACAAGCTTTAAAGGCTAAGCTTAGTTCGAAAATCCTTTAAACAACTACCACAAGCTCAAAGTGGGGCATACTTACTTAGATTTCAGCCTTAAAAGCTAAGTCAAGCACTCCAAGATTAATCCAAACTACAACAAGAATTATTCAAGGATTAGAACCTAACTTCCAGCACCTTAACACGAGTTCAAGCAGGCTAGAGAGGTGTAAAACTTACCAAAACAAACTAACGCACTTGCTGAAAAGTGTTCAAAGGGACTTCGAAATAGTTCGAACTACAAAGAAGACACCCCCAAAGGTTAGAAACTAAATCACAACACTTTAAGTTATTTGTGAAAAGGATGAAACGTGCTAAAACTCACCGAAAGAGCTCTTACGCTTGATGTTTGTTGTTTGAAGGTGTTTGAATCGATTATAAACTGCAAACTAAAGGTTCCTACACATTCGAGCCAAAGCTACAACACATAAATTGATGTGCGAAAAGCCTAAAACATGATATAACTTACCGATCAGCACTAAAGAGGCCGGAATACTTGCTGGTTAGTGTTCGAACAAGTTCGACTTCACCAAAAAGAGACTAATGGTACGTGGGTAATCCAATTTAAGGTCGATTGGAGTGTGGGTCTTGGAATTGAAGTAGTTCAAGGTTCGAAATCGTTGCTGGTCAGTGCTCGAAAAGGCCTAAACCTGCAAATTTGAAGCTATTATAGAGTGGGTAATGCGAATCTAGAGTCGATTAAGCATGGGTCAATGTCGAACCTTACTGAAAAGAAGAAAACGCTGCTGAAACAGAGGGAGTTGTGCACTAGAGTAGGTCTAACACTGTGTAGGAAGAGTTGTCGTCGAAACACGTTGAAATCACGTGGGTTGTGAGCCTGAAGTACTGCCTCAAGGTCCATGCCATCAGAGTCGAACTGTGCATGAATCTAGTGTGTAGTCGTAGTGGACTTGGCGAGGTCTTGCCGTCCTTGGAGGAGTATGATAGAGAGGGTCCAAATGCGCCGCTCGCCAAAACACCGGAGTCTCCAGATTCGCGTGGGTCTCGCAAACAACCATAAAAAAATGTGCTGGAAGAGACACTAGAGGTTCCTCGGTCCTGTGGTCTCACGGAAGAATATGCTAGTCGGAGAAGGAAAACACAAGGGTGATGGGGCGGCGACTGGTTGTTTTCACGCAAAAAGGGAGGGAGAAAGAGAGAATATGAGTTAGGGATTTGTGACTTTTTGGTTTAATTTTAATCATTCTTAATTTGCCCAATAGAAAAAGTTCCAATAAGAAAATAATGGAGATCCTAGGGCTTTTAAAACTCCATTTAAAGAACCTAAAGATTTAGAATAAAATCTAGTTCAAAGGAATTTGAGACCTTTTGATCTTGGGAATAAGATCTAAAAATTAAATTCTTAAACGTTAGAACTAAAGATTTAATTCAAAATCTCATTTTCCCAAAATTTCAAGAAATTTAATTTACCAAACTTAATGGGCTAAACTTGAAATTCAAACTTTCTATATTAGAACTCTAACGATTAGTCCAATTACTCTAAAATAACCTAATTTATAACGCGGGACGTTACACACTTACCTTGTAGTTATTAGATTACATGGGGTTCCATCTCAAAACCAATTGACAATGGGAGGAGTAGCCCATGTATCTTATTAAGAATGTGTAGTCTCCCTATCTTTTCAATGTGGGATCCTTAATATGCCCCCTCAAGATAGTGCCTCTTTGGATTCACCATTCTTGGATCGGATCCTAAATTTAATTTTTGGACCATCCTGTTTGGGTTTTATGGGCTCTGATACCATATTAGATTACATGGGAATCTCAAAACCAATTGGCGAGGAGAACCCAAAGAGGCATCATCTTGAGGGGGCATATTGAAGATCTCACATTGGAAATATAGGGAGACCACACATTCTTAATAAGATACATGAGCTACTCCTCTCATAGCCAATTGGTTTTGAGATGGAACCCATGTAATCTAATAGTAGTTATTACCTAAGAAAATTAGAGGTGGGAGTCTCACTCACTTTATATTACTTAGAAAATCAGATGTGGCAATGAGTATTAAAAATACTTAGCATGTAGCTTTGCTAACGGGATCAAATATGTATATATACACACATACCACAATTCATGTTATCATCAACCCACGTCTAAAACTGGTTAATAGTCAAAACTTGGCCAAAATGGATAATTAACCAATTCAATAAACTGTATTGATTCTTGATGGTGCCTAAGTAGATATCAAACCTCATCAAAGAAATAATTCGCGATCCATCAGTGGTGCAAGACTTCACCCGACACAACACCTTTTGATAAGATGTACATAATATCTGTAAACATATGTCAAACTTGGTGGTCCTAAGTGAGTGTTATGAAAAATTCCTATAGAATATAATTTATGATGTCACTATACCTTTATCAATGCACATCAACATGATAAAAAAGTAATTGCACTGTTTTTTTTCCATAAAAACATATTTGTGATCATATGCTTGAGGTCCCAAAAGAAAAGCATAATTTTTAATATGTAATGCAACATATAAACATAGGCATCTATTCAACCATGTATCATCCAAGCACACAATCAAATTAATCATTGTATGTAACCTCTAACCTAATCCAAAGGCATTCCAAAGAGCCAAGGGGCTTAGTAGTGAGTTCAAAATATATTTATTGAATCAACCTATTAATAAACTAAAAAAATATGCTTAAGTGAACTTAGCTCAACGGTAACCAAATGGTCAGAGGTTCGAATCCCCCAACTTTCAAATGGTTGTTGAATATATATATATATATATATATTAAAAGTCAATATAATTTGCTAAGGAACTTAATTGATTGGGATGAGGGTGGCTAACAAAAGAGAAGGAAATTTTTGGAGATTATTTTTTTTAATAATTAGAAATTCTTTTGGTAGGCAATATAATTATCTCTTAGACAAAACCTTAAATCAATGATGCCAAAGTGAGCTTAGTTCAATGGTAATTAACATATACTCTCGATCAAGAGGCCTAAAGTTCGAATTCCTCCACCTCCAAATGTTGTTTGAACTAAAAAAAAAAAACCCTTAACCCAATTATTTAATTTTGAAATACTATTTTAGCCAACAAAGGATTCTTATAGTTGAAGAAGAAAATTCAAATGACTAAGGTCTCATTTGATAACCATTTTATTTTTGGTTTTATGTTTGTGAAAATTATGCTTATAAATAATACTTCCACCTATTTTATTGCTTTATTATATAGTTTTTTAAAACATTTTAAAGAACCAATCCAAAGTTTTAAAAACTAAAAAATGTAGATTTTAAAAACTTAGACTTTGATTTTGAAATTTGACTTAGAATTAAAATGTCGTTTTAAGAAAAGTGAAGAACTCATAAAACAATTGTAAAGAAACAAACATAATTTTAAAAAATAGAAAAAAAAAATCTTAAAACGAAGCTTGAGAAATTTAATTCATTAAACTTTCTTTTTCTTAATACGTATGCAACAAATGTAGAGTATGAAAATTTAAACATCTGACTTTGAAAAAAAAAATGCATGCCAATTACATAGCTAACTCTGGCGAACACGTACACGACTGGTCCTTAATTCTTTTAGAATTAAGCATGGAGTTAAATTTCGCTCGACATTTCGACATGTCGAGGGACTCAATATGTCGTTTGGAGGGAAATGTCATTTTCCCCCCTTTCGATGACATGTCGTCCCATATCATTTTTTTTAATATGAAAAATGAAAAAGTGGTGAGGGGATTAACGTGACTTTGGCGTCTAACTTCACTTCTGATTTGTGATTTTTGACCAAGGAATATAATGTCTTTTTTTTAAATATTTATTTTCGTATTTTTTTTCTTTTAATTTAAACAAAAAATACATATATAAATATAAATATAAATATAAATATATAATATATTATTACTTTACTTTACATTTTACAAATTACAATTCTCAAATCTCAATTAAGAATTTAAGATTAACTATTAATTTACAAATTTACAAAATAAACAATTCAACCAAAGTTTTACTTTTATATATTTCTATTTTTTCAATTTCAATAAATACACTAATTAGAATGTAATAATTAAAAACAATAATAATAAAGTTATGAGGGCACTAAATGTCTTTTTAGATTCTTTGTAGCAGCATCTTTAGTAGTGAAAACATCACCAACCACGGATTTATTTTTAATATCTATCCCAATCATATTACGTCAGATTTTTCAGATTCGTATACAATTTCTCTTTTTATTCACTTCCCTAAACCAATCAAATTCCCACCGTCATTTACTTTTCTCACCGACTGGCAAAAATTGAAGTACCCCCTCCCTACTGGGATCCACATCCAACGGCCACGATCACCCAATCCCCCCACTGGTGGCTTCAATCTCAGCCGTCCAATTCCCTCGACCCCGTGGAAAAATCGCGGGCTTTGCGTTTTAGCATAGTAGACCAGAGAGTGAGGGCTTCGCACTTTCTCTCTCTTCTCTCATCTCTCTCTCTCTCTCTCTCTAGGTTTTCGACGCGCTTCTCTTTTCCTCTTCGATCTTCGATTTCGACTGCGATTGGAGTTCCTTTGCTGCAAGGATTCGAGGTTTGGATGTTCTGTTTACAGCTTCTGTTTCCGTTTGAAGTTCGATTTGAAGTTATGGGGTTCAGTGGCGGCTTCTGATCTACGCTGTTCGATTGGGGTTCTCTCGGTTTTTTAGTTGTTGGGTTGTTCTTGCCATTCAGGCCAGTGCGAGGCGGTTTCTCGCGTGGAGCTGTTGGGATTTACTGGGAAGCTTGTGAGGCGACTGGTAATTCATCTAGGGTTGTGGTCTGCTTTTCAATTTTGGGTTTTTTTTTTCCTTTTCTTTTGGCCGTCTGTAGATGGTCAAATCTTGGGGGGGTTTTTGTTGTACTTGGTTTATTTGTAAAGAAAAGAGTATTGGGATGGGATCTAATTGTTTTCTCTTCTCGTAATTTGTACTATTGACTTGTAGTTCATTTAAAATTGAACCCAAAAAAAATTGATGTTATTTGTTTGTATGCTCTTCCTTATATTGTTTTGGTCTTGAGGTTTAATTCGTGAGTTAATGAACGGACGTTTTCGTATTGAGTTCAGCTGAGTGGTGAAGAAATTTTCGCTCTAGGTATTTTCACTTTCTTCAGGGTTTATAGCCTGAATGATTTGGCGTGATTAATCTATTGCAGAGGTGTATTATCGCGTCCGTGTTCGGTTAGTGACTGCATTCTTGAAGAAGCAGAATTGATCCAGGGCGCCACTGAAGCAGGAGGGTGGTTCATTTAAATGGATATGAGGACGGAAAAGAATATTAGGTACCCGGAAAGATACTATGGCAATAGTTCCTTTCGCACTGCTGGTGAATCAGAGGGTTCTGGAAGCTCGGGAAGAATTGATCCTGAAATTGCTGCTTCAGAAGTTTCTAGTACCCCAATGAGGAGATGTATCAGTTTTAATTCTGAAAGTCGAGAAGGTTTGCGAGTTCCAACTCAAGCTCTTCCCTTGACAAACCTGTTGCAGTCTGAGAGGAAGGACTTGGTTTATAGGTTGAGAAAAGAACTTGAACAGATTCAGACTCTCAGAAAGAAAGTAGAATTGCTTAGAACAAATAGTTTTACAGTCTCGTCTTCAAGTGATATTCTTAGCTGTAGCAATGTACGCAATGGGCCATCAGCTGAATGCATTAAGAATACCTCAAATTTGACTTCAGGGCAACGAAAGAAATCTAATGTTCCAAGCCATAAGAAAGGGCAAGGAAGCAGGCAGATTGCTTCAGGTAGAGTTGAGTCTACATCTGTTTCCAACACCACAAACGCTACTTCAGCAATTTTGATGAAACAGTGTGAACAACTTTTGAAAAGGATAATGTCGCATCAGTATGCTTGGGTATTTAACACTCCTGTTGATGTAGTGAAGTTAAATCTCCCTGATTATTTCACAATTATTAAGCACCCAATGGATTTGGGAACGGTGAAAACCAAGTTATCCTCTGGAGCATACTCAAGTCCATTGGATTTTCTTGCTGATGTGAGGCTTACTTTCTCCAATGCAATGACTTACAACCCACCTGGAAATGATGTGCACATTATGGCTGATGTTCTCAATTCATATTTTGATATGAGATGGAAAGCTATTGAGAAGAAACTGCCCAAAACTGATGGTCATGCATTGCCAACTAAATCTAGACCTCGAGAAGATGTTGAGACTGTTAAGCACATGCCTCCAAAAAAGATGAAAGTTGCTTCTAGGCCCCAAGAAGTTACACCCATACCCACCAAGCGTGTAATGATGGACGAAGAAAAGCTAAATCTGGGGAGAGAGCTGGGTTCACTGTTAGGAGAATTGCCCATGCATATAATTAACTTCTTGAGAGAGTATAGCTCTGGTGGAAGGGAATCTGGAGAAGAAGTTTTTGAGGTTGATATTGACGATCTCAGTGATGATACACTTTTCAAATTGCGGAAACTTGTAGATGATCATTTTCAGGAGAACCAAAAGAATAATGCCCGTGCTGAACCTTGTGTGATTGAGGTATTAATACCAATTCGACAATTGTGTTCTATTGTACTCTTTGTATGAGGTTAACTGCTTTTGTTTTAAATAATTTATTACTTTCAGTTGCAGATGTTGAATGACTCCGGAGAAAGCAACTCATCAATGCAACCATCTAAAGGTCTTAGGCCTACCTTGATTTCACTATGCATACTCCCGACCTGATTTTCCTATAGTTCCTTATTTTATTTTCTTCCCATTGCAATATTAGGAAGTGGGCCAATTGATGAGGATGTGAACGTTGGTGGACATGAAGCTCCGGTTTCAAGCTGTGCTCCTATGGAGATAGAGAAAGGTGGTGCTATCCATAGGAACAGCAAATGCACGAGCTCAAGAAATTCAAAGGGTAAGTCAAGTTTTCCTTTTCTATCTTCTATTGGTACCTCTGTTGTGGCATGTTGTCATCGCCATTTTGGTAGATAAAAATCATTTAGCAGTAATACCTATCTATTGTAGCTATTGAAACCACTAAAGGAGTTTCGTAATAATAGCTAAGAGATCCATATATTGCATGGGTTGATAAATCAGTGGAATATCATCGTTCAATGTGCAACATTTTTGTTTTCTGACCTACTTCATTGACAATCTCGTATATCATCAGCAGATTCGGATTCCTCTAGTTCTGAAAATGATTCCGAGTGCGATAAAGCTCCAATTCAAGTGCATGAGCAGGTATTGTATAGATTAGTAATTTGTTGTTAAATGGTTGGCCTCTGGCCAATTTGCATACTTGCTTTGCTGTTATTGTTTAATGGACGTCAGAGGTTGTTGATTTCTTCTCTTTGGACTATCAACAGGTTCCAGAAACCATTGGCTCCGAAGGTCCAATTATTGAAACTACAACTTCGGATGGACCTCTTGAAAGGAATCGTAGGTGTTCTCATCCTTCTTCGTTGTTCCTTTTAAGAAATTGGGTTATACGATACCTTTCTTTCTCTTCATGAAATAGACAACTCTGTGCTGGCTGGACAAGTATTGAATATGAGCTTTTAGTTTTTTGCAAACATGGGCATGTCGAGAAGTCATTTTCTAAAAATCTAGGATATGGACATGACAAGGGCACATTTATTAAATATATATTTAAAAAAGGTTAAAAAACAATTTTAGTCCATGCACTTTTATGGAAGGAACAATTTCGTATCTGAACTTTAGTTTGTATTGATGATGAAACAGTGACCATTAGCTAGTTAATTTGATTCTTTTGTGGTTGAGTTTAGTTTTGTGAACTTGCTGTTGTTAGATCGTTCTTCAATTACTTGTCTTTATGTTTAAGTTGGAGTTTAGCATTGACATTATTAGGCTTGTTTTGTAGTTTTAGTTCTTCTTGGGGGTTTATTAAAAGGGAATCTTATCTTTTAAAGAAAACTTTAGTTTGTAATGATTTAGTTGTTGTACTTTCAATTTTGTAACAACTTAGTACCTAGCTTTAGTATGTAACAATTTAATCCGTATACTTTAAAATTTGTGACAATTTAATACCCCATCTTGAAAAATATTGGGAAGATTTAATGAGATTTCACCTATGTAGATTGATAAGTTGATTATGGACTAAATTTATGTATAAACTACAAAGGCTAAGTCGTACATAACAAAAACTGACACTTAATTTTGATGAGATTTTTTATGGTAAAGATTAAATTGTTACAAATTTAAAGTACAAGAACTAAATTATTACATACTAAAGTATAGAAATTAAATTGTTACAAACTAAAGTTCATAAAAGTTAAAAAGACCAAAAGTGTTCTTTAATACATCATTTTTCTATTTAAAAAATATCATTTTTAACTAGAAGAAATTTAATGTCAATAAGTTTATGCAATTATATGCTCAAAGAAAATGTGTTCGATATATTTTGATCTAAAAAATTATTATTATTTTCTATGGTACAATTAGGGGCTGTTTGGGGCACTGAGTGAGTTATAATAACATGGGTTATAATAGTCTGTGAAATCATATAATATTGTTTAAAATGCAGAGTTGTTTAGTCTGGGGTTATAATAGTCTGCGTTTGGGGTGCAGAGTATTCCATAGGTTATTATAACCTTTGCCCCAAACAACTCCTTAATGTTGATATAGTATGTTTTATACGTGTTCATATGTGCTTAATCAGTCTTGAATTTGTATTCAATTTGTACAAGTGGTATAACACATGCTGATTGGGCTAACAAGTGTTTGACACGTGTCCAATAAGTATCGACACATGTTAGATGACACGTTTTACCAAAACTAAAGTGTTTGTGCTTTCTGATTTATTTAGTTTTCTGTTTAGGCAGCATTGGTATGTACTAAATAGGTTGTATTATTTAGTTTTAAGGGACGTATTTTCTACTTTTGATAGATTTTTGGAAATTGTTCTTACAAAGGCTTTTTTGTGGTGTAAACCTTTACAACCTTTTAGTCTTTATAGTTTATCTTTTTTGATCTCCAATTGGAGAGTTTTATTGTAATTCACCTAAAGGTGCTCAAAGTTTTTCTCTTTTATTTCATTCATCAATGAAATCGTTTCTTTATCCCCCAAAAAAAAGCCATGCATTTTGTTTGGTATATATATTTTCCTGATTTCCAATTATTGCTCTCAATAATGAATCAATGGATTCAGCCTTTTGGGACTCATCGATAACATGTTTATATATTGATTTTTTAAAAGGAATGAGAAATTGCACTAGTATAACATTGTCATAACTAATTTAACATTGAATCTGATTCTGGAAAGAAGGGTGGATTTGTTTTTGTTTTTGTTTTGTTTTTTTTTCTTTTAAATTTAATTACAAATAAATAGGAGTAAGCTTGTATTAGTGTGTTCCTATGTTGATCTATACAATAATTCCCTTTTCTTGACATTGATAAATTGTTTGTTTTCTGATATAATAACATTACTACTGACTGATAAAATGGTTTATGCTTGAGATTTTTCATGTATCTAATTGTTTTGATTTATCAAGCACACAAACTTTAGTTTTGGCAACATGCCTGTGTTAGACTTTAGTTGAACAAATTGAATAATAGTTTGGCACTTATTGGGTGCATGCCAAACACTTTTCAAGCACAATAAACATGTGTTCGAATGCTCTCTATTGATTCATGTTGTGTGTATTGTTTATGATTCAAATCTTAATAGTTGTCTGTAAATAATTCCTTAATTTTCTTGACACCATTCTTCTGAATTTTGTTTTATATTGTTTTTGGGCAAGATAATGATTGTTGAAGCATTTGCTTTGTCACTCATGCTATTTAATGACTTGTGACAGAATCTGAAGGTGGCTACGAACAACTTGAGCAGACTTCCAGCAAGCCTAGTTCTACTGAGTCAGATTGCAATCAGGATGGTGAGCTTAAGTGTGTGTTACGATTGCTTTTGAAATAATATTACTTTTTCTATAAGCACTTCTAGAAGAATTTCTAATTTAGAATGTGTGGAGTATAGCTTTCTAAGGGGCTGTTTGACGCGCTGGTTTGGAATCAGAAACCCTGGAGTTCTGGAACTCTGGGGTTTCTTGGCTGAAATCAGAAACCCTGGTTTCTGATTCCTGTGTTTGGGGTGTAGGGTTGTGTTGGGCTGGTTTGCTGAAACCTGTGTTTGGGGTGCAGGGTTGGGTTGGGCTGGGTTTGTTTAGTCTGTTTTTTTTTTTTTATAATTTTTCAAACTATTTATTATTTTAAAAAAAATCTCACACTGTTTTTTTTCCTACTCCATTTTTTTAACTTCATAATTTTTTTTGTGTTACATACCAACTATTTAACCAATTATGTAGAGTAATTGTTACAACTATAGTTCAATTTGAATTATACTATGTGTAGTTTGTTTAACTATATGCTATCTCATTCACTCCACTCATGATGCCATAAAATTGAAGATTATGCGTAGCAATAGATAATTAATAGGTGCAATGTAAGAATGGTGTCGCCAATGGTAAAGTAAAACTAAAAATTAGAACTAAGATCTAGTTCTAAAAATATCATAACACACATTCCAGATGAAATGACAAGTAGAAGTAGTTGTCCAAACACAAATGTAAGTCATAAGAATGGTAGATGAAAGTGATGAAAAGAGAGTTAAGTTCTAGGTGCTTTCCCCAAAATTTTCACGTAGTAATCATACTTCCAATCTGGGGTGAATGTAAAGGAGTTCAACATCATACTATCCGAGAGAATAGTCTTTGCAACAACCATTCAGTCTTGCCTTGTCATCCCTGGGATCTCCTTTAGTTTTGCATATAGCTCGTCCATGCTGGCCCTTTTAAAATATTGACTAGGTGGTTGGATCGCTAGGGTGATTGTTGGAGTGGTCGTTGGGGTGGTTGGATTGATGGGGTGTTTGGGTATGTCGAGGTGGTCGCCGGTGTGATTGCACAGTGGTCAAGTCGCCGGAATGGTTGTTGGGTGGTTTTCAACCGTAGTTGTCGGGTCACTAGAGTGGTCATCAGGGTGGTCATGTCGCCGGAGTGGTCGCTTGGTGGTTGTGGCAGTGGTTGGGTTGTTGGAGTCGCCAGGGTGGTCACTAAGTGGTCGTCAACAGTGGTTTTGGGTGGTTGGGTTACCAGGTCGTCGGGGTAATCGCCGAAGTAGTCATCAGGGTGGTCAGGTCATCGGAGTGGTCACTAGGTGGATGTCTATGGTGGTTGCTAGGTGGTCAGGTTTTCGAGGTGATCGTCAACTATGGTTGTCAGGTGATCGGGTCATTGAAGTGGTTGTCAAGTGGTTGTTGTCGGTTGTTCGGGCAAGTCAGGTTGTTTGAGTGGTTGGGTTATCGGGGTGTCGAGTTGTTGGGGTGGTCGAGTCGCAGGGGTAATCGTCAGACTGGTCTCTCGAGTTCTCATCGCAGTGGTTGTTTGAGGTAATCGTCAGCGGTGGTCGGGTCACCGTTGTGGTCGTCGGAGTTGTCGTTATCGGTGGTTGTCGGGTGGTCGCCGGAGTTGTCATCAGAGTTGTCGAAGTAGTCGCTAGAAATGGAGAATGGTAAATGGAACTGGTCTCTAGAGTTCTCATCGCAGTGGTCGTCGGAGGTAATCGTTAGCGGTGGTCGGGTCGCCGATGTGGTCGCCAGAGTTTTCATTGGAGTGGTCGCCAGAGTTGTTGTCGGAGTGGTCGCCGAAAATGGAAAACGGCAAATGGAAGAGGAAAACATGGTACAAACCCCATGGGGTTGCACTATTGTAACCCATGGGGTTGTGTTTCAAAACCTTGGTTTTGAAACACCTTGTGCCAAACATGGTTTTGGGTTTGGAACTCAAACCCATCCCAACCCAAACCCATGGGCCAAACGGCCCCTAAGTGATCTTAGATGACTATTTTTTGAGAGCTCTTCTGGAAGAAACACTTGAGAGGTGATCATCCCAAAAGTGACTTTATAGTGATGAATTGAAAATCACTCCCAAGAAAAAAAAACATATTTGTTGTTGGTAGTTACTTTTGAACGTAGGCAACCAAACAAATTTGTTTTTGAAAGCTGTTTTTGAAAAATGCAATCATTTTTGGAAGTGTTTTTATTAAAAAGTATTTTAAGAAAAATGATTAAATTTAAAGGCATGCCTAACTCATTCTAAGAGTCGAGAATGTCTACCCTTATGTGTACATTCCAATTCATTTTATGAATATTGCAGGTAACTACACTGCATCTGAGAAGCGGGTCTCCCCTGAGCGGCTTTACCGGGCTGCTCTGCTAAAAAACCGATTTGCTGACACAATTTTAAGAGCTAAAGAAAAGACGATGACACAGGTCGGTTCAAAACACGGGGTACTTGTTTAACATTGTACTACTTTTTATGGATTTTGCAATGAGAGATTGCGAGTTTTGATCTGGATCGTGTGCATTTTGATCTGGGCTGAGATCAGGGTGACAAGGGTGATCCCGAGAAGTTGCGACGGGAGAGGGAGGAACTGGAACTGGAGCAGAGGAAAGGTAGTTGGACAGACTTGTAAATTTGATTGACTTCGTTCTTGTGGTTTAGAATGCGTTTTTGCGTGTTTTTGCTTGTGTTAAAAATTCTTGTACATGAAATGTAGAAAAAGCACGACTGCAAGCAGAAGCAAAGGCTGCACAAGATGCACAAAGACAAGCTGAAGCAGAAGCTGCAGCCGAAGCTAAACGAAAGAGGGAGCTCGAAAGAGAAGCAGCGCGCCAGGCGTTGCTCCAGGTAAATTACAGTCAATCCAAGTGTAAGAGTAATCACCCAAAACAACTCCTAGTTTTTGCTCATTTTCTTTAATACAATGCAGATAGAGAAAACTGTTATAATAGATGAGAACTCTCAATTCCTGGAAGACTTGGAGATGCTTAGAGCTGCTCCTACGGAGCAGTTGCCAAGCTCCGTTGACGAGACAAGCCCCGATCACTCACAAGACGGTCTGGGTAGTTTCAAATTTGTAGGGAGCAATCCATTGGAACAACTGGGTTTATTCATTAAAGCAGATGAAGAGGACGAGGAGATTGAGCCAAATTACATTTCAAACTCTATAAAAGATGTAGAAGAAGGTGAAATTGATTAGGTTTAAAATAGTGTGTGATGTTGAATTCATGATAGAATTGATCAATGCAATGAATAGATTATCCTTTTGACTGAAGAAATTGCTGTTTCTTTCCTCATGATCATTGATTATGTATTTAGGTAAAGTTAGGATAGAAGAAGAAAGCAGTGCTTCTGATTGGTTACAGAAATAGAAGCATCATTTAGAAGTGCTTCTGATTTTGAGGGGTCTGGCTTTTGCTTGTGATTTGGAAATTAGTTTGTGAAAGGTTCCCCTACCCCTTTTTCAGTACTTGTCTGTGTGGTGTACATTGATATACTTCAAACATACAAATGGGTCTGAAAACAGGATTTAGTTTTAGCACTAAATTTTCTACTAATGCCTATTCTCCCTATTTTTACTGTATCTTATTTAACGACAAATGTCTTGTTTATTTGTTAGTTCAAAATTCAGATCATGAAATATGAGATAGTTAATATAAAATAAATTTAGTGATCCCCTAAAAGCTCATTAATTAATTCAAATAATGTCCAATGATTATGGGTTTGAAGTATTAGAGCTCTTAAATTAATGTATGTTGATGGTGAAATTTTGTGATAGTAATTGAACTTTCACATTTTTTTTGCTTTTGCTTTTTATATTTATGGATGTCTTATTTAGGTTCTATATTTTCATAAATATTCATTATGGTTCTCAATGAAGTCTTGGTGTTGTATTTAATAGAGACATCAAATTGTCTGCTTTTGAATTTAATTGATTAGTTCAAATGATGTTGGGTGAATTATTCAAAATGCCTCTATGTATGTGGCGGCCTCATTGAATAATTTTTGCCTCTATGTATGTGATAGCTTCATTGAATAATTTGTGCTGTGCATGTGATAGTTTCAATTTTGCCTTTAATCTTTTTAAAAGTTTCAACTTTGTTCTAAGAAAAATTCATTAGTTGAAAGTACAATTGAAACTTAAAACATAAGGGGGTAAAAATGAGAACGAACACAATCGTTAGTGGCATTTTCTCTTTTGTAATTTATTTAGTTTTAATTTTATCCCTATTCTATGCACTTAGTTTTAGTTGTCTCATTATTTTAAAATTTATAATTAGAAAAAAAATTGCTAACGAGGTCTTTCTTATTACAAATTAAAAGATTGGTTTAAAATTTAAAATTTTAGGATATTAATAATAAAATTAAAAACAACTACTATGCATAAATAAGCTCTTAAAATCATAAATGTTGAAATTCTATTTTTCCTTCGGCTAGGACCGTCTTTATATTTTAAAATGTAAAAAATGTTACGTTTGTTCTTGTTTCATAAATATATATATATATATATTTTTTCTTTTAGATCACGTGGAAGGATTAAAATCTCTGACCTTTTAGAAGTAGAGATGTTTTAACTATTGCATTAGGTTCATGTAAGCCATAAATATTCATTTTTGGTCTTTATTTTCAAGCTTTTTTTTAATAAAAATTTTAAGGCATTGTTTGATAATTATTTGGACCCCGTTTGATAATCCGTTGGTTTTTTTATTTTTTGTTTTTAGTTTCTTATTTTTAGAAAACATGCGTGTTTGATAAGCAATTCAATTTTTTTTTTTGTTTTTATAATTTAAAAAATGCTTTTAGAATTGTAGGGAAATTTTAAAAAGGGAAAAAAAGATGTTTTTAAAATCAGATTTTCATTTTCAAAAACTGCTCACCGCCTCTTTGATGCTTAAAAACCAGAATTTCACATTGGGTGTCTTGACTCGTGAGGGCATGGGCTCGAACCTCATCAACAACCAAAATACGATGAAAAATTAACATTAATATGATATTTTTTTTTTTTAAAAGACAAAGGTTCTATTGAAAAAGAAAAAAAAAATTCATGTACGTAGCGTTAGTTATCTTTGAGATCTGGCAATTTTGTTTCCTTCTCGCAACACAACTTAGTATATATTATATTTTAATTTTATTAAAATAAACTTCATTTAACCAAAATCTTATGTAATATATTTTTTTTTTCAAATATAGCAACAATGTCCCAATCTAATTTTTTTATTTTCATTAAAAAAACCTAATTTTTAATTTTATCTCTAATATTTTAGAATTTTCAAATTTATCTTTAATGTACTAAAATTTCTCAATTGGTCATCTCATAAAAAATTGTTAAAACAGTTGGCATGTCATTAAATTATTATTTTTATTAAGATATTTAGACATGCGAATATACTATCCAAATATTATTTATTTAAACCAACTTGTTCGTTAACCAAATTTTCTTATTCTAAGTGGCATGTTTATGTGTATTTCAAAATATCACACATTGAAAGGAATTGTCTAGTAAAAGATTTCAAATTGCTAATCACCTTTAAATTTCAACTCATGTGCCACGTTATTGATTTTTTTTAGTACAAAAAAATTTGAGTATGAGGATTTGAACTTTCGAACTCAAGGGGAGGAGTACATATCAATTACCATTGAGCTGTGCATATGTTGGCTGCCACATTATTGTTATTACTGCTAATTTTATGATTCCACTTTCATTAGACGACAATTAGTTTAAGTATTATACACATTATTATTATTATTATTTTGCATTATACACATTATTTAATGTTTATATGTAAATTAATTAGTAATATAAATTATAAATTTTTCAAAAAATATAAACTATAAAAAAATGATTATATTTTATTTTTATAAAATATAAAACAAAAAATAATTATCAAACAATTTTTTAGTTTTTATTTCTACTTTTAAAAAATAGAAAAAACAAAAACAACCATAAAATATTCTTTTGATTTTTTTCAAAACAAAAAACAAAAAATAGTTATCAAACAAGTTTTTGATTTTCAGGTTTTAAAAACAGAAAACCAAAAACGATTACCAAACATATATGGTTTTTGTTTTTTAAAAACTGAAAACCAAAAAAAAATCAAAAATTGAAAACTAAAATGGTTATCAAATGGGGTCTTAGTTTTTGAAAATTAGGCATTGTTTTCTCACAATTTCTTTACAATGGTTTTCATCTTCTCTATAATGGTTTTCATTTTTCTTAAGAAAACATTTGAGTTCTTAGCCAAATTCTAAAAATAAAAATAAGTTTTTGAAAACTACTTTTTTAGTTGATAACCATTTGATTTTGTTTTGTTTTTAGAATTTGGTTAAGAGTTCAAGTATTTTTTTTAAGAAAATCAATAGTCATTATAGAAAAATAATGAGAAAACAAATATAATTTAAAAAAAAATAATTAAATAGTTATCACACCAAATTATTGATTGATATTATTTGAGTGCACATGGTTAGAAACTGAGTTGATGTGAAAGGTCACCTACTTTAGCATACCTTTATACATGGAAATTAATAGTTACTCATTTTACCTTTGGATTTTTCCATTGCAAAAGCTCACTTGAAGTTGAGATTTACTCTCTCTCTCATCTTTTTTTTTTCTTTCAATAAAATAATTTTTATTTATTTTTATTCTTATGGGAATAGGTTGCTTACCATAAAGTATAACCTACCCCTTTACATTTTTGATTCTTCCCTCTACAAAGTCTACTTTATTTGATCACCCAATCCAACCATTTCTCTTTTGGTCTCTTTCCTTGCAAGTTTTTTAATTAAACATTATTGATTAAATTACAGGTTTGATTATGAACTTCTAGAATTGTGGCTTTATAAAGTCTTTAATAGGTCATTTAACTTTTAGGGTTGTGTCCATTCTATTTAGGTCTTATGCTTCTAAAAAATTCTATTAGACTTTAGAACTTTCAATTTTATGTCTAAAATGTCTTTGTCGTTAATTTCATCAATTTAACGATGTCACTTAATGCTTAAACACAAAATTAAAAGTTTTGAGACTTATTATAAACTTTTTGAAGTACAATGACTATAGATGAACACAATCTTGAAAGTTAAAAGAACAAAATTATAATTTAACAAGGATTATATTTTTGGTGCAACTCATAAATTTGAGTATATGAAATGTTTTTGTCAGCAATTTGTCAGATGTGTGGCTATGAGGATTTGAACCTCCGACTTTAAGAGAAGGAATATATATTAATTACTGTTAAATTATGCTCACTTTGACATCATTAGAATTAAATAATGTCAGACCGACTTTTATTATTTATTTTTTAATAATAGAAATTCTAACTTTCAACCTGAATGTAGGTGAGGATAACAATAAAATTTTTATCAACTAATAGTATTGCTAAGACATGCATCCCTCCTCAAAGACTTTTTATCTTGATAAAGAATTAAGAATATTTTAGAATATAGATCCATAAGTATTGAATGGTTAGAAGCGAAGCAAATATGCTTATTTTGCACGATTTGTCCATTAAAATTTTATAATAATATATAAGAATAAAAGATAGTTACATTTTTTTAATTAATTAAAATTGTGAATTTTTTTTTTCAATTCAGTGACTTGTGAGGGTGAAAAATTTAACAAAAATTTTCACGTGGACCAAAAATGAAATAGAAGACGGAGACAGGAATAGGGAAGTCATCCCCATCTTGCACGTGAACATCCCTACCTTTCTCCCTTTGTTGCTGCCATTCATGACCTTGAAAAATCTCACTCTTCATAAGAGAGAAAGGATAAAATAAATCATATAATAAATTTTAAATATAAATTATTATATTTTACCGTGTCATTTAAAATGGTACACATCAGTCAAAATTTAGTTCATAAATTTGAACTAAAATATTACTTTTAAAATTTTGAAGGACTAAATAGAAATCATTTTTTTTTAAAAAAAAAAGGACTAAATAGAAATCAATTCTAAACCTTAGAACCAAAGAAGTAATGTGCGAGATTGATTGGTTAGAAGTTATGATAGAAAAAGATTTGTATAAGTCACTTTAGTTTGCCCTAAGTCTCTTAACATAATGACTAAAATATTACTTTTAAAATTTTGAAGGACTAAATAGAAATCTTTTTTAGGACTAAATAGAAATCAATTCTAAACCTTAGAACCAAAGAAGTAATGTGGGAGATTGATTGGTTAGAAATTATGATAGAAAAAGATTTGTATAAGTCACTTTAGTTTGCCCAAAGTCTCTTGACATAACGAGTCATAAACATTTATACGTGAATACCGATACAAGGTTTTCAGTGGCTCTTTCATTAGATTCTGTAGAAAAAGAAAAAAAAGTTTCGATCTTCGTTTATTTATTGGGTTTCAATCTTTCCAATCCAAAAACCCCATCTCGCTTTTCGATTTGATTTTCCCAAAAATCCATTCGATTCCCTCCCTTTTCCCCAATTTTCAATTTCCCTCTTCCCTTTCTGATCAATCTCCGGCGAACTTCATCTTCATCCGATTCCGATTACCGGCCGATCAACGGGTTTCAATGGAAACCCATCTCAACCCTCTCCCTTTCTTCTTCTCCATCTTCTTTACCATCTATATTGTTGCTTATTTCTTTTTGTTTCGTAATTGGAGCCCTAAGATCCGGCCGGAAGCTTCGAGTTGCGCGATTTCCTTCGCTCATGGCACCCCCGCTGTGTTCTTAGCCTCCGTCGCCATTCTCTGCGACGCCGGTCGCGGTTTCGCCTCACCCAACACCGATTTTCAAAACTCCGTCCTCGATTACAGCATCGCCTACTTTCTCATGGATCTGTTGCACTATCTCGTCTTCTTCCCTGCAGATTTGCTCTTCATCGCCCATCACTTGGTCACTCTCTTCGTCTTCGTCACTTGCCGTTACGTCGTCTCCCATGGCGCTTATGCGATTCTTGTCCTTCTGATTCTCGCTGAGGTTACCAGCTTTTGCCAGAACGCTTGGACGCTTGCTAGAGCGAGGAGAGGCGATGTTGAGTTTGCTGGTAGAGTTTATGATCTTCTGTCTCCTCCTTTTTATGTGCTGTATTCAATTGTTAGGGGATTTGTTGGGCCGTATTTTCTTTACAAGATGGGGGAGTTCTACGTTAATGGTGGAGCTGAAAGTGTGATTCCTAAATGGGTTTGGATGTCTTGGATTTTTGTTGTTGCGATTGCCATTTCTGTGAGTATTTTGTGGATTACGAATCTGTGGGTTGAGTTATACAGAGAAAGAAGCAGCAGCAAGTTGGAGAAGAAGAAGGCGAGGTAGGAGGAAGCAATTGGGGCTTCTTCACCTTTTTTTTTTAAAAAAAAATTTGTAGTTAGATTTTGTTATAATTGACAGAAGGAAAAAGGGTATCAAAATGTCTCACTCTTTTTTGGTCTGCAACAATGGAGAAGAGGAGTTCTGTGGGGATTGTTTCAACCCACATCTGAAGAAGAAAAAGAAGAAGAAGAATGTAGCAATTGGGCTTCACCTGCTTTGTTGCTGTTGGATTCAATCATTCACCGAAGGAAAAAAGGTATCAAAATCTCACAATGGAAAACAGGAGTTTTGTGGTCAGTGGTTTTTTGTTTCATCCCTCATATGGAAATAAGATGCTCTGTTCTTCTTCTTCTTCAACGAGTAATTTCTTTTCCATGTAGCTTATATATAAATATATATATTGTGAATGCCTGTGTTATCAACTTATTTTAGTATGATATGATTTAGACGCATTTGTTTAATAATTTATAGATTCTGACTGTTCTATTGAGCTATACAAGTAGGCAAGATAATGTTCAATAAAATGAAAAAATGAATGGGAGGATTTTGTGCACCGTTTGGAGTTGTTCTGTTGCCCATCTGTTATTTTGTATCTGATAAACAAGAGAGAGTTGAAGCCAAGTACATAGAAGCAAAACTGTTCCATTAATTGTGGATTATGGTAAAAAATTTTACACTGTACTCTGAATACAGAAACTAGCATTGAAATTACTGTATTTGCCAAGATACTGAACAGAGGATTAGACACTGTAAATCCCTCTCTAAGATAGTTTGGACTATAAGATTCTCTCTATCGTTATATATAAAAGTGACAACTTTATCACTCAACATACATATGGACACTATTATCATCTGCTTCTTTTATTCCTGCTTCACTCTGGAGCAGTTGTAATTTATGAGAAGAATTCGTAGTTCTTGGCTTGAAGTATGATATTTCTGAGTCCGCCAATAGGCGATATAACCGTTATAAGCACTCCAAGTATGATGCATATCTGAAACCGACAAAGAGCAGAGAATGTTAGCTTCATCTGAATTTCAAAGAATTGATATAAAGAAACTTAGATCAGAACTAATGAAAGCATTGTCCAAGGAGAACATTACCCAGTTAGCCCACCAAGATAAGCCAAACCTTTTGGGTTTGTAAATGGAAAGCCACATAATACAGGGAAGCTGGGAAAGCAAAGTGAAATGAGAAGGATCAGTGAGCAAGTATTGTAATTTCTTCATGAAATATCTTTAGATAGTCTTCTTTTCGTGGTCGAGGACTGAGAAACTCGGCATGAAAAGAGAAAAAGAAGAAAAAAGAAAGATGACCAAAAGTTAGAAGTCGTGGCTTACGAAATATGTTGTAGGGGCAAAGGCAAATCCTCCAAAGAATCCAAGTAGACCACCAAAGAAAGGGAAGCAAATGCCAATGAACATTGTGATTGCTGCAGTAAATCAAAGGATAAAACCCACATAAGTTTAATATGTGCATTGGTTATTTGATAGGGCAAGAATGAGTAGAAGTTTACTTACCGACATATGTGTTACGAGCAATAAATCGAAGTGTAAAACAGGGCTTGAAATGCATCTTCTTCACTAATACAGTTTCTATCATGTCAAACACTGGCATTGCATATATCTGCAGTCACACAAACAAGTATGTTTCGTTTAATTACGTCGAACAGCTAGCCCTTTCATACAGATTGTAGAAGATACTAAGATTCAACATAGATTGAGAAGTTTACCTGGTAACCTCCTATAACATGGATGACAACAAACATGTTAGCGAGTGCAATAAGCCAGGCAGGTTTCTCTAGTGAGATCAAAATGTTGTCTTTGACAGAATTTCCAAATATCCAGTATCCAATTAAAGCAACAGGGAAGTAGCACAGGGCAACAACTATATAAGCGATGATGACTCCTTTCCACATGGGTCCTTTCGAGGGCTTCTCCGGTGTAGACGGGATCGTTGCTTGGATCTCGAGCACCACGTTGTGCCCTGCATATGCAAAAGCCACATCTCCCAGAGCATTTAAGAAGTTAAAAACTGCCCCTGGTGTAGTACTAGCTTTGTACCCATAGTCCACATCTGGCTGAACACCCTTTGCAACAGAAGTTGTCCAAGCAATCGTCGAGTAACTGCAAATCGATCAAGAAATCAAGGTCAATTTCTGCTATATCTTGTACACCTTTCACATATAAACATGAAAAGCTTTTTGAGAGCATCATACGCCAACGACATAACAGCTGCAGCCAAAGAGACACCAGAGATGGAGTTGAAGTTGGGGAGGTGGGAGAGTACAAAGTGAACCGAGGCGAAGATCATGATAAAGTAAGTTAATTTGATACTCTTGCAGCTCGGGCAAACGATGTCGTGGAACTTTTTCAGCGATTGACCCCCGGTGACCATATAAACTATGTTGGTACCAACTTCAACAACGAGTTGCTGAGGCACCACAATGTAAAGGCCTAATTTCTCTCCAAACGCATGTTGACCAAGCTCATGGTATCTATCAAACCTCTTCCCAGGAACCATTTCATGCATTTGCACCATTTGCCATAATGTGTATAAAGTGATGATCCATGACAATACCAAGACAGCCACACCAGGACCCCTGCATATTTAAATTGATCGGGTCAATCAATGTCAATCAAAGTTCACAAAGAAAATCCTGGTCGAATTAGCTCACATTTGTGTTTAATATGACATGACATGACGGTGTTGTGTTTGTCAAAAGTTTAATATCTATATCTAATCTCATTGAATAACTGCAGGCGGATGGTCGCCATAGTTTGAGCCTATTTTCAAAATCACCCTCAGGATAATTCGTGGTGGTTACATCTATATTTAGTTAAAGTTTCACCAAGTTCTATCTACTATTTTGGTTTGAGCTTATTACCATCCAAGGTTGGCCATTGCATATGGAAGACTAAGGACACCAGCACCAACCATGGCAGTGACATTGTGAAAGGCAGAATACCACCATTTTGCATTCCTTGAAGAAGTAATTGGAAGCCAATCATCTATTGCCTTTTGTTCCTTCGTTTTAGTGGTGCCCTACAATCAGCCAAAAGAGCGAGAACATTTCAATGACAAGCATAAAAAAGAGCAAGCAATCAAAAAAAAAAAAAAGCCAGAAAAATCATAATCCAAAAAAAAGAAAGAAAGAGCAAGCAAGCAATCAATAAAAAGAAAGAGTGTTTGGAGTTTGTCAAAGTCAGTATTCTCAACAAAATTATGCCACTCAAAAAGTCATTTCATTAGTATAAAGTAATCATATTATAATCTTAGGGGACGAAGCTTGATTAGAATATTTTAATCTGAAAATCACTCTCAAGATTAAAGTAGTGATTAAACCATGACGGATTACTTTTTGTTCTCCAAATACTTTTGAGGGGTGTCTCAAAAAGGTTCTCTTTTTTGTGTCTCATGATCCAAATTTCACAAATGACCCTAAAATCTTTTTGGGTATTGGGTCCACAGGCCATATGGCAAAGTCTTTAGGGTCAATATTTCTGATTCAGCATTTATTACAATTCAAATATGTGGACAAAGAGCCACAAAGTGACAACATTCACTAACGTCAAAGTCCACAAGTTGCCAGTTTTTTCATACCAAGAAAAATACTTATTGATTTCATACAATTTGTCAATTGGTCCAACGTCTCTATATTACATCATTAGAAAAATGAGGGAGAAAAAAGTCGACAAAACCAGACGTATTGCGTTAAAACAACAAGACAAAAAGAAAGAGTGGTGCAAAAATATTACTCTAATTTCATCTGAAAACTCTATTCTTCAAATTAGTGGCGTTCGAAATAGAATAAAATAATAAGTTAAACACTTCATATGAAGAATCACAATGATTTTTTTTTTCCTTTTTGGTCCCATATTACACTTAATATTGACCATCATCATATTAAACTAAAATAATCTCCTAACATGGAACCACACCACCAAAGCCAGCCTGTTTTGTTCAAGTTGTGCAATAATACATTTAGAAATAAACAAGGACAAACCATAAAGGTTATAAAGAGAAGCATTAAATTACCAGAAGCCAACAAGGAAACAGTAGGTTTTAAATAACCATGGTCCTTTCTGCCCACGTGTAAGATTATGGATCGTTGGTAAACACAATACATTTATAACACAAATAACAAATGGGTATGTCAATTCGAGAATAACTCTAATTGGTTAAGACATATATCATCGACCAACAAATTAAAAGGACTCAAGGTGTAGGTCGACAGGTTCGAATCCTCACTCCCACACCTTATTGAACTAAAAAAATAAATGGGTATAATTTATTAGAACATGAAGATTGATATTCAAAAAGTAAGCTCGCATATATCCTTAACAAATAAGTCAAAGGAGTGGTTGAGGTTCAAATTATATTGGGTATGCCAATTTGAACTAGCTCAAGTAGTTCAGACACAATATTTCAGATTAAGAGATCAGAAGTTAGTTCTAATCTTTATCTAACTAAAAAAAAGGGGTATAGTTATAGAAAAACTAACTAGATCATTGGAAGAAGGAGATTGAAATTCAAAATACTCATAAATGGGCTATAGAATCATGAACTTTTCCCCTAAAATAAACTAACATTTCATCAATTTGGATTCGGTCCCACACATTGATAAGTATGAAATTCCAAAAGTAAAATCAATTTGATTCGATTATCAATTGAAACAAAAAGAGGGAAAAACAAATAGAGAGAGAGAACAAACATCGTTTTCGCCACCATTCCTGCTTGTTTTTGGTGGACCTTCAGTTCCCATGAATGGCTGACAGAAGAAATTGCAAAGAAGAAGAGAGAAATGAACAAAAATTGGAGAAGCTTTTATGCTGCAACTGAGAGAAATGGAACTGGGGAGCAATGTATTTAAAGAAAGAAAGAAGAGAGAGGGAGAAAAAATGGGCTGCAAGTTTCAACGTGAAGGATCGTATCCTTTGAATTTTCTACCTTTTTTGGATATAACAACCAGCCCTTATTTAATTTGACCACAGATCAATTGTTTTTTTTTAAGTCTTTTTCTTTATTTATTTATTTTTTGCTTGGAAATCTGGTGGAAATTTCCTTCACACCAATTGATTTTTAGAAGTCAATTCTGAGTGAAAAATATCATTTCATTTCAATTTTTGCTGTATAATGTCTAACAAAATTGTGTTGTTAGTGGGAAAACGTGTGCTCTTCGTTTAGAATATTATACGTTAAATTACAAGTTTAGTCTCTAAGCTTTTAAATTTGTGTCTATTTATTCTTAAACTTTAAAAAATTTCTAATAGGTCTTCAACTTTCAATTTTGTATCTAATAAGTCATTGAACTTTAAAAATGTCTAGAAAGTCCTTGGATTTTCATTTTTCTATTTAATAAGTCCCTAACATATTAAAAAAATTTAAAAATTAATGGATCTATTAGATATAAAATTGAAATTTATGTCTAGACCATAAATTGCCAAAGTGAGTTTAACTCAATGGTAATTGACATGTACTCATTCTTTTGAGATTGGAAGTTCAAATCCCCATATCTTCATTTGTTGTACTAAAAGACCATAAACTTTCAACTTTGTCTGTGAATTTTAAAAATTGTTGAATAGGTCAAACATCTATTAGATACAAAAATGAAAATTTATGAATCTATTGGATACAAAATTGAAAGTTTAAGGACTAATTAGTAAACTTCAGGAACTTATTACACACTTGTTAAAGTTAAAGGACTAAATTGATACAAACTTGAAGCATCTCTTGTAAGTGCATCGAAAGTTTTGAAGAGATTTGATCTAGTTATTTTCAGATTTAGATTTTTACCACTCATGATTTTCAGATTTAGGTGGGCCTCGAATTATCTTTAGGATTGCTGTGTGACCTCATGGAGATTATTTCAGTCTTCCTAAAGTGCCATTTTCTCTTATTTTTCGTAGGTATTTGAGGGTTTCGAGGTGTACCTAAAATTATCTCCATGATTATCGTCCAACTCTATAGGGAACATTTCAGTCTTTCATGATAGGTAAGGTTCTCCCCTAGATTTGTGTCTTTGTCCACTTTTCTGGAGAAAATTTTAAGGCTCCAAGGTTCATCCTTGGATTATCTCCAAGATTGTCGTCCAACCCCGTAGGAAACATTTCAATCTTTCTCAGAGGGTAAGATTCTCCTCTGGATTGGAGATCTGTGTCGCTTTCCTGAAGAAAATATAAATTCAAGGTAGTCTTCGAATTTTCAAGTAGGATTTCCATTAAACTCCGTAGGGGATATTCTGGACTTCTCGGTCTCCTATAGGAGGAAATTCTTGGCCATCTTGTGGCGTTTGTAGCTTTTTGCTTTTCGAAGGTGTTTCTTTCATGATTGTAGCTTCATTCTTCTTTTAGTCAAGTTTTAGAAAAAGTAATTGGGCTAGTCAAGAACATTCTGAATTAAGGGTGAATCAGGCACATAGTCTTAGTTGAGGATATACATGCTCAACCTCAGCTTCTAAGAGGGGGGTCAGGTTTTGAACTTTTTTCTAATCCATTTCCTTGTTCGGGACCTCCTATGATATGCTATTGTCTGAACTTTGTCCTCTTATATATCTGTGAGATTTTAACTTTTGAATATGCCCTCTGCTAATGTGTTGATGATTTAGTGAACCTTTAAGGCTATCTTGGTAGGGTCGGCCTCGGTCTAAAGGAGGGTCGGACTGGGCCTTCTTTGCTTTTTTCCTGATTCTAATGATTCCAATGGAGGACGTGATGACTATGATAAGTTTATTATATATATATATATATATATATATATATATATATATATTCGATCTTGTTTAGGTTGTTTTTAGTTAGTGTTCATATAGTTTTTGAATTTTAATTGTACCTTTTCTTTTATTTGTATAGGTGATCAAAGATTTCATTTTGAAGGTTGAAGTTAGAGGACTTTTAGGTTGAAGCCTAAAAAAAAAAAAAAAAATTCCAGTGCCCAGGCACCCTAAACAGAGCGGGGAGGCAGATTGACAGTGCCTAGGCGCTTCAAAAACTTTGCAACTTCTTCTTTTACAGCGTCTAGGCGCTGTCCCCGACGCCTAGGCACTACACCGGCTGCCTTAACTTTAAAGGGGCATCTTTTATTAGTTTGGGGGAGGATTTTTAGATTTTGGGAGGTAGAAAACAGAGAACAGAAGGGAGAAAGACAAGAGGAGAGGAGAATACGCCACCTTGGAGGATTGAGCAACCAAAAGGAGAGAGATCTAAGCTTGGTTAATCGTTTAATCACTTGGATATGTATCTCTTTTCACTTCTTCTTTCTCTTTTGTTGTTCAAGTGACATTGTTGGCTAGTTTTGTTAAATTTTACATTATGAACTAAGTTTTTCTTTCTAGAGCTTGATGTAATCGAATACTCGAATCCTACTCTTTCTTAGTTAATAGATGATGTTTCTATTTCAATTGTGGTTGTGAAAATTCTTTTGCACTTAAAGCATGTTTAGATTTGGCTATTAATGAAAAAAGAGTAGGAGGAGGTATCTGATGAAGTCATTACTCTAGAGTTTTTACAAATTAAGTTTTATCCTCTGTTTTGCATTGTCAATTTTAGATCTTAATCACATTTATTCATCAAGCAAGTTTAATTTTCCATTCATATTTGATAATTTGGTACTTAGATAAAATTAAGGCTAGAGAATTTGGTAATTGGTGGCTTTCAGCCCCTGTGGAGAACGAATTTTGATTTCAATCACTGTATTACTTATAAAGATTCGTGCACTTGCGAAATCGATCAACAGACTACATGGACATGAATGGGGACTAGTTCTTTTCTTTTCAAGTTTTTTCTCTTGTATTTGTGTTTCTTTCCCTTCCATATTGTAAGACTTTTTTACCAATGAATGTAAGATCCATCTTTGGTTTCCACTTATTTTTATTGTCACACTTTCATGAACTTTATGTTCAAAAAAGCAAACTCTAATAAGTAAAATCAATATAAGTCTTGCTATATGGAATTTTAACTAAGAAGAAGCCCTGATAAGCCTTAGAATTAAGGCTTATTTAACTCCTAATTGCTTAAAATATTCTAGTTTTGTCTTAAGACCATTTGAAATTAGTGAAAGATTGCTTCAAAATAAGAAAGAAACAAGAATGATGGCAATAGGGATAGGTTTCTAAATAAATCAAGCTTGTTTGCAGGAAATGTGGAAATTGCAAAATCAAAATTGCAATTTCGAGATTCTGCAATTTTGAAGCAACTGAGGAATATATGGGAAACGATTTCTGCGCACAACCCAATTATGGAAAGCATGAATTACCGCACAAATTAAGGAAATTGGAGAAGCAAACTTGGGTTGGTGTGTTGGAAAAATTGCAAAATCAAATTGCAAAATCGAGATTCTGCAATTGTTTCTAGAGCAGCAGAAAAGTCAAAAAAGGAAAAAATTTGCATTTAACCCATTCAGAAAATCTTCAATTACATCATGATTTAAGGGAATTTGAGCACGAAATTTGGGCATTCTTCAACCCTAATGAAGGCCTATAAAGGGGGAAGAAGAGGAGGAGCTAGATTTTCATTTTTGGAGACGTTTTTTTGGGAGATTTTAGTTCGTGGGTTTCCAATTAGAAGCACTCTGTTTTTCTGCACATTTTTCCTCTGTTTCTGCCCAGTTTTCTTCCTCAGTTTTCTGTTTTCTTTCAAGTTTAGTTGTATTTTCTATATTATCTAAATTTGCAAGTTTAGTTTTTGTTTTAATATAGTGGAGTGATGTTCGTTTTCAAGCTTTATTCATGAGTTGTATTATGCTTTATGTTGAATAAAAACACTTGGATTATGTTTATTTATTTATTTATTTTTTGTCTCTGTCTTTTAAGGTTATGTTTTTCTTTTTAGTGTAGCAAAACAACTACCAATTCCTTTCAAGTTGGCAAACCAAATTTTGTTTCCTTTGAGTTTAATTTCCAGAATAATACATTAATCAATTTATTTTTACATGGAGTTTGTTTTAATTTTTAGCTTAGGTTTTTTTATAGATTTATTATGAGCTAAAACTTCTTAGGGGGTTCAAGGATATGAATTCCCTAAGAAGTAATTGTAGCCAAAATTCCTCAAAAACCAAGCCTACATCTCAATTGTTTGCTTGTGTTGATTAAATTTCCGTTGAGATCCTAGATTGATCAACTAGGGTAACAACTCAAGCTTAGATCTAATACTGACGGGGTTAGTGATAAGCGGATTTCGCACAAGTAATGGAGAAAAGAGCTTAGACATAAGTCAATCCTTACCCTAGACATAGGGATTAAGGACTCCAGAACCCAAAAAATTGTTGAACTGAATGATCTAAGATAGATGAACTATAGACATATAAGTCACTCACTTAGCCTCCTAAAAACCTAAATTCAAGGTAAATGGGAGATGCAATTTTGGTTTACAATTGAGTGTGGAGTAGGTTGGAATTTCAATTTTGGCTTGCAATTACAACTTAGGACAATGACATTCTTGAGCCCAATCTTTATCTAAATTCCCTTTGCAATTTCAATTACTAAGTCTATCTAGTTTGATATTCCAATATTGTCATTTCTCGATTATGCAATTAGATTATGTAATTTTTCTTTATTCCAATATTGTCATTTCTTGATTCTGCAATTAGATTCTGCAATTTTTCTTAACACACCAACCCAACCTTATTTTTTCTATTTTAGTTTTTAAGTTGCAATTTTCCTTACACTTTGTTTTACAATAATTTTTGTTACACCGTTCCCTTGTGATTCGATACTTGGTACTCACATACCATTTTATATTACTTCGATCGCGTGCGCTTGCGTATACACCCGATCAAGCCCCCTGTTCATGTGCCTAAAACCAAAAATTTTGTAGGAACTTACTTGTGAGTGGCCGGCCTCAACCTCTTCTTCACTTTTTTGACTTTTTGATTGTTTTGATGATTCTACATGTATCCTCTAAGTACCTTCTTTTGCTTTTTGTTTGATAGGGAGACATATCCCCTAAGTAGCTTCTTTTTGTCTGGTAGGGAAGCATACCCCATTTTCTTTACTTTTATTTAATAGGGAAACATATCCTTTTTCCTTTTTTAACTTGGTATGTGTTTGTATGGAAATCCTCTTGTAGTTTTCCATTTCTTTCTTGGGTTTTGGACCGGTGAAGGAAAACGAGTTCAACATGGATGTTGCGAGTTGGGGGCATGCGTCTGATGGCATATGGCCTTGACCTCGGCCTAGGTTGAGGTGAGGGCATATGGCCTTGACCTCTGTTGCTTCTAAGCACGAACTCTTTCTTCATTTCTCATTTAACTCTTTGTTTTCCTTCTTCTGATCTTTGACTAAGACTTGTTCAGTAAGAATTTTTTATTTATCTTGTTCAGTAAGAATTTTTGATTTATCATGAGGCCTTTTTAGTTTTGACCTCTTATTTGTAGGATTTTGAGATTTTCTCTTAAGCATGAGCTTGATTCTAGCACCCGTGCTTCACAAAGTTAGGGCATGACAAGAGGGTTGATCTTGGTCAAGTTTAGCTTTTAGGAAGCTCCTTGTCTTGGTAAGGAATGACCATTAGTTAAGCCTTTTGTATCTTTCAGGAAGCCCTCTGTCCATATGTCATTGATTGATAAACAAAGAGATTGTTTTGCTGTGGTTGGCCTCGGCCTCTTTGATGTTTTGCATTGTCCAACTTCCACTTTGTTCTGGCAACTCAACATCTTGGTTTCTTTTTGTTTAATAGGGAGACATATCCCCTTCTTCTTTGCTTTTTGTTTGATAGAGAGACATATTCCTTATATAGCTCCTTACTCAAAGAGGAGTTTGTTGTGATGAATTCATGCTTGAGTACAATTGTGCAAGAAAACTAATATGGTATCTCAATATGCAATTTCTAAAAATGACATTTTATACTTGGGTTGGTTGAACTGAGCTCAAAGGGTTTCCTTTGCTTGGAGGCATGCTTGAGATATGCCTAGGTAGAGTTTAGATGACCTTGGCCTTATCAGCCTCGACCTCCTCAGTCTTGGCTAAGAGTGGGTAGCGCAGCCCCTAGTTCTCTTCCAAATCTTCTTTGATTTTTTGCCTCAGCCTTAGTGAACTCCCCACTCGAAGTCGTGCTATTTAGATGAGCTGAGTATGTACCTTTAAATTTAGATTCAAGCTAAGCTTGTTGAGCTATAGCTTTTCTTTTCCTATTCGATTCTCTACTGAAGATTATTCGAACTTTTCAGAGTTGCTCGTGATCTCTTCATGGATTTTCTCCTCTTTAGAAGAGGTTGGTTCAAATTGGCTTCGGCCTCTGGTTGGCCTTGGCCTCAGCCACTGGTCAATCTTGGCCTCGACTATTGGTCGGGGCGGTGTGTGAGAATCCTCGAGTCTCTTCCTGTTTTTCCTTAGAACGTACCTTCTTTGGATGGAACTAAGGTGACCTCATCACTAGAGGGTTATTTTTTATATATGGATTGAAGGAATCCTCTTGTCTTGCTGATAATTCTCATTTTTTGGGATTATTTATCCCCTGATAGACTCAAGTTATGCTTAAAATTTCATGAAATTATGTGTATGAGCTTAGGAAATCTTAGAAATATTTAGTGAAAGTTAGTAAGCATTTTAGGGATGAATCAAATAAAGAAAATAAGCGGAAAGAAAGAAAAAGTGGCTAAAATTGAGTTTTGATGCAAGATATTGAAGAATTGGAATTTACAATTGCAACTGCAATCAGATTTGGCAATCGTGAGACGGTAAAATATGGAAAGAATCCCAAAAATTTGATGCATCCAATTAAAGAAGGAAACCCACGATTTTAGCTTGATTTCAGCATAATCCATGGAGATTCTTTGGCCAATGGAAGGAGGAAAAAATTCTAGTCGCCGTGGTCTATAAAATGGAAGAAAAACACACAAAGAAAGGCAGATTTCATTTTTCGAAGTACCCATTTTTTTTGCACTTTTTTTTTCTTCTTAGCTTGTTGTTTTCTTTTTTTAGTTTTTCTGTTCTTCTTTTCTTCTCTTATTCCAGCACCTTTCGACTTTGATTCTCGATCCATTCTGAACGAAAGTTTTGATTGTGAAGATTTAATTTCCCTTGAACAAGGTGGTCTTGAATCGATTGAGAAACGAAGGAAGGGAGCAACGGTTTACATCTCATGTATAAGTTCCATGCTTTTGTTTTCTCTCTTATTTTCAACTTTAGTTTTGTTCTTAGGTTTCATTTCAAGTTGATGTAATTCAGTTGCTCAAGTTGGTATTGTTACTGTTAGAACGTTTTCAATTAAAATCTCATTGAGGAATTTATTGATCAAGGTTTCGTGTTCTTAATTTTGAGCAAGTTCAACTTATGGTTTATCATTCTTTGTGGATTAGTTTGAGGCTGTAATTTATTTCTTAAATTTCTGTCATAGTCTTCTTTTAGTTTCTCAAGAAAGAATTGAATTAAATCTTTTAACTTCCAATTTTCCATTTGATTTCCACTCTACTAGTTTTGAGTTTTCTTTCTACCATCATGGGTGTTAAGTTTTGTTCTTATTTAATTTCTTTTACTTTTAATATGAGCTAAGTCCTTTTTAGGGGTTCAAGGACGTGAATACCCTAAGGAGTGAATTTAGCTTAAATTGCAAATGTGACCAAGCTTACACATTAATTGTTTGCTTGTGTTGAGTTGGTTGAAATGATAACTCTAGATTGATCAACTAGCATTGCATATTAGGGCTCGAAACTAATACTGAAAGGGTTAGAGGAGAGTGGATTTCACACAAACAATAGAGAAAAGAGCTTAGACATAAGCCATTCTTGACCCTAGACATAGGGCTAGACTCCAAAACCACTAGAATTGTGTTCCAAATTATCTAAGCACGATTGGCCATAGACATATAGGCCCCCAATCATTTAGCCTCCTAAAAATTGGATTGCAAAGTTGAATAGAAGTTATAATTCGGTTTACAATTATTTGTGTAGGCAGGATTTCAATTGCAATCTAAGTAGCAATTTACGTCTTAAAGGCAATGAACATTCTTGATCCCCCTTTTTATTCTTGCAAGTTACCACTTGGCCATCTTCATACAACCACAATCCTATTTTGCAATTTAGTTACCTAAGTTACAAGTCTCAAACACTTTTTGCCACTATAATTTTTTGTTAAAATCTGTTCCATGTGGGATCAATACTCAGGAATACTCTTATTTATTACTTGCATTAATAGTGTGCACTTGCACTGGGTTGGACATCCTTCTTTTTTTTTTCCCCACAAGTTTCACAAGATCACTTGCAGTCCAACTGCTATAGCAATCAAAGTTGCATTTTCAGTGTATCCATTAATTTATAAAGCTTCTTGATAAGTCTCATTTATGAGGATTATTTGACCTTTATATTTGGTTATTCTTGTTATTTTATGTGTGTTATTAGATAAAAAGGCTAGCCAAAAGTTGGTTTGAGTTGAATTATTGTTAGAAGCCTTTTAAATTAAGTGAATAGAGAAAAGAAAGCAAAAAATAGATGAAAACCTTGCTTACTTAATGTTTTTGTGCAGGAAATTAAAGATTGCAATAGAATTGCAATTGAAATTCCATCAGTTTTGGACTTTAAAGGAAAATCTACAAATCTAAAAAAATCTAGGAATTTTGTGGGATATTGTCTCCACGATTTCAACTGTGATTTGGCCATAATTGTGCATCATTCAAGAAGGAAACCCTACCCCAAATCCTCTATAAATATGGGAGGATAAGTCACAAGAAAGATCATTGTTTTCCTGCCTTTTTCAGCCTCAAGTGTTGTTGTTTTCATAATTTTCTACTGTTTTCACCATTTTCTACTGTATTTTTTTGCTGTTTTCATGATTAGTTGCTACTGTTTTTTTTTTAAAAAAATTTCCAGCCAATTGAGCTTCAAAATTCGATCATTCCTCAATGAAAATTGAAGGAAGTAAAGACTCAATTCTGTTTGAGAAAAGTGGGATTGAGTCATTTGAAAGAGAGTGATAATGCTCATTCATGAGGATTATTTGACCTTTAAACTTAGTTATATTTGTGATTTTTATTCATATTATTTAATGAAAAAATAAAAAGTGGTTGAATTTAATCACATGATTGATGGAAGACTTTTAAATTAAGTAAGTTGAGAAAAGAAAACAAAAGAAGAAAAAGATTCACACTTACTTAATGTTTTGATGGAGGATTTTTTTGGAATGCAATTTCTATGAAATTGCAATCTGAACAGATCTGGAATTTAAGGAAAAAAACTTAGATTTCAGGATTTTGAAGGAAAATTGACTTACGAATTTAGCAAGATAATTAGCCATGATTGTCCATCAACCAAGAGGAAAACCCTAGCATGAAATCCCTATAAATATTGAACAAAGAATCCGAAAAAAGGGAGCTCGATTATAGAAGGGAGGCAGAATTTTGGAAAGAAGATTTCGTGGGTTTCATTGCTGACTGCATTTTTTTTTTCAGTTTTGAGTTGTTGTCTTTTATTTTCTTGTAGATCTCAGTCTGAATCTCTTCCTCAATCCCATCACAACAAGAGTTGGCGTTGGTTATGAACAAATCCTTGTTCGATTGAGCTCGATTTTGGAGAAGAATAGCGTTATGTTTTTTTTTGGGTTTTATGTTATCGTTTGTAGTTTTTTTTTAATTCATGTTCAGTTGTTGTTTTGTTGTGTTTTCTTCTTCATCTCAGACTTTAAACTCTCTTCAATCCCATTACAATGAAAGTGGTAGTGGTTAAGAAAAATTCCTCGTTCGATTGAATTAAGAGCAAAGGGTTTGGGCAATTTAGTTTCCTTTTCAAATTCTGCAAGCTATAATTTGTTTATGTTATTTGCCCTTCCATTAGCTACTGTTTTGCATAAGTTTCATAAGTTTCTTTAAGTTGTCAAGTTTTGGAGAATTCTTTTTGTTGAATGAATTCAATAATACTTTGGTAATTGAGTCTTTGACATATATTTGTATTTACGAATTGTTGCATCTTCATCTTCTTGTTTTGTATCAATGAATTTTATCAAATTAAGTTTACTGTTTTTTTGTTAATTCCATTATGAAGAGCTAAATTTCCTTTGGGATTCAAGTTGTGAATGCCCTAGAGGAAAGATGTAAGGCTCGATAGCAAAATCAATCTAGCTAATTCTTGAACTATTGTTTTCTAAGAAAAACGACAAACAATAGCCTCTCTTACTTCTTGATCGGATTTTTGCTAGTGAACATGATCGAAGTAATAAGAAACTGGAAGTATTTCAGAGTATCGTACCCAAGGGAAAGGGTTTTAATAAGATAAATTTTAGATGGCACAAAATCATTGGCGAATTGCAAGTAAAAGTAACCGTGGGTGTGAAAAGGTTTGTGAGGTGTTTTCGGTAAAAAGAAAAATTATTTGAAAAAACAATGGAAATGAAAAAGGGATTCAAGATGCTAATGTCCCTTTGGAAAGAAAATGCAACAAGAAGGCCATTGCAATCGTAGCTAACTCAAGAACTAAGTAAACCGAATTCAACTCCTATTCGACCTTCTATGAAGTATCTTTAGGAGACTAAGTGATTAAACCTATATTTCTATGACTAATCTAACTTTGATATTTTTGCGCACAACTCTAGCGGGTTTTGGAGTCTCACCCTATGTCTAGGGTCAAAGTTTCAAAACTTATGTCTTAGCCTTTTCCTCCATTGCTTTTGCGACATCCGCCTCCCTTAACCCTTTCAGTATTAAGTTTAGCTTGGCAAGCAACACTAGATGGCAACTAGGTTTACCCGACATTGAACTCACCAAAAGCAAACAATAGTTTTAGCTAGATTGTTTTTGCTATCGAGCTTTACATCTTTCCTGTAGGGCAATCACAAGCTTGAATCCCTAAGGAAATTTAGCTCTTCATAATGAAATTAACAAAAAACAGTAAGTTAACACTAAAGGAATTCATTGGTATGAAAGATATGTGAAGATAAAAAAATAACTAGTAATTCAAATTGGATGATAACCACTTTATCAAAAGGAGTAATCTGGATTCCAAAAAACCAAAAGAACTTCCAACTTCAATAAAAATGCTACAAAAGAAGGGCTAACAGTAGCTAGATCTCATAAATTAAATGACAAAATGAAAATTATAGTACTTGAAGAATTTGAAAGAACAAACTACACTAAAAACTCATTCATCTTGGCTCAATCGAACAAGAAATTGCTCTTAACCACTACCAACTTTCGTTGTTGTGGGATTGAAGAGAGTTTAGAGACTGAGATGTAGAAGAAATTACACAAAATAGTAACTAAAAATTGAAATTAAAAAAAAACTGCAGTCGGTGAAGAAAACCCAAAAACAGAACGAGAAACTTCTTCCAAAATCGAGCTCTCCTTTACGGTCTTTTTCTCCAAAATATATAGGGACTTCATGCTAGGGTTTTCCTCCTAGTTGATGGACAATTATAACTCATAATCTAGCTGAAATCGTGGGTTCTCGATCAAAATCCCAAAATTTATGTTTTTTCCTTAAATTCCAGATCTATCAAAATTGCAATTGCATAGCAATTGCAATGTTGTTGCATTCTGTAAAATTCTTGCTTCAAAACATTAAGTGTGAATTTTTTTTCTTCTTTTGATTTCTTTTCTCAACTTACTTAATTTAAAGGTCTTCCAATAATAATGTGATTAAATTCAACCATTTTTCAATTTTTCATTAAATAATATGAATAAAAATCACAAGTATAACTAAGTTTAAAGGCCAAATAATCTTCATGAATGAGAATTATCATTGCTCTTTCATTCTTGAGACTAAATGGCATGATTTTGTAACAGTAAAGCCCCCTGTCAGTAATGAAAGATGTCTTTTCTTGATAAGGTCCATACATTTTGATTTGATTGTATCCAGAGTAAGCATCCATGAAGCTTAATAACTCATGGCTTGCTGTTGCATCTACTAACTGATCTATCATAGGCAAAGGGTAACTGTTCTTAGGATATACCTTATTTAGATCAGTGAAGTCGATACACATTTGCCATTTGCCATTAGACTTTTTTACTAAAACCACATTGGATAGCCATTGAGGATAATGAACTTCCCTAATGAAATTGGCTTTTAGTAAATCATCTACCTAGCTTGCTATGATCTCGTTCCTCTCCTGATTGAATGCGCGTCGCTTCTGTTTTACGGGCTTGAAATCTTTATCCACTCTCAGTCGATGTACCATAATGTCAGGATCTATCTCTGGCATATCCTCATGAGATCAGGCAAATAAATATGCGTTGTTCCTAAGGAAACTGATAAGTTTTTCTTTCTGTTCAGCCCCTAGGTTTGCTCCAATGTTTATTCGACTTTCCTCAAATGTGAGCAGGACAGATTCTAGTTCCTCGACTGGTTGCCCTCTCTGTTTGGCCTCAGTCTCCTTGAGAGCGAGAAGCTGGTCAGCTGCCTTTTTTTTTGCTTCGTCTTGTGATCCTTCAGGTTTGCGCTGCCATGTAACTTGAACGATTTGGTTGACCTCGGCCTTTTTCTGGCCGGCTTCGACCTTCAAATGTTGGTCGCCCTTGGACTTTTTATGGTCGACCTCGGCCAACAAGCACAAGTCGCTTCTTCATGCAATCCTTCTGGTTCGTGCTTCCATGTAGCTTGAACGATTTGATAGACCTTGGCTTCCTTTTGGTGGACTTCGGTCTCGATGTGAGGTCGAGGAGGCCTGTTTGTTTGCATTCGTTGCAGGTGACGGTTCTGATCGGAAACGTCTTCTTTCTTGTTCCAGTGCTTTCTCTCCAGCATTTCACTCATCTTTTTGGAGGATTGAATTGAAATAAGGTTTTCCAAGCAAGCGTTGTCATTCCCCACATACGGCGCCAACTGTTGTTGCCAAATTTTGGACAGGAGAAATCTCACATGACCTCCACATGACAACGACGATGAATTTGTATTATAGGGGGAAGAACACAACCTGCAAGACAAGAAAAACCTGGATACTGGTGTGGTGTAGGCCACACATGCTCTGATGCTTAAGTTAAAGAGAGTTTTGAGAGAATTTAGGAGTTCTAGAAGAGTGTTGTGGGCTGGAATGAACTTACCTTGCTTTTCCCTCAAGAGAGAGCTTAAATAGCTTCATTCCTAGGGTTTTTCGTGGGTTTCTGTCTTCGAATAGGGAAAGGAAAGATCGAATTGGGCTAGACCGAGGGCACACGGGCCATGAGGGACCGAGGTAAGGGCCAAAATTGGACTTTGCCAAATTGGTTGGCCTCGGCCGAGCCGACCACGGACTTAGGTAGAAGCTCAAGCCCGTTTCTTCTCCCTCTCATTTTGGGCCAATCCTCTGTCAGTTTCGGTCCGTTTTGACTTCATATTGGGCTTCTTTCCTTGTTTGGCCCTTCTTTGCAGCCCTTTAGCCGGCCCATTCTTGTTGGTCCAATTTCACTCATAACACTAATATAACGAAAATAAGAAAATTTTTAATAATTTATTTTCATAAACAAATATAATATTAAATTAATAAAGGCCAAAATACACGTGATATAAATTTAAATTATAATAAACTAATACGTAAATTACTTAAAGATTAGTATGACATTATTGGTATAACACATAATTTCTCATACACAAATCCTACAAAACAAACATAGTTATCTAAATATTCTCATACATTCTTATAAATTACTCATTCAAAACAAACATAGTTATCCAAAATGTTAGACATCTATAATTCTGGGTATCTGTGATTCTAGACATTTGAAGATTTCGGTTATCTAGATTTCTCGAAAACGGTCCCTTAAATTCATTCAATATTTTTAAAGTTGTTTATATTTATTATGATTTTTTTAAAAAAAAACTTTTGATAATCTAAAATCATTTAAAAAACTATAATAAACATAAATTATTAATTTTTCTAAAGATGCTTATAGAAAAATTTGTTTTGTAAAGGTGCTTATAAAAAAATTTGATTTTGTTTCAAAAGCAATTTTTTTTTCTAAAGTTATTCCCAAACACTATCAAGATTATGATATAAAGTTGGAATTTGTATATTGCACGTAATTTGTTTTATCCTAAACTAAAAAGTTTGTTAATTTTAACTCTACTTTTAACTGATAAAACTGAGTTATATACAAAAATTTCAAAATAAAAGCATTTAATAAGATAATTTATTATCTATTTATGTTTTACAATAATCTAAGTGGGAAAGTAATTTGAATCTAGATAAATTCTTCAAAATTAATTCAACCTAACCAGTTTAGTTATTACTACTACTGTTATTTTATATTTATAAATATAAATACAATAAAATTGTCAAACATGAAAATATAATAAGTAATTTATAATGAGAAAGTAAAAGTAAACACAACTTTCAGTCTGTTTCAATTTACCAAAGTAGACCATATAGTTTAGTAATTAGGTGTGCCAAAAAAGTCTTTAATTTGTGAAGATTTTTTGCACTAAGCTGTCAATTAAAAAAAATGACATTTCAAACAAAAATAAAGTTTACCATACAACATAGAGTTTTAATAACAATTTAAATATAAATTAAGTTTTATTATTTAATTTTATATTTTTCAGTCTCTGTCAAATTTAAATGTTTATAGAGTTCTCTATATTTCTATATAGAACAATACATTGTTAATTGGGAAGCAAAAGTGTAAATATAGAACAATAATTTGTTAATTGAGAAGCAGAAGTGCTGCCACCATTAAATGTTTGACGGTTGTTTATTTTTTAAAATTCCCTCTTCTTTTTTTTCTCTCTCTCTCTCTCTTTTGAATATGTCAACCATTTAGATTCGTTTTGTTGATGATCCGAAATTTTATTTTCGAAAAACAAAGAATTCAGCAGAAAATTAAAAAAAAAAATTCCTTATTTACACCATATTTCAAAACACATTTAGTTCCAATTTAAAAAATTTTAATTTGAATTCAAAATTTGAAAACTGTGTTTAGTTGCGAATTTGAAAATGAATGAAAAGATGAATATGTGTTTGATAAAATCTATTTTTAAAAAAAAACTAATGTAATATAATTATTTCTTATTATAGTGAATTTGAACTTATCGTTGCCAAAAAGAGAAATAAATATAGATAGATAGTGGAGGGAGAGACTGTTGGAGGTAGAAAAACTTTTGGTTTCTTGAAACACAAGCAACCCTTTTCAATAGGATAAAGGAAAAGAAATTCTTTCCAACGAGAGAAAGGAAAAAAATCCTTTATCAAAAGATAAAAATGGAAGATATGACAAATTTTTAGGATTAATGGTTTTACGGCGTTATTCAAGTTAAATCAGTGGTATAATTATCTATACATATGTTCAGTAACTTTAGGTTGTTGATCTTTATTATTTATGGTTTTTATAATAAAATTTTCTTCATAAAAAATTGATGAGAGATCGCATTTTATAGATAGCATCAGCTTTTGGGTTTTGAAGAAAAATAAGAAATAGTAATATTAAATTTGTTGTGTTGACGAAAAAATGTTGAAGAATTTTTGGTTTCTTAAAATACAAGCAATAAAATTAGGAATAAATTCTTTCCGGCGAGAAAAAAGAAACAAACATTCTTTTGGAAAGTGAAAGAAAAAAAATCCTTAATCGAAAAAGAAGATACGACAAACTTTTAAGATTAATATTTATATGATATTGCCCTAGTTAAATCAATGGTATAATTATCTATAAATATGTACAGTAACTTTCGTTGGTTGATTATTTGTGATTTTTATAATAAAATTTTCTTCATAAAAAAATTGATGGAAGATTCACTTTATAGATAGAAGTGGGCTTTTGAATTTTGAAGAGAAAAGAAAAATCTTAACATTAAATTTGTTGTGAAAGTGCATTTCTTGTTTTCATAATTTTTTAAAACAAAATAAAAAAAAATATATTGTGTCTAGAAGTAGACTATTTTAGGAGTTGTTTTTTAAAATAAGTATACCAATCGTATTTTCATCATTTTTGTCATATTTTTATTTTCAAAAACATAAAAATGAAATTAAATCAGCAACGAAATGCGGTCTTAATATTTATAAATATTTTTTTAAAATTTTCACAATGTTTGGTTAAATTATCAAAAGTGAATTTTGAAAATTAAAAAACATCAATTTGTTAAATCCTTCTAATAAAGCATTTAATTTGTGTTTTTTCCAAAGCTACTTGTAGAAGATGTGTTTTTCAAAACTCTTTTTTTTTTTTTCAAAAAGTCATCACTAGTTTGTGTTTTAACTTTACCCAAAATATTTGAGATGTTGTCCTCCTTAGATCTAATTCTTTTTTTTCCATTAAAAAAAAATCTAATTCTTCTTTTTAACTTCATGTGAACTATTTTCACAACATTATTCAAAAACAAGTTATACAAACTTATCGGTAATATAAATCTAAGCTATATATATATGTTCTTAAAGCCACCTCTCAAGTTAAATGCACACTTTTATAAATCATAAACCTACCAACTATACGTAAATAACTTTTTACCATTTTTTTTTTGTTACAATTCAAACACAAACTTATGAATTGCCATAAACACCTAGGCTATAAAAATTAATGTTTACAAGTTCCACATGCACATTCACTTTTACCCAAATCCACAAATAAAGCACTTGCTATATAAACTTATATTTCTTTTAACCCATATACATCAAATAGGAAAAATAGGAGTTTGGTTAATTAAAACTCTAAACTAATAATTTTATGAATTAAAATCATAAACTTTTTTGAGTGAATCAATTTAGACTTTTTTAAAAAAAAAAAAAAAAAATTCAACACAACATTTGGGGTGGGAGATGAAACATCTAATCTCTTGGTCGAGGGTTAACGAGTTGAGCTATGCTCAGGTTGGCAATTTAGCTAATTGTTAGTGATTCATAACTATTTTCACTTGATTCCTTTTAACATAAACTCAAAATTACCTAAATTAACATTATTCTTCTCCCAAAATTCTACCAAAGTAGGAAGAAAAATTATCAGCAATTTGTCCTAAGTAAGTAGAGAAAAATAGAAGAAGGAAAAAAATATAAAAAAAAATCGCTTATACTCATATAAATCATTACAACCTACTTGATTCCAACATTTTTCCTCTACTATTGCGTTAATCCCTGCATTTAAAGAAATCTTACACGTGTGAGAATTATGTATTAATAATTTTAAAGCAAAATCCTAATAGAATGCCTAAATTGATTTACTTATGGAACTTTAGGTTTTAATTGATTCAACATGTAAAATTTAGGGATATGAATTGATTTTCTTTCAGTTAAATATTAGTTACATAAATTCAAGTTTCCTATTTTTTTTAATTTTAATAATTATGAGAGTGAAAAATGAAACTATTAACCTTTAAAATGATAATTAGCTACGGATGGACTAAATTCAAGTTTCTCAACTATATTTTATAGGGACATGAGATTATTATTAAAACCGTGACTCAAGCATCTCTTGGCCAGATATGATGACACTTGTAGATTTATTTTAATATTTTTCAGAACTTAAATTATTAGTTTAAATCACTCAATTCCTTGAAGCAACCACCATTGACTTGTAGAGTCGTATAAATCAAAATATGATGACACCATGCCAAGAAAATTAAATAAATAGTCAATTCTAATACTTATTTATTTCCATATCAAACTACAAGTCCCAACAGAAATATATATTTTTATATATATAATGGGAAATTTCTAAAACATTTAAACCTTAATTAAAAAAAAGCATATAATTATCCAAAAATAGTTTTAAAATTTGGTACATTTACTTCAGGTTAAACTATCATCTTAGTTGTTGTAGTTTTCTTTTTTTTTAACCTGAAAACAGAGAAACTACATACTTGCCCCCCCCTTCAGATTTAGAGAGGACATCCTCCGGAAAGTCATCTTTCCAGACCTGAGAAGCTCCTGAAGAAGATGCCAAAGTAGCTAAGGCATGGGCTGTTTTGTTCTCCTCTCTATGAATTTTACAAAAAATAATGGAGTTTACAGACTGCACAAGATGGAGTACTTCTTCAATAAAGAAACTCACTTCGGTGAAGTCCATATCCTCCCCATGTAGTTTAGATTTGTACTTTCAAATGTCTAATTTTAGTCATTGTACTTTGGATTTCATTTTATTTTAGTATTTGTATTTTCAAATGTCCAATTTTGGTCTTTGTACTTCAATAAAGCTTAAAATTGGTCCCTACCATTAGTTTGAAGTTCAATTTTTTCAAAATTGGTTAAATAATAATAATAATTTTCATTCAAGAAAATACAAAATGTGAGCATATTTCTAAATTTTATAGAAAGAAGGCTAATGGAGATTAAATCTTTTTTTAAAAAAAGTTAACAATAAGCTAACAATATGCACCGATTTTAAGTTTTATTGAAAATATAAGGACTAAAATTGAACATTTAAAAGTATAAATGCTAAAATAGAATGAAACCAAAATATTGAGAATAATATAATATTTTAATTTTTTTTTTTAAACAGAGAGAAGTAATCATCTTCTTTCTTTTAAAACGTATTTTACAAGTTTGCTTCACCTTACAGAGCTTGGTACTTTGATTTTGGTCAAATAAATCTTTGAATTTTTTTTTCAGCATTTTTAGAGAGGAAATTTTACTTTTTTTAGTTTTGAAAAAAAATCATTTATGACCCTAAACTTGACATGTTGTATCAATTCTAACCATAAACTTTCAATTTCATCAATTTAAACATCAAACTTGAATAAGTGTATCAATTTACACTATCGGTTAAATTTTCGTTTCAATTTTCATTAGAAAAGTTTTCCGCAGATGTACAAAGTCATAGGTTGTTTTATAACATATACGTATTTGTTATTTTTTAAAAAAAATTGCTAAAAAAAATTGGAGTAGACTCGCCATAATGTTTTTCAATTTCAAGCATGACTTTTTTTCATCGACTTTTAGTAGAAACAAAACATATTTGCATCATATTTTTCCTCAATGGAGTACTCTCATTCTTGAATCGATCGTCAATATTGATTTTTTTAAAAAAATTTCGTCAGTCTCGAGCTCAATTTGTCCTCCATCCTTCGCAACGAACGTAAGGTTTGTGGAATTCACCTCGTCGGAATCTTTGTGCCCTTCCTCTCTAGCATTGATGTCACTTTAATTCTCCGTATGACTGTCGACGAGACCAACAAGGTTGGCTACGACCAGTTCATTGTGTTCATGGGCATCACTCTGTCCACCATTGCCTTCCATATTCTCTCACACATGTTAGTTGAGCTCAAACTCCTCACCACCGAAGTCGACGAAACCACCATCGTCGTTGCCGCCTTCAATGACATCACCACCTGGGTCTTCTTCACAATTGTCGTCGTTGGTATCGACACCAAAGGCGAGAGAAACACAAGAGTCCATTTGTTTTCGTGTGGGTTCGTGGTTTTCATGATGGTGGTGACCCAATCTGTGATGATTTAATTAGTTTTTGGTAAATTTTTTTAAAAAATAACAAACAAGCACATATCATAGACCAACACGTGGGTTTGGGCATGTGTGAGAAACCTTTTTAACAATGATTGAAACGAAAAATTAACCAACCGAGAGTGTAAATTGATACACTTATTCAAGTTTGATGTTTAAATTGATGAAATTGAAAGTTTATATTGAGGATCTCACATATGAAAGATGAAGAGTGACCTCACAATTTATAAGATATATGAGTTACTCCTCCCATTGTCAATTGATTTTGAGATGGAACCCCATGTAATCTTGATAGTTTAGGGTTAAAATTGATACAATTTGCCAAGTTTGAGTTTTAAATTGATGAAATAGAAAGTTTATGGTTAAAATTGACAAACCCACCAAGTTTAGGGTCAAAAATGATTTTTTTCCTTTAGTTTTCCTAGATATATAATCCATTATTTGATGGTTATAATTTGAGCTTAGAGTAAAATGGATCTCAACCTCACCAATCGTCTTAAATTTATGGCTTGTTTAAAAACTCAGACTTTTTCCTTATTTTTAACTCGACTCTAAACTTTAATATAGTTAGTTAACATAATCAACTAAATAAAAAATACTCATCCATTTGTCACATAAATATAAAATGTATAGTGTATGTAATATGGTAATGATTTGTAGCATTATAAATAGTTTGTGAGATTCGATCTAATCACATAATCAAATTGAAAACCAAGCAAATTTTAGAAATAAAAAATTTATAATATTTTTTGAAAATGAAAGAAAAGAAAAGAAAAGAAAAATGATATATGATTGATTGTCTGCACAATCTTGTCCATTGGCTTCATCTGACCATTCACACAAAACAAACTCATTGTCAAAAATAAAAGAAACAGGGATATGGATAGGGACATAAATAAAAGAAAATTAAAATTTAATAATAATAACATATGCATATAGTGTAAAATTCAAGTCAACTTTCAAGTTTGTGTCTATTTAGTTTTTAAGCTTTTCAGATTTGTGTCTATTTGGTTCCTAAACTTTTAAATTTATGTTTGTTTAGTCTTTGAACTTTAAACTAAATTTTCAATTTTGTGTCCAAGGTCATTGAATTTTCAATTGTGTGTCCAATAGGTCCTTAACCTATTCGACATTTTTTAAAATTCACAAACCTACTATACATAAAATTAAAAGTTTAGAGTCCTATTAGACATAAAATTCAGTTTTATATTTAATAGATTAGTTAATTTTTTTTAAATTTCAAATATGTCAGGACCTATTAAACACAAAGTTGAAAGTTTAGGGACCTATTAGACATTTTTTAGAGTTTAGGAACCAAATAGACACAGACCTGAAAATTTAGGGACTAAACTTGTAATTTAACCTTTCTAGTAGGACATACTAAGTAGGGGTATTTTTGTTTTTTTGCTATGATCAATGATGTGACATTTAAGTTTCATTGGGAAGCTATCTAAAACCTTTCCATTAGGCTTTTGGACAAATTATGAATTGAATTCCAGCTGCTATTACCAAATTTTAGACATGAGAAATCTCACATGACCTCCATGTGACAACGACGGTGAATTTGTAATTTAGGAGAAGAATGCAGCCTGCAAGACAAGAAAAATCTGGACATCAGTGTGGTGTAGGCCATATAGGCTCCGATACTTAAGTCAGAGAGATTTTTCAGAGAGGATTGGGAGCTCTAGGAGAGTTTAGGCGGCTGAAATGAGCTTACCCTACTCTCCCCTCAAGAGAGAGCTTAAATACCTTCCTCTCCTGGGTTTTTGTGGGATTTTCATCTCCTAATGGGAATGAAAAGACCGAACAGGGCTGGACCGGGACTACACAAGCCATAAGGACCAAGGAAAGGACCAATGAGTGGGCTCGCCATGTGGTCGGCCTCGGCCAGGCCAAAGCCGACCACAGGCTTGGGCTTTGGCCTAAGCTCTTTTCTTTGTCCTTTCGTGTCCTCGGCCAATTTTCTCTCAATTTCGGTCCATTTTGACTTCATATTGGGCTTCTTCCTTGTTTGACCTTTTATTGTAGCCTTTCATTCAACCTTTTCTTGCAGGTCCCATTTTATCCATAACATTAACCCTCACTCCCTAGTTAAGATTCAAGATTAGAAGTGTGTGAAATAATTGCGTGGAGCCTGACTTGGGAGTAGCCTATTTAATTTTTGAGTCATTTGTGACATTTCAAGGTCTACCTCGAATTCCCTATATTTATTATTATCTATCCCTATAGGGATATTTTGTCTTTCTAGAATGTTGGTTTCTCCGTTTTCTCGTAAGAATTTTAGGGTTCTGTGGCACTTTATTTTGCGTCTCAGATCATCTCCAGGATTGTTGTCCAACCCCATAGGAAATATTTTGGTCTTTCATGGTGGGTAAGATTCTCCTCTAGATAGTGTGTTCATCTACTCCTGGAGAAAATTTGGATCTGCTTTCTTAGAGTTTAAGACTCTCATTTGGATTCGCGATCGGTGCCGCTTTCTTGGAGATAATATGTAAATTTAAGGGCGTCCTTAAATTTAAATGGGACTGCCATTAAATCCCATAGGGACTATTTTGGACTTTCTGGCTGTATGATCGGTATGGAAACCCTAGAGATGGGGGTGAATAGGGTTTTTCTAAACTTTATAATTTTTTTTTATCAATGTGGGCCCAATTAAACAAATTAACACACTTTTTACAAACAAGTAATTTAAACAATAGTTCATGCAAATAATTCACCTTAAATTAAAAATAAAGAATTTACAAAAGCAAAATCAAACACCCTATTTAAATTATAATATCAAGAATGATAATAAATATGCAAAGAACAATTCTACCAATCAAAATAATCCAATATGAGCAATAACAACAAGAACACATTATAGCAATTAATTTCATACAATGAAATATAATAAAAAATTAATTTAAAAAATGAAATAAGATAGGAATAGAGAGATTTGACACTGAAAATTTTATAGTGATTCGGCACAACCTAACCTACTCCACTCCCCAAGCTCCTCTTGGGTATTTCACTAGAACAACCACCCTTTCTACGGCTTAAAGTCCAACTATTACAACGTTCCTTTTCTAAGAGCAAGAACAAACTCGATCATTTCCACAGTTCAGGATCAAATCATTACAAACTCTCTTTTTTGGGATCAAAAGAAACCCTTTACAAAAATTAGAAAATGAAAGAACAATCTCACTAACTCTTTCAAAAGAGTAGATGTACAAATTTAACTCTCACAAATCAACCCTCTCTATACAATAATTCTCTCTCCATAATAAGATGAAAAGAAAAATGAAAGCTTTGGAGAGAACAACAATGGAGACTTTTTGAGAATTTAGAGGATTGAAAGTTATAAAAACTTATTGTTATGAAAATTGGAGAAGAAGTGAGGAAAAAAATTAAGATTTAATTTGGGTCATTGGATTGATAAAAGAGAAATGAATGGTGGAGACTAAAAGAAAATAGAAATATAATAAATAAAAGAAATAATAATAATAATAATAATAATAATAACAAAAAAACAAAAGAAAGTGGGTTTGGTAAGTTGCTCTTTTTTTGTTTTGTTGTTTTGTTTTTTTTTAGTTTTTTTTAAATAAATAACCAAACAGTCATGGATTTGAAAAAAATAATAATTTTCTTTTCTTTTTTTGATTTATTTGAATGACCAAATGATCATATTGACTTTTGTTTAGTTTTGTGTTTTTTTTTTAAATTTAAATACCAAAAGTTATATATATATATATATATATATATATGTATATATATGATTTTCTTTTTTCTTTTATTTTAAAACAACCAAAAATCCACCACATGTCACTCCTCCAAAGGCTCCACGTGTCATCCTCTAATTGGTCCATAATGCTGATTCAGTCACCATGTCATTGCGTTGGGAATTTTTCGTTTAGATTTGTTTTGGCCACAACTTCTTTGTTTTGACTCCGATTTGAGTAATTCAAAAGGCGTTAGAATCGTTATTCCGAGATCTATGCTATAGACACTTCAAAATACTAAAATTATCAACAAAAAAAATCAGGTTTGTTATTATCAAAATATTAATTAATTAATTTGAGATTAAGGACCAAAAAGACAACACTGACCTCCCATGGAAGGGAATTTTGGTCATCTCGTAAGTATTTTATGACCAAATGTAGCTTCATTCAAAGTTGATACCATGAGAGGATAGGTGAAAATGGGCAACGGAGTGAAGAGTGGAGGAAAAATAATGATTCAGACATGTTTTACATGTGTCCAGCTTGCCTTGCCACACCAGTTTAGCCGAACCGGTCTGGCCGAGGTCGAGGCATGCCTAACGCCCACTGCTGTGCACAGGCTTTGGCACGTTTGGTGTGCGCTAGCAAGCCTGCCATGTGCAGGGGCTAGTCGGCGTCGACCACACCCTTTTTCTTTTTTTTTTTTTAATTCGAATTCAAATTTTGAATTCGAAACCAACATTTCCCTCCAAATTCTCCTCATCCTTCTCCTATAAATAGGGAGCCAATTTCTTCATTTCTTCACACCATCTTCTTCATCTTCTTTCTCCTCTCTTAAGGTATCTTGTTGCTCTTCTATTCTTCTATCTTCTTTTCTTTATTACTTATTGATATGGTTAGTGAATGTTCTGCCACTTTTCCTGAGGTCGAGGGATCTTCTTTTGATGTTGAGTCTCTTAGTACAAGTTATTATGAGGCTTATTCATCTTCTGATCATGCTTTTAGTGAACCTTCTGTATATTCTGAGGTTATATCATCCTTGATGACCGAGGCTCATCTTGAGCAATTGCGGTACAAGTATGATATTATTTTCGATGTACAACAAAGGGTTCCTGGGCCCGATGATCGTATTGATGATCCTCCTCAAGGAGAAGTTTCCTTTTACTCTGCATGTTTCGTTTTGGAGTTTGTCTTCCCTTGCCTTTATTTTTACAAAGTTTTTTAATGTTGGTTAGGTTGGCTCCTGCCCAGCTTGTCCTGAACAATTAGAGTTATCTCATAGGCTGTTATGTATTATGGACAATATATGGCGATGGGAGTTCGCTCACACCACTATTTTCATGTCTCTTTACATTTTAAGTCATAATCCCTCCTTTGGTTGCTTCTTTTATTATTTGAGCTCCTCTTGTGGTAAACTAATTAATGGACCAAGTTTGGTTCATAGATGGAAGAATAGTTGGTTTATTGTGAATGGAAATTGGTTAGCATGTGAGCCCTAAAATTCTATTTATGCAGTTTCCATGAAGTTTGGGGATTATGGTGAGTTACTCTCTTTATTCTTCCTTTCTTTTTGGAAACTGCTTTCATGAACATTTATCTAACGATACTATATTTTTTCCTTTTCAATTTTCACTGAGTTCCATTGTTCTCCTACTGCTCGAGCATTTGTAAGAGCGATAAGGAGTTTGGAAGCTCTAGCTCTTCTTGATCTTTCCCTCGTTAGTCAAGGGAAGTTAATCAGAATAGCTTTGTTCCACCTTCTCTTCTGGAAGGTTGGATTTAACTTCGAATTCTTCTTTGATTTTCATGCTGGAAAGAGCTCGACCTCGGCCCCTCTATTTCAACTTCTGATTCATGTGTTTTTTATAACTCACAGTTTTGTCACTTATATTTTTCAGATATGCCTCCACGATCTGCTTCATTGTTTGAAGTTCAAAGACAGAAAATGAAGAAGAAAGCCACTGCAGGAGCTGGGTCCTCGAGGGCTGGTGGATCTAACCCATGTGTGGGAGGTGCTTCAACCTTGAGACTCCTAATGTCCCTTCTCGACCTTCTAGTGTTAGTACTCATCGTACGAGAAGGAACATTCCTTCCTTTCCTGAGGATGAGATTCCTTCTGAACTCCCAACTTGTTGGGATTTATGCCCTAAAGCCTCGTAATTAATAATTTATTTAATAATTAATAATTATTTTGATTATTTTATTTGCAATATAATATTATCCATTATATGAAAAATCCAAGGTTATTAGTGTAATCTTGAACAGTATGTGGTTGACATACGAGAGGATCATGTTCAAGAAATAACCTAAAGGGTCATAGTATATGGATAAGGTTGGGTGCCTTATCTTGGTAACACTATTGATACGACCCACTTTGTAATAGTTACAAATGATTTGATCAAAATCATTCATGTGGAGACATGTGAGTGGGGGTATCTTATACAATGAGTTTGTATAAGACTGGACCACGAAATATTTAATCTCTCTTTATAAATCCGTTAATTGAGAAGATTAATATTTCATCAGGATGATCATACGCGACTCGATCTTAATCTTGAGTGAGTTATGAACTCCTGCCTATGAGGGCCTGTCCTTTGATTTGCATGGGTGAGAGTGGCTTTTGTAGCCGATTCAATATGCCTACCATTTTGGGGACTTGAGCAAATAGGGAGCTGGGAACATAATCTCACAAGATGGAATTCACTGCTTCCCATATAGGGTAAGTAGATGAGTAGTTCCCTTAAGTGCTGATTTCGGGACTTGAACAATGGGGCCCCACCCTCTCATTGGCTCGAGAGGGACTTAGTTTATAATTAGATTATAAACATATTGTTCATTAGAGGATTAGTGGTACTTAAGGTGCAAGATGTAATTATAGGGGTAAAACGGACTTTTGACCTAGCTATAATTACGAACAACTCGTGAAAGATCGACTTGTATGTAATGATTATATCTATGGACACAACTTGTCCTACAGTGCATAAGAGTGCAACTCTAGGTCTATAGTGGAGTAACCTATAGTTAATGAATGAAAATTAATTAATTAAAGAGTTTAATTAATTAATTTTGTATCATTGGAACTTATAATCTGTAGGTCCATAAGGTCCCCTTGCTAGCTCATAGTAACACTAAAAAATCAATTTAGTTGAAAGAAAAAATTTGAAATGTTCAAATTAATATTTAATTTGAAGTGTTCAAATTAATATTTAATATATTAGATATATTAAATATAAAAGAGGAAAATATGTTTATTGTATTTGATACATTAAATATTAAAATAATTAATATATATTTGATATATTAAATAAAAGATATTTATAGAATTTGAATAAGATTCAAATAAATAAATATCGTAGGAGATTTGAATGAGATTCAAATAAATATAAGATATATTTTAATATATTAGATATTAAAATATAATATTTTAATTATGGCAAAGATTTTCCCTTGGTCTCTATAAATAGGACCATTGGGTTGAGCCATTATACACAACACACATCTCCTCAATAGAGAGAATTAGAGAATTCTCTCTAGACCTCTTCCTCTCCAATCCCTTGGGGATTTTCTTTCAAGAGGCTCCCACAAGCCTTGGTCCTGTGTTCGAGTCATAGTTAGGAAGACTTTGTGGAAAAGATAAAGATCCGCTAGAATATTCTCCATAATATTATTTTCAAGGTATTTATTGCTTAACCTTTGTATTTTAGTTTAATTCTAAATAAATCAAAGACGATTTCTATGCTTCTGTTGTGGGTTTAATTCGATTATTCCCTTCAATAACTTTCACCCTCCCTTAAGATTATTCTACAATGAGTAATGAGATTGACCTCATGGGGTGAAGTTTTGAACTCTAGAGGGGAGGTTGTCATGATCATCCCCCGGGCTTCAGAATGGAAGATCCTAGGGAGGCCTTTGCTCAGGGAGTTCGTGAATTATGTCATGTAAGTCTTATTCTTTAACTGTCTTCTTCTTATTCTTTATTTGTCTCTTCCACAACTTACTTTCTCATTGTTTTTCTTTAGGTTTTTGGTCAGCTCTCAATGTCTGCAATGAGCATGGCTGAGAAAATCTCTTCTCTCCAATAGACTAGTGTTCCTAGGGAAGAGTTAGTCCAGACTAAAACTAGTTTGACTCAGGCCAACCGTCTCTTAGCATAAGTAAGGATAGAGCTTGAGTCCACGAGGATTGAACTTCGTTCAACTCCTTCCTAGTTGGATGAAGCTAGAGTCCACCTGACCAATGCTGAGTATTTGTTGAAGAATTTAAGAAGACGGAAGCATATACTACGATGCAAAATGAAATCTTTGACGGTGGATTCAACTGGGCTGTCAAACGTTTCGCAAAGCATCACAAAGATATAAACTGTTCGAGAGGACTTCGCTTCCTTTAAGAAAGATCTCTATGCCTTCCCAGATTCAAATGTCTCTAATGGTAGTGGAGGAGTGGATATGAATGAGGGCTAGTCTTCTTAAGTAATTTATATCTTGTATTTTGTATGTCCCCTTTATCTTTAAGTCTTGTTGTAAGATTTCTTCTTTTTATCTAATGAAAGTTCATTTTCTATTTATTTTCCTTGCTTCTCTTTAATGAACTTTACTTTAAAGAGGTAAACTCCAATAAACAAAATGACTTGAGCCTTATAAGATAAATTGACAAAGCGGTCCCTCATTCATGAACTCAAACCACAAATCCAAAGAAATCATTGAAGGAATTAAACTAAAAATTAAGGTTAAGCAAACTTACTTTCAGTAAATATGGAGATATTTCTAGCAATTCTTTATCTCTTCCATAAAATCTTCCTAGGTATGACTCGAACATAGGACCAAGGCTTGTGGGAGCTTTTTAAAAGAAAATCCACAAGAGATTGGAGAGGAAGAGGTCTAGAGAGAATTCTCTAATCCTCTATTGAGGAGATATGTGTTGTGTTTAATGGCTCAACCCAATGGTCCTATTTATAGAGATCAAGGGAAAATCTTTGCCATAATTAAAATATTATATTTTAATATCTAATATATTAAAATATATCTTATATTTATTTGAATCTCATTCAAATCTCCTATGATATTTATTTATTTGAATCTTATTCAAATCTCCTATGATATTTATTTATTTGAATCTGATTCAAATTCTATAAATATCTTTTATTTAATGTATCTAATATACATTAATTATTCAAATTTTTCTTTCAACTAAATTAATCTTTTAGTATTACTATGAGCTAGCAAGTGGAACTTATGGACCTACAGATTATAAGCTCCAATTATATAAAATCAATTAATTAAACTCTTTAATTAATTAATCTTCATTCATTAACTATAGGTCACTCTACTATAGACCTAGAGTTGCACTCTTATGCACTGTAGGACAAGCTGTGTCCATAGATATAATCATTACATACAAGTCGATCCTTCACGAGTTGTTTATAATTACAATTGGGTCAAAAGTCCGTTATACCTCTATAATTACATCTTGCACCTTAAGTACCAATAATCTTCTAATGAACAGTCTGTTTATAATCTAATTATAAACTAAGTCCCTCTCGAGCCAGTGAGAGGGTGGGGCCCCATTGTTCATGTCCCAAAATCAGCACTTAAGGGAACTACTCATCTACTTACCCTATATGAGAAAGAATGAATTCCATCTTGTGAGATTATGTTCCCAGCTCCCTATTTGGTCAAGTCTCCAAAATGGTAGATATATTGAATCGGCTACAAAAACCACTCTCACCCATGCAAATCAAAGGACAAGCCCTCACAGACAGGAGTTCATAACTCACTCAAGATTAAGATCGAGTCGCATACGATCATCTCGATGAAATATTAATCTTCTTAATTAACGGATTTGTAAAAAGATATTAAATATTTCGTGGTCCAGTCTTACACAAACTCATTATATAAGATACCCCCACTCTCATGTCTCCACATGAATGATTTTGATCAAATCATTTGTAACTATTACAAAGTGGGTCGAATCAATAGTGTTGCCAAGATAAGACACCCAACCTTTATCCATATACTATGACCCTTTAGGTTATTTCTTGAGCATGATCCTCCCGTATGTCAACCACATACTGTTCAAGATTACACTAATAACCTTGGATTTTTCATATAATGGATAATATTATATTGCAAATAAAATAATCAAAATTATTATTAATTATTAAATAAATCATTAATTACGAGGCTTTATGGCATAAATCCCAACAATCACTTACTTGCAATGTGCTCAGCCTCGACCTCTATGGGATTATTGGTTTTTTCAACTCGTTTTATGTAGCTTCTACCTTTTGTTTAACAGAGAGACATATCTCCTTGGTAGCTTTTTTTCCTTTTGTTTAATAGGGAGACATATCCATTTAGTAACCCCCTACTCAAGTAGGAGTTTTGGTTGAAGTCATGCTTGAGTGACATAATTTGTAGCTTGAAAAAGAGAATTTTATTGCTAATAAAATTTGAATCTTACATGAATTTGCTAGAGTTAATGAAAGCTAACTTAACTTAAAGGAAAGATATACAAAAAGGAGCCCCTAGAGATCCATTGGGGTGTGGTCGACCTCGGCCTTTCCAGGGTATGCTTCTTGCTCGTTGCTTGATCTTTTAATTTCTTTGAGTGCAGTGAAGTAACACTCCCTTGAAGTTTTTTGCTCCCATTTCACTATTCTTAATCCATTTAAAGTAGGAAATTTTAGTGACTGATGATAGGCAGAAACCATTGCTTTCAGTTGATGGAGTGTAGGTCTTCCTAGTATGGCATTATAGGTTGATGTGCACTCTACTACCAAGAAGTCAATCATCTTAGTAGTTGTATTCAGTTCATCCCCAAAGGTGACAAGAATTACAGGCTGATGTGCACTCTACTACCAAAAAGTCAATCATCTTAGTAGTTGTATTCAGTCCATCTCCAAAAGTGATAGAAAGTTTGATGCTACCTTCTGGAGTTACTATTTCTCCCCTAAATCCGTCTAAGGGAGTCAGGTTCTCCTTTAGTAGTTTTTTATCTAACCTTATTGCTTTGAAGGCAGTTATAGATAAAACATCAGGTGAACTTCCTCTATCTATGAGAACCCTGTGAACTTTCACATTGGCTATAGTTAAAGTTACAACCAAAGCATCAAATGGATGATTCTAGCTTCAGCCTTAATGAATTCTAGGGTTTGGTTCATAGTTTTAGAATGGATTGAATACATGCCTTGATAATATGGGTCATGTCTAGCCTCACGAGCAATTGCTTTTCATTTTTTGCTTAACTCACCCCTTACTAGTCCTCCAAATATAGTCTTGATCTCACGTGGGGGTGATTCATCTAGTGGGCCTCGGCCATCTTTGGTCGGCCTCAACCTAGAGTCATCCCTAACGTATTCCTTCAAATACCCTTCTTTGATTAAGGTTTCGATCTCATCTCGTAGTTGATAACAGTGGTGAGTTGCATGGTCATGATCTCTATAAAAGAAACAATCTTTGTCTTTCTCTATTTTTCTATAAATAGTCCTCATTTTGTCAGGAAACTTCACCAAATTCAAATGGTGAATTTCCATCAAGATTGTCTCAAGAAGGAGGATCGTGGAGTTGTACCTCTCAAATCGTTGGCCGGAGATGCCTTTAGGGTCTGGTCGGCCTCAACCACTTTCCTCGGCCTTCCTCCTTTTTGATATGGAAAAGTGATTTTTCTTGCACCTTTTCGTATCCTTCATGTTTGCTGCTTCTTTCATGATTAGACGTGACTTCCTTTTACCATATCAACTCTTTAGGCTCATATACTTTTGAGCCTTGGTTGTGAACTCAACATAAGAGGTTGGTTCTCTTTTGTTTGCTGATTGACCTGAGCAACCCTTTGTCTCGTAAACCTACAACGATGGCGATTAGGGTGGTGGTGTTTGTAAATCCTTTTACTTGTAGGTTTCCCTATCGTGAGACATAATCGCATAAGGTTTACTTTGGCACTTGCTTTATGGTGAGCAAGTGCATTTGAGGCGAACGTTGATCTCAGCCTCCTAGGAACTGTGTTACGAAAGCTCTTGCCAACTCTTTGAAAATTTTGATGGATTTCCTTTTCAGCTTCCCGTACCATTCTCTTCCTAGTCCTGTTAGGGTAGACGAGAATGCCCTACATTTGATTAACTCTGAAACTACATGAAGTTCCATCTGCGCTCGGTAAGTGTCAAGGTGTTCAACAGGATCAGTATTGCCATTGTATAGGGTGATGGACAGAACCTTGAACTTTTTAAGGACTTTCTCTTTCATGATCTCATTAGTGAAAGGAGGATCAACTTGCTCGATAAGAGTCTCTAGATCCCACCTTTCGATCTCACGAATGTTGAGAACATTCTCTTGAAGGTTTCTAAATTTCTGTTGAATTCTTAGGATGTCGGCTTTCTAGGGAGGACTTTGATCTGAGCTTCGCTCTCATTTTGATAAGAATGAACACTTTATCTCGCAACGGATCCATTGGATCGTCTTTGGTTTTACTTAGAATTAAACAAAAACTAAGGTTAAGCAATAAATACATTTATATATTATGGAGATATTTCTGGTGGGTCTTTAATCTTCTTGCTCCAACTCCAACGAGGTTGAAACTCGAATTCTATAAAGCCTACTTGCTATGACTCGAACACATGACCAAGGCTTATGGGAGTCTCTTGAAAGAAAATCTATAAGGGATTGGAGAGGAAAAGATCTAGAGAGAATTCTCTAATTCTCTATTGTGGAGATGTGTGCTATAATGGCTCAACCCAAAGTCCTATTTATAGAGACTTGGGGAAAATCTTTGCCATAATTAAATAATATATATTTTAATATCTAATATATTAAAATACATATATTTAATCTATTTGAATCTTATTCAAATCTTTTAAATTCTCCTACGATATTTATATTTGAATTTTATTCAAATTTTATAAATATATTTTCTTTAATATATCTAAGATACATTAATTATTTTAATATTTAATGTATCAAATACAATAATATATTTTTCTCTTTTATATTTAATATATTAAATATTAATTTGAACACTTCAAATTAAATATTAATTTGAACATTTCAAATTTTTCTTTCAACTAAATTGATCTTTTAGTGTTACTATGAGGACCTTATGGATCTACATATTATAAGCTCCAATGATACAAAAATACATAATTAAACTATTTAATTAATCAATTTTCATTCATTAACTTTAGGTCACTCCACAATACACCTAGAGTTGCACTCTTATGCACTGTAGGACAAGTTGTGTCCATGGATATAACCATTACATGAGTCGATCCTTCACGAGTTGTTCATAATTACAGTTGGGTCAAAAGTTCGTTTTATCCTTATAATTATATTTTTCACCTTAAGTACAACTGATCATCTAATGAACAATTTGTTTATGATCCAATCATAAATTAAGTCATTCTCAGGCCAGTGAGAGATTGGGGCCCCATTATTCAAGTCCTGAAATCAGCACTTAAGAAAACTACTCATCTACTTACCGTATATGAGAATGAATGAATTCTATCTTGTAAGATTATGTTCTCAACTCTCTATTTAGTCAAGTCCCCTAAATGGTAGGTTTATTGAATCGGCTACAAAAGTCACTCTCAAAGGACAAGCCTTCACAGGCAGGAGTTCATAACTCATTCAGGATTAAAATCGAATCGCATATGATCATCCTAATGAAATAGTAATCATCTCAATTAACGAATTTATAAATAGAGATTAAATCTTCTCAACTTTTGTTCACATGATAGGCCAGACTTTTGATTTAACTTTAGAAAAATTCTTTAGTGTTATTGGGTCATACAAGCAAGTCTAGTATTAGTAGTGTAGAGGTAAGTTTGGTAGTGATTTCCATAGATAAGAGGGAAATAGAAATGAGCAAGAAAGTCAAGAAATGCAAGTGGCAAAGTGCAATAATGGCAAAAGCATTTTGTGGTTTGTGAAGGACTGGTCTTTAATTTATTTGGAAAAGGAGTTCATAGATTGCCCCATGGTTGACGGTTTAGGTCAATGAGTAGATTTCTAGTGAACCTCTCTTTGGATGTGTTACTCATGGTTCAAGGTTGCTAGATTGTTTTCTATTAGGATATTTCTTTTTGAAGTTTTCACTATTAATTTTGTCTTGATCGCCAAGTTGAACTTCTATTTGGCATTATATATTTGTAGTTCGAATCTCTCATGAAGTGGATAGGTTTACACTTTTTACACTTTGTCGAGTTGTATTTTTAGTTTAGCTGGTTTTCTTTTAATGATTTTTTAATTAAAAAATTTTCCTTTAAAAATTGATTTCCTATATAAAAAGGCTAAAATTACAAATTAAATCTTTATGGTTTGAGCCTAGTTTCGATTTGGTCGTCATAGTTTTATAAGTTTCAATTTAGTCCCTATGATTTAGGCTTAATTTCAATTTGGTTCTTATGGCTTGGTTAAACCATATAAATCCTCTCTAAACTATCTTTTATCCATTTGAAAAATCCACTCATTTCTTTATATTTTTTACTTAACCCTATACCCTAACACTCACAATTAAACATAGTTATCCAAATGGAAACCATCAGCACACTATCATGTGAACAAAAGTTTCTAACATTGTAATGGTGGGGACCAATGTAACAATGGATTGAATTGTAGGAACTAAATTGAAATTTTAAAATAACTATTCCCTATCCAAGGGAACCAAATTTATAATTTAACAAAAGAAGAAAACACCTTTTCCTCCAAATTTAAATAAGTAATGAATAATCTCATATCCAAATTTGAATCACAAGAGAAATATATATAAGATTCGAACTTCTGACCTTTTGGTTGATAATATATATGTATTAACCAATTAAGCTATACTCAGGTTGGCAATCACAAGTAAAATATTAATCGGTAGAAAAACATTGTTTTAAGAATATTACGTAACATACAAGGGTGTGAGTTTTTCTTTAATTTTTTTTTTAGTATCAAGGGTGGAAATTCAAATTTACGACCTCTTAGGAGAATAATAGATACCTAGACTTAGCTTGAAATTATTGTAGCTTTTAAAATAATTTATGGCAACTGTGCTTTTAGAAAAATTAGTTGTAATATGAAGTAAATTAGTGTTTGGTAAATTTAAGTTTAAACTTGAACAAGTAGGTTACACTGTTTGGTAAATGAATACTCAAATGTTGAGTTTTAGCTTAATGATTGAAATAAGCATACTATCAAAATTTGCATAATTTTCTTGTTGATAATTTATAATTTTTTAAAATATTATATGCTTTCAATTTAAATTCATATTTTGTTTGCTTTAAATTATTTGTTAAGTAGGAAGAGAAATAGTTCTAATTATAAAAATTATATATGGTATTTTTTTTTTTTTTTGAAAAATAATAGTTGCATTCAACTAATCAATTTGAAAAATTAGCATATAGAATTTGATTGTGTGAGAAGATACTAGATCTATAAAACCATTATTAATTTTTTAAAGGATAAATTTTAAATTTTAAAATCTATTAAGAAGTGACATTTGATTATACGAGAATCTACTTTTAAAATAAAACAAATTTTGAAAAGTGTGTACTGAATGAACATGTATTTTAAAAGGTGATTTTAAAATATTCTTTAACAATCAGTTTTGTTAAACACAAAAAGCAGATAAAATTATTTTATAATCACTTTTAATACTCTCAGAATCAATCCCAAAAGCAACCATACTCATCTAATGTACAAAAATATTGATAAATAGGGTTTCTATAGAAATAAGGCTAAATTTATTATAAAAAAAATACTCAAAACTTTGCCATTTGTTTAAAAATACTCCTATTCTTTCAAACGTTTCAATATTACCATTGACCTTACATAAACATTTCAAAACTACCTTTAAAGTAGAAATCCTTTAGAATGTTAGATAAAAAGTTAACATGTCGGTGATTTTGAAAAAAAACGACGTGGTTGTGACTAGAATGTTGAAGTCTAAAAAAAGTCGACTTTTTATCCAACATTCTAACGGTTTTTGTACTTGAATAGTAGTTTTAAAATGTTTATTAAACAGTCAAGGATAATATTGCAGCTTTTAAAAAAATATGAATATTTTTAAGATAAAGACAAAGCTAAGGGATATTTTTTATAATTAAACCTTGAAATATTAACTAAAGGTCTAAAAAAAATTGATTCAACTTAAATGAAAAGAAATCATTTTAAATTTGATAATATCATTTTAAATTTAATAATATTTTCTTTAACATAGCATGAAAATAAATAAAAGATAAGGAAATTTCCAAATTCCAATGTATAAGGATAAGACTTTGCCTTTATCACCAGAATCGGAATTCAACCCGCAACACATCGACCGACACATGTCAGTTTCTGAAAAAACAAAACAACGGAAAGAGTAACCTAGTCGGCGAAGTCGCATCAAATGTACATCAAATTCAAAATGAATATATTTAAATTGATAAAAGTATATATTCTTGATAAAAAAAAAAAAGTTGGTTAAATTACATATTTAGGGGCTGTTTGGGACAAGAATTATAATAATCCGTGGAGTACTCTACACCCCAAATGCAGACTATTATAACCCCAGACTAAACAACTCTGCATTTTAAACAATATTATATTATTTCACAGACTATTATAACCCACAGACTATTATAACACATGTTATTATAATCCACTCAGTGCCCCAAACTGCCCCTTAGTCTCTGAACGTTGAGGTTTGTATTTACTTAGTCCTTAAACTTTCAAAATTAAAAATTTAGTCCTTGGACTTTCGAATTTTTTAAAATTCACTGGTCTAATAGACACAAAATTGAAATTTTAGAGTTCCATTATACATAAATTTCAATTTTATATCTATTAGATCAATTAATTTTTAAAACTTTTGAATTTGACGGGGACCTATTAGACATAAAATTAAGAGTTCAGGGACCTATTAGACACAAAATTGAAAGTATATGGACCTATTAGAAACTTTTGAAAGTTTATGGACCAAATAGACACAAACCTCAAAGTTCATGGACTAAACTTGTAATTGAACCAAAAAAGTTTAAGGTTTAAACTGATAGACTATTAAAGCATGTATTCTCGATGAAGAAGTTAGATGTTCAAATTGATTGATAAAGTCAATGATAAAAATTGTTAAATACGAAATTAAAATTTAAGAACCTATCAATATAAGATAACAAATAGATACAACCTTATAAGTTTTGAAGTTTATTAGAAAATTTTTAAAGTATAGAGATTAAATAGATACAATTCTAAAAATTCAAATCTTGTTTGATAACCATTTTTTTTTTTAGTTTTTTTTTTTTAATTAAGCACATTAATACTCCTCTCTTTCTTTCTTTTTTTAATAACAACACTCCTCTATTTTTATTCATAGGTTTCTTTGTATTTTTATCTAATTTTTTTAATGTTTTCTAAATCAAAGTCAATTGAAAATTAAATAAAGTATTTTAAAAAAAATTATTTTTTATTTTTAAAATTTGGATGAAAATTCAAATATCTTTCTAAGAAACGTAAAAGAAAGGATACACGCAAGAATAGAAATTAAAAATGACATGGTTATCTAATGGGGCATCATGAATCATATTTTTAATTTAACTGAGGTATAGATATAAAAATAAAATAGTTGTGATTTTTATGAAAATATATAGATAGATAGATAGATCAAGGAAAAAAATCAATTTGTACCTCTAAACTTTGGAGTTGTATCAATTAAAACCCTAAACTAAAAATTGTGTCAGTTTAAACCCTAAACTTTCATAAATGTATCAATTTACACCCTTCATTAGGGTTCCATTTAAAAAACATTAGTTCACATGTGTGCAAACTTATAATTTGTAACAATTAAATTCATGAACTTTTATAATTGAATCAATTTAGACCCTTCATTAATTTGAAAATCATCCATGCATCAATTCTAACACGTGTGTAGACTTCTGAAAAATTTAAACCCTCAATTTGAAAAACGTTCATGCATTTGAAACGAATGGTCTAGATTAATTCACTTATGAAAGTTCAAGAGTTTAATTGACACAATTATAAGCCTGCATACGTGTTAACTAATATTTTCAAACGAAATCTAACAAATGGTGTAAATTGATACACTTATAAAAGTTGGTTTAAATTGATACAATTTTTAGTTTAGTATTTTAATTGATACAACACCCAAAATTTAAAGGTATAAATCAATTTTTTTTCTCTTGAATCAATTATAAAGTTTTTTTTTTTTTTTTTTTTGGAATAAGAATAAATTATAAAGGACTAAAAAAGAACCTTTTTCTTTTTTCAGGATTGAAAAGAAGATTGATGTCATTGATAGGAAATTGAGTTGTATGGGAAAGTAGTGGGCTACAAATATGAACAAAAAATTGCCTCTTTGACTTTTTTGGTAACATTGTTGGACTTTGAGTTTTGATTACCTTTTTAATTTATTTAACAAACAAAGAAAATTATATTTTAATATTAGACAGTGATGGATAGCATCTTTCAAGGATGAATTACTAAAATATGTTTATACAAATATTTAAACGTTGAATTCCTTTTTTTCTTTTTTTGAGTTCGTTGAATTCCTATTTTTATATTTATTAAAAAAATTAATTTCTATGCATTAGTCTTTAATAATCATTAACTCTTTAATAATCATTAACTCTTTCTATAGAGTTGACTTTTTAAAATAATTAACTCTGTCAATTTTTCTATTACCACTAGAGCAGTTTTTTGGAGAGCAAGGATTTATGATCTCATAAAAATAATACATGAACCATTGTGCACAAAACATTAAGTGCAAGAGTAACTTTAGCAATTTACTCTTTTTAATCCAACTCATTTGATTTGGTAGACAAATTCATCTAAATTAATAAATTTATTGTTTGAAATAATTTTAGAAAATCTCTTAAAAACCTATTAAATAAATAATTGCACAACTTTGACAGGTACATAAAAAGAAAAAGGAAAACATACCTCCCAATACAAATGAAGGAATGGAATTTCAATCTAATTTAGCATATCATACAACCCATTGAATAAATATTGTAAAAATATTAATATTGATGAATATTTTAGAGATATTATAAAACTCCCATGAAATTCTAAAACCGATTGGATGATTTAGAAAATAAAAAAGTTAACACTTCTTATGGGTACTTCTCTATATTTACATTGTTGATATTTATTAAACAAGAAACTTCTACTCATATCAACATCCAAATAAAAAAAAAAAAAAATTGTTGTCACTAACGATTTAAATCCAACAAACTCTTCAAAATTCATGGGATTCTTTTTTTTTTTTTTTTCTGCTTTCCACATTCTTTCCACGGTCTTCTGCCTGATTCCTTTTTAATTGCCCTATTCATTCATTTTTTCTCAACGAAAGCTTGGTTCCTCATCAAGAAATTACGGTTTTAGAATCTGTTGATTCCAAAAGCATCCTTCATTAATTTTGGGACAAGAAAGTTGACTTGTCATTATCAACCATGTGGATGTAAGTGCAACCTCTTCAAGCATCAACTATACCTAACTAAGTTAAAGATGTAGTGTTCATATATTTTATAAATGTGAAATATAAAAGCATCTAGTGGGACATAAAGTGTTCCGTACGCATTCAAAATTTTGACAATTCAAAGGTTTTGATCATGAAAAGAACCATCCTCTTTCTTGTTTTCATTCAACTAAATAATGTGTAGTAAACCAGAAGTTGTGTACTTTTGACAATAAGATGACAGCTTACAGATCTAAAATGCCTTGCCCCTGTTGTAAGCTTTTGCTTGTTATTCCTTCCACATGCTTGCAGGAGATTGACTTGACTCTTAACTCTCTTATTTTCTGCACAAGGAAAAGTTTGTAACAACATTGGTTAGTGTTTATCAATTCTAACTACTTGCGCCGTGCTGTTTGGGTTTGAATATAGTTGCAGAAACCAACAGAAAGTAGACATCAAAATAGACTTTGAAGACAGCAGTGATGAAAAAGGAGAAAGGGTGATAGCAAGACAGATCACCTATGAAACTTGTTATTGATAATCGTTCCATAGTCTACATCTCCTTATCATGATTCTATGACATGCATATTTATCTAATCTAGTGTTCAAGGATTAAGCCCAAGTCATCTACCAACACAACTAACATAAAAAATGTACCATCGACCAAGAGGTCGGAGGTTCAAATCTCCCACCCCACGCATTCTAAAAAAAAAAAAAAAAAAAAAAGCCTGAGTCGTCGACAAGAAGGGGGGTTGTAAATGAAAAAATAGACCAAAGTTAATCATAGGTTAAATTACAAGTTTAGTTCATAAACCTTTTAGATTTGTGTCAAACAAGGCACCGAACTTTAAAAAGTGTCTAATAGGTCTATGAACTTTAAAAGGTTTCTAATAAATCTAACTTTCAATTTTGCATCTAATAAGTACCTGAATTTTCAATTTTGTATCTAATAGGTCCTTAACCTATTTGACATTTTAAAAAACCCACGAACTTATTGGACACAAAATTAAAAGTAATGTCCTATTAGACACAAAATTCAATTTTATATCAAATAGATTCATTAATTTTAAAAAATGTTGAATATGTCAAAGACCTATTAGACACAAATTTGAAAGTTCAAAGATCTATTTGATATTTTTAAATTTCAGAGACCTATTAAACGCAAAGTTGAAAGTTTAGAGACCTAATAGAAATAACCATGAAAGTTCAGGGACTAAACTTGTAATTTAATCTTAATCATATGATTGTATGGGAAAAAAGAGCTGCATTACATTAACAAAAGCAACAATAACAAAGCCTCTGCTAGATTCTTACATCAATTCTTGGCCTTGATAGAGTTGTTTTCCTTAATCCTTGCTCGATTATCCAATTTAACAAAGCGTTTGAGATCATCGTAGGGAAGGGTTTCGACATTCTTCCTTCGTAATTCACTCAAAGCTGGATGTTTATCAATCAAACACCACAGCCAATCAGGGTAGTCTAAGTCTGCCATGATTTTTGGATCTGCACCTTCCTTGAGAATATTGGCACCAACTACAGTAGTAGACTTGACCTCTTTACTAAGAATTGATGCTTTAGGAGCATCAGCAGCCGCACCCCCTTTAGAGCCCTTCTTTGATTTGCCTCCAGCAGCAAATGTTCGCACAATTGTCAGTTTTATTAGATCTTTAGTATTGACAAGGCTGCTTCTAAACAATCTAATTTGACTCATAGCCATTTTTTCTTCTGCAACACATATATCATTATCATGAAACAGTCACATTCACTAATTTTTCAAAATGAACTTGTAATAATTAGTTCATTAATTCTGACAAACTAACTCACAAGACAATGTGTTAGGTGCTGAAACTCCTACTTTAACAGCTTAAACTAGGATCTAATAATGATTTAAGATAAGTGATGGAAACAAACAGTAAAAAGAACTTTATCATTCAGAATCAGCTTGTTTACAAATGAAGACTAGTATTTATACTAGTTTGTACTAACTAACATTAGTCTACAAGGGCTATTTTTCTATCTATTAGCCTTCATCGGATAGTTTAACAAATTAAAGGGATTTAACTCTTAAACCCCTGTATCAATAAGTATTAGAATAGAAGGTTCAATGTTTAGAATTTTTGGAACGTTATCTTTCTTCTATATCATATTAATAGTTTGTACTAACTAACATTAGTCTACAAGGGCTATTTTTCTATCTATTAGCCTTCAACGGATAGTTTAACAAATTAAAGGGATTTAACTCTTAAACCCCTGCATCAATAAGTATTAGAATAGAAGGTTCAATGTTTAGAATTTTTGGAACGTTATCTTTCTTCTATATCATATTAATAGCCTACAATTTTGGCATGGTAAATCAAACATATATTCAAACGTAAAGGGGAGTTTGAGAATCTCTAGCCTAATAACTCAAGCTTTTGGAGTCTAACGGTGATTATCATTAGGAAAATCAAAACATGTTTTATCTTCAACTAATGCCTAGAACCAAAAAGAAATTTAACCTAAAAATTCCACTAAGAAATTCACCTTGAAAAGAAAAAATGAACCAACATTACGCCAATTAGTTGAAGTCTGATAACATTATTAATGTGCAACCAAGATATCTGCGTCCGAACAATTTCAAATACAAGGAAGTTGTGGCAACACATCAAAAGAACAACCATCTAAGTCCAAATTAGCTAGTGAACAACTGAAGTTCACGAACATAAAATAGCAGTCTCACATGTTCAGGAAACAAAGATGCACTTCGCATCAGAAAAGCATCCAAATTATACTTCTACCAACCTAGAACGCATTAGTTAAGATTGAATTTCACTCCATTACATGGGGGGATTAGGTAAAGTACCACCAGAACCCTAAACAATAAATGCCACGAGACAAATTTGGGATTCACTGCATACTTGAAGAAGAAGACATAAATTCCAGAAAGAGAATGATTCGTGTTTGTGGAGAAAGAACTTTCATTCAAAACATGACAACGAAAGAAATACAGCGAACCGAGAGAAATGAACAAAGAATAAGATGACGACGAGGAGGATGACGATGAAGATACCTGTAGTTGACGGAGGAAAAAGCGGTAGAGATGGTGGAGATTGAGACTGAGACTGAGAATCGGAGCTTGAAGAGTTCGGCAATGGCAGAAGAGAAAAAGGGAAGAGAGATAGAAGTTGGATTAGGGCTTGGGCTTACAACTCCTTTTTTTTTCTTTTCTTTTCTTTTTTTCTTTTTTACATTATGAGTCCATAACTTTTAAAAATACCTAACAAGACTCCACTTTTAATTTTGTATCTATTTGAAACTTTAAAAATATCAAATAAATTCTTAAACTATCAATATTATGTCAAATAAGTTCGTAAATTTTTAAAAATATCAAATAGGTCAATGACCGATTAGACATAAAATTGAAAGATTATGGCTCGTTTGATAACGTTCTTGTTTCCTGTTTTTTGTTCCTGTTTCTCATTTTTCAGAAACATACATGTTTGATAAACGATCATGTTTCTTGTTTCTAAATTTTTTAGAAACGTTTCTAAAAAAAGGACAGATTTTGAGAAACTTCAAAAAGTAGTTTCTCAAATTCTGTTTCTGTTTTTTTTTTCCAGGTTTCATGCATGTATTCCTATTTCTCTTTTTACCCATCTCTCCTCTCTCTCTTCTTTCTCTCTCTTCCATTCTATTTTTTTTCTTTTAATACTTTTTAATCTTTTTGTTTTTTTCTTCTTTTTTATTTTTATTTTTATTTTTTGATTTATTTCTTTCTATTCGTTCTTTCTCTTTCATCATAATCTTTTTTCTTTTAATAGTTCATTATCTTTTTTTTTCTTTTTTCCTTTTTACTTTTCTCTTTTCGTTTATGTTTTTTTCTTCTCTCTTATTTTCTTATTTTCTTTTACTTTACATTAACAAGCTTATAGTTATTATTTTCTATTTAATTCTCTATTATTTTTTCTTTTGGTATGATTTTATTTTTTTATTAAATAAATAAACTAATAATGTATTTCATGTTTACCATTAAATGTAAAAATATATATACATTCTCTATCTTTTTCTAATTTTACTTGCGTGTATTATTGGCTAATGCGTTTTTAAAGAAAAAATAAAAATAAATTTTATTATTAAATTAAAGAAATGTGGGTATGTTCAATTGTCTGACCTTAGACAATTTACAAATTCGTCTAATTGAACTAACTCTTGTAAGTCAAAATCGTTCAAGGTGAATTGATTGAAGTGAGAAATAACATTGCAAATCAAATTTGAACAACATTTGAAGGATAAATTTATTATTATTATTATTAATTAGGTGTTGGGCCTTAATAAAATACTATAACCTCTTTATATATGTTTTATATTTATTTTAATGCATGTTATATGTTTTATTATAGTATATGTACTAAACTTTATTTTTACCAAAAAACAAGAAACAGAAATAGTTATTAAACATGTTTCTGTTTTTAGTTTTTAAGAAACAGAAACAAGAAACGAGAAACAGAAACAAGAAACGAGAAACGAGAACGTTATCAAACGGGGCCTTAATGACTTACTAGATACAAAATTGAGAGTTTAGAGACTTGTTAAACATTTTAAAAAATTCAAAGGCTTATTAGATACAAAATTAAAAGTTCAAGGACCTATTAGAATCTTTTTAAAGTTTAAAGACCTATTTAACATAAACTTAAAAGTTCATGGACTAAACTTCTTATTTAACATTTTTTTAAAGAATATTATATTACATATCGAGGTGAAATTTTGAACTTAAGACAAAGGTGCCTTAACTGTGAGTTATGCTTATGTTGGCAGCTTGGAATTACCACCTAAGGAAGAGAGGGATGGAAACGATTTGGGATTTTGGTTTTTTCTTTTTTTCTTTTTTCTTTTTTCTTTTTTCTTTTTTCTTTTTTCTTTTTTCTTTTTTCTTTTTTCTTTTTTCTTTTTTTAGGTTAAATAATATCGTCTTCTCATCTTGAACTTTCAATGTTGAGTCTATTTAGTCTTTGTATTTTAAAACGTTTCTAATAGATCTTTTGAAATCTTAATTTTGTGTCTAATTAGGTTTTCACATTAATTCGTTTAACACTTCTATGACATGCTAATTTTCATAATTTAGGGATCATGTGGTTAGTTGATTTTGAGCATAATTCTCAACTAAGATTGTATATTATCAGAGCTAACAACTAACCATTACAGTTTAGAGACTTAATAGAAACTTCTTAAAGAATAAATAAACACTACCATGAAGTATAAAGACTAAATAGACACACTACCATGAAAGTTTAAAGACTTGATAGAAACTTTTTTAAGTATAGAGAAGAAATAGACAACCTTGAAAGTTCATAGACCAACTAATAACTAAACCAAGTTGTTTGGTATGGCCAAGTTCGATTTGATTCTCCTTTTTAAGTATAGAGAAGAAATAGACAACCTTGAAAGTTCATAGACCAACTAATAACTAAACCAAGTTGTTTGGTATGGACAAGTTCGATTTGATTCTTTTTTTTTTTTTTTAGTTGAACAATATGTGAAATAAGGTATTCAAACATCTGACCTCTTGATTGATGGTATATGTTTATGTCAGTTGAGCTATGCTCATGTTCGATATGGACAAGTTCGATCTGATTCTTTATTTGTACAGTTAATTTTATCACACCACTTAAAATGTCATTATGACTATACTAGCATGCATATTAATAACTAACACTAATGTCTAATCGAAAAGTAATTTGCATATAGTTAACAGATAGAATATAGTATATAAATAAAAAGCAAACATTATTTTGAGTCATTGTAATAAAGGTTATATTTTTAAGGTTAAAGAAGGTCAACATTTTTTATCTTGTACTTTTAAGTAACAATGTAGTCCCTAAGCTTTAGTATATAACAATTTAGTCCCTTAAATTTTTGAACTTTGTAGCTCTTACTATTGGGACAAATTTCAATCCTTTCTTGTTTGCAGTGTAATATTCTAAAAGAAAAGGTATCCCATCTCGAATATAATTACAATTCAATTGCATAGTTAACATCATGAACTCATTTTAACTAAGGTATAAAATATAAAACAAAATGAAACAAAACAAATGAAAGTCCAAAATATTGAAACTAGTAACGAAGGGAGGATAGAGCTGACAAAATATGATAGATATATAGTTTTTGAACTCAAGGACACAATTGTACAACCTATATGACTATATGATGATATATAGTTTTTGGAGATCAGCTCTTCATATATGATGGTATTCTATCAGTTAAGGGAAACAAACATGTGTTTTGAGAAAGAGAGTGATAGAGAGCAATATATTATGATATATCTTACAAGCTAAGAGAAACAAACATATGTTGTAAACTTGAATGGAAGCAAATGGTGTATTGAATAATTACAAAGCCACCTTAAATTACTCAAAAATTATTCAGATTTGCCCCCTTTTAACTAACTCTATCCTAAGCTTTATCATCTATTGACATTGTTGAAAACCCTTGATTTTCTATCAACTTCTCTATAATCTTCTTCAGTGCTGGGGCACTTACCCCACATTTCTGGTCACCAAAGCAGGATCTTCCTTCTTCTGCGGCCTTGCAAAGCTGTGGATCCAATGGCACCTTCCCTAGAAATGGCACCCCCATCTCCCTACACATTTTTGCAGCCCCACCCCCACTGCTATCAAACACTTCACTGCAAGTAATCAAATTTAGCAGCTCTGGCGCTTTTGCCCGGATGTACTCTGCTGCCCATTCCGTTACATCTGTCTCCTCCCCTGTCTCGGTCATCTTTAGAAACTTCAGATCTAACAGTGGTTGGCTCAAGCCGCTCATGTTCTCTACAACTCCGAGGACTTTTACGCCAACTTTTTTGCAGAAACTCACTTCTTTGCGCACATCGATGAGAGAAACTTGTTGTGGTGTGGTGACGATGATTGCGCCGTCAATTCCAGTAGCCTCAAGGCACTGTACGATCGAAATGTGCTCATCTGAAGTACCTGGTGGGGCATCGACAACTAGAAAGTCGAGTTCTCCCCAGTACACGTCCTTTAGAAACTGCTTAATGAGCCCATTTTTTCGAGGGCCTCTCCAAATGACAGCTTCGTCGGGGTTAGGGAGCATGAATCCAATTGACATAACTCCAAGGTTGGACTCTATGTAAACAGGGGACCATCCAAGGTTGCTCTGATGCACATCTTGACCTTCTAGGCCAAGCATCTTTGGGATACTTGGGCCACATATATCGATGTCAAGGAGACCCACCTGGAAGTCCATGGCTGCTAGCGCAAATGAAAGCTGGGCAGAAAACGTGCTCTTTCCAACCCCACCCTTCCCTGATAGAACCAGAATCTTGTGCTTAACCGTTGCCATTCGTTCTGCTATCGAAACCAGGTCTGAAAACAGGAGTGGCAGGAATAGTCAATAGAGCATAAACACACAAGCAGATAATAGATTCTAATAATGTATTCATATATAGGAATTAGAAAACCAAACAGTTCTACACATTAATGCCCTTCATGATGCAAGAAGAAATTTGCCAAACACAGCAATACAAAGGAAGGTAATGGAGTAGCTTGGTGTTGGTTATTAGGAATGGGAATTAAAATTTGCATTCGTAATGACACATTCATCTGCTACATATTTTTATACTTTTCAACGAATTATTGCGTCCATTAAGAAGGATAAATCTTGAAAGGTGACAAGAAAGGTCGTAAAAAACACTGGCTGTAAGCAAGAAAACAGGGAGCCACAAACTCCAACTATTGGGATTCCTTATCAAATATTTCTCATTTGTGGCAAATATATTATCGGGAAAGACAGACAAGAAGAGGGTGGCTACTTGGAATGAAAAAACCGCATGCCATCGTGGTCAGTATTTTTCTTATGTATGCAGCAATTTTGCCCAAAAACCTCCTGAACTCTCCTAGTTCTTTCTAACCACATAATTTTGACCTGATTCTATATAACATTTTAATATACAACTAGACAAGGAAAAACAATTCATTTCCTCTTCTTTGACTTTCTCTTGCAAAATTAAGGTAGATGAGAAGAACTGAAACGAGAAGCAACCCTATACCTATACCTAATAAAATGACAGATGGCGAAATAAGGTATGAAACTGAACAAGGCAACTTCAGAAGCAGCAAGCAAAAAGTACTTCTGCACTGTACATCGCAATTTCACCTACTTGAACAGTAAACCAACTACAAATAAGAGGTGTCTCCTAAAGTTTGTCAAAGTTTTTAAACCAACATATTTTGTTTGGTTTGAGAGAATAAAAAATACAAATAAGAGTTGTCTTGCGTAACCCCTCCAACGTTATAGGAAAATTAAATAACTTGAAGGCTTAAATCCTATTTTGACCCCTGCACTTCCGACTTTTGTCTATTTTGGTACTTGCATGTTTAAAACATTCATTTTAGTCCCTACACTTTTAGAAAGTGACCATTTTGATTACTGATTGTAAATTCCCCACACAAATTCTCTATCTGGTGAAAATTTTCAATATAAAACTTATGACAATATTTTAAAAATATTGATTCAGGGTAGTGTTGTGCTGAAATCATCATAAAAAAATAAAACAAATGGACTAAAACAATCACTTTTTAAATGTACAAGGATCATGATGGACAAAAGCTGAAAGTTCCAGGACCAAAATGAATAAAATCTAACAATAGTGAACCAAAATAGGATTTAAGCCAGCTTATTTTCACCTTCATACCCATTTTGGGACAGGCTAAGCCTCTCAAAAAATTAACTGGGGGGGAGGGGAGGGGGATGCAAGAAGTGAGTCCTAGGCACTCAAATTATCAAGAAAACAAATACAAATAAGAGCTGCCTAGTTTCCATATAGATAAGAATTTCATCAATTGACATTAATGTTAGCCTCAAAAACCATCTAATCAGAGTGAACCAATCAGCCCCAAAAGCCTATAAGCGATAAGCACAAAGCAATCACTCTCTAAAAACTAATCCAAATTCAACTTACAAGCAACAAAAAGAAAAACAGATTCATAGGGTTTATGGAGGGGAAATGGAACCTGGGTCAGGGCCTTTAGGAGCAGTAGCACAAATTGATTGGTTGGGACATCCTTGGCAAGCGTCAGATTTCCCTGCCGACTCCGATTGAGGACCTGGGCAATCTGAAACCCACAAAACCCCAGGAAGATAACATCAACAAAAATAAAATACAAAACACAAAAGAGGGCTAATAAGTTGAACAATCCACCAAAGACGAAGAAGACGAATAAGAAGAAGGGAATTCATTACGTTCATTAGCGTTTTCAGGGATTTCACCATTCTCCATTGGCTCCGGCTCCTCTTTCAACCCAATGAGTGGTTTTTGTGAAAATAAATGGGCAAGCGGTTGGAGAAGTAAAATTATTTTTTCTTCTGCAACACATATACCATTATCATGAACATGTAAGAGCTAATTCATTAATTCTGATGAACTGATTTGTAAGACAATGTATTAGCTTCAAGAATTCTTCCTTGAATGAATTAAACTAGGATCTAATAATGATTTAGCATATGTGATGTAAACAAACAGTAAACAAAACTTTTATTTTCTATAACTTTATAAATCAGTTACATGTAAGAGCCTCAAGGTCTGAGGGATATAATTTCAATTTTCAAGAAAGCCTCAAGGTCTTTTCATTGCCCTCCTATAATCTCCAAATATAAATATGGTTGAGGTTATTCGGTCAACCAAAATAACTCTTACAAGCTAGGGATTAAAAAGAGAAATGGATAATACGATAGATTACTACATGAGAAGGGAGATGCTGGAAAATTCGTGGTCGCAGAAACAAGGAAAAAAATTTCAGCAAAGACCAAAAAGATGTACAGATGATCAAAGCCTCAATTGACAGGCATATGCAACAAATCAAAAGGCAGTTCGAAAACCCCCAATTTGCCGGAGGGCTGTTGTTTTTTTCGTTGCTATTCGGCTATTGTTATTTTTTTAAAAAAATCAAAACAAATCTTCCATTGTTTCATTAGACAAGTCCTAATTTGTGTTTTTCAAGTGAGAAGAAAGGCATATATGGAGATTAGAGAATACCAGTATCAACAAGAAAGTAGAAAATCAGTGCACATTAAACTCGCGAGGAAGGAGGCTGCGGCGGCACGAGCGGAAGAAACACGGCGGCGGCGACGCTTCGCTGCTGAAACGGAGAAGGAGACGACGCGAAGGAGAAGGAGAAGAAGAGGCGGAGCACGTGAGAATGAGAGGAAGATGAAAAGGTTTAGGGTTCTTTTCTTTTATTTATTTTTCTTTTATTTTACAAAGTCGGCTGAGTATTAAAAAAAAAAGGGGAGTTATCCGCGGTACGTTTTTTTTTTTTTTTTTAAATCCTCTTCAAAATAGAAAAACTGACGTTGCAGTTAGGGGTGTTCGTGGGTTGGATTGGGTCGGGTTGAGGTACGTTTTAGACCCAACCCAATTATTCGGGTTGCAAATTTCTTCAACCCAAACAACCCTTATTAAATAATGAACCCAACTCAACCCAACCATGAAATATTTGGGTTGGGTTGGTTCGGGTTGGTCGGGTTATAAACTCAAAATTTTATTTTAAGAAAAAGTTAAGTATTGATATATAAAATATATATTTATTTATTTTTAAATATTGAATTAAGATTAGCAATTCAATTGCAATTTATATCATGAATTTTTACCTTCCAAATACTCAAAACCTTATTTTAAAAAGTTGTTGAATAATAAATAATCTAAAAATAATTATAAAATTAAAATAGATATATGTACATATAGTTGTAATATAAGTAAAAAAAAAAAATTTAAATTAATAAGAAGTTCGGGTTGGTTCGGTTCAACCCAAACTCCTTTTTGGTGAACCCACGAACCAACTCAACCCATAAAGTTTCCATTTATTTGAACACAACCCAACCCAAACAAGTTGATAACCCAACCCAAACCGGTGAATTGGGTTGGGTTGATCGAGTTTTTTGGTTCATCGGGTTTTTTGAACACCTCTAGTCGTAGTTATGTAAAAATTAGAATGTATACATAAAATTATTTAAAAGGATTAAGATCATTGTGAACATTTATTTCATCCATATCATTAAAATTATTTACATAATTAACTTTTATACATCAATTATCACGTCAATTTACGTGAATGATGTTGTAAATAATATCACGTATGCCTACCAATTTTTGCACATTGTCCATCATGTCAATTTCTATCTTATTTTAATGAAAAAACTCTCCAAGGATTTTTTCAAAATAAATTTCAAAGTTCAATAATAAAAATAGAACTTTTCAAAGTTTAGAGGTACAATTGAGACTTACTTCCAAAGTTTAGATGTATTTTGTATCTTTTTTTTAATTGTCTTTTCTAATTTGTATTTGTTGGAATAGAAATTTTGGCCAATCAAAAGTTGTCATATCATTACTTTAAAGTTAGTGACAAAGATATTTATTTAATTTGGGATTAATTAAATTTGCAAGTATCCCTAAATTAAATTAAAGCAAGTCTCAATATGCAATTGGGTTATATGAAATTTGGGCCAATTTTAGACTAAACTCAAATGGGAGGCCCTAATCCAGCAAAGTCTAGGCCCAAAGTCAACCAATCTCAGTCCAAAGGCCAAGCCCAAAGCCAACCATGCACAGTCTAAAGGACCTGACCCAAAGTCCACCAGGCTCAGTCCAACAGTCAAGCCCAAGCCCACTTTGGAGCCTTGGGGAACTCTATAAATAGAGAGCTCCCTCCTCCATTTGAGGGGTTCAGAAGTTGAAATTCTCTAGAGAACTTAGAGAGAATTCAGAAACGAAGATCAGAAGACTCTCTAAACTCTTGAATATCAAACACTCTCTAAACCAGAGTCTTGAATACTAAAAGACTTTAAAGATAGAGAATAAGCTGCAAAAGCCCTCGAGACAAATTCACATTTGAGAACAAGTTGCAAAGCTCTCGAAATAAATCCACATTCAAGAACAAGCTGCAAAAGCCCTCGAGACAAATTCAAATTCAAGAACAAGCTACAAAGCCCTCGAAACAAATCCACATTCGAGAACAAGCTGCGAAGCCCTCGAGACAAATCTACATTCGAGAATAAGCTACGAAGCCCTCGAGACGAATCTACGTTCGAGAACAAGCTGCAAAACCCTCGAAATAGATGTACATTTGAGAGAAAGAATCAGAGGAATAAATTAGAAATTGTACTCCACTACATTCAAATTAATACAAATATAAATTTATTTACACGTGTCTCATTTCTCTTTCTTTACTGAAATCTCGTGTAAACAAATTGGCACGCCCAGTGGGACAATCTCTACCTCTCATCTCTTTTTTTCATCTCAACATACAAGTGAAGCAATGTCATCCAAAAAGACTTCTTCAATGATCGTTGTCATGAGCAACTCATACACAGGTTCTGTTACCCATAGTTGCTCCAATGAACTGAGATTGCAAAACGATAAAGCTTCTATTGCAGGCGAAGTAATGACACTACTGGGGCATCAACTAGCAACAAGTTTTCTGTTAAGTTTAACCCTTTGTTCGATCTTGATTATGACGTAGTGTCCGTCATGACAACTAAAGCAAGAACTGTGGAGGAAAGAATGGCAGAGATGTAGGAGCAAATCAACACCTTGATGAAGGCGATTGAAGAAAGGGATTCTCAAATCACATCACATACTTAAAGAGCCAGATTGAGAACCCAAATTTCGCCGAGTCAAGTCAAACTCATGCCGTCAAAGATTGCAATAAAGAGAGGGTCGTTGTGCAAAAAGATCAACCACAACACTCCACTTTGGTCGCTACACTATATGTCCAACAACTTCAGGACATTATAATGAACTCCATTAAAGCTCAATATGGTGGGGCTTCTCAAAGTTCTCTCTTGTATTCTAAACCATATACTAAGAGAATCTATAATTTGAGAATGTCAACTAGATATCAACCACCAAAATTCCATATGAAAAAGGCAACCCTAAGCAACATGTTGCTCATTTCATCGAGACATGCGAAAATGTTGGTACACGAGGAGATATACTGGTTAAACGGTTCGTACGAACGCTGAAAGGGAACACATTCAACTGGTACACTGATCTAGAGCCTGAATCGATTGACAGTTGGGGACAGTTCGAAAAAGAATTTCTCAACCGCTTCTACAGCACAAGATGAACCGTCAACATGTTCGAGCTCACCACACTAGACAACGAAAATGTGAACCCATTGTCGACTACATAAATCGTTTGAGAGCCATGAGTCTCGATTGCAAAGATCGTCTCACTAAACTGTCAACTGTGGATATGTGCATTCAAGGCATGCACTGGGGACTTCTTTACATCCTCCAAGGTATAAAGTCTCGCACCTTTGAAGAACTAGCAACTCGTGCCCACGACATGGAGCTAAGTATCGCTAGTCGAAAAGATAAAGACCTTCTAGTCCCTGACAAAAAGAAAGAGGAAAATGACATCCAGAAGACTTTAGAAGAAGCTATGATTATTAATACAGCCCCTCTCAAGTTGTCTTCAAAAGAAAAAGACAAGAAGAATGAAGAGCGACATGGAAATGAAAGGCATCGCTTAACTTTGAAGGAAAGACAGAAAAAAGTCTATCATTTTCCTGATTCTGACATTCCTGACATGTTGGAACAATTACTAGAAACACGACTGATCGAACTTCCAGAATCTAAACAGCCAGAAGAGATGGAAAAAGTCGATGATCCTAAGTATTGCAAGTATCATCGAGTTATCGGTCATCCAGTAGAGAAGTGCTTTGTCCTAAAATAGCTAATTCTAAAATTAGCTAAAAAAGGAAAGATTGAGCTAGACCTCAATGAATTAGCTCAAACAAATTATGTTGCAGTGACGAAAGACACATGCAGTCAAATACACTCTAGTCCACTTCATAATCAATGAGTGTGTCTAGTCCAATTTGGAACCTTGAAACCTGTATCTATTTGGTTTCAGCATGAGGTACCAAAAAACAAACTCCAAGACTCAGTCAAACCTATTGATGATGAAGACAAAAGGTTGGCCATTATGTCTCGTTAGAAGCAACCAGGACAACATATTGTTCAGAAGGAACATTGCCCCTTCAGAATAAAGGACATATGTCAAAGGAAGAAGAATTCAAAGAAACTTAAACCTAAGAGGAAGGGAAATAAAAAGTGTTCCCAACCTTGCCAATCGGTGACCTTAAAAGAATTCTTCTCGAGAGATTTACTTCCAGTGGAAAAAGAAGAAGATTGGGCAAGTTTATATTGCACCAACGTGGAAGAAGTTGATGATTCAAAAGAAGCCGAGCAAAAGACTTCTGTCTTTGATCGCATCAAGCCTTCAACTACTCGACTTTCAGTCTTCCAAAGGATGAGTATGGTTGCAACAAAAGAAGAAACCAAAGTCCAACTTCTGTCTCAACTCCAACTTCAATTTTTAATAATATGTTTTAATATAATTATAGTTTAATTTTAGATTAACTTACAAATTTAGTCCCTGAATTTTTAGGTTTGTGTTTATTTAGTCCTTAAACTTTAAAAAGTGTCTAAATGGTTGTTTGGCCCGTTGAGTTGGATTAGGTTTTTAAGTCAACGCAACGTTTGGCTCGTTAACATATTTTATCACCATTTTAATTTACCAACTTAGTGGGGTTGAGAACAGTAACCCTATTCTCTCAGAAGTTTTCATTCCCTCTCTCACCCTCACTTCTCCAGCGACCGACAGCCACCGTCGGCAGCCTTCTTTGGCAATCGGCGGCCATATCCAACAACTGGTGGCTACCTTCTCTGACAACCGATGGCAATCGTCGACGACCATATCCAGCAACCAGTGTCCACCGCTGGTGACCTTCTCCAGCAACTACTACTAGCGACCAATGGCACTCTGGTGACCCTTTTGGCTGTGATTGGTCGATCATAGTGTTTTAATAAGAGTCATCCTTTATGATAATTTGAAATTATTAAAAGCATTTTGAGTATAAAGCAAACCAAACAAACTTTGTATAAAAACACTTTTGAGAAAATATAACCAAACATATGAGTGCTTTAATTTTAAACTATTTTTATAAATAAAATGTATTTTTGAAAAACACTTTTTTAGAGGTTCAACCAATCAAACTTTGTTGTTGTTTGTTAAGATTGTTTGATTAGGAAGAAAGGGCAGATAAAGAGGAGGAGAATAGTTGGATTGAGTTTAGAAAAAAAAACTATTCATGTATAGCCAACATTTGTGGCTAAAATATCTATCAACCCTTTTGTTTGAATCAACCTTTTTTTTTATATTGTATAGAACATAGATGTGGGATTTTGTTGGGCATTCAAAAAAAATTTTGTGAACCATGTATGTAGGCCCTTATTGGCCTACTTATTTGTGCATATTCCACTTATGTAAAAGCATATTGTAATTTTTTTGTTAATATGAAACAAAACTATTTTGTCTACCTCAAGTACAAATGTTACATGCATAAATTGTAAAATATTTGTGAAGTTTTAAGTTGACATCTCAATTGAATGTTAAAATTTTGGGCAAATACAGGGTCAGAGCTACAGTAGGCCCAGGGGGGCTCGACCCCCCCCTCCCTCGAACTTGAGAAAACCTTTGTATTAGTAAAGATTTATTTGATATTTTTCCCATATAATACCACTTGGCCTGGTGGTATAAGTGATAAGCCCCCTCTGTCTGTTGGGGTTGAGTGTTCGAACCTTGGGTGATGCATTACGTGTCTGCTTTTATTTTCAACAAATATTAACGTTTTTTTTACCCTTTTTTTTCCTATAATGTTAGTGTTTTTTTAAAAAATAAAAATAAAAACGTTAATGTTTTCTTTTTATCTTTTTTTTTAAATAAAATGGTCATGTTTTCTTAAAACATTTTCTCTTGATATCAAATATAAATGAAAATGAATCTTATTTTTTTTAGAAAAGAAGAAAAACTATTATAACTCTTATGAAGCAAAATATTATAATTATTATTTCAAATTTTATTCACTTTCTTATATATTTATATATAAAATGTTAAAAATCCCAAACTTTCGTAAGTAACAATTTAGTCTATGAATTTCAATTTGTAATGATTTAATATATGTACTTTTAATTTTTGTAACAATTTAGTCGCTATCGTAAAAAATATTGTTAAGATTTAACTAGATTTCTTATATATGTCGATTGATATACTGATTAGGGACCAAATGTGTTCATAAATTACAAAGACTAAGTCACCACATAATAAAACTTGACACTTAATTTTGAATCAATTCAGGTTAAATTGTTATAAATTTTAAAGTACAATGATTAAATTGTTATATACTAAAGTTTAAGGACTAAATTATTACAAATTTGAAAGTACAATAACTAAATTGTTACCATCCATGGTTCAATGACTAAATTGTTACTTCCATAGTGTTTTTTATCATACAGAACAAACTAATATTAAAATATATCAAGTCCCCTCTGACATAAAGTCCCCTCTAACTAAATTTTGTAACAATTTAGTCGCTATCGTAAAAAATATTGTTAAGATTTAACGAGATTTCTTATATATGTAGATCGGTATACTGATTAGGGACCAAATGTGTGTTCATAAATTACAAAGACTAAGTCACCACATAATAAAACTTGACACTTAATTTTGAATCAATTCAGGTTATCTAAATTGTTATATACTAAAGTTTAAGGACTAAATTATTACAAATTTGAAAGTACAATAACTAAATTGTTACCATCCATGGTTCAATGACTAAATTGTTATTTCCATGAAAGTCTATGAACTAGTGTTTTTTATCATACAGAACAAACTAATATTAAAATATATCAAGTCCCCTCTGACATAAAGTTATGGATCTGCCACTGGGCAAATATATGCCTAATTGAATGGTTGAACAAAAAGTTAAGAAAGCAAATACAACCAGTAGAAAATCAGAATTCATAACTTCGGGTTAAAAAAAAATTACACTAGAAACCCCTAACTTAGTAACTCCAGGTTAAATAACTTTGCACCCCAAACACAGACTTCCTAACCCAAACTAAACAACTTTGCACCCCAAACACATATTTATTAACTTCATAGACAAATTAACTCCACAGATAAATTAACTCCAGACTTCATAATTCAACTATGCGCCCCAAACAACCCCTAATAGATCGATGAACTTTCAAATTAGTGTCTAATTCGTTTCTAAACCTTAAAAAGCGTTTGATAGATCTTTATGTTGGGATTTATGCCCTAAAGCCTCGTAATTAATAATTTATTTAATAATGAATAATAATTTTGATTATTTTATTTGCAATATAATATTATCCATTATATGAAAAATCCAAGGTTATTAGTTTAATCTTGAACAGTATGTGGTTGACATACGAGAGGATCATGTTCAAGAAATAATCTAAAGGGTCATAGTATATGAATAAGGTTGGGTGCATTATCCTGGTAACACAATTGATATGGCCCACTTTGTAATAGTTACAAATGATTTGATCCAAATCATTCATGTGGAGACATGTGAGTGGGGGTATCTTATACAATGAGTTTGTATAAGACTGGACCACGAAATATTTAATCTCTCTTTATAAATCCGTTAATTGAGAAGATTAATATTTTATCAGGATGATCATATGCGACTCGATCTTAATCCTGAGTGAGTTATGAACTCCTGCCTGTGATGGCTTATCCTTTGATTTGCATGGGTGAGAGTGACTTTTGTAGCCGATTCAATAAGTCTATCATTTTGGGGACTTGACCAAATAGGGAGCTGGGAACATAATCTCACAAGATGGAATTCACTACTTCCCATATAGGGTAAGTAGATGAGTAGTTCCCTTAAGTGCTGATTTCGAGACTTGAACAATGGGGCCCCACTCTCTCATTGGCCCGAGAGGGACTTAGTTTATAATTAGATTATAAACATATTGTTCATTAGAGAATCAGTGGTACTTAAGGTGCAATATGTAATTATAGGGGTAAAATGGACTTTTGACCCAGCTGTAATTACGAACAACTCGTGAAGGATCGACTTGCATGTAATGATTATATCTATGAACACAACTTGTCCTACATTGTATAAGAGTGCAACTCTAGGTCTATAGTGGAGTGACATATAGTTAATGAATGAAAATTAATTAATTAAATAGTTTAATTAATTAATTTTGTATCATTGGAGCTTATAATCTGTAGGTCCATAAGATCCCCTTGCTAGCTCATAGTAACACTAAAAGATCAATTTAGTTGAAAGAAAAATTTGAAATGTTCAAATTAATATTTAATTTGAAGTGTTCAAATTAATATTTAATATATTAGATATATTAAATATAAAAGAGAAAAATATATTTATTGTATTTGGTACATTAAATATTAAAATTTGAAATGTTCAAATTAATATTTAATTTGAAGTGTTCAAATTAATATTTAATATATTAGATATATTAAATAAAAGAGGAAAATATATTTATTGTATTTGATACATTAAATATTAAAATAATTAATGTATATTAGATACATTAAATAAAAGATATTTATTAAATTTGAATTGGATTCAAATTAGGAAATAAATGTCGTAGGAGAATTTTAAATGGTTTGAATAAGATTCAAATTGGTTAGATAAATATATTTTAATATATTAGATATTAAAATATATTATTTAATTATTTTCCCTAGACCACTATAAATAGGACCTTAGGGGTGAGTCATTGTGCATTCTACACAACACACTCCTCAATAGAGAGAATTAAAGAATTCTCTCTAGACCTCTTCCTTTCCAATCCCTTGTGGATTTTCTTTCAAGAGGCTCTCACAAGCCTTGGTCATGTGTTCGAGTCATAGCTAGGAAGACTTTGTGGAAGAGATAAAAATCCGCCAGAAGAATCTCCATATTTGGAAGGTATTTATTGCTTAACCCTTGTATTTTAGTTTAATTCTAAATAAATCAAAGACGATTCCTATGCTTTCGCTGTGGGTTTAATTTGATTATTCCCTTCACTTTAAACTTTCAATTTTGTATCATTGGTCTTTGAATTTTCAATTTTGTGTTTAATAGGTCTTTGATCTATTCAAAGTTTTTTAAAATTCATGAATCTACTAAACACAAAGTTGAAAGTTTAGGGTCCTATTAGATATAAAAATTAATTTTTATATCTAATATATCAATTAATTATTAAAAAAAGTGAATATGTCATGGACCCACTAGCACAAAATTGAAAGTTTAGATATTTTATTAAACACTTTTTAAAGTTCATAGACCTATCAGACACAAAATTGAAAGTTCATGGACCTTTTAGACACTTGTTAAATTTTAAGGACCTTTTAGTCACAAATTTGAAAGTTTAGGGACCAAACTTGTAATTTAACCTTTAATTTATATCTCTAAATTTGACCATGAGTATTTTTCAAAAAAAAAAAAAAAGACAATGTGAATCAATTTTTACCTTAAATTTTCAATTTTATCAAATTGAACCTTAAATTTAGATAAATGTTGTCATTTTTACCTTCAACTTTAACAAGTATTGTGATTTGTACCTTCTAATAAACTTTCATTTCAAAAATCACTAAAATGGCTCTATTGGGGTCCCACAACCATTATCTATATTATTTACAATATCTACACAATTCCTAACAAGAAAAGAAAATCCTATTTCAATCCCAATTCAAAGGGAAACTTGGAGAAGATAATGAGAGGGATAAATTAAGAAGATTATGAGAATTATGGGTGTTATGGGTAAATCTAACTAAGTTGGGTCAAAACTGAGAATCATAGAGCTGGAGGGCCAGAGACATAACTAGAGGAGGTTCAGGCCCATTGTGGCCCAACTCACAATCAATCCAAGTGGCGCGGCCAAGGGCCTAGTTGGGCCGAGGTCAGCCCAAACATGGTAGCATGGCCAACCTCGAGGTCGACTTGTGCATGACTTGTCTTGTTTAGGTTCGAGGAGGAGTCGGTTACATGATCCAAGTCATAAGATTAAGCTTAAAGGAAGAGGGGTTCAAGTTCTCAACAGTCAATTTTATAAAAGAACCCTTGAGAACATGATTGGACGAGATTCTTAAAAGCTAGAGAGATAGTGATTAAAGTAATTGGTTGGGTTATTATTCAACAATTAAAGGATGATGATGGACCAAGTTTCAGTTACGAAAGGGGAATGTCATATAAGCAAAAGACTATCATTTGCTAAAGGTATGCTTTTGAATACACACTATTATTCTCTAAGCCTCTAATAAACCTAATACTAACTTGAGTGTCAGAGTGCAAGTGACTTAGTACCACACCGATGCTCAATTTCTCTTGTTCTTGTAGGGCATTTATAGAATTTTTTCCCCAAAATACAAATCTACAATTAAACCATTTTTCGGTAACAATAATAGGTTTCAAATTAGAATATTCATAATATAAATTTATTATTAACACAATTTTAAAGGTGATTATTTTTAAACCCTTAAAATACGCTGGATTGCACGAGTATTAACTAATGGAGGAGAATCTTTACCTTCCTCTTTTGCCCTTATATTTTTAATGAATTCTCATTTTACACTTTATTGATGGGACATGACTCTTCAAGTGTATACATGTATGGGTGCAATAGATGCCGACGAGACAACTATTTGGGTAGAGGTAGTTACACAATGAATTGATGCATCCTATAGGTGTGATCCATGTATAAAAAGAAAATAATATGATTGTCAAATACATACACTATCTATTTTTTTCCTACCAAAATGTCAAGTGATGATGGAAAAAACAAGAATGGAAATTAAAAGTTTTCGCTTTTAGAAAGGGAAACATTGAATTGTTTAAAAGAAAAACTAATATTTTTCTCTATTTTTTTATTTGAGCTTTAAGTACACCTCTTTGCATGATGCAATTAAAAATATTGCAAACTTTGGTAAAAAACTCACAGCTAATAAATTAAATTTTTACCACATCCTATTCTCTAATAGCCTAACTAACCAATCATTTCATTAAAGTAAAAATAAATTTAAAAGAAGTATAACTCATTGCCCTTCACCATGACTTAATAATGTTGATCCGACTGACATCACATAATTTAGTTAACTTTCAAATAATTTCAAATCCCAAAAAAAGCTAAATTTCAATACTTTATGTTATTATTAATTTGTTTTATCGGATTTTTTATGTAAAAAAATAAAATAAATAATTTATGGGTTTTAAGGTTTCAAGATGAACCAAATAACAAATACTTTTGGCTATGAAATATAATTTATTGTTCCTTTTTTTCAATACATTTATCATATTTACATTTAAATTCTTTTATACTTTAGTCATTTATTCATTTATTGTATTATCTTTCTAAGACATCTTAATTAACTATTTTATTTGTAGTATTTAATAAATTCATGTAACATTATTTTTTCTTTTGCAAAATAAAACTAAAAATTTCCACGTGCATCCACGTGTTACTAAGTAGTTTTTTTTAAAATGTAGCTGTCGAGGCTCAAATTTATCCGTTTATTCCCTCACATCTTTTAGTTTAAACATTTAAAATTTTTAATTTATATAATTATAAAAGAAAAGTCCAATTTAGCTTTGAAAATTCAAATTTAATTGGAATGAAATATCTTTTTAGGTGGACAAAATTTAACGATACAAGGTCACTATCATGCATTGAAAATTATATATAAAAGAGATAACTGATTTAGTTGTTGAATAATAAATTTAGGCTAATCACAAATTTTAACTGTCATTAATTTAAATTAATTATAAAATAAATCATAAATTATCACGTCATTAATTTAAATTAGCCATAAAATAAATTTGGATCAATTACAAATTGACATGTGTCATCAAATTAAATTAAAATACATGAAAAATTAACAAATCAAATAATTTCACTTGTCTAATATTGATCCATCAGACAACTTTAGTCCAATCCAATTATGCCAGAAACTAATTTAGCCCAAGATCATTAAAAAGGGATTAGGTCAAATTTAAATAATTCAAGCATATTAAAAAAAAGATTGGGATTTAGAGAAGTCAAAATTCAAAGCATTCAACCAAAGAGCAGTGAAAAAATCAAAAGTCGGAGTCAGAGAAGGAGACTAAAAACTCTTTGAAGACCGAAATACTCTGAACATCAAAAGACTTCAAGACTTCAATGCCAATGGCCGATCATTCAAAAAGATCAACAAGCCAATGGTCGTTGATCACCGAAGAAGATCAACAAGCAAAAGGTTGATCCAAGTATATCAACAAGCCAAAGGCTGATCCAAGAATATCAACAAAGAAATTTAAGTCATGAAGGCCAAAGGTTGATCCAAAAAGATAAATAAATAAATTTTTTAAAAAAAAAACTACACATCAAGACAAGATACACAAACTAAAATTTTGAAGATTAAAAAACATTTTTGATCCCTAAACTTTCATGAAAGTAACAATTTAATTGATGTACTTTCAAATTCATAACAATTTAATCACTACCATAAAAACTCCATTAAAATTAAATGTTAATTTTTATTATTTAATGATTAACGATTTAAACATTGTAGCTGGATACATATTGGGTTCATAATTTGTTTATTGATCTACCTATGTAAAGGTCAATATGGGCATAGCTCACCTGGCATTAAGCATGTACCATCGACCATGAGGTCAAATGTTCGAATCCCCCACCCCACATATTGTTAAACTAAAAAAAAAAATGTACCTCGGTAAAGAAATCCCATTAAATCTCAACAATAATTTTCACAATGACTAAATCATTATAAATTTTAAAGTACACGAACTAAATTGTTACAAATTTAAAAAATACAGAAATTAAATCACTACAAATACAAATCAAAATTCATTGACTAAATTGTTACTCACATCAAAGTTCAGATACCAAAATCCCTTTGAACCGATTTTGAATATTGATCTCTAAAAAATGATCAAATGGAACATTTTTTAAGTGCATAATAAGAAGTAAATGGCCATTTGAAAGGAAAATTGCATTATTATCAATTTATTATTACCATTGGCTGAAAAGCTTTAGTATTCTTTTATACACGCCACACTAAATCCTTATTTTGATCGATGATAAGTTGCAAACTCTCATTACACCCACTCTACATGCTGCAGATCAGGCTTTTAGATCAACTACAACAGAAAGCACATAAATATTTTCTACAATGTGGGAGGAATCCATATGTAGCCATGGGTTTGAACATAACCAGCTTTTTCCACTAGCTCGTCGGCCTCGACTGGACCTCGGCTCCCCGGTGCGTATGGAAGCGACTTCAGCTCACCATTGTCGATTCTGTGCAGCAATGGTGTGAAGATCTGCCAGGCAGCCTGGACACAACAAAACTGTTGGTGAGCAAGAAGTCATCCATGAATTAGATGATTTGTAATTCGTTAGTGTGTTGAATATTACCTTCAGCTCGTCTCGACGCACGAAATGCTGCTGATCACCCCTTATTCTGCGAGAGTGTTTAATGTTGTTAATGAATGTTACTGTGTACACAACGTGAATGTTACATAGGGAAAAGGATAGGTCTTACGTGTCGAGGATGAGACGCTCGTACGCCTCTGGGATTGTAACGCCCTGATAACGTTGGCGATACGATAAGTCTAATTCACTCTGCTCGGCTGACATTTCCAGTCCAGGTTTCTTGACCTGCAATAAGGAATAGGATTCATGAATCACCGGGTTGTCTTGTTAAGTGTTTTCAATCAAGGTGGTTGGTAACTTGGTACAGACTACAGAGTCGAGATATCGATTCCCGTAAGGGATTGGACTATTAGGCAAAAACATACATAACGAATTCATATCTTCGACTCGATTCCAATCAGAATGCTAGTTTCAGGGAGTCAAGGACATTGGCATTTTTCAGAAGTTAAGCCACAAACCAAAAAATGTGCAACTAAGCTGTAGAGTAGATATTCTAATTACAAATTGACATTTGCAACAAGTTGTCAATCAATCACCATATAATATCTCGATTAGATGCCCTTTCAAGCATTATGAACATAAATTTCTAATGGCGAGGTTAGCTTATAAGAATCATTTTCATACCGTAAGCTTCATGTACATGGCCTCCGAAGGTTGCAAGCGAATCACAAACTCGTTCCTCCCTTGTTTTTTGCCTGCATCGTGAACATTTGTCAAATTCGAGCAACTAAACAAAAGCATGTTCAATTTCGATGGAGTAATTTATTAATTCTATACATTTGGAACAAAACATCAAGCACCATACGTGTTCACAAGTGAGATTAACCGAAATGATATAGATTATGAATGACACTCTAGATCGGAGGCCTTACATCTGAAAATGTCACCAGGAACATCCTTAAACTGAACTCGAATTTCTGCTTTTCTTGAGCTCAATGCTTTTCCGGCCTTCATTATAAAAGGGACACCTGAAAAGAAATATACAAAAGAACGACACGATTAACTTTACAAATTAAAACAAATGAATATGTAATTTAAAAAATCCAGAGACTAAATATTCATAAAAAGCCCACCAGAAAACTATGTAAGTTGTCCTGAAATATCTAAATGAGAATGACTACAAGCCAACTGTGAATGAGAGGGGATTAAAAATTTAAATAGTATTCTTACCCTCCCATCTTTCATTATGTATCCTCAACACCAAAGTTGCAAAGGTTGGTGTATTTGAGTGATCAGGAACTGTAGGATCATCCCTGTAACCTTCATATTGGCCAAGAACTACCTCTTCATCCTTAATTGGCAGCACTGACTGAAGAACCTGTACCGACATGACCGATGGCATTAGAGAGTAGAAAGAGGAGACTCAAATGTGGGTTAGGAAAACAAATAGATTTCTTTCAGTTAGAATTCCTACCTTTACTTTCTCATCTCGGATGTGCTCAGGTTTGAGGGAAATAGGTTTTTCCATAGCAACCAAACAAAGAACCTGAGAGGGCAGAAAGAATAAAGAAATTTTAGGAGTGCAGAAGGAGTAGATATAGTTGAATAAAAGTTGAAATCTTTAGTAGTGCAACATTTAATCGAATCCTAAAAATTTAAGTAGGATGTGAGAAAGAACGAGTCCAATTGAAAATTTTAGACTAGTTAGATGTCATTGTCAAATTACATTTCAAATGAGCCACTAGAACTGGAACATACAATTATTTAAGAGCACAAGTAGAGGATAAATGAAACTGTATTTCATTTTCAGTTTTCTAGGAACCAAAAATACTTTTAAGTCTAGATCAACTTCTCACCTGCAGTAGATGATTTTGAATGATATCGCGAATAATCCTGCAGAACAGAACTTGAGTCAATGACTTGTTTATAATAATAAATTTTCGCATATAGACTGACATAATGGTAAATTTCAAATGTAAATCAAGTGTTCAACAACATAAAATATCAAAATATTTAGAGATTTAGCTTCATACGTAACATTTTCATATTTATGGTAGTAAATCAAAGATCATACCCATATTCATCAAAATATCCACCACGTCCCTCAGTCCCAAAATCCTCCCTGAACACAATCTGACAGTGGGTAAAAAAGGATTAGTACATAACTTAAAAAACATTCAACCACACTTGGAATTCAAATCAATTATATGTGCTTCGGCAGTCTTGTTTTTATTGAAAAAGTCTCGCTGAGTGTTTAAATAAAAATAACTAGTGATGAATTCTCACCTGTACATTGTCAATGTTGTCACGGTTCCAAAGGGGCAAGAAAAAGCGGTTTGCGAAACGAAGTACCAACTGTAAATTCAGATCATGCAAGAAAATACATAAGACTGCCATTTTAAAAACAAGAGACGGCAAATAATATCTTATTTACGTGAATATTACCAGATTTTGAACCAATTCCTTCCCCAGATAGTGATCTATACGGTAAATTTGTGGTTCGTCAAACAATTCTCCAATCTGGGAACTCAGATTTTCTGCAGATGCCAAGTCCTTGCCAAAAGGTTTCTCCACAACAATCCGGGTCCATCCACCAAGATCAGCTAAAAGAGGATTAAACAGGCTTTAACAATCAATATTCAGACGTAGATGAATGCCAACCATCAAAATAATCTGCACTTTAAAGCTTACATTTATTCATGCAATAATGCTTGATCATCTTGCAGACAGATGGATATACAGATGGAGGAAGTGCAAAATAGAACAGCCTGCGAGATGATCCCTCTGTACTATTTTTTGAAATCTCGTGCTCTGAGATTTCCTTATCCAACTTCTGAAAACCCTCGGCCGAATCATATGAACCACTTACATATTTGATCTGCAAAAAATTATTGCAGTTATGCATGTGTATGATTCTAGTGAGTACATACCAATACTAAACAACAATAATGCGTAAATAGAGTAGCACTAACCAACTGCAGAAACTTGGATACTTCTTCTAACTTCTCTGAGTCATCAGTTTTGCCTTGGACGAGATATCTGCAATCATTATTCACATTGAGCAATCCCTAATGACAGCTAAAGTCGACATAAATTATATAAAATATAAGAATGGGAGAAAATGCTTGAAACACAATCCATTGAAGTATCAAAGCGGAGCTAGAGTTCTTAAACTACATTCGAAGTAAAAATAAATAGTTGCCCAGTACATCAGTGATTGATTATGATACTAACGCTCACGGCTGGTTGCATTAAAATCAATGATTCTGGTAAGTTGACTCAATCAAATAAAGAATGACATTAAGAGTAAAACTAGAGAAGGTTCCATATCTCACCCACGTATGCGGTTTCTTAGATCATCATCAGAAATTTTTGACCTCGCGTAACCAAAAATGTGAACTACATTTGATTGTAGGAATCCCTAGGAACAACCATTGATAAAAAAACAGTTAGATCATAGAGCACGATTAAATAGTTATTGGAAGTAATAAATTGTGCATTGAACCAAAAAAAAAAAAACTCTTCATTCAAACATAACATAAGCCTCAAACTCATTCAGGTTGCCAGATACTCTCTCAAAAAAACTTCAATTACACCTTATAACGAATATTAGAAAATACTTTAAAAATTAGGCATGTTGGAAATGTTATTTGAATGAAGGAATTACCACCACAAAGACTTCTTAGAAACTCTACACATATTAAGTTAAGTTATGATCTATTCTATTCTTCAATACAATAAAAACCTGGACAAAAAGGTGGAAGAGAGCTGGAAAAGTCTTCTTTTTAGCAAGATCTCCAGATGCTCCAAGCACAATGATGGAGAGACAGCCAGTTTCCTGCACATTCTCCTCTCCAGAAAAAGAGTCATTTCGAAGAGAAGATCTTTTCTCAGCGTGCCAGGATCCAGATTCCATTTTTTAAGCTGCAGTACACAAAATTTAAACCAACCAACCTATTAATACCTTCTGGATAAGAAATCTAATTATCAACATCGAATAAAAATGAAATAATCATAGTTCAAATTGCACTACATGATTCAATTAGAAGCAACCTGGATAGAAACTTTTACTTCACTAACAACAATATCTATCAGCCTAATCCAAAACAGAAAGAACAAAGATAAAAGAAAAAAGCATGTAAAAGGGAAACAAATCACTGTAAAAAATTCCGTCAAAATCAACAAAAATAACACAAAAAAAGATATTACAAGGAATCAAAACTTATTCCCGGATCTGATTCTCAAAGAAACGCAAATCAAGCCGATCCAAAAGCAAAATTAATTCAGCAATGATCATCAAATCAAATGCCACCCCATCATTTTTAGAACATTGAACAAGAAAAAGAATCATACCCCACAAAATTAAAACCTCAAACCAATGATCATGGTATTAAAGCAGCTCAAATGGCAGAAGAAAAACAGAGAGAGCACAAACCTAGGTCTCTTCTGTTGGTCTTGTTCTTCTTCTTCTTCGAATTGGGGTCGAATTGAATGGAGATTTTAGAAATTCTGAGTGATTTTAAAACCGTTGTGTCGCTCACCAAACTCTATCGTCGTCGGCAAATAGCACTCAGCCACTTCTAGCCGCCGTTCTAGACACGACAAGAAAAGCATTTTTTGCTTCGATTTTACATCAACCCACCCCGCATTTTTTGTATTATTGTCCTTTAGCCCATTTTCTTTCGTAATTTGACTTTATTTGGTGGAATATTTGTGGTAAAAAAGGGAATAAATTTACCTTTATGCTTCATTTTTCATTTGGAAGTTAAGGACTACTTTCATTTATGAATTTCTTTATTTTATATACCTTTTTAAGAATATTTTTAAATCCCAACTTAAGTTTTATTTTATATACTATTTTAGGAATGTTTTAAAAATTCAAGCTAAGTTTTAAAAACTAAGATAAGTCATTCTTAAAAACTTATTTTTATTTTTTAAATTTTGACTAAAAATTCAAATGTTTCATTAGGGAAGATTAAAACTATTGTAAAGAAATTGTGAAAAAACAAACATAACTTTTAAAACCCAAATGGTTATTAAATAGAACTTAAATTATTAAATTTTAAAAAAGTATCGAATAGATCTATGTGTTAGATTAGGTTAGGTTTTATTTGATTTGGGTTTATCTTGTAAAGGTAGACATCATTTAGCAAACTCAAAAAGTATTGTGAGTTTGAGAGGGGATGTTAGATTAAGTTCGGTTTTAAGGGTAGATTAGTCATTTGCTTATTGTTCTCATTAGTATAAATAAACATCTTAGATTTGTATCTTATTATGCAATTCAGATAACCCTAGTCGTCTCTCTTCTTTCTTTAAAATTATCATTATGAACTCTTAATTTTGTGTCATATTTGAAAATTTTAAAAATTAACTGATCTAATAGATATAAATTTGAAATTAATTTTATGTCTAATAGAACCTTAAACTTTCAATTTTGTGTCTAGTATGTTTGTGAATTTAAAAAAATGTAGAATATGTCAAATATCTATTAAAAACAAAATTAAAAATTGACTCACAAAATTGAATGTTTTTTTTTTAATAAACACAATTGAATGTTTAATGACATATTAAACACTTTTTAAAGATCAGTGACAAAATACGCATAAACTTAAAAATTCATGACTAAAACTTATAATTTAACTTTATTTTATTCATACAATTTTGAAAATTGAGAGAGTAAACTTGTATTTTTTTTTTTTGGTACAACTAAACTTGTAAGTTTAATTTAACCTAAAATAAATGTCCTTTCAACTCATTAATTTATGACCAATGAAACGTAAATTTTGATACGAAAGAAATTGAGTGATATATCATTATTCAAATCAATAAGCCAACTTGCATTCCTATTTTACACAAATTCTTAGCACATTTTTTCGTCAATTATTTTTCTCTCAAAAAAAAATCTCAATTATTTTGTATTTTTAAAAGTTTGACGGCTTAGACTAATAGTTTGAAAAAACGCAGAAAATGATAAAGTTAAAATATTCTCATTGTTTATACTTTTGATAATAACCTGGCAATTTAAAATTGTAAAATAAAATATTTTTTAGAGATAAATTGATGACGAATGATTGCATATAAACAATTAACTTGTAAAATTAAAGAAAAACACACATCCACACATGACACACATGAGAACATAAAATATTACTTTTATATTTTAGGTTAAACTATACTTTCAAGTTTAGTATATAATACACTTTAAATTTTAAAAAATATTTAATACATTTTTAAACTTTTAGTTTTTGTGTTTAATAGATCTGAATTGTAAACATTCAAATAGGTCCATTAACTTTAATTATGTCTTACATTCAAGAAAAAAAAAACTTTAATTATGTCTCTAATAGGTTTTGGCATATTCAACATTTTTTAAAATTAACAAATCTATTAAACTTAAATTTTAAATTTTAAATTTGTGTTTAATAAAAGATTAAACTTTCAATTTTGTATCTAATAACTTTGTAAATTTTAAAAAATGTCAAATATGTCAAGATTTATTAACTACAAAATTAAAAATTCAAAGACTTATTAGACACAACATCAAAAGTTTAGAGATTTATTACACGTTTTAAAAGTTTAAGAATTGACACAAAGTTGAAAATACTTTTTTGTTTTAACCATTTTAAAAATTATTCTATCAACAAAAGATTTTGGCTAAATTATAAAAAACACCTCTGAACTTTGTCCCTTGTTTTAAAAATACCCCTATTATTTTAAAAGTTACAATATACCCTTGACATTTCATAATGTTTCAAATTACTCATAGAAATTCGTTAGAATTTTGGAAGAAAAATCAATGTGGTGATAGCCTAAAACAACATGACGGTGACTATGATGCTTTATTTGGATAAAGTTTGAAAGAACGATATTCAACATTCTAATCATTCAGACACGTCGACTTTTTATTCAATACTCTAATGATTTTTCTAGTAGTTTTGAAACATTTATGAAAAGTCGATGATAATATTATAACTTTTGAAAGAATAGAGATAGTTTTGAAATAAAGAATAAAGTTTAGGTGTAATTTTTATAATTTAGGGAAAGAGTTTTGCATAGAAAATTAAATATTTTAAAACACCGCTTTGGCACTTCCCAACAACTATTAAATTATTCATTAAAAAAAGAGAAGAAAATCCCAAAATTGCCAATCTGGAGATCACGGGGTCAGAACGTAATCCACGTGGCAGATATGATCCTTGAGATCCAACGTGGACCATTGTCAACCGAACACGTGGTACGGGAAAAAGAATGTACTGTGGCATCGGGAGCCATTGTCATTTGTCACAAATTCAACGCTCTTTTCGACGTGAATCACGTCGTTAGATGATTGGTAAGGCTTAGGCAAAAAAATGAGCCAAAAATTTTATAGGTTAAATTATCAAAAATATCCCTGAACTATGGGGTTGGTTTCAATTATACCCCTATACTTTAAAAAGTTTCATTTTAACCCTTGAACTTTGAAATTTGTTTCAAAACAATCCTTGAAGATTTCTTCCGTTAAATTTATATACGAAAAATGACGTATTTTCATATGTTTTGATTTTTTTTCAATGTATATGTTCAAATATGTTCACATAAGCAACAATATAAATGCAAAAACATCATTTTCTGTCCATGAATTTAACAAAAAAAAAAGCCTTCAAGAGTTGTTTTGAAACAAACTTCAAAGTTCAAGGGTAAAAATGAAACTTTTCAAAATTCAGGGGTATAATTGAAACCAACCCCATAGTTCAGGGGTATTTTTGATAATTTAACCAATTATAAATTTAGTTATGAACTTTGAGGTATATATCTATTTGGTTTCTCAAATTTTAATTTTTGACAAATTTAAAATTTTTAAAAATTAATTGATATATTAGATATAAATTTGAATTTTATGTTTAATGGAACTTTAAATTTTTAATTTTGTATCTAGTAAATCTGTAAATTTTAAAAAATTCAAAAGTTCATGAACTAAATTTATAATTTTGAAAGTTCAAGAACCAAATAGACACAAACTTCAAAGTTCAAGGGCTAAATTTATAATTTAACTAATTTTATATTAAAAAAAAAAAAGGAAAAAAAATTAATTTATACCTTTAAATTTTTGGTTGTATCACTTAAAACCTCAAACTAATATTGTATCGATTAAAACTCTAAACTTTCACAAATGTTTCATATAATACTTCCTTAAATGCAAGGATTAACATAAATTAGAGAGAAATGTTGGAATCAAATAGATAGTACTAATTTTTCATTAATATGAATGATTTTCATCCTCTTGTCTTCCTCTATTTTTCTCTACTTATTAAGAAAGAATTACTTTTGTTTTTACTACTTTGATAGGACTTTAGAAGAAGAATAATTGTATTTAGTTGATTTTAAATGGAACCAAGTGAAAATAGCTATAAATCACAACGGTTTAAATTGATTCACTTATGAAAGTTTGAGGTTTAAATTGATACAATTATTAGTTTGAGTTTTAATTGATACAATCCCAAAGTTTAGGGGTATAAATTGATATTTGTCTTAAAAAAAGGAAAATTTTTAATTTATACTCCTAAACTTGTTAAGTTGTACCACTTTTCAACCTAAACTTTCAATTTCATCAAATCGGACCCTAAACTTAGACAAATGTTAGCAATTTTTACCATCTATTCAATTTCTGCTAATTCACCCACCAATTTTAACAAAAAGCAATGTAAAAATCTCTATGAAGTCACTAATTCCAATAAAATCAAGTTTTGCACAAAATTAAGTTTGATCAATGCACAAATTAATCATTGAATAACCTTGTCAAAATTCACCAATTTCAGCAAAAATTTAGCTCTAATGTTGTTTTCTTTTAAATCTTATCAATTTTGTACCATACATATATTTTAGAATTCATTGAATGCATATGATAATACTTTTTTTAACAATATCTCAAATGAAAACTTATCATAGCGTTAAATTACAACACTTTTTAAAGTTTAGAGTTAAAATTGCAATACTTATCTAAGTTTTGGGTGCAATTTGATGAAATTGAAAGTTTAGGGTAAAAAGTAATACAACATGACAAGTTTAGGGATAAAAATTAATTTTTCTCCAAAAAAAAAGAGCAAAAATTCAACTTTTATCTCAAGTTGAGCCAAAACGGGTTAAACTTCATATGGGTTAAATCTTTATTTTGGGTTGAACACAGCTGCATGATAGGAGATCGAACTCTCGACCTTTGAAATGGTAATTGGTGTCTTATTTCATCTAGTTAGTTTTTGAACTTTAAAAGTATTTAGATTCTGAATTTTTACTTTTGTGTCTAGTAAGTCTTTTGAAGTCTAAAACTAAGGGTGATATCAGTTCGGTTTTCATCGGTTTTAGGCCAAATCGAGAACCGAACCGATCCATTTAGTTTTAGCAAGAGAGGAACCGAACCAATGTCCAATAAAGGATAAAATCATTGGTTTGGTTGTCCATTGTATCGATTCGATTTTTTGGTTTTTTTTGTTCCAGCCCCTATTTTAGTATTTTTCAGCCTCTGGTTTAGTGTTTGTATTTTCTTTCAACGTTTTTTAAGTTTCAACATCAGCCAAATGTTGAGATTCCATCTATAAGGTATAAACTCAATTAAAATAATTTAGTTAGTTTCCACACACATCTATAAAGTTAAAAGATGCAAGGCAAGCAAAACAAAAATAAGCAGGACAAGCCGAATAGGTACTAAAAATTGCAAATTAATTAATATATCCTCTTCTGTCTCTCACTTATCTTTAATTGTTTTCATTCATTTCCCTCTTGAACTTTAAATCAAGATTCAAAACCCTAATCCCACTAGATGCAAGGACCTTTTATTGTCCATAATACTTCTCAATAATCCATTCAATTAAGACATGTTCCCACAACACCAAACACAAGCGAATTAAATATATTTACAATCTTATTCAATAATTACCATTTTTCTATATATTGTTTCCAATTCCAACAACATATTTCCATGATTTGTTTGTCTTGTGATATGTTCATTGAATTTTTTAAATTAATAAATCGGTGTATTTAAAGAAATAGAAGTGACAGAGCTTACAGAGAGAGAGTGACGATGACGATGAGCTCTAAGTGAAGGCGATTGCGAGTTGGAGGGATCCTTGTGTGAGAAGGCTCCGCGTGAGGGTCTGAGCTTCGAGCGACGGCGCTTACAAAGAGAGAGAGTGACGGCGATGACGAGATGGAAGGGACGGCGATGGACAGTTGGCTACATTGTGTGAGGAGGCTCCGCGGGAGGGTATGAGATTCGAGAGACAAAGCGTGTGTGAGGGCTGACAGCTGAGGCTTGAAGGGAAAAGTGAAAAGAAAATAGATGGATTAGAGTTTTTTTAGGAATATATATATACCTCAGTTCGGTTCGGTTTTTAATGGTTTTTTGGAATGAAAATTGATCCAAACCAATATTTTTCGATTTTTCCAAAATAAAAACTAAGATATCCAATTTTCTTCTAAAAACCGAACCAAACCACTGGATCGATTTGGTTCGGTTCGGTTTGGTCGATTTTTGGTTAATACTATCACCCCTATCTAAAACTGTCTATTATGTGTTGGACTTAATTTAATAATTAATTCAGATGTGAGTAACAAATTAAATGACAATTATATTTGAGCTATTTAATGGGCATATTGTGTGGTCTTGATTACGGGCCCTAGACTTCCCATACAGTGGTGTGGTTTATTGAGCAGAAACTAGCCCATCGATCTTAGGAGATTATGGGAACTCTAGGATCAACTTATAAATAACAAAGTTATGGTCCCCAATATACTATGTCTCCTTAGCTTCCTATTCCCCATCTAATAGAGAGGACTATCCATCCTGGTCTAGGTTGCATGGTTGAGGAAGACCACAAATCACAAACTCTTATGTGTTCAACATGTCTAATGGTTCCAGGTAATTCTAATCTCTTTTAGTTTTAGTTTTCTTCCATGCTTAGATCCTTTTATAAATCTTATCATGATTGTTCTTGAATAGTATGTTTTTATTCTTGAATAATCATGAATTGAATTTTGTTAATAAGTTCCAACACCATGTTCTTACACTTTCAATTTTGTATCTAACAAATCATTGTCATAGTTAAAAGTTTTTTAAATTTCACAGGTTCATTAGACATAAAATTGAAAGGTCATGATTCTAAAGACTCAAAATTCAACTTCATATCTACTAAATTCATGAATTTTTTTTTTTTTAATATGACATAGAGCTACTAACAAAATTAATAGGGTTTCAAGAGAAAAAAAAAAAAAAAAACAATGCTAGAATTAGATTTTTATTGAAATGAGTGAATTTTAAACTTGTATTCCATGGTTAATCATGTGTGTTAATTCCCTTAAACTTTATATACTATTACTAATTGGCATATATCCTCAACTAAGATGTCAGATGTTGAAATCTCTCACTCCAAATGTTATATATATATATATATATATATATTATATACATACACTATTACAATCATGTGAATGAATATTCAAATCTTTAATAAAATCATAGTCGTACGTAAAACTAAAAGAAAATGTCTATATATGCCTTAATCGTTTATGGCAATGCATGGAGTTTTTAAGGCTTAGTTTTCATATTGAAATTAATGACCTTCGAGAAAATTTTTATATTGCTTTTGTTGAATGAGGGTAAATATCATACAAATCAAACAAAATATAAAAAATTTTGCATTAATTATATAATTTTAAGGTTCAATGGATTGAAAATAAGAGGTAAATTTTGATTAAAGCCTAGTTTAGATATGCAGTAGGAAACTACTATTGTGAATAAACGTGTTTTAAAAAGTGATTTTTAATAGATTCATTCATAATCATTTTATCTAAATACAAAAATCGGTTAAGATTGCTCTCAAAATCAATAAACTTGAACGGTTTTTTTGTTCAACCATTGGGAGGTGGAGGATCGAATCATCGAACTATGTTTGAATTGACAAATTGAACAGTTTCATCTTTTCTTTCTATTTTTCGTTTTTAGACAACTTTGGAATTAAAAATAAAAGTTATTAAGTTGACCCAAATAATAATGCTCTGTTTGGCACATAGATTTGATAAGAAATGATTTCAAATTCTAGGATTTTAAAAGATGGAAATGATTTTAAATACTTATTTGTGTTTGGAACCAAATTGATTTGAAATCCCTAAAATTAACATAACATTTTACTATTATGCCCTTATGATTTTGCAGGACATTATTTTGATTAGTAACAAAATATTTTAATATCAAATAACAATGTAAAATACATATAACTGTGAAAACAACCTATTTCATGTCATCTAAAAAAAATAAGGTTAAATTATCAAAAATATCCTTGAACTTGGGGTTGGTTTCAATTATACTCCTAAACTTTGAAAAGTTTCATTTTAACCCTTGAACTTTAAAGTTTGTTTCAAAACAACTCTCGAAGGTTTTTTCCGTTAAATTTATGGACGAAAAATAACGTATTTTCATATATTTTGATTTTTTTTTCAATGTATATGTTCAAATATGTTTGCATAAGCAACAATACAAATGCAAAAACATCATTTTCCGACCATGAATTTAATGAAAAAAAGCCTTCAAGGGTATTTTTGAAACAAATATCAAAGTTCAAGAGTTAAAATGAAACTTTTCAAAGTTTGGGGTATAATTGAAACCAACCCCATAATTCATGAGTATTTTTTGATAATTTAACCAAAAAATAATAAACAAGATAAGAATATAAAATATAAAGAATACACCGTTCATCAACAAACCTATTTTAAATCATCTGAAATTATATTACTTTTATATATGGCAGAAGATTTAATAATAACATTTAAAATAAGTTTTTTTTTTTTTTTTTGAAAATGAATATTTAAAATAGGTTGAGATTACATTTATCTTTTTCCAAAATATTTTCCTATTCGATTTTGTAAAACTCAATAGTGTTGTTGCTCGTATAAATCTCCTCTCTTCTTCTTCTTTTGTCCCTTCAATTCACACAAAATCCCAATGGGGAAGTATTCGTCAGCAGCTCTCTAGATTTCGACTCCTCCTTCAATTACCTTTCTCATTCAGAACTACGGTACTTATTTTTCAGTCCCTAATCCGTGCTTTGAGGTTTTGATTTTTTTTTATTTGTTCTTTTCACCCATAGAGAAAAAAATTACACTAAAAACTATACATACATATAAGAAACCGAATGAATCAATATATATATATATATATATATATATATATATATATATATATATATATATAAAGAAACAAAAAATAATATATTGTTCTTATTAAATCAATACAAAAAAAAGTTTGAGAAGATTGAACAAAGCAAAAAAAAACTAACCTCTAGTTTGCTTGGCTATAAAAAGCATGACCTATTTGGAATGATTTTTTTTTAAAAAAAAAAAAAAAAAAAAGAGATTTCAAAATCTCAAATCAGTTCAAACAGGGGTAAATTCCAACCGCACTAAACAAATCTGAGATTCTGAAGGGCCCTTTTAAAACGTGAGGTGGAAATTGTTGGATAAGATAAAGACATGTCTCAAAGATATTTTGAAAAAATAATTATTTTATTTCTATTGTAAAGTTATTTTTAAAATCAATGATTAAACGACTTTGAAAAATAATGACCCTTAAAAAGGGCTTTTTAAAAATAATGATTGGATTGAATGACTTCTAAGGTTAAAGTTATGTGAGCACTTTCTTGAAAAAAAAAAAAAAAAAAAAGAAAAAAGAAAAAAAGAAAAAAAGGTTATGTGAGCACTTAAAATTGCATTTCACACATCGAATTTTTTTTAGTGGAAAACAATCTTTTTTAGTTCAACAATTAGAGACGGGAGATTCGAACATCTAACCTTTTAATCCATGGTATATGTCAATTACTGTTGAGTTATGCTCACACTTTAGCTGTGGAAAACGAACATGTGCATTTTTTTCCTATATTGGATTAGGTTAAAAATTATTTTGGTGTTTGAACTTTGCTTTTCAAGACTACAAAAATGATTATAAAAAAAATCTTAACTGCTTTTAGTGTTTGGTAAAATTAATTTTATAATTTTAATAAAAGTACATTTTCAACCACATTGATTTGTAAAATCTAATTAATAGTAACTTCCCAAATTAGCTTTCCTAAAACTCTGCTTTATTTGCTAACTACCTGCATGTGATTCACCATCAATTATCAGTTTTCACTTTCACTTTCATTTGTTTATTTTATTATCTTATATTCAATTGAATTTATTTGTTCATACTTTTTTGTATTTCTAAAATAACATTTTTTTTCAATATGATTTTTTAACAATTATATTTCTTAGCAAAATATAAAAATATCTATATTATGGGTAAATTTGGACATCCGAATCAAAACCAAGAGAATAGAAGACGAACAAGTCAAATAGGATCAAACCTAAGGTTCACGGTGAATTTGGGCTTAGGAAAACGAGGAAAATGGCCAAAAGGCCTAAAAGCCCAACTTGGCCCAAACCGGCCGACTCAATTCAATCATGTCTCACGTGTGCTATGCGATTCCGTAGCTTGAGACTCTCCGAGAGCCCCACTTCGATCCTAAACCTAATCCAATTCGTAAAAGGGAAAACTCCAAGTCATCCTCATATAAATACTGCATGATAACTCCATTGGAGATAGCTCATTCTCAGTCTTCACTCTCTAAAAGCATGCTACACTGATTTTCTCTCTAACTTAAGCATCGAAGTGGTGCTTGAGCACCACACTGGTGTGTAGGTTTTCTTTATTTTGCAGGCCACCTCTTTTCCCTCACAAATACAAATTCACGGTTGGATTCACGTGTAAATTAGATACGTTCCTTTGCCCAGATTTTTGCATCAACAATCTAGACTAAACATAATATTATAATTTAAATCATATGAATTTTAAAATATTTTTTTGAAATAATGATATTTAAAATAATTATTTTATAAAAACTTGGATATTAAATATCAACATAACATTATGCATTATTAAAAAATCATACCTATTTTGGTTATTATCAATAAGTTGCAACAATTTAGTATTAATTTACCAAACACTTTAATCTATTTTTCAATTTTTAAAGCTAAAACTTACCAAACACTAATTTACTTTGTTTTACAATTGGTTTTTTTTAAAGCACAGTTGACAGCAATTATTTTAGAAGCTATAACAATCTCAAACTAAATCTTAGTCCATCAACTTTGATTTGTAATGATTTAGTTTTTGTACTTTCACTTTTGTAACAATTTAGTCCATGAACTTTAGTATGTAACAATTTAGTCACTGTACTTTAAAATTTGTAACGATTTAGTCTCTATCATGAAAATTATTATTAAGATTTAATGAGATTTCTTATATAGGTAGATCAATGAACTAATTAGGGACCCAATATGTTTAAAAGCTACAAAGTCTAAATCATTAAATGATAAAAATTGATATTCAATTTTGATGGAATTTTTTATGGTAGGAATTAAATTGTTACAAATTTGAAAATACATAAACTAAATTGTTATAAAATAAAGTTTAGAGACCAAATTATTACTTTCATAAAAGTTTAGGGACCAGAAGTATTTTTTGACCATAGTTATGAGATATGTCTTGGATATTTTTTTTTATATAATTAATATTATGTATTTTTGTAATATGTATTTTTTTTTTAAATTAAATCATTTTTAAAAATTATTTTGACGATTATGATGGTTTTATGATGAGGTGGTCAATTTGCTAAGGTGACATGCATTATGAAGAAATCGTGTCTTCGAGATTATTTGGTGCAAGTTTTCAATAAATCATTTGAAATTTCAATTTTGTGTCTGTTAGGTTGTTTATAACCTTGTCAATTTAATGCTTATATGTATTAAAAGAACTATGTTGGGACCTAAGTAGACTAAAGCTCCTCAGGTTCATCAATTTTTTAAAAAAGAAATTAGCTGTTATTTATTAAATATATACACACCATTTTCTTCTTATTATTCCTAGTCGATAATATAGACTACTAAAGAGGGAAGGAAAAAAAAATCCACTGTGTTTCAAGTTTTGAACTATATAAATATTTTAATTTTGTAACTACGTAATTGTATCTTTTTCTTTATTAAAAAGAAAGGTAATATCAAACTATAAAGTTATATTATTTACCCAACAAATTAATACCAATCATAATGGGTGGGTAGAGATTAGTAATTAACATTACTTTTTTATTCTCAAATTTAGCTACCATTGTGGAGTTGGGAATTCAAACACCTTATTGAAAGTGCGACTAAATGCCCACATCAGCTAGACACTAAGGAGATTATGAGAAAATAAGTGAGAGACAACATTTCTTTTAGTATAGGAGACCTTTCAGGTGAAATAGAAAACAAAGTCATGAAAGCTTATGCACAAAGTGAATCATAATATCATACCATTGTAGAAATGTGGAGATTTCGATTATGCCCTAAAAAGTGGTACCAAAATTGTGCCCCTAAATTTAGTCGAGTTGGTAGGCTAATGATCAAAGAATGTTGAGCCTCAAAAGAATGCCAAACAAATGTGGTTCAAGGGGAGGATTATTAGAGGTGCGACAAGGGCAGTCAGCTTTAAATTATCCCATAATGTGTGATATTCATGGTTGAACTTTATATATGATTAAATTATACAAAATACCTTTGAACTTTCGAGTAGGTTTCAATTATGCCTTTAGACTTTGACAAGTTTCATTTTTACCATTGAACTTTGAAATTTGTTTCAAAAATACCCTTCAAGAGTTTTTTTCATTAAAATAAGATGAAAATTGACACGGCAACTAATGTGTAAAAATTAGAAGGTGTGACATCATTTATTACATCATTCATGTAAATTGACGTGACAGCTGATGCGTAAAAATTGATTATGTAAGTAATTTTAACGATATCTTTTGAGATGAAGTAAATGGTAAGGACGGTCTTAATTTTCTATATGGTTGTAAATTATATCACGTACACCTTCTAATTTTTACACATCAACTATCATGTCATTTTTTTAAGCACTGGGATGTCAGTTTTTATCCTTTATTTTATTGCAAAATATATTTTTTGGAACAAATTCAAAGTTCAAGCGTATTTTTTAGAGAACAATTTTAAAGTTCAAGGGTAAAAATGAAATGACAAAGTGAGCATAGCTCAACGGTAATTGACATGTACCATTAATCAAGAGGTTAAAAGTTTGAATCCTCCAACCCCCAAATGTTGTTGAACTTAAAAAAAAGAATGGTAAAAATGAAACTTTTCAAAGTCTAAGGGCATACATGAAACCTACCCAAAAGTTCAAGGATACTTTGTATAGTTTAACCTATATATATAATTTCACATGCAATGCACGTGAAATCTCATTCTTTTAATTGAATCTAAAAAAAAAAAAGAAAGATTGTGTTTACAACTATACATATTGTTTTAGGTTGATTTAGCATTAATATGAGATTTGTTATTACTCATGGTTTAAAATCTTTGGAACATTATTTTTTATAGCAAAAATTTTAATTTTAATGAATATACTTTTCATCAAGTTTAAATAGTAAATATTTGACATAAAATTAAAAAGTAATGAAAAAGAAAAAATTGATTAAAAAAAAAACAAATGGATGATTAAAATTAAAATATGTATAATGTAACTAAAATAAAAATTTTGGAGTAAGATCCATAAAGAAGTGACATAATAAGATACTTTGTTATACCTACCGGGTAATTCTTTAGTGTTTTTTGAATGGATTGATTTTTGGAGAAAAAGAAAGGAATAATCCTAAAGAAATATATTTCATAAGGATGATATAAGTTGAATTTATGAAAACTAAAACAAGTATTTAATAAACTTGATCTTAATTAAAGGAGAATCTACTTATAAACAACATTTTTCAATTGCATGGAAGACAAATTTTGATTATTAAGGCCCGTTTGATAACCATTTAGTTTTTTAAAATTGTACTTATTTCTCATAATTTCTCTGCAATGTGTTTCGTCTTTCTTAAAAATATATATTTGAATTCTTAACCAAATTCCAAAAACAAAAACATGTTTTTAAAAACTATTTTTTTAGTTTTCGCTTGGTTTTTTAAAATATATGTAAAAAGTAGATAACAAAACAAAGAAACCTATAAGTGGAAGTACTATTTATAGGCTTAATTTCAAAAATATAAAATATAAAACTAAATAGTTATCAAATGGGCCCAAGTGATTCGATAAAATATTTTGTTTTTGACATTGTCACTTCTCATGATAATGCAACATAAAGTTGTGCAAGTGAAAATGCATTTTAAGGAAGATATATTCCAACATTTAGAATTGTTTGTCCTTGTACTTTATTTATTGCCATCACAAAACATAATCGAACATAAAATTGTTTCCTTTTTAACTTTAATGGAACTATTCATTATTAGGTGAACTTAATGGAGTTCGCAATGTGAAAATTTGTTTCCTTACATGTTAGTCAATTGCTACTTTGGCATGTATAATATATTTTCCAAATGAAATACCAAGCCAAATTCTTGTCACAAAATTTCCTTCTTTTTTTCTTTTTTTGACAGAAAAGAATAACATTAAAATTAGAAAAACATCCCCGTGCTTTTTCATTAATAAATAAATATACTTATCTTTGCTTAAAAAAAACAGAATAACCAATTTAAGGAATATAACATGAATATATAATTTTATACTCTACCTCTTCATTGACTAAAATAGGTTTCTTGATTTTCAATTCTTCATTTTGACATAGTTCAAATGTTTCCCATAGATTTAAGTTCTATGATTAAAGAAAAATCCTTGTTATTATTTGAACTTTGTAGAGTGAGTTTTTGATAAAAGGGAAAAAAGGACCGTTGATATGTAGGGGCAATTGAGTTTCTTTCCTTTTATACTTTTTTTTTTAGTACAAGATGAATACAAGTCAAGAGGAAATAAAACAATAAAGATGGCCAAAAGTCTCTTCGGACCAGACTTCATCCATTTTTAAGCTTTGAGCCTGTTGGAATAGAAATTTTGGCCAATCAAAATTTGTCATGTCATTAATTAAAATTAGTGACAAAGTTATTTATTTAATTAGGGATTATTTAAAATTTACAAGTATCCCTAAATTAAATTAAGGTAGATCCAAATTTGCAATTGGATTATATGAAATTTGGGCTAATTTTAGACAAAGCCCAAATGAGAAGCCTTAAGCAACAAAGTCTCAGCCCACAAAGGCTAGGCCCAAGGTCAATCAGGCTCAGTCTAAGGACCATGCCCAAAGTTCATCAGGCCCAGTCCAACAGTCAAGCCCAAGCCCATCTGGGGGCCCTAGGGAACTCTATAATAGAGAGCCCCCTCCTTCATTTTGGAGGTTCAAAAGTTGAAAATCTCCAGAGAATTTAGAGAGAATTCAGAAACAAATACCAGAAAAACTCCCTAAACCTTTGAAGATCAAACACTCTCTGAACCAGAGTCTCGAAGACTAGTAGACTTTAAAGATCGAGAACAAGCTGCGAAGCCCTCGAAACAAATCTAAATTCGAGAACAAGCTGCAAAAGCGTTCGGGACAGATTCACATTCGAGAATAAGCTGCAAAGCCCTCGAAACAAATCTACATTCAAGAACAAGCTGCAAAAGCCCTCGAGACAGATTCACATTCGAGAACAAGCTGCAAAGCCCTCGAAACAAATCTACATTCGAGAATAAGCTGCGAAGCCCTCGAAACAAATCTACATTCGAGAACAAGCTGCAAAAGCCCTCGAGACAGATTCACATTCGAGAACAAGCTACAAAGCCCTCGAAACAAATTCACATTTGAGAACAAGCTGCGAAGCCCTCGAGACAAATCTACATTCGAGAATAAGCTGCAAAAGCCCTCGAGACAGATGTAAATTTGAGAGAAAGAATCAGAGGAACAAATTAGAGATTGTACTCCACTAAATTGAAATTAATACAATTTAAATTCATTTACACGTGTCTCATTTCTCTTTCTTTGTTGAAATCTCGTGTAAACAGAGCCCTCTGAGCCAATTTATGTGCAGCCACATTCTAGTAACGTTGAATGTGGGAAAATCGAATCTGAGACCAGTTAAGGGATATCTCTTTCACCTCTCGAACAAAGTTTTAAGCCTCTGTTAAATCATCCATCTAGCCATTTATAAGATGAATTGCAGTTAAAGAATCAGATTCCACCTCTAAAGGGAAGGAGTGATTATCAATAGTGCGCAACTCTCTGACAATTGCCTCAAGTTCTAGTATAAGAACATGCCATCTTGTGGAAAAATGATTTTGACCAGCCCCAGTAATTCTTCCATTCCAATCATGAATTATCCAATCAAATCCACCCCTAGTCTTTGTCTCATTCCAAGACGCATCTGTATTAAGCTTCCACCATCCATGTGGTGGCGGAATCCAGCTAGATATTACTTGATATGTATCTGACGAACTGCTTGATAAATTAGGACCCAAGTGCTGAATGAGTTCTTGAATCTGTATCTTAGAGTTTTCCAGAATCTTGGTCTAGTTCGGTGAACCATTAGGTTTCTGGTGGATCACCATATTCCTATAGCTCCAAATTTTCCATATGGTAAACAAAAATCTATACATAATCTCATTTGAACCATTAGGTTTATGAGAAATATTTGACCTTTATACTTAGTTATTCTTGTTATTTTATGTGTGTTATTAGATAAAAAGGCTAGCAAAAAGTTGGTTTAAATTGAATTATTGTTGGAAGCATTTTAACTTAAGTAAGTGGAGAAAAGAAAGCAAAAGAAATGAAAATCACACTTACTTGATGTTTTTGTGCAGTAATTTGAAGAATGCAACAGAAATGCAATTGCATAACAATTACAATTCTGGCATATCTGAAAAACAATGCAACATAAATGCAATTGCATTTTTGCAAAAATCTGAAAAACGCACCAAATACGGGATTAGAGAAATTTTGGAGATTTTATGCCATTTTTCTCCACGAATTTAGCAAGGCAAGTTGACCCAAGCTACACATGAACAAACATGGAAACCCTAGCCCATAAAGCTTATAAAAGAAGGAAGAAATGGAAGCAAAAGCATATGAGTTTTTCTCACACAAACATACCTTCGGGCTGCTGTTTTTTCTTCAATTTTTGCTGCTGTTTTTTCCTTTGTGTTTCCTTCCTCAACAATGAAGTTTTTTTAAAAAAGATCAATATCAATGCATGGAAACAATACTTTTGTGAATATTCAACTCATACATTCCACTAATGTTGAAATATATTGTCATTTTGTTGTTCGTATAAAACAAGAGTATTTTTGTTAATGTCAAGTACAATGGTTACATACAAAATATTGTAGAATATGTGCGAAGTTTTGAAGTTGATATCTCAATTGAGTGTTGAAAGTTGAAAAAATATATTTGTAATTGAATAGTTGGAAAAAAAAAATTGAGCAAACAAAAAAAGCCAACAAAAAATCAGGCTTCTTCAAGTTCCAAAAAACTACGCCAGATACCCATGACTTATAACTCAACTCTACACCCCAAACACAGATTTATTAACTCCAAAGACAAATTAACTTCACAGACATATTAACTCAACTCAATTCTACATGTCAAACACACCCTAAAAGTTAAATGATTATCAAATGAAGTCTTAGTATTCAACGAATTGAAAAATGAAGCTAGTAATTTAACATATTTTAAAAATGATTGTTCATATAAAAACAATGTCCTACCATTAAAAACAACTTTCAAGGAGCCTTTACAACTTAGACTGAAAAAAAACAACAAAACAACAAAACAAAAAACTCCATATGTTTAATCCGGTAAATGGGAAAAAGATATAAAAAGTGTTGCAATGATTTTTTAAAATGTCAAGCCACAAAGTTTGTATCCACATGCACATTATGTCAATTTTCTAAGTCTGTAGAATCAAAGATCTGGATATTGATTTTTATTTTACTTAATGTCTCAAACTTTATTTGACCTTAGCTTAAAATTTCTTCTCTCTCTTTCTCTTTTCAAATTCACCTACCTATCATTTTTCTATTGTCCAAGGTTGATTTTTCCAAGGGGCATGACCATCATTAGGACAAAGAATTCAATTACGCAGCATTTTAATATGAGCACATCTTCAAACAGTATTCCCAGTAATGTTCATTATAAATCAACAAGAATAAAGGAATTCAATCCTCCCAATGCTTATAATGTTTATAACAAATTGTAAGTTCAAACTGTAGGGTTTTTGACAATATATTAGAAGAGCAATTATCCCACATCGAAAATGTACAAGGAAGTCATGGGTTCTAAGTACTATTATTAGATATATTAAATATAAAAGAAGAAAATACATTTATTGTATTTGATACATTAAATATTAAAATAATCAATGTATATTAGATACATTAAATAAAAGATATTTATAAAATTTGAATAAAATTCAAATAAATAAATATCGTAAGAAATTTGAATGAGATTCAAATAAGTATAAGATATATTTTAATATATTAGATATTAAAATATAATATTTTAATTATGACAAAGATTTGCCCTTAGTCTCTATAAATAGGACCATTGGATTGAGCCATTAGACATAACACACATCTCCTCAATAGAAAATTAGAGAATTCTCTCTAGACCTCTTCCTCTCCAAACCCTTGTGGATTTTCTTTCAAAAGGCTTCCACAAACCTTGGTCATGTGTTCGAGTCATAGCTAGGAAGACTTTGTGGAGGAGATGAAGACTTGCTAGAAATACCTCCATATTTACTCCAAGTAAGTTTGCTTAATCTTTTTTTTTAGTTTAATTTTAAATAAAATCAAAGACGATCCAATGCTTCCGTTGTGGAGTGAAACGTTCATTCCTTGATTATCGACATGTGACGAAGAAGAAAAGTCTTGGAAGGTGACGTTTGACAATATATTAGAAGAGCAATTGTCCCACATCAGAAATGTACAAGGAAGTTATGGGCTCCAAGTACTATAAAATGAGTTTATGGCTTTGGTTTTAAATCATCCCAATTCGAAATACTTTAAGCTTGCACACTAACTCTAGTTAAATGAGTGATATAAAGCTTTGAGATAGTATTTCTTTGTAATTAGGTTCGAAGAGATAATTCTGTGTGATTGTAATAATTTTTCACATAGTGAAGTATTTCTTTATGTCTGTGGTTTTTTCTCCGATTTTGAAGTTTTCCATGTTAATTCTTGTGTTTCTTATTTTTGTTGCTTTCTTTTAATTTCTTAGTTATTTTTGTTTATTCCTGCAGTAGTAGTGGGAGGTTTTTTCCTAATGCAAACCTCTACTCCCTTGGTTGTGAACTATGATAAAATATTGGTTAAATTATTAAAAATACCCCTGAACTATGGGGTTAGTTTCAATTATACCCCTGAACTTTGAAAAGTTTCATTTTAACCCTTGAACTTTGAAGTTTGTTTCAAAACAACCCTTGAAGGCTTTTTTTCATTAAATTCATGGACGAAAAATGATGTTTTTGCATTTATATTGTTGCGTATGTGAACATATTTGAACATATATACGTTGAAAAAAAAATCAAAACATATGCAAACACGTCATTTTTCGTCCATAAATTTAATGAAAAAAACCTTCAATGGTTGTTTTGAAACAAACTTCAAAGTTCAAGGGTTAAAATGAAACTTTTCGAAGTTCAATGGTATAATTAAAACCAACCCCATAGTTTAGGGGTATTTTTGATAATTTAACCTAAAATATTCTTTAAAAAAAGATCAATTTTATCCCATGTACTTTTAAATGTCTAAATTAATGTTTGTACTTTCATTAAATCTTAAGACTACTACCCATTGTTATTTCGAGGTTAATTTCTATCTAATTTGGAAAAATAATAAAATAAATAAAATGATCAACTTTGAAGAAAGTGCATAACGTGAACACATTTCCGAAATGTCTAAAGGAAAAGCCTAGCAGAGATTTTTTTTTTTTTTTCAAAAGTTAACCCCAAACTAATGAGGTGGACTATTTTTTATGAGATTTAATAAAGTTGTAGGGACGAAATCTAGACATTAAAAAATATATTGATTGTTGATATGAGAATATGGTCTTAGGTCCATGTTAGCCTTCGAGTTGAGGTGATTAGCCTAGTAATCGAGTCGGTGCAAGGAAGATCCTTACATTAGTGTAGTATTGTGCCCAACACATTTTGATGCTTAAGTCAGTATTTAGACCGGAGTGACGTCGAGCTGAGCTAAGGTAGTATTGTGTACCTCATTATTAGGATCGTACCTGGTATGGCAACAAGAATGGGTCCCCTCTATTTATATTTTTCCCTACAGTCCTATTATCAAGATCGTACCTGGCATGGCAACAAAAATTAAGGAAAGAGATGGCATCTCCCTCAACTGGGCTTGTATTGAGTTTAGTAGGTTACTTGTCTTTCACTTTTACGATCATGTGCCTACTTCACTCGACCACCTTGGTTAACTTAGTTGGGGGCGTAGCCATATGCGCAATCCACGTGGGCCCAGAAGGCCTACATAGATTCTGGGCCCATAGGCCTCCAATCCTACCTATAACAATGATCAAAGTAAAATAAACCTAAAATACATAGACAAAAATGATATATACCCCTCCTTGGAAAGAAAATAGAACACTCACCTTCATCTCAAGTCAACCACCACATGACTACTGGGATATGATTTTTTTTGGGATATGATTTTTTTTTTTTTTAAATTGAGGGTAAAATTGAAACTTTCATCTCAAGCCAACCACCACATGATTACTGGGGTATGATTTTAAAAAAAAAGCCCGAGGGTAAAATTGAAAGTTCCAAAATATTAGGAGCAAATTTGAAATCAACAACATGCTAACATAAGGTTTTTATAGTGACAAACTAAGGTTCCATTTGATAACCATTTATTTTTTGTTTTTAGTTTTTAAAAATTAAGCCTATAAATATTTTATCTACTTTTTACGTGTGTTTTCAAAAACCAAATAAGTTTTAGTTTTCAAAAACTTTTTTTTGTTTTTAGAATTTGATTGAGAATTCAAAAGTTTTCTTAACAAAGATAAAACCTATTGTAGAAAAATGATGAGAAAACAAACACAATCTTCAAAAACCAAAAATTAAAAATTAAATGTTTATCAAACGATGCCTAAATTATTTTGGTAAAATTGAATCTTTTAAAATATTAAAGGCAAAATTGAAACTAAATATATAAATTGATGACATTTATAACTTAGTCTCATTATGAAATCTTTGGATAGTCATATAATTGTACTATCCAATACCTGACAAAGTGAGCATAATTCAGTAGTAATTGATATATACCTTTGACCAAGAGGTTGGAGTTTCGAATCTCCCCACCCTCAAACTTTTTTAACTTAAAAAAAAAAAAAAAAAAACCCTCTCCCATACCTAAACATTTAAAACTTCATTGGTCAGCGTCACAACCATATCCCAAACTTATTTAATGTATCTGAACAAAAAAACAAAACAAAAACCTTATTCAAATTTTAGATATGAATATGACATATTAAAATAAATAAATAAATGGGAATTAAAATATCTCGCCAACCCACCTGCGGCTGCCGGACACAAAACTGGCGCTGTCAAATATGACGATCCAGTCGTCCTTGATTTGAGGGGAGTAAACATCCAATGAACGAAATTACCTTTTTGACCTTGATTTTCCAAAGTTTTGGCTAGTGGATCTATGGGCTCTTGCGTAATTGCACAACATAGTAGAAACTGTCGTAAATGAAATAATTGATGTGGACCATATGAGACAGTGGGAGTTAATAAAAAAAAACAATTTTGCCCTTTATTTCAAAAAGAAAAAAGTGTTGTACAACCCACTTCAATATTACAATTTTAAATATATATATTGTGGTGTCCAAATAGGCTGTACAACATTTAGGCAGCTGGTAAGTTTTACTCTTTCAAAAATGTCATATTCTTTCAAAAGTTACAATATTATCTTTAACCTTTCATAAACGTTTTAAAACTATCATTGGAGTAGAAATTTCCTACAATATTGGACTGAAAATCAACATGACATTAACCTGGAACGACGTGACGATGATTAGGAGCTTGTCTAGATTAAGTCTGAGAAAACGACATTCAGACACGTCGTTAGTCCAACATTTTAACGATTTTTCTACTCTAAATGTAGTTTTGAAGCGTTTATGAAAACTCAAGAGTAATATTGCAACTTTTAAAAGATTAAATGTATTTTTTAAAACAAATAGCAAAGTTCGAGGCAATTAGGCATGTACTCCTTGCCTTGATGTCAAATGTTCAAATTTTCATACTTCGTGAAAATTTGAATTTTTCATTTCAAGTGAAGTAATAAATGTTGTTTTTTTAGTAGAAATAATAAATGTCTTTTAAGCTATGCTCATGTTAGTATAGGATTATATTCATTTAGTTTATATATTTAAAAAAAAAATAGATCGTTAAATTTTCAAATTTGTGTGTAATATGTCTTTACTGTTAACTTCGTTAGTTTAACGTTTAAGCTACAAAACATGTGAGCCTACTAAAAATCATTGCACTATGTAATCCTCAAATAATACAACTAGATCGAGTAACAATCAACAACAAGAATCGATTATGCACAAAAATTAAAGCTCATAAATCTAGTATAAATATAAACTTTTTAAGTTACATAAAATTAATAGACAATTCTAAAACTATATGGATTTTTTTTTTAAGTGGCAAACTATATGGATTGATTTATAATATAATTATGAATAATATATTGACTAAATTATACCAAATGTCATTGATTTACGTAGCTTGTTTTAAATTTGTCTTTGATATTTTAAAAGTTTCAATTTTACCACCAATAATTTAATTGGTTAGAAAAAAGGCGGTTTGTGAGTAATCTTCAAAACGATACTTAATTAGTTATAATATAAATTACATTCTAATTATAATTCAAAATTAATTATTAATAAATATATACCAACCTCTTGTTCTCATTTACCTGAAATTTATAGAAATTAATCTTAATTAACACATACAATATTATGTGAATGATAAATTATACATTTTTTATTAAACCATTTTATTTAATTATAATTTTTTCATATTTCAATTTTTTGGAATTATGTAGTATTTACTTACAATTCTTTCATATTATTATTATTATTATTTGTCTTTCATTAGAATTTGGAAGAAAAAATATAATCTTTTGCAATTTTTTAATATATTAAATTGAAGTTAACACAACACATTTGATTTAATTTAATATTTAAAAAGTAAAGTAAATTTTGGTATAAATAATGTTCTACAATTTTTTGACCATTACGTATTATTTTGAACCATGGGAGTGTCGTCGGTCGCTGGAAATTGTTGCTTATGATAGTCACCAGAGATGGTCGCAGGCGGTGAATGCCGGTTGCCGGATATGATGGCCAACGATTGTTGTTGATCATCGGAGAAGGTAGTCGGCAGTGGCCGTCAGTTGCCACATATGGTTGTTGGTCGTTGGAGAAGTCATCGATTGTCAGAGAAGGTTCGTCGACTGTAGCTGCGATCTCTGGAGAAGGTCGTCAGAAGTGGCCACCGATCGCAAGAAAATGTCATCGAAGGTGGCCATCGGTCGCCAGAGGTGGCTGCTGGTCACCAAAGAAGTCGCCGGCATTGTCCACCTATTGTTGGAGAAGCGGTGAAAAAACATGTTAATAGAGTTATTGTACAAATCGGTGAAATTAATATCCTAACACTATAGTAAGTCAGTAGAGTTAAGATTTTTTCATGAAGAGTTAATTTTTTCATGGACCAAACGAATCCAACTCAATTAAACTCAAGTCAAGGGCCAAACGCTCTCTTAATGTATCTGATCTGAACAAAAAAACGAAAACAAAAACATTATTCAAATTTCATATATGAATATGAACATATTAAAATAAAATAAAATAAAATAATGGGAATTAAAATATCTCACCAACCCGCCTGCGGCTGCTGGACACAAAACTGGAGCTGTCAGATATGACGATCCAGTCGTCCTTGATTCGAGGGCAGTAAAACATCCAATGAACGAAATTACCTTTTTGACCTTGATTTTCCAAAGCTTTTGGCTAGTGGATTTATGGGATCTTGGGTAATTGCACAACATAGAAACTGTCGTAAATGAAATAATTGATGTGAACCATGTGAGATAGTGGGAGTTATATCTAAATTATAAAAAATACCATTCAATTTTGCCCATTATTTCAAAAAGAAAAAAAAAAGGTAAATGTCATGCAATCCACTTCAATACCACTGTTTTTTTTTTTTAAAAAAAATAAAAACAAAAACAAAATTTTTTTTGTGGTGTCCAAATAGGTTACACAACACTTAGGCAGCAGGTAAGTTTTGCTCTTTAAAAAATATCATATTCTTTCAAAAGTTGTAATATTGTCTTTAACCTTTTATAAACGTTTCAAAATTATCCTTAGAGTAGAACTTCCCTATAATATTGGACTAAAAATCAACACTGCAGTAACCTGGAACGACGTGGCGATGATTATAACGTTTGTCTAGATTAAGTCTGAGAAAACGATATTCAAACATGTTGACTTTTAGTCCAACATTTTAACAATTTTTCTACTCTAAATGTAGTTTTGAAGAGTTTATGAAGGCTCAAGAGTAATATTGCAACTTTTAAAAGATTAGAGATATTTTTTAAAACAAATAGCAAAGTTCAAGGCAATTAGGCATGTACTTCTTCCCTTAACATCAAATGTTCAAATTCTCAACCCCATGAAAATTTGAATTTTTCATTTCAAATGAAATAATAAATGTTGTTTTTTAGCTGAAATAATAAATATCTTTTAAGCTATGCTCATGTTAGTATAGGATTATATTCATTTAGTTTATATATTTTTTAAAAAATGTAATAGATCGTTAAAATTTCAAATTTGTGTCTAATATGTCTTTACTGTTAAATTCGTTAGTTTAACGTTTAAGCAACAAAACATGCGAGCCTACTAAAAATCAACTCACTATGTAATCCTCAAATAATACGACTAGATCGAGTAACAATCAACAACAAGAATCGATTAGGAATAAAAATGAAAGCTCATAAATCTAGTATAAATATAAACTTTTTAAGTTACATAAAATTGATAGACACAATTCTAAAATTATATCAACTTTCTTTTTTTTTGGCAAACTGTATGGAATGATTTATAATTTAATTATGAATAAAATGTTGACTAAATTATATAAAATATCATTGATTTACGTAGCTTGTTTCAATTTTGTCTTTGATATTTTAAAAGTTTAAATTTTACCAACAATAATTTAATTAGTTAGAAAAAAAGGCATTTTGTGAACAATTTTCAATTTTCATTATGATTGAAGTTTTAAAACATCAAGGATAAATTGAAATAAAGGGGAAAAAAAGATTGTAGGAAAATTTTAAACAAATAAATAATACAAATATCTATAACGTTGGTTTCAATATTGCCCTAATATTTCAAAAGTTTCGGTTCTATTTTCAATTTCAACTTATATTGAATCTAAATAAACAAACATCTAGAAAGTCATCTTATTCTGTTAATAAAATACACAAAAGTTGATCAAATAATTTTTTTTAATCAAAAAGTATATTAAATAGATATGCAAGAATTTGAAAAGATAAAATAATCATATTTTAATATGCTTTTCTTGATATCAGTAAATTACTTTAATGCGATGATAATAACATATAATTTAAAGATGCATAGCTGTCTAATCTCACCTTTTTTTTTTTTTTTTATGTAATAAAAGTCCAATTTAACTTTTTCTTTTTCTTTTTCTTTTTCCTCTTTTTTCTCTTTTTTTTTTTTTTTTTGAGAGAGAGAATATAATAAAACAGTCAAACAAATGGTTGTAGATTGCAAGACCACCCAAATAAAAAGGAGGGAAAAAGAGTGCAATTGAACAATGCACCAAATGAAAAAAGCAATTATAGAAAGTGATAAAGAACATATGAGATTATTAGTGATGTGTAGAATCATATTGCAATAAACAACTTTAGTAACATGGAAAAATATTTACATTTTGGATCGACACAGGGGAAAGAAACTAAATATATGCTTTAGTTTTTAATGTTTCGATGCTTTTACATTTAGTTGTCCTTAAAAAGTAATTTCAAATTAATTCCTTCTGTTTAAACAGTTTTCAATCATACTATTTTTATGGTTAATGTTAAACTTTGTTGATAATAAGTGGAAAAATTTATAGTAATTCCATAGTACATACTCCTTATGTTCTCACTAGAACTTTTCCTTTATAAATAATTCTTTGTTAAATTACAAACTTTGCCCTTAAACTTTCGAGTTTGTCTAAAAGGTTTCTGAACTTTAAAAAGTATCTAATAGGTTTTTGAATTTTCAATTTTGTATCTAATATGTCTTCGGACTTTAAAAATGTCTAGTCGGTCCTTTGACATATTCATTTTTTTTTATTCCTTTGCACTTCTAAAGCACATAACTTACCTATTTATGGTCTTGAAGACTTAGAATTGGGTTATATGATCTAGATATTTGTTGCCACCTCGAAAGGACTAAGAATTGATTAGGGAGTTAACTTGCATGATGGTTAGTAATGTTAAACTTAGGAGAAAATTATTGCCTTCTTTTCTTATTAATCTACTGTTAATTTCTTAAAATTCTGTTTAAAAAAAAAAAAAAAAACTACTTCTATTGTGATCAGTAGATGTGTGAAAGCTAGCGTCTACTAAACTAAATAAAAGTATAAGTTTGGGGGAACTTCTCTTTAAGTTACAAGCATCCTAGTGGCATATTACTTTTTTGAATGTAGGAAGACTTGATAATTTGAACTTAGGGCTAGAGTAGGAGAAACACAAGTTGAGAGTTGTATAAAGCTATTATGGGCTTATAAAGACTAAGATAGGAAAGGCTAAGCGCTCACACACGTAAAGGATAAAAAAGATTAAATTTAACTTTTTTCAATAAATGGTTGTGGTCTTATATTTTCTTAATTTGTGAATAATCTGTTGTTTAGAACATTGAGGCTCGAGTCACTTACATACAATTGATGATTCATATATTGGTTTTGTTTTATTTTACTCTAGGACTAGCAAAAGCTTAAGTTTGGAGGTCTCCTTTCTTTTCCTTGTAGATAACCCTCTATTTTAGGTTTCGTTTTTCCTCATTAAAAATAAAAATTTTAAAAAAAAATGTTGGCATATGTGTAAGTTAAATTTGTGGATGTCGTCCATGCAAAAAGAAAAAAAAAAAAAAAAAAAATTGTGGATGTCGATATAATTTTAAGATACGCATGCAATTTGGGCTTTCCACTTTATAGCTAAAAGTGATTTTAAAAAAATTTGGTGCTCGAAATTGATAGCCTCTCCCCCCTGTTTTCGAAAAAAAAAAAAAAAAGAAGCGCCTCTCCCCCCTTTTTCAGCTCAGCCTTCAATGTTTTTGGACCTATTTGTTGGGTTTTGGACTCATAAGCCCATAAGGGCTTAGAGTTTATGGGTTTCCTTACAATATATTTAATTTTGGAAAAATATTAAAATTTCCTCTTTTTTTTTTTAGTTCAAGATCAAAATTATTTACTTTGATTGAACTTAGCAAATGTATAAATTATTATCATAAAATTTTAATTTCATCAAATTTGCATCTCAAACTAAAATAAGTGTTGCAATCTTTACCTTAATTATTTAGCAATTTTTTACTTTTGATTAACTTTTGTTTGAAGGTAAAAAATAAAAAAAGAATACATATATATGATAAAAAAAAATTAATAAGAAAATTTTATAGGATTTTAGAGAAAAACAGTTTTTTTTTTTTTTTTTTTTTGAAATTGGTCACTTTTTTGGAGAATTGTTTAATAGTCAATATTGTACCTCGATTGAAATTTTTTTTAATTTTTTTTTCGTAACGATTGATCTTAGTGAGTTTTTGGGAGTTTTTCACTTCTTTTTTTTAATTAATGGATGAATTAGCATAAATTGAATATAAAGTTTAAAAAATCCACACTTTTGTAAGTTTCAGGTTCAATTTCTAAGTTTGGTGTGAAAATTAATACACATTGCTTCAAGGGTAAATTTTGTTTTTCGTCCCTTTAATTCTCTTTTATTCATTTTCTTTTTTTTTTTTACTACAACAAATATAGAGTACAGAGATTTGAATTTTTAGCTTCAAGAAAATGAGTAAATGTCAATTACCTTTGAACTATGCTCATGTTGGCATTCATATTCTTTTATGTTGAAGTCAAACTATTGGCAAGAAATGAATTGAGAAGAAATGGTAATAATATTGATGAAGATTAAATTTTCATCAACATTTCTATATATCCATAGCATCGAGATTAACATAAGAGGTTAATCGATATATATATAATATACAAAAGTTATCAATAAAATATCACAATGTAAAATAATATTAATAATGAGAACTACTGAGTTATTTTAAATTTTGAAATACTTAGACCTCATTTGATAACTATTTCATTTTTTGTTTTTGGTTTTCGAAAATTAAGTCTATAAATACTACTTCCACCTATAGATTTTCTTATTTTGTTATCTACTTTTTACATTTGCTTTCAAAAATCAAGTCAAAATTTGAAAACTAAGGCCTTGTTTGATAACCATTTGATTTTTAGTTTTTGGTTTTTAAAAATTAAGTCTATAAATACTACTTCCATCTATAGGTTTCTATGTGTTCTTATCTACTTTTACATATTTTCAAAAACCAAGCCAAGTTTTGAAAACTAACAAGGTAGTTTTCAAAAACTTGTTTTTATTTTTGGAATTTGGCTAAAAACTCAAATGTTTCCTTAAGAAATATGAAAACCATTGTAAAGAAGATGAAAAACATTGGTAGAGAAATTGTGAGAAAACAAACACAATTTTCAAAATTCAAATAGTTATCAAACGGGACCTAAAAAAGTAATTTTTAAAAACTTGTTTTTTGTTTTTAGAATTTGATTAAGAATTCAAATGTTTTCTTAAGAAAAATGAAAATTATTTGTAGATAAATGATGAAAAAACAAACCAAAAACCAAAAGGTTATCAAGCGGAGCTAATTAGTTGATTTTTATTTTTTTGAATTTCAATTTCAATTGATATTCATATTTCAATAAAATTAAAATCTAGACATTTTCATCTACATAGAAGATCAAACTTTGGAGATTACCATCAAAATGGGAATGAAAACAGAAACGAACTTAGAAAGAGAGTCCGATATAGATGCTTTCAAGTGAGGGAGAAATTAGAAAATACTTAACTCTCCTAACCCAGCCCCGTCCTTAGTTTGTCGAAAGTTTTAATTTAGTCTCTTATGTGTTTACGCTTTTCAATCTAGTCATTTACTATTGAATGTTAAAATTAGTTAGTGATAAACTTACATGACATAATATTTAGTGAATTATTCATATGTGAATTATTCATTGAATTGGTGAAAATTTAGAGGAGAAAGAATGTCAAGACTTTTTACCAATTTCTTAGAAAAAAATTTCTGACTTTTTCCTTCGCTAAATTTTCCTCAATTCGTTAATTATTGTCACTTATCAGCTAGTTTTAACATTTACCATATACTAAATTGAAAATTGTAATCCAGACGATACTAAATGGAATTTTATTTTCTTTATTATTATTATTTTTTTAACAACAAACACGAGAAACTATTTCTCAAAAAAACAAATAAATACGAAAAACTAAAACATATATTCAACTGAAAAAAAATGGGAGGGGGGGGGGGAGAACAAGGAGAACGTCTAAGTCTAACCCACCTAACTTGAAAAATGTCTAAACAAATTTTAATTTGCAAATGCGGCTAAAACAGTTTTTAACTAAAATCTACTAACTGCATTGGGGCGAAAATACCCTCGTTGGATATTTGTAAGTTTATTCTACTTAAAAAAAGTGGCTAACAAAAAGCAATGCATCAAGGAAGGAACTATGTTGGATTTTTTTGAAATAATTAAATCTAGGGATTGAAAATTTGAAACAAAATTTAAGGATAAGAGATGGAGGTTGTAGAAACAAACGTAACAACCATGAATAAAATCTAGAGATTAAAAATTTTAAAAAAATATATAGAATTAAGATAAGATATATAAATTGTAATTTGTAACTTCACATTATTTCGAATTAATTTCTAGACTCTTGATATGACAAATTCAAAGACGAAAATGTAAATAGAATATCACACTAGCGAATTAACAAAAAAAGTCATGAGCACACTGATAAAGGACAAAGATGATGACTAGATAAATACCAGCGATGAGTATATATTCGGAAATACATTTGTATTCCTCATTTAACTTGAAATTGGTAACACTAACTATTGAGCTATATGAGTATGAAAACACGATGCAGTAGTGTGTGGGATCACATTTAGTAATTTCAGCTATGAATCTAAAAAAAATGAAACTTAAGATAAGTTGTAAGAATAGTATATATTCGTAATTTCAACTGCAATTTTCTGTTTTAACATCAAATCAGTAACTTTAAGCCTTAAATATTCCTAATCTGAAAATCACGATGATCAAAATGAACTACCACAACGATCGAAATGATGAACTACCTAAGAATTGACATCTACATAACAGTATATATAGAAACATACCTCTCCATTGATTTTTCCAACGAACTCAAGCAATGTAAATATGTTTAAATACCCATAAAAGCATGTGGAAGCAGAATGATGACTCACTATTTTTCGATCTGGAAACCCTGATACATCAATCACATTTACATGTCATCATTTATGAAGATGTTCCACACTTGAAAACCCCTCATGCCTCACAGACGGATATTCCTGTATTTCCATCCATCTATGTATGTCCCTGACAAAAAACGTCGTAAATATCAGTATATACATGGTGTATAAAATGATACATATTGAACTTAAAGGGTATATACCTAGATTTTTTCAATTAAATTGGCTGCAAACCAAAGAATGAAGGTGTATGCATCTTCAAGTGAACCTCTAGGATTACAGCCTTCTCTCTCCCTTCACACTCTGTCATAACTAATCCTAATCCCAAACCTCTTTTTTCTGCTACTGTTGGCCAATATTAGCTCGATTTCTCAGTACATCATAAAAAAAAAAAATTCAATTATCAGTGTCAAGCTTTGCACCAAACTTAGAAGGTCATCAAAATTATGAATTGTAGATAGACAATTCATATGGTATAATTTTTTTTAACATAATCTGGGCTGTAATGGATTTAGAGAATTCCGAAAGAGTTGCGACATACCTGACTACCACTGAGCTGGACTTATAATCCTTGTAACGATTGCCCCTATCCCAAACACCATCAAACAAGATGGAATACTATGGGAAGCCATTAACAATTGATATTGATCTGCAAATGACCTTGGCCAGAATGTGGGGAAAGGTTTTTATCGATTTCTTCTATAACGTGGACAATGAGAAACCTTGCAACCTTCGTGCAACCTCCATGGAGAGAATCGGCAACCCCACACCCACAAAATCCAATCAACCCAATATGTTGCAAAAAATTAGGACGATTTTGTTGTAGAGGATCTTGTGGTGGACTTGTTGCAAAAAGTTAGAGCAATTTTGCTGTAGAGGATCTTGCGGTGGACTTAGGTTGACTGTAGATACCAATATACACTGGGGTAGAATGCCCATAACTTTTTTCACACTCCTTCCTGAAAAATAGGTAGACAAAACTCTAATTATAAAATATTTTTATCCTTTTTTCATTATAGGTATTTTTTTTTGTAGACATGACTTATAATTTCCTCAAAAAAAAAAAAAACACCCAAAATCACGGCCCGGCCCAGCATTTGACTTTGTGGAAGACCAGTCACAATGGGCCTTAAATAGAAGCCCAACCAAGTGAAAATATCAGAAAGCCCATACAAAATATTATCTGAAATCTATTCATACATAAATTAAAGGCTAAATATATAATATGACTAATGATGCCTAATCTTTTATTTGTAACTAACCCACTATATGCAAATCATTACAAGATGATTACTGGATGTCAACAGTAAAGATATCTTCAACCAGTGAGCGAGCAACTTAATAAGAGATATATTATTTTAATCTTACATCTTTTCGACGCTAGAATTAAATTGAGAATAAAAAATTAAATTTACACGTTTTAAAGAATATCAAATTTTTATATATTGTCTAACCATAGTTTAGTGGATAAAGACACTCAATTGCCATCATAAAAGGAGATAATTTGATCCTCCACTCTACACTGGTTGAACTCAAAAGAAAAAAAAAGTCTTTATAATAATACTAGTTTATTACCACGTGCCATGTACGTTATATATATTTTTTACTTTATTTTGTAGTATAATAAAAAAAAACAATTATATTCATGAAAAAAATCTATCTAACAAAATTAATATTGTACTTTAAATTTATAAAAAGTTCATCAATTTCTTCTATATTACAAATTGGTAAATTTATTTTATTATTGAATATTAGTGTAATCGTTAAAAAAAATACTTTAAATTTATAAAGAGTTTATAAATTTCTTCTTATTACAAATTGTTAAATTTATTTTATTATTGAATATTAGTGTAATCGAAAACAAAAGTAAAAAAAAAAAATGTATGCAATATCTCAAGTTAGTTGTGGTTTATATATAACTAGTTATGAATTTTTTATAATGATAGAAATGATACCTAATTTTTCGATCTTTTAAGAAAGAACTGATATCTAAGTTAATTTATGTAATTCTAATTTTTCCATGTTTTATCGTTCACTCCATCAAAATCTTAACTATTTTCTTATTCATTATTAGAATATATTTTTATTTCTGTAATAATTATTTTCTTAATTTTCTTGAAATGAAACTTTTAAATTGTCGTGAAAATGGGTGGAAGAGGCAAATTTAGAGTGGAAGGGAATGAAAGAATTATAAACTTTCAACATTCCAAAAACTTTCATATTCTATAATTAAATATAATTAAATAAAAACATTAATTTTATAATTAATTTATCTACATTGAGGCAAACCTTTTACATTCTAGTTTTTCACATTCCATTCATTGAATCTAAGTTGCATTATCTCATATCGCATTCTTAATGAATTTAGGTTACATTTTGTTGCTTTTTATTTAATATATTAATTAAAATATATTGGTATTTTCATATTTTTATTTTTTAAAAAGTTATTGGTACCTAATTTGGACCCGTAATTTTTTTTTTATTACTTTGTTTGTTTATTTCAAATTCTAAATAATATATGGCTAGCTTTGTTATAGGTTGAGCTTTCCAACCTTAATAAACATTAAATTAATTTACTAATTTGATTTCATATTATAATCTTAATTATAATTTTTTTAAACATTACTTTAACTTCTTGGGGGAATGAAATGACAAAACATTTTGTAATCCAAACTTTCAGATTCCATACAAATTATTGTTGATAAATGGCTTTTAATTCATTTTCGATAATTAATTAATTAAAAACTTTGTGGGCTATTTGTTTTTTTTTTCAACAAAGGAAACACAAGCTTGTAATTAATGAATAAAGTTTTAGTTTTCAACAAATAATATTTTAAATAAAAAGATAAAACTTGATCGCTATGCTTTTGCTACAACACGCAAGTGCACGTGATCGAAGTAATAAAAACTGGAGTATTCTAGAGTATCGTGCCCAAGGGAACGGGTTTTAACAAAATCTACTGAGACGACACAAAATTTGTTTGCAAATTGCAATTGCGGTAACCAATGGTGTGAAAATGATTGAGTGGTTATTTTTGCTAAAGAAAATGAATAAAAATGATAAAAAAGGGATTCAAACGTGTTTTTGCTCCATCGAAAGAAATTGTGGCCTAATTGCAATTGCATTCCTTTGACTTCAACACTTAAGCTTTGTAAACCGAATTCAACACCTATTCGACCTTCTATGAAGTATCTTTAGGAGGCTAAGCGATTAAACCGATATTTCTATGGTTAATACGAACTTAGTTAATTTTGAAACACAATTCTTTTGGTTTTAAAGGTTTTGCCCTATGTCTATGGTAAAAAACAAATTCCTATGTCTAGGCTATTTTCCTTTATTGCTTTTATGAAATCTAAATTTTTATCTAACATTTTTAGAATTAGACTCAATTTTTGTATACTAATCTAGGTGATCAATCTAGACTAATAATAAGCATTAAAATCAATAAAAGCAAACAAGCTATAGAGGAAGCAAGGTTGTCCTCACAATTAGGCCTTTATTCCTATCTTTAGGGCATCCACATGCTTGAATCCCAAAGAAGAAGTTAGCTCATTATGAAAGAAATGAAAATCAACAAGTTAGAATATTGAAAATCCATAACAAAGTTGGTAAAGGGAAGGGAATAACAACTAAAATTAAAATAAAGATTTGAATGAAAGCACCTTTTATTGAATGAATTTAATACTCAATTACATTCAACAACTTTAAGCAACAAATTTTAACAATAAAAATTGCAGTAACTAAACCTAAGAAAAACAGAAACTTCAACCAAAGACTTGAAAACAAAAATACCCAAACTAAACTAAACCTTTTTTTTGGTTCATGTCTCAATCGAACTCAATTCCTTCTCTTTCAAGAGGTTTTGGCTCATAACAACCTTCACTTTCGTGAGGAATGATTGAGATTTTGAACGTTGAAGGTTCTAAAAATGAAGAAGAAGAAAACAGTAGCAAAGTAAAAAAAAAAAACAGCAGGAAATGAGATAAAAACAGTGCAGAAAAACCCATAAAAAAAAAGGAAGAACGAAATTCAAAGTGATAGGAATGAACTCTTCATCCTGCAGCGGAAGCATTGGATCGTCTTTGATTTATTTAGAATTAAACACAAAACTAAGGTTAAGCAAACATACCTTAGGATTATCATGGAGATATTTCTGGCGGGTCTTTATCTCCTCCACAAAGTCTTCCTGGCTATGACTCGAACACAAGACCAAGGCTTTTGGGAGCCTCTTAAAAGAAAATCCACAAGGGATTGGAGAGGAAGAGGTCTAGAGAGAATTCTTTAATTCTCTCTATTGAGGAGATGTGTGTTATCAAGAATGCTTCAACCCAAGGGTTCTATTTATAGAGACCAATGGAAGATCTTTGCCATTATTAAAATATTATATTTTAATATCTAATATATTAAAATATATCTTTTATTTATTTGAATCTCATTTAAATCTCCTACGATATTTATTTATTTGAATCTTATTCAAATTCTATAAATATCTTTTATTTAATATATCAAATATATATTAATTATTTTAATATTTAATGTATCAAATACAATAAATATATTTTCCTCTTTTATATTTAATATATCTAATATATTAAATATTAATTTGAACACTTCAAATTAAATATTAAATTTGAACATTTCAAATTTTAATATTTAATGTATCAAATACAATAAATATATTTTCCTCTTTTATATTTAATATATATAATATATTAAATATTAATTTGAACACTTCAAATTAAATATTAATTTGAACATTTCAAATTTTTCTTTCAACTAAATTGATATTTTAGTGTTACTATGAGCTAGCAAGGGGACCTTATGGACCTACAGATTATAAGCTCCAATGATACAAAATTAATTAATTAAACTCTTTAATTAATTAATTTTCATTCATTAACTATAGGTCACTCCACTATAGACCTAGAGTTGCACTCTTATGCACTGTAGGACAAGTTGTGTCCATAGATATAATCATTACATGCAAGTCGATTCTTCACGAGTTGTTCGTAATTACAGCTGGGTCAAAAGTCCGTTTTACCCCTATAATTACATCTTGCACCTTAAGTACCACTGATTCTCTAATGAACAATATGTTTATAATCTAATTATAAACTAAGTCCCTCTCGGGTCAATGAGAGGGTGGGGCCCCATTGTTCAAGTCCCGAAATCAGCATTTAAGGGAACTACTCATCTACTTACCCTATATGGGAAGGAGTGAATTCCATCTTGTGAGATTATGTTCTCAGCTCCCTATTTGGTCAAGTCCCCAAAATGGTAGGCATATTAAATCGGCTACAAAAGCCACTCTCACCCATGCAAATCAAAGGACAAGCCCTCACAGGCAGGAGTTCATAACTCACTCAGGATTAAGATCGAGTCGCATATGATCATCCTGATGAAATATTAATCTTCTCAATTAACGGATTTATAAAGAGAGATTAAATATTTCGTGGTCCAGTCTTATACAAACTCATTGTATAAGATACCCCCACTCACATGTCTCCACATGAATGATTTGGATCAAATCATTTGTAACTATTACAAAGTGGGCCGTATCAATAGTGTTACCAGGATAAGGCACCCAACCTTATCCATATACTATGACCCTTTAGGTTATTTCTTGAACATGATCATCTCGTATGTCAACCACATACTGTTCAAGATTACACTAATAACCTTGGATTTTTCATATAATGGATAATATTATATTGAAAATAAAATAATCAAAATTATTATTAATTATTAAATAAATTATTAATTACGAGGCTTTAGGGCATAAATCCCAACACAAAGATTCAATGTTTAACGAAAATTTAACAACTAACAACATTTAGATCAAAACATAAACTAACTATAGACTAAACAATAAACAAAAACAGAAGAGAAAACTGCTGTAAATGACAGAAAAAACGTGAGTACAGACTGTGGGCGAGTAGCAGAAAAACCCATGCCACGTTTTGGATCGTTTTCCTCATTTTTATAGGCATTGAGGGCTAGGGTTCCATATTTGTGCTCCTTCAATCATGGGTCAATGTTTGAGCATGAGATTAGGCTGAAAATTCTCCAAAAACGAGCAAATCCTGTGGATTTTGGTGTTTTCCCGAAATTTCTGCAACTTCCAGAAATTTCAGAAATGCAATTGCATTTCTGTTGCATTATTTTTCAGCTCTACCAAAATTTTCCAGAAATGCAATTGCATTTTCATCAGCATTTTTGGGCTGAAAAGTCTCCTAGAATCGAGCCAAACGCCGTGGGTTTTGGAGCCTTTTCGTGATTTCCACAATAAATTGATATGTCTAGAAAATGCAATTGCAATGCAATTACATTTTTCCTCTTGTTCACCACATTGCTTTCTCAAGGAAATGCAATTGCATTTCATTTGCATTTTCTTCATTTCTTCAAATCTGCACAAAACAACAATTTTAGCCAACTTTTTTGTATCTTTTGAACTTAATTCTTCTTTTTCCATACTCCGACAAGCTTGCATGAATATATCTTATAAATGCTATTTTTAGCTTGCTCGGTAATCAATAAAGCATACAAAAATGACAAAAATAACTTAGTTTAGGGTTAAATAATCCTCATAAATAAGAATTATCAATACACTAATCATAACAAAAAAATGAAGAGATAAATAGTAACAAAAATATCCTAAACTATACAATCATTTCTTAAAATAGATTTACTCACTCAACAATTGGTAGACAAACATAAAGTGAAGTTGTAGTGTCATAAGCCTAGGATCCAAGATATAGATTTGACATGTGCATCCCTTACAATTTGAATATATTACCAACATCTTGAGATGTTTTGAAAATTGAAGAGGCTTTGAAAGCAAAGAGAACAAAAATAAATAAAGAATTAAACTCTAAGTGTTGGTGAAGAAAATGGCGAATGAAGCCCATTTTATAGTAGTAGAAGATGAGAGTTACAAAACTTTTTGAATTCTAGAACTTGTAAAATTTCATTATGAATTATAATTAATATTAAATATTATTTTTTCAAGTTGTAGAAAAAATCTTTTACATTCTAGCTTGTTAGATTTTATACATTTATTATTTATAATTAGTTCTTAATCAATTAATTTACTATTTAGAATTAATCGTTGATAGCATATTTTGTAAATTAGTAAATTAAATAAGAGACAAAAGTGTCTAAAAATATTTTTCTAACATCATCACTTTTTAATAAAGTATAGATATATATGTGTGTCAATATTTAAATATGGAGATTTAAAATAACAGATAAAGCAATGCCAATACCAAACAAAATTAAATTTGAAAACCAACAAAACTCAAAACCAGGGCAAATAAAAAATTGAACTTAAAAACCACCAATGAGAATGAGGATAAAATGAGAATATCTGCAACAAAAGATTTTGGGACAATTGGATTAGGTTAGCTTTGAAAATAAAATGAATACCGTGTGATTCGTGATTCATTTTCATTTGTATGTTTTCAAAAATAAAAAAATACAAGAAAAATGATAAAAATATGTGTGGTACACTTATTTTCAAAAACGATTTTAAAAAACGACTTCGAAAATAGCCCATTTTTAAAAACGACAAATTGTTGTTTTATTTGTTTTCTAAAATTATGAAAACAAAGGATATACTTTTCAGAATACACGTTTTTTTTTCTTCAAAACTCATAAGTCCACTTTTATCTACCAAGTGGATCTATCATCAAATTTTTATGAAGATTTTTTTTATTATAAAAATCATAAATAACAAAGATTAACAAACCAAAGTTACTGAAAATATTTATAGATGATTATACCATTGATTTAACTAGCTAGCATAACGTTGTATAAACATTAATTCTAAAAAGAATTCATATATTCTTTTTCTATAAATGATGTTTTTTCCTTTCTCTTGTTGGAAAGAATTTCTTTCCCTTTTTCTAGTTGGAAACGATTTCTTCCTCTAATAAATTTTACTGCTCGTATTTCAAGAAACAAAAAAAAATTCAACCTAAAGTAATCTCTTCCTCCACTGTCTCTGCTAACTATTTTCCTTTCTCTTTCTAACAACAATAAGTTCAAACTTCCTATAATAAGAAATAATTATATTTAATTAGTTTTTTTCTTAAAGAATTGATTCTAGGAAACATATATTAATCTTTTTTCTACATTTCCAAATTTCAACCAAACACAGTTTTCAAATTTTTGAATGCAAATTTAAAAATTTTAAATTGGAACCAAACGTATTTACATATATAGTGAAAATAAGGAAATTATTTTTGTTTTCATCTAAATTCTTTGCTTTCAAAAATAAATTTTTGAATCACAAACCATGACCTATTTGTGAAAACTTTTAGTGTGGGAAGGTTAGTTAGTACAGTTTGTGTAAATAAAGGGCCAAATATACAAATGGTAAATACTTTTTTAAAGTACAAGGACACAATGATATTTTAACCATTTTTCACTATAGTTTCTCATGTTTTAACATTTTTCAATTGGTGAGTATTAAAATTTGTTGACGAGAAATTTACATTGCATTATATCCAGCGAGTTGCAAAATTTAGACACGAAATCAAGCCATACAAGAAAAAGTTGATTTTTCTACCAAATTATTTGAAATTTGGAAGGGGGTTATAAACTTTCCTATCTTAAGTGGTCCAATTCCTATTCTAACATTATGCTAACTCACTTAGTTTTATTCCATGTAAATTTTTCATTGGGCAATTTTAATATTTACCAATGGTAGGTGTATAATTGAAAATTTTAAAATAATTTAGACTAAATTGAAAAAACACAAAAATGCTAGAGACTAAAAAGTATATTTAGCCATAAATTTTCAACTATAATCCACAAAACATTTGATTTTGATAATAAATAAATTTATGTAGTTAAATACTTAAATGTTAACCTGACATATTAGAATAATAACTAATAAATCAACACGCTATAGTAAAGTGGAATGGATTAGTTGAACAAAATAAGGGTAGACAGACAAAAAACAAAAGAGTTTGGCTTAAAATATATTACACGAGCACTCACTCTCTTATTATTATTATTTTTTCTCACTCTTACTTTTATAGCATTCACCTCTAGAATTCAACATTGATCCTCTTATATTATATAGTATTGAATTGTCGTTCATTAGTCTAATTAACCTGTCATGTCAATATTTAAGTAACAATTTTAATAATATACATTTAAACTACATTCAAAATTAAAAATTTAGTTTAAATACTATTTAGTTTAGTCATTTTTAGTCTCTATACTTTTAAAACATCTATTTTAGACCTTGTATTTTTTGCTTTGGTTCATTTTGGTCCTTGTATTTTTAAAAAGTTACCAATTTAGTTTCTTCATTTCATTTTTTTCGATCATAATTTAGCATGACACTTCACTTACTAAATTTCTTGATATGTAATCACAAATTTGTATTGAAGAGTTTCCGTTGTGTGTAAAATTTATGCTTAAATTTTGCAAATAGGGATTAAATTGGTCACTTTTTAAAAGTACATGGACCAAATGAAACCAAAGCCAAAACTACAGGGACCAAATGATGTTTTGAAAGACAGAGACCAAATTAGACTAAGGTCAAAAGTACAATGACCAAAATAGTATTTAGGCTAAATTATTAAAAAAAAAAAAAACCATGAACTTTGTACTTTGTTTCAAAAATATCCCTGAACTTTCAAAAGTTTCATTAATACTCTTAAACTTTCAAAAAAAGTTCAAAAGTACCCTTATCGTTAGTATATGAACAGAAATCGTTAGTACCTCATTTTAAAATACGCTTGAACTTTCAAAAGTTGTATTAATACCTTTAACCTTAAAAAAAAAGTTAAAAAATGTCATTTTCATTAGTATATGGACAAAAATTATTTATTTAGACCTCATTACCTCCATATTCCATTTCTTCTCTCTCTTGATTTGCTTCAATCTATGGTCTAACACTTTTCTATTTTTCATTTATTTTTCAATATCCTCTTTACTCTACTCTTCCATTTTTCAATCTCTAAAACTACCTCCTTCAAACAAGGTATATAAACTATAGCAAGAAGAAAGAAGAATAATGGAACCACTAGAGGGACCTTATAACTTAAATGCTTTAACAAGATTGTACGTTAGTAATTGAGTTAGTACATTTGGGTTTAATACACAAAAAGAGAGATGTGTTGAGAATTTGCATAATTTTGAGAACATTTAGTGGGGGGAAAAATAAAGAAAACATATGCATTACCAAATTTGTAGTGGATAAGATTTTATTAATCCTTTTTGTAGTTCAAATTAGTATATTTATTGTGGTCAGTTAGGAAGGTTTTCCATGATTGAGAATTGGACAAATGGAAGAAAAATGAGAGTATTTATATGAAAAAAATGAGGGTATCTATATGAGTTGTTTTTAAATTGATTTTTTCCCAACTCAAGATAACTTCAAAAACATTGACTATTTGAGTGTTGAAATTTCTTATATTTATGTTTGGGCATGTTTAGAAATGAGAGAGAGCTCCTCCTGTTTATTTAAAGTTCTAATATTTAAAAAGATAGGAGAAATGAGGGAAGTTTTAGAGATTGAAAAATGAAAGAAGAGAGTAAAAGTGTATTGAAAAATAAAGGAAAAATAGAGGAAAAATAGAGACGTATTAGGCTATAGACTGAAGCAAATCAGGAGAAAATAAATAGAAAATGGAGGTAATGACGTGTATATAAACGATTTTCGTCTATATATTAATGGTAAGGGCATTTTTTAAAACTTTTTTTGAAGGTTAAGGGTATTAATACAACTTTTAAAAGTTTAGGAGTGTTTTTAAAATGAGTTACTAACGATTTTTGTCCATATATTAACGGTAAGAGTATTTTTGAATTTTTTTTGAAAGTTTAAGGGTATTAATGAAAATTTTAAAAGTTTAGAGGTATTTTTGAAATAAAGTACTAACGGTTTCCATCCAAAACTAACGGTAAAAGTATTTTCGAACTTTTTTTGAAAATTTAAGAGTATTAATTAAAATTTTAAAAGTTCAGTGGCATTTTTTAAACAAAGTACGTAGATAAAGGATATTTTCTATAATTTAGCCTAGTATTTAAACCTACAAATTTTTAAATATTCATCAAAGTGTGAGGATTAATTAAAATTTGTTTTATCCGAATAAAAACGACAGCGTTTTGCCACCGTGTCAACTGTCAAGAAAAGTTGGGCGCACGTTAGCGTCGCCTCTCCATCATTTCAAAAAAATTTGACATCCAAAGTTTTGTTTATTTCCCGGGCCTACACACTTCTCTTTAATCACCAAAACCAACCCCACCAGCTTTCCCCAATTAACATAAACGCCCCAAACTTTTTCAAATTCGGGTAACTTTCACAATTATAGACATCATCGAGCCCCCACCATTTAAAAAAAACTATTTATTTATGATTAAACTACAACTTCACTCCTAAACATTCATAATTGTGTCCATCAAGTTTCCATTCTTTAAGAAATATCTAATAAGTCTCCTATAATTTTAAAATTATATCTATTTCATTATCATACTTCAAAAATTTAACAATATTATTTAACGATTATACAACGAGATAATTCTCTAGTAAATTCAGGCATTTAGGATGTAGCCAACATAAATATAGCCCAGCGATTCAGACATTTATTTCTTTCTTTAAAGTTGGAAGTTTAAATCTCTACTTCATATTTGTTGTACTAAATAAAGGCATTCAGTGCATAGTTATCCAACTAAGGGGAGTTAGAATAGAGATTTATTATACATGAAAATGAAAGCTAAGACCCTATTTGAAGTTTGATAAGAATTTAGTTTTTAGTTTTTTATTTTTCACATTTTTTTCATAAAACATTTGACTTTATTGAAAATTTGAATTATTGGCCAAATTCAAAAAATAGAAACAATTTTTTTTTTTTAATTTTTAAGACTTGACTTCAATTTTGAAAACACTTTAAAACAAAGAAACTCAAGGGTGAGAATAATATTTATAAGTTCCACTTTAACAAATAAAAAACTAAATAGTTATCAAATAAGGCTAAAATAAACTCTTTTTTTTCTTTGTGAAAATAAAGGATCTATAAAAATTTTGTTAAAGTACAAGGGACTAAATAGATAGAAATGGAAAATTCAAGGACCAAACATGCAATTTAAGATTCCACCAATATTTATCTGTTTTTTTTAAAATGAAAAAGACCTTTCGGAATCGTGCAGGCGGAAAAGGGGAGAGAAACCAGAGAAGAAACCTAAGAGAAAGCAAAGCAAGAAATCTAGAGAGAGAAAGAGGAAGAACAGAAGAGAGAGAAACAGAGAACCAGAGGTTTGGTTTCAGTTGGTGATGACGATGGACAGAGAGAAGGAGAGGGAGATTGAGCTCGAAAGTGCAATGTACACTAACTGTTTGCTTTTGGGCCTCGATCCGGCGGTTATCGGCGTCGGAGCTTCCAACGGCACCCCTCGTGTCGGCCTTTTCCGTCACTCCAATCCCAAACTCGGCGAACAGCTCCTCTACTTCATTCTATCTTCCCTCCGTGGACCAGTTCAATCCGCCAAAGTATCGTTTCCTTTCATCTCTCTGTTTAATTTCGTTTTCCAATTTCCCCCGATCTGCTGATTTTTTTGGATCTTGGCAGGATTTCGATAAGGTTTGGCCTATCTTCGATTCCGCGCAATCGAGGGACTTCCGGAAGGTAATTTTTCGATCTCGTTGGTTTTTGTGATTCTGGTGAATTGGTGTGAAGGTGGTAATTCGAATTTTGATTTTTAACTTTACTTTTCGGATTAATTTAGGTTACTGGTTGGTGGAATCTTTTTTTAGGTCGTGCAAGGGATCATCAGTGAGCTTGAATCTCAAGGTGCATTACCCAGGAGTAATTCGAGGGTTTCATCTCTTGCTACGTGCTGTGGACCGAGGTCAGTCATGATTTCCAGCTCTGCAGAATAGTTTCTCGTGAGTTCTTTGGGTATAGAGTCAATTGTGGAAAGAGATTGCTACTCATAGAGACACTGCTTATATCTTTAGTAGGCATGTTCAAGAAATGATGCTAGAATTTGGGTTATACTTTCAACCCAGTTTGGGATAACATTCATGTGAACGGATAAAGAGAGGTTCATTTGAGTTGGATAATTGTGTGCAGGTTTGTTGAACTGTTGTGGCAACTTTCTTTGCATGCTTTGCGGGAGGTTCACAGACGCACATTTGCTGCTGATGTTGCATCTAACCCACTTCCTGCACCGTTGACAGATGTAGCCTTTTCACATGCAGCTACATTACTTCCTGTGACGAAGGTAGTTGTTAATTAGAGTCATCAGACAACTGTTTCATTCCCCAGAACTAATAGCCACATAATAAACTTCAAGTCTACTTTCTTCCATATGACTGCTGACGAATTAATTGATCATGTCTAAATAAGTTGTCATGTACAAAGTTGGTTATCAGACTGTTAACGAACTCGTATTCGATACTAGCCTTGTAGTAACTTTACTAAATTGGGTATGTGTACTTGCCTGTAGCTTTATATAACAGTGAGTTGAACCCTTCCACTCACCGGGTCATGACTTTTTCTCTCCCTGTCTTTATGTACTTGGCTTTTACCTTTTGTTGATTCTGAATAATTTGATTGTTACTTGTGAACCATTAATTAGATTTCTTGTCTCAAATAGGCTAGAATTGCACTTGAAAGAAGAAGATTTCTGAAAAATGCTGAAACAGCAGTGCAACGTCAAGCTATGTGGTCTAATTTGGCTCATGAAATGACTGCCGAGTTTCGTGGCCTTTGTGCTGAAGAGGTGTTCACATTTTCTTAAGAAACTTATAGCTCTCTTTTTTAAGATACCTTTTGGCGTTCATGATTGTTGCCTTATTCAACTTCTTTCTTTATCCCCACTTTGTGGGAATCTTGGATGCCAGGCTTATCTGCAGCAAGAGCTAGAAAAACTGCATGATTTGAGAAACAAAGTAAAATTGGAAGGGGAACTATGGGATGACCTTGTATCAAGTTCAAGTCAAAACTCACATTTAGTTTCCAAGGCAACTCGCTTGTGGGAGTCTATATTAGCACGCAAAAGTTAGTATGAAGTTCTCACTCTTGTCCTACATTGTTTATTAGTTTTTTTTTAATCAAATTATATTTCTTTAGGTGTAGTTTTAAAACTTTCCGGTAGTTAATATCTTTTTAGAATTCACAATATTCTATTATCCACATGTTTATCTTTCAATAAAGTTGTTTTTTTTTCTCTGGATGTGTCATTACATTTTAGCAGGCGATGTAAAATTCTCATGTCATGCACACAAATTTGATTGCTGGAAGTTGTCATTATTTTCTCTTATAAATAACGTTGCCATTCTTTTTTGGCACAGACCTTTAGATATTGGCATAATGTGAAGTGGATATACATGATATGCTTGAAAAAGACTTCTACCGAAGAGTATATAAATTTCTGTTTGCAATTCAGTGAATAATACATGTTCTTCAATGCTAGTCTCGCTGAAGAATATGTGTATCTTTTAATGATTTGACCTATTATTCATGATTAGTTATGAGATCATATAAATGGAAATTGGAACAATGACTGATTTCTAGGTTTCTTCACGGCCCGTGTTTGGCTATTGCGGCAGCCCTTGAATCTTTGAGTCACTTGCTAGTTTTCTCTGTGAATAATAGGAGGTTTAGGAAAACTTCTTTGTTCCTTTTCTGTGAGAAAAGCTGCAAATTTATGAAAGATTGCATTAGAGTATCTTTTGTGCGAATCCTTTTGCTTGGAAATCCTTCACTATATTATTTTCCCCTTCCAGTAGATGGAAAAATCTAAATTTTTGGTGAAGATCAAATATCTAATTAGTTTATCCCGCAGATTATTATTTTTATTTATTTTATTATTGAATTTTATTTGACAACTATTATCAAAGTCAGGTTGCTCAATATTCTCTCTATCTTAATATATATCTCCACGATGTACAGGTCAACATGAAGTTCTTGCTTCAGGCCCTATAGAGGATTTAATTGCCCACCGGGAGCATAGGTACAATATTGTGTTTTATATGTCGGGTATAAAGATGCCACATGCTAAGCTAATTTTTTACAATTTTGACCTTTAGGTATCGCATTTCTGGATCATCTCTACGTGCCGCCATGGATCAGAGCTCTCAGGTTCCTTACACGGATGTCCTGGCCAGTCAGTCAAGTGATTTAGCTTCTGTATTTGTGGATGACAAAGATCAGAATGACCGGTCATATGCCAACTCACAAATAAGTGATGATTCAGTGTCTTGGATGGATGATCGGAGTGGAAGAGTCCATCCCACTGTCGATGTAGCAGAAATCATAAGGCGTTGGACTCATGCTTTACAGCGTATTCATAAACAGTCACTCCATCTGGTAAGTCTTTTTTCCCTCTTCTCTTTCTTTCTTCTTGTTGTTTGCTTGTTTGTTTTTGTTTTGATATTGTGAAGTAGTTCACCTCTAGTATGATTTGATGCAAGTGATTTCATGGATGTCCTTAGGTAGTTGGATGCTCTAGTTTTCGAGTAGGTATGAAATTTTTCTTAGTTGTAGCAGAGTTTGAAAGCTCAGTGATCTATCAGTATGATTCTTACTTGGTGCTGTGGCCTGTAGCATTTGCTAGCATCTGATGATTAGTTTAACTTTATGAAATCTGAACCTTTGGGAATGGACACATCTATGAATTTTTGTTTTCTTCCCATTTTCCTGTTTTCGTTACTACAAGTTGATTTGATTGGTTTGGCAAATGCTTTTCCTACAATCATGCTGCATTGTTTTGAATGTGTTGCTACTTGCTGACAGTAGAATATGAATTATCTTCCTTGTATGTTTAATTTAACAGGCATATATTTATATATTTCCTTTCCTGTGGATTGGTTATTAGTTTTGATTTATCAGTCTTATCCTCTCAAGAAAACATATTTAGACACAACATATATAGTTCCTTTTACCTTCTTAAGTAAAAGTCTATTATGAGCTGATTTGTAGGCAAAAGCTAACGACGGAGAGGGTCCTGAAATTCTACGGGGTGCACATGATGGCGGTACAAGTGGCCATGCTGAGTCTTTGGGAGCAACTCTTGCTGAACATCAACAACACCTGGCAAGCTTGCAGGTTTTCATTAAACACCCTTTTGTAATTGTGATCAAACAACATTCGTGTCTTTTTCAAAGTACCTTTTTTCTCTTGATAATTTAAAGAATGTAGCAATTTTAAGGTGGGTTGGATTGGGGTGCAATGGCGACATACTAAATAAAGGAATCGTTTGGGTTTGTAAAGCTGGTTATGTGTATGTCCTTAAAATTCTGGTACAAGAATTGTGTGTATATGAATCTTATTAGTTATTACTTATTGGTTTCTGTGTTCTGAATGTAATCCAGCTTTACAATTGCCCTGTCTGTGGGGGACTAACGAGGTTTGTCCATGTGGATGTTTTCTTATTTTTGACATCAATGTTTGTACGTGCAGGTGCTCATCAACCAATTGAAGGAAGTTGCTCCTGGAATACAGAAATCAATATCAGAGTGTACGGAGAAAGTGAACAATATATCTTTAAGTCTACCTCCAGTGACCAAACATCCTGTTCGATCTATGTCACCTATGCAAGCACAGACTAGTGGACGAACATCGGTAATTGTTAAGAAGCTGTTTTATGACATCCGAAGTGATTCAATCTGCTGAACAACGTTTTCTCTGTTTTTCTGAATTATTCAGGTTAGTAGCACTGATGAGGTTTCTGAGGTGACTTCAAAAATGTCTTCTGTTCAACTTGACAAGGTGTCTGCCAGTCCTACTTTAAAGCTCCCGCAATTATTTAGTTTGACACCAAACTCTTCTGGAAAAATGGGAAATATGCAAAAGCGACACAATTTGGTATCTCAAACCAGCCAAATAGAAAATTCATCAGAAAGCAAATCACCTGACCAGCCTTCCTCAAACGATCATATGAATAACCTACCACAAGGTTTGCTGCATTGGCTCCCATCCTTCATTTCAGCTGGCTAACTATATCTCATTTTGACTTAACGATATGTCAAACTTAATCTGCCTCACCTTGATCATCTATGTTTTGTTTTCATTCTCTTCAACAGATAAGGAGACTTCTTATGTTCAGAATTTAAAGAGATCAGTCAGAGAAGCTGCTCTTTCAATGAAATACAGCAATTCAGAACCATCACGAGAAGGTCACTCTGATGGAAGTGTGGAACACTTCTTTGTGCCTCTTTCAGGAACTGGATTTTCTCGTTTAGGCCCAGATAGTAAAGGAGCTTCCACGAGGAGTAGAAGGTTGTCTGTTCCTCAAATGAATGTTTCCTTGCCTGAGAGTCCTGCTTGTGATTTTAATAATGGAATCGATTTCAATGACTTTACTGATGCATTGAATGATCTGGATTCTCTAAATGACTTTGATGAATTAAATGGGTTTCTTTCTTCTTCTCGATCAAATTCTGCAACTTCTGATGCTCGGAGATTAGTTTTTGACATCGATGAAGCTCAGGATCAAGTGTTCTCGCCACCTTTGCTGATGGACCCATCACTTTTAGCAGATTCTTATGAGGATCTACTCGGTAAGTTGGCTAGGTTAGAAAATATCCCAGTTTTGTATCTGTATATTCTGTTTCATAGGTATTTATCTATAAATCGAGTGCACATTTCTTTCCCTTGAAGTTATATTTGATGGCTATTCTGGTTCCTTTACAGCTCCACTGTCAGAAACTGAAACAGCAATGATGGAACATTAAGTTGAAATTTCAGCAGCCTTCCATTCTTCAGTTTGAGATTCTTCGCATCTCGACACTCGTTATACGTGGTGCTCACATCCGTTCACCTCGTAGCCCCTGCTTCACAGTGGACGGATATCCTTGTTATTTTTGTGGTAGCCATGTGCCAACTGAGTAGCTATGCTATAAATGGATCACACAGATCTTTGAGCATAGCAAAGAATTCAAAGATTTGCGACTCTTGGTGGACTTGCCACGATCGGGACGGTCATTCTGATTGGTATGGTATTTAATCTTTTTCTCGGTTGGTTTTCTGTGATGATTTTTCAACAGCTTTCAATCCCCATCGCCTGAGGTTAGAAGTCAGCTAAAGCGATTACATCAAAGTGGTAACGTATTCAAACACTGGGCTAAAATACTAAATTTGGACCAAAGCTCGGGATTGGTAATCTTTTGTATCTATTGTTTGATTTAAACATTAACACTGATTGACGAATTCATTTATATATTTTCTGATTTGTATGTTACATGAATTTGTAGCGTCCTTAGAAATTACTGTACCTCAGAACTATATGTACATTCTCCTACAGATTTGTGTCCTGATTTGTTCATCTTTCAGCTGGGTTGTTCATTCAAGTGCATCAGTTTTTGCCTAATCCAGATTCGAGCCGAACTCGTTTCTCGGGTAAGCCCCCAAGACCCTAGAGTTTAGCTCTCACCAAACTTGCATAACACATCATATGCATCTTGGATTGAGTAGTTTACTATTTTAATGACTGCTGAGCTGGCCAGTGAAATATACAGATTCCATAGCCTTTTTGTTTTGTTCCATTTTAGCCTATGTACTTTTAAATTTGGGTACTTTTAATATATCTTATAATTAGTTCTTACCGTTAGTTTATGGTTAATTTTTGCTAAAAAAAACTTAGTCTCTATAAGCCTTTTATTTAAAAATTTGGTAAACATATTCACATGGTGCATTTTCTTAAATAAAAATTATTATTACTATTTTGTCTAGTCAAATAAATGTAAACTTCGAACTAATGATAAGGATTAATTTTAAGATGCATTGAATAACGTATAGGGATCAAAATTTGATCATTTGAAAGTATATGGACTAAAATGGAACAAGTTTTAAAGTACATGAACCAAAATGATATTTTAACGTTTTTGTATTTCATAGTTTGATTGATGAGCTGACTTTAGTATTTAGGAAGTTGCATGCGTGGAAAAGTATAAGCAGCCATTTATGAAAAGATGGCGTTAGGAATTTGACAGCATTAAGGAAACTATATGCGTTGAGTTGAATGGAAAAATTCAACGTTAATGTGTAAACGTGGTCCTATGGGAGGGGAATAAAACTAATTATCAGCGTTTGAAATCTTCTTTTATTTCTTTATTTATTCAAATTATTTCATCATGGAAAAACTTAGATTGCATTGAAGTTTAAATTTTATTTTGGTGTTTAACTTTAAAATATTTGATTTGAATTCCTTGATTTGAACCTGCGCATATATATATATATATATATATATATATATATATATATATATATATATATTTGGAGAATATTATATTACGTGGGAAGACTCTTTTTGGAATTGTAACATTCTCTTTGTTCAAATTGTAATATGTATTTAAAAAATAAAATTTATTGTTCATTTAATTTGAACGTTGAATGTAAATCATACCGTTTTAATTTTAAATTGTTAAATTCCAAAAAGGGAAAAACGTGTATTAAACTAATAAAATAAAAAAAAAGCCGTTTGTATAACTAAATGAAGGTTAAAATACCATTTTGGTTCATGTATTTTGAATTTTGTTCTATTTTAGTCATTGTATTTTCAAATATCTAATTTTAGTTCTTGTACTTTCAATAAAACTTAAAATTGGCCTATACTATTAGTTTATGGTTAATTTTTCTTAAAAAAAAGTTAGTTTCTATTAACTTTTCTTCCATAAATTTTGGAAGTATGTTCACAACTTCACATAGTGTCTTTTCTTGTATTAAAATTATTATTATTATTTAACTAATTTTGAAAAAAATTAACTTCAAACTTGTCATAGAAAGTACATAGACTAAAATTGGACATTGGACATTTGAAAGTACATGAACCAAAATAAAATAAAGCCCAAATACAAGGACCAAAATGATATTTTAACCTTAAATGAAACTATTCTGATATTAAAAAAATGAAATGATTTTACGTGTCAACATTCTTTCAAAGCTCAAGATGAGCTGTCAATTCATTGTTGTAACCTGAGACTGAAAGTTGATCGATTACCCAACAATCCGACGTCGTTTCAAGAAACAATTTTCCTCTGTACCCGCTCGTACATTTGTCATGGTCCTTTATATGTGACGTGTCAAATTTGTACAACTCCCAAGGCGTCGGTTGCACGATTACACGGAACATGCGAAACACATGATTGCTGCTCTTTTCGCGGCGATCTCATTTCATATCTGGCACAGAAATAGATCTCCGACAGCCCCTTCAAAAACAAAAAAACAAACAAACAACAAAAAGAAAAAAAAAAAAAAAACCAATTCTTTTTCCTCTTTAGTTATTTATTACTTTATTATGACTTTAATCCTTTTTAAACTTTAAGATGTATGTCTAATTTACTCGATTAAAATTTTAATAGATTTTTAAACTTTCTTTGTAAATTTAATTTTCACACTTTTATAAAAGTTTATAATAAGTTGTTAAATTTTTAAGATTTTTGTCCTTTTCAAAATTTTGCAACAAATTTTTAAATTTAAAATTTTTGTGCCTTAACAATTAGGCTTCACACTAGGTGACTTAATTATAGATTAGTTTGGAAATTAGCTCGCTACATAATCTTTAAATAATATACATTTTTTTTAATTCAACAACAGAATTTAATTTCATGGTCGATGATATATGTTTTAATTAGTTGAGATATGTTCAGGTTGAGGTATAATTTGTCATGTTATTGTTAGTGTTAAATGAATTAACAAAAGGGTCTTGACAATAAAGGTGTTAAAGGTCTTCTTCTTATCTTGAGGAAGATCAATGAAGCTACTCGTAAGTAATCAAGGATGAAAATATCGGTATCAATATTGATATCGGGATTTCAATTTTACAGATATATCGATATCGAAGATATTTTTGTAAATCAAAATTTTTAATTTTTTTTTAAATTAATAATTATTAAGTTATTTTTACTTCTAAACTAATTATAGACCTTCTTCTTTTTATTATTATTATTATATTTATATTAGAGTTAATAGATGATATCTTTTTATGTTTTATGGATATTTATAGAAGATATTAAAGATATTTTCATCCATGCTCATAACTCAGCAACATGCAAAAGAACAAGTTTCTTGACGACGTGGATCAAAGAATGTCTCTCCTGGATTATTGGGACTGTGTGTGCCGATGCTCCTTGCTAGGACAAATAATTTTATCTTTGTTTTGTTTAGTTTCTACTCTACTTTAAAAAAAATCAACAAACAGGAATTCATTAAATACAAAATTGAAAGTTGCTGAGTATATTATATGGTTAAATTATAAATTTAGTTCTAAAACTTTTAAATTTGTGTATATTTGGTTCCTGAATTTAAATAGTGTATAATAGGTTCTTGAATTTTCAATATTGTATCTAATAGGTCCGGACTTATTCAACGCTTTTTTAAATCCAAAAATTTACTAAAGATAAAATTGAAAGTTTTAGGGTCTCATTATACATAAAATTCAATTTTATATCTAATAAATCAATTTATTTTTAAAAATTTTGAATATGTCAAGGATTTATTGAACACAAAATTGAAAGTTGAAGGACATGTTAGACACTTTTTAAAGTTTAGAGACTAAATAGACACAAACTTAGGCTCCGTTTGATAACCATTTAGTTGTTAGTTTTTTTGTTTTTGAAAATTAAGTTGGCTCCGTTTGATAACCATTTGGTTGGTAGTTTTTTGTTTTTGAAAATTAAGCTTATGAATACTATCTTCCACATATGCGTTTCCTTGTTTTGTTATATATTTTTTACATACATTTTCAAAAACCAAGCCGAGTTTTGAAAACTAAAAAACGTAATTTTTAAAAATTTATTTTTGTTTTTCGAATTTGGTTAAGAATTCAAATGTTTTCTTAAGAAAAACAAAATTTATTGTAGAGAAATGATGAGAAAACAAACACCATTTTCAAAAATAAAAAACTAAAAATCAAATGATTATGAAGTAAACTTAAAATTTAATCTAACCATATTTTAAAAGTTAGAGATTAAATAGACCCAAATATAAAAATTTAGGGTATGTATCATAGATTCACCCAAACAACAAACTTTGTATCATAGATTCACCCAAACAACAAACTTACGATCTAACATTTATTTATTTATTGAGCATAGTTGACATATACTTCAAATATTTGAATTCTGCACTCTTAAATGTTTTTGAATTTACAAAAAAAAATAATTTTTATTATCTATTTATTTTTGAATTAATTAATAGATTTCCTTTTTCTTTTTGAAGGAAAATCAAATAAACTCGGTTGGATTTGTGGGTATGGTTCGAATGCCCAACACGGACCCAGAAGAGCCCTCTTCTTCTTCCTCGCTTCTTCTTCTTCTTCTTCTTCTTCTTCCTCTCTTCCTCTCTCGAACTCCGAACGCCATTGAAGCGTTACAGAGAGATCTCGAGAGCAATTTCCCATTTCAAGGACCCCCAATTCACTTGATCCATTTGCAGACAGCCTACCCAATTCCATATTCACCCATGATTCTATCTCTGTCGTCTCCTTCCGATTCGGCTCTGCGATTTCTGGTCTGATTCTGCAAACGAGAGAGAGAGAGGGAAAAAAGGCAGAGAAAGAGAGGGAGCAAGAGAGAGCGAGAGGGATTGCGAACAGAGACCGAGAGAAATGCCAAGCGTGGCTGTGAAGCTCTACAGCGTGTTCTTCAAGTTTCTCTTGAAGCATCGTTTGCAGAATCTGATCCAAGCTCCACTTGACGAATCCAGCCCTTTTGGAGTCACATCTCGACCCGAAGAAACCGTTGCTTCCGCTAATCCTTTGTTCACCGACGGCGTGGCTACCAAGGATATCCACATCGATCCGTTTACATCTCTTAGCATTCGGATCTTCCTTCCCGAATCTGCTCTTACTCCGCCCGAAGCCGATTCCAAACCCTCTTCCAAATCGTCCAAGGCTAAACCTAAACGCCCCAATCAAGATGCTCAACCCGATCTTGTTAATCAGAATCTGAATAATTTACAGCAATATCCTTCGCGGCGGAATAGCTATGGCCCTTCGGGAAATTCTAGGGAAGAACTGCGGACGAGTAGATTTGGGGGTTACAGTAATGAAATGGAGGGGTTGAATTTGATTCCGGGCCCTGCTACCGGTGGCGTTTACAGAGGGTATGCGCCCGTGACGGAGAATAGTCGGAGGTTGCCGGTGATGTTGCAATTTCACGGCGGGGGGTGGGTTAGTGGGAGCAATGATTCGGTGGCGAACGATTTCTTTTGCCGGAGGATTGCAAAATTGTGTGATGTTATTGTCGTCGCCATTGGGTATCGGCTTGCGCCGGAGAATCGGTTTCCGGCTGCGTTTGAAGATGGATTGAAGGTGTTGAATTGGCTGGGGAAGCAGGCCAATTTGGCCGAGTGCAGCAAGTCTATGGGAAATACCAAAGGCAATGGCAATGAGTTTAAGAAATCGGATAATCATAGGCATATTGTTGATACGTTTGGGGCGTCAATGGTAGAGCCTTGGTTGGCAGCCCATGGAGACCCAACAAGGTTATCATTTTTGATATCAGCATTCTTCTTAGTATATTTTTCTTGAATCATATGGCTTAATGTGGCGATGATATTCCTTTGATTTTCTTGGTCCCTTGTGTGTTAACAAACCTAGATAGTTTTTGTTTTGGTTGAGTTATAAGTAGGTTGATTGTGTCTATAGACTTGTACTTCAATAATTTTCTAACAACTAGGTTGTTGAATTTTCAAAGTTGTGTCTAACTAGCATTTGTATTTTAAAATGTTTTTAATAGGCCTATGAAATCTTAATTTTGTGTGTAATAGGTCACTTCTTTAACTTTGTGGGCTTAAGGCTTCAATGATCATTGTATTATTCGGGTTCAACAACTTGTGCGTGGGGGATTCAAGTCTTTGATCTATTGGTTGAGGGTATATGCCAGTTAAGCGATGCTTATATTGGGAATGGTTATTGTATTATTTAAGAATTAGGTGGTCAGCTAAGGTAGATTCTGGCATTCTATGGTTGTAAGCCTTAAACTTATGAAGTTAACTCATAGCAACCTAGTAGACATAAATTTAAAAGTTTGTGGCTTATTAAAATATTTTGGTTGAATTGAACTTTTAGGTTTGTGTCTATTTGATCCTTGAACTTTAAAAAGTATCTAATAGGTCTCTGAATTTTGAATTTTGTGTTTAATAAATCCCTAAACTTTAAAATGCTAATAGGTTCCTGAACTTTCAACTTTGTGTCTAATAGATTCCCGACATGTTCGAATTTTTTTAAAAAAACTAATTGATCTATTAGATATAGAATTGAAATTTATGTCTAATAGAACCCTAAACTTTTGATTTTGTATCTGGTAGATTCGTGAATTTTAAAAAACATTGGATAGGTCAGGGACCTATTAGACACAAAATTGAAAGTTTAAGGGCCTATTAGACACTTTTTAAAGTTCAGGGACCAAATAAACACAAATATAAGAATTCAGGGACTTATTAGACACTTTCTATAGTTCAAGGACCAAATAGATACAAACCTAGAAGTTCAGGGACTATACTCGTAATTTAACCAAATATTTTTAAGTATGAGATTGAATAGACACAATCTTGAAAATTTAGGGACCTATTAGAAAACTTTTCAAGTATGAGCACTAAATAGGCCTCTTGATGTTGGGATTAGAAGCAAGGAATGAACTTCAGAGGTCTATGATCTGATCTGCACAATGGATTTCACAATGCAAGCGGATAAAAAGATCATCCAAAATGATGGTATGGTCTTATAGGTGAACTTCAAAGACGTAAATATAGTTTGAGAAACTAGTCCAAACTTAACGATTTGTAACATAAGATGTTTCCCGATGATATGGAAATCAAAAGTTGGAAGCAACAACTTCAAGCTGTTTGGATTTGGGCTGCAATATTGGAGTGTATGGTTTTATCAAGGAGAAAGCCTCTGGCTTGCTTTTAAAACTTATTTGCCCCTTAGCATAAATTAAAAGTATGTACAAATGGATTTAACGCGATTAATTTCCAGTCCACTGTCCATATATCCGGAAGAATATTTAGTTGGAAATGATTGAAGTGATTTATCTTCAGCTATATAGTTTATTGCTAGCTTTCTAGAAGTTAAAACTTTAAGCATTGAAGCAGTCAGCTTCACAATGCTAGCTTATGCTCATATGATATTCTAGTAACGATTATTATTTGTTATTAAATTGATATTTTATCTGCATAATCTTTCAATCGTTGGTCTTCCTTATCAAATTCTGTTGTATTAGACTGAGTTGGGGGCTGTATCGAACGGCGTATTTAAATAGTCAGTTCGTTGTTCTAAACTGTTACTGGTAGGATGGTTAAGCAATTGTAATAGATTGTTGCAACCTTTTTCTCTGTATATTCGTTGAATGCCTCTTTGAGAATTGAGATTCTGGATGAACTGAATGTTATCAGTGCTAGTTAAATGGCAAGAATCTCCTCTTGTTTTTAGATTTTAAAAATTGTTCACTGTCACCTTCTGAAAACGTTCATAGAGAAAAAGAGGGTGAATCTGGAAGGAGGAGGAGGTGTGGGCTACGATAAGGATTTTTTTTTTTTTTTTTTTTTAAAACTACCCTTTTATCTATTATTCTCTATAATTGGATTCCTTTTTTTAAAAAAATAATTGTCTGGTGTCTTTTGTATAGGTCCTTTTGTAGTGGGTTTTCTTTTTTGCATTGTCCATTTGTTTTCTTTCATTCCTTTTCATAAAAGCTTCTGTTTCCCATTAAAAGAAAAATCCTCAGGGGAGAAATTTGACCTTGTTTTTTCTTTTTTTTGAGCAGATGTGTTCTTCTTGGGGTTAGCTGTGGAGCAAATGTTGCAGATTATGTGGCTCGAAAGGCAGTGGAGGCCGGTAAGCTCTTGGACCCTGTTAAGGTCGTCGCGCAGGTTCTCCTGTACCCGTTTTTCGTCGGGAGTGTGCCCACACATTCAGAATTGAAGTTGGCGAATTCGTATTTTTATGACAAAGCTATGTGCCTTCTTGCTTGGAAACTATTCCTACCAGAGGAAGAGTTTAGTCTTGATCATCCAGCTGCAAACCCCCTTGTTTCTGGTAGAGAAGGCCCACCTTTAAAGCTCATGCCACCAACACTGACAGTGGTGGCTGAACTCGATTGGATGAGAGACCGAGCCATAGCTTACTCCGAAGAACTTCGAAAAGTAAATGTCGATGCACCTGTTCTCGACTACAAGGATTCAGTGCACGAATTCGCTACCCTGGACATTCTTCTCAAGACACCTCAAGCCCAAGCTTGTGCAGAGGACATTGCCATCTGGGTCAAAAAATATATTTCACTACGAGGCCATGAGTTCTCTTATTGATGCGTATTCTGAAGAAGCCAAGGCATAACCCGAGTCGAGGTAGTGTCACGGTTGGAGATCATGTCTTGTACGTGGAATGAGGGAGTGTAACATTTTTTTTCATAGGCTGATAAATCAAATTTTGTTCCTCCTTCCATTTTGATCTTTTGTAAGATAGAGAACTTTCCTGAGATTAGGAGGATACATATATCATTGGTCTTGTAATGTAAAATGCTTCGAATTCTCTATCGAAAGTGAACACTGAGATTGAACATCGTTCTTTCCATTTTTTTCCCACGAATTGTGTAAAATTTTCTCAGTTATGTGAGTTCTCCTCTCTCCTCTCTCTCTCACTCCCAGTTCAAACCTGTGGGAATTGCAAAAGAAGAAAATTTGATGCTTCAAGCTCAATTGTTTATCTAAGATTCAAGAACAATCTGCATTAGTTAAAGAGTTTTGCAATTTCCAAAAGGTTACAATAGTTCTTCAAGATCTCTGGACAATTAAATGTTCTTGGGTTAGACAATTGTTTCGTGAGAAAAAAGTACAACACTACAAATCCCGGCGACCATTAATGCGAAGGTTAATGGTAGCCCTAGAAGCCATTGCTCTAAGATTAGCTCTAGCCAAGGACAGTGAGCTTCTGGTTTGCACTTGAGTGTCTCTAAAAGCCTCCATAAACTCTTCCCTCTGTAACCTCAGTGCCAAAGCAGCATCCTGATCTTGGTCTGGCGTACCTCTCCTACTACTACTTCTCACATCTGCATCTCGAGTCATCGTCCTCACCGGTCGAATACGTCGATGGTGCATTCTCGACTGAACTCTGCTTTCAGCATTCGACGATGCAGCTTGCTGTGTCATCCTCCTGTTCGATTCGCCATCCTCGTCTCGAACTGTTATTTCCTCTCTTCTTCTTGAACTACTACTGCCATGTCTACTCGACGTGCCGGTTGCTCGTGTATTATGGTTCTGCAAACTACTATAAAAGGCCTTTTCTGGGTCTTGAACCTTCTTCTTCTCATGGCTGCTACACCCTTTTGCTTCCTTTCTTGCTTCAACCTCCTGGGGAAAGAGAAGTTGTATGGTGTTCCAAAGAACTGTATTTACAGTGCACGATCTTCCATTGCTGCACAAGATCAACAAGAAATATATAAGCATTAATATCTGAAAATGAAATTATCCAAATGATTTGATTCATGGAACTTTGGAGTTGGAAATTCAACCTTATTAGCTGTCTGCATTTTGGGCATTTTTTTCCACATTTGTCAGCTGCAGATCTTAGACATTTCTTGCAGAAACTACAACAAGCAGACAAGAAGAAAACTTAGAATGGTACAGTGACAACTTGAGAATCAACAAAAGTTCAGCATGTAGTTTTCCAAATTGTTGGCCGCTATTACTTATGTAAACGAAATGCATAATAGTAGTTATCTCAATCTTAGGTTTTCAAATCCTATTATCATCTCTAAACTATTCGTGCTTATTTTTATTTGGTTCTTCAACTTTCTAATCTTATTTTAGTAGTTTACATTAACAAATAGGTTTAATTATAAGTTTAGTTTCAAACCTTCAAGTTTGTGCGGTCACTAAACTTTTAAAAGTGCCTAATAGGTCTCGAAACTTTCAATTTCGTTAAAAATTATCAGATTTATTAGACACTTTTCAAAATTCATGAATTTATTAGACACACATGTCTAATTTAAGAAAAATAAGCAGAAACAACTAAAATAACTTCTATATATAATTTAGGAATTAAATGTTCTTACACTTGGAATCTTATTTTGGACCCCTGGATCTGAAAGCCTAAATTTTCAGATGTTCCCTAGATTTTAAAGTCAAACCCATAGACATGAAAATGTTGATGAAAATGTCGATGTGTCGATGAAAATTTAATTCTACGAGAACAATAAGTCGGTTTTGAGCTTACCTGTGTCCACAAGGTGTGGTACTAGGTTCAAAGCAAATTTCCAAGCAAATCTGTGAAAAGAATTAGAAAACAAAACAATTAGGAATAAGATTAAGTATCCACCAAAAAGCTCAAACTTGAAAGTTGAGAGAATATCCTTACAGCACAAGAAAGCTCTTCTCTGAGCTTATCCATGCATGGGAGAGTTGAACATGATGATAAAGAAGAAGCACCTGCTTTCTGTTCAACCAATGGATCACTTTTCTTTGCTTCAGCCTCTGTTTTTTCTTCATCTTGTTTTGGAGCATCATCTGTTCATATCATTAGGGACAACAATCACTTTCTCTATCACATTTTGGTTAAAAATTAGTTTGAAAGTCCCTAAACTTTCAAAATGATTCTTTAGTTTCTGTTAAAAAGATTTTAATAAGCTTTTGAACTTTCGATTTGGTACATCATAAGTCTATGCCTTGATTTTCTTAACATGTACATCATCAAACATCTTTAAAAGCTTGGAATTGTCAATCTATCACTAGTTCTTTTTACTTTTATTTATTTATTTTTAGTTCAACAACATTGATGGGTGGAGATTCAAACTTTTGACCTATTGGTTAAGAGTATATGTCTTCACTAGCTGAGTGTTCGATTAAACAATTTATCAGTAGTTCTTAAATAATATAACTAACACAGAGTGTTACATTATAAACTTAATGATAGAGACAAGTATAGAATCCAAAATTTAAAATCTATTAGAAACTCTTTTAACCACATATCTCGGTAGACACAATTTTAAAAGTATTGACAACCTATTAGAAACTTTTTAAAATCAAGATACTTAATAAACACAATCATAAAAGTCCATACCAAACTTATAATTTAACTTGAAATTTGGTAACTAAAACTTTGTTTGGTAACCATTTTGTTAATTATGCTTGTTTTCTCATAATTTTTTGGTGGCTTTTCATCTCCCTCAAAAATACATTTAAATTCTAAGCCAAAATCAAGTTCTTAAAAACTTTTTTTTTTTTTTGAAAATTTAGTTTGGTTTTTGAGAACATTTTAAAAAAAGTAGGTGATGAAACAAGAAAACTTAAATAATGTTCATGAGCTTAATTTTCAAAAACTGGAAAACGAAGAACAAAATTGTTATCCCTAAATTTTCTGAGCTACCAAACAGGGGATCGGAAGAAGGAAATCCTCAAAGAACTGGAGAGGAAACCAATACCTTTGACAGTCGATTCTTCTTCATCGAGGTCAAGAACAGCCACCGGAATCGAAATTAAGCTCGTCGAAGTCCTTCGTTTCCTACAATAAACAAGAAATGAACTCCAATTTCAAACAAATCAATTCCAATAGGAACAAAAATCCTCCGATCCACTCACGGATCTTCATTTTTCTCAAAACAAGAGAAGAATCAGAATCATACCTTCTTGAACCAGACGGAGGACTCTTGCACTGCAGAACGCACCGTTTCTTCTGCCGGAACTCTCTCTCCGGCGTGTCGTCGACGACAAGGCTCGCGATTAGAAGCGCCTCTTCGTCCCAGCCGGCCATGGCGGCCGCCGATTTGAATCTAGGGCTAAAAAAACTCTCTGCATCATTTCCAATTTCGACTGGCTTCGATTCAATCGTTTCGCGTTCTGGTTCTGAAGCGCTTGCTGTGGATCCTTCTCGCACCATTTTCAGATCGGATTCGAATCGGTGAAGAAGATCATCAACGAGAGAGTGAACAGTTTTTTTTTTGGTTGAACTGTGAAGAAGAATCTGAAGAAAGGGATTAGTACAAAATGATGAACTTCCCAACGGTTGGATTTTTTTCGTATTTGAATGCGATTCCCGGTCGGTATTTTTCCAGGTTGTAACGGCTACATTTCCGGGTTAATTATTACGTTTTAAATGATATTTGATAATGGGTTAAATTACAAGTTCATCAACTTTAAAGTTTGTGTCTATTTGGCCCATGAACTTTAAAAAGTATTTAATAGGTTCTTGAACTTTCATATTTATATCTATTTGGTCTCTAAACTTTAAAATGTGTCTAATAGGTCCTTAAAATTTCAATTTTGTGTCTAATAAGTCTTTAAGGGGCTGTTTGGGGCAAAGAGTTGCAAGAGTAGGAATTAATAAGTCTGAGGAGTTAGAAAATCTGTATTTGGAGTGCAGAGTTATTTAGTCTAGAGTTAGGAAGTCTGTGTTTGGGGTAAGGAGTTGCAGGGAGTAGGAGTTCTAAAGTATGTGTTTGGAGTGCAGATTTATTAAACATGGAGTTATGAAGTTTAAGTTGATTTTAGCTTTTTTTTTTTGTACAGTTTTTTTCTATAATTTCTCAAAATTTCATTATTAAGAATTTGTTCCCATGAATTCTACGATTGAGATTTTTTGTTTTTATTAATTTATATATTTTTTTACAAATTTCTTTAAAGAAAAAAAAGAATTTTGAACAAAATACCTCATATTCTTTTTTTCAATATCTCTCACATTAATTATTCATTTGCCTTGGATATTTTTCAAATAAAAGAAATTCTTACAATACTTTTTAAATATTACATGTAATTCAGAAAGATTTCAATCCATTAATTTAAAGGGATTCAAATAAACTCTAAGATTTTTATGTTTTTATTATCTCAATTCTAGAAATAATATAAATTTATTTCCGTCAATCCTAAAATTGAGATTTTAAATTATATTATTTTATGAACATTTTACAATTTTGTTAAAGACTTGTTTTCGTCAATTTTAAATTTTAATTTAAGATTTGTTTTTCAAGCTTAATAAAATAATTTTTTTAATATAATTTAAGATTTTTTTTTTCTAACTAATCAATGTAATGGATTATTTAAAGTTTGATTAATTTGAAAATAATATATTCTTTGAAGTAAATATCAAATATTTATGCTATTTTAAAATAATTAAGTTCAAAATGAATATATATATTTTTAACACCATTCAAAATGAATACCATATATAGTACTTTTGTTCAGATTACTATATATTTATGTTATTTATTGTAATAATTTTATTTTATTAAGTTTGGAAGAAGAGATCGTTTATCTTTTTACTTTGAATATGATTAATTTGAAAATCAATTTTTTTAATACGTTAACATTTTTAAATACCAATTTCTTAAATAGTAATACATGTTAGTTTAAAACATGTTTTTCTTATCTTCATATCATAAAATTATATATATATTTTTAGCTATTAATAAAAAAAAGTTAATAAACATAAGATTGTTATTTGTTATAAGTAATTTTTGTTTAAACTTAAAAAAAAAATTGTAGATGACATGTGGTTGAAGTGGGATAGAGAGGTTTTTATCAATTAAAAAAATTGTTATATAGTACTCTAATTTACATTAAGAATTTCAATTTAAATAATAGTATAATATCTAAAACATTCTTATATAATTTAATTTAATTTAAAAAATAAATTTATAGAATAAAAAGAAAATTATTTTTGTTAAAAATTTATTAAAATTATAGGATAGAAATAAAAATATTTTTTAATAATTATTTATATTTAGTTATTTATTAGTAATAATGACGAGAAATTTATATTAAAAAATAAAGAAAAATTTTTAAATTAAGAAATTAAAAAAATTATGTAAAAAAAAAGAGAGAGAGAAAGGAAAGGAGAGAAGAGAGAGGGGTAAGAGTGAGGTGAGGTAAAAAAAAAAGGAGAGTTGGAGGAGGAGTTAATAAGTTTGTGGAGCCTATAATAGGAGTTAAAATATCATTGGGCCAAACAAAGAGTTGAGAACTCCTCCCAACTCCACTCCCTCAACTCCTCAATTCAAACACCCCCTAAAATTTTAATTTTGTGTCTAATAGGTCATTGACATAGTTAACATTTTTTAACATTCGTGAACTTAGTAGACACAAAATTGAAAGTTTAGAGTTCAATTAGACATAAAAGTCAATTTTACATGCTATAAACTAGTTAATTTTTTAAAATTTTGAATATGTCATGGGCCTATTAGACATAGAATTGAAAATTGAGGGACTTATTAGACATGTTTAAAGTTTAAAGACTTATTAGATATAAAATTGAAAGTTCAAGGACCTATTATATACTTTTAAAAGTTCAGAGACACAAATTTAAAAGTTTAGAGGCTAAACTTGTAATTTAACATTTTTAATTCTTTAAACCCAAAGGTAAGGAAAGCTTTATTGGAAAAAAAAAAGGTAAGGAAAGTTTAAATTGGGAAAGAAAAACCAATTTTTATCCCCTAGGATGAGTTGATTTTTATCCTAAACTATTAGTTTTATTAATTAAATATTTGTACTAAAAAAATAAATATTAGATTTAAATAAGTGTCACAATTTTTATTTTAGATTTGAATTGATAGTGTCATTCTTTTCTTCTTTTAGACTTTTGTTTCGGTGGTACAATTTCAATGATAATTATTAATTGTCAACTTGAACATAACTCAATTAGTTAAGATATACGTCATCGTCTAAGAAGTCAAATATTTGAATTCTCCACTCTAAATATTATGTTTAACTAAAACTAATTGTTAATTCTTTAAACCCAAAGGCAAGAAAAGTTTTATTGTTTTCTATAAAAAAAAAGGAAGAAATAAAAGTCTTATTGTAAAAAAAAAGTAAGGAAAGTTTAAATTGGGAGACAGAAAATCAAAATTTATCCCTGACGTGAGTTAATTTTTATCCTAAACTATTAGCTTTATTAAATTAAATCAGTATTGCAATTTTTATTTTAGATATGAATTTATGGTGCAATTCTTCTCTTTATTGGATTTTTATTTTAATAGGCTATAGAAAAAGATGATATTACAAAACGAAGTATTTGTATGAGTTTATTGTATTACAAAACAATTGCATAGTAGGCTATAGAAAAAGATGATATTAAAGCTTATTTTTGTTGAAATTTGAGAGCTTTAGTTTAATGGTCAAATTTGTATGTTGGATCTAAAGTTAATTTTGTGTTTTAGTTTGATAGGATTTGATTTTCATTGAAATAAGTGAATTATGATGATAAATTTTTGTGTTTTATTTTTTAAATTAGTAGGTGAATGTAGTTTGTAAGACAAAAACTGCAACACTTATCAAATTATTAAATTTAAAGTTGTAGAGTAAAAAGCAATTATATCAAATCTATGATAAAAATTGATATATATTTTTTTTCTTTTGCCATTAAATTACAAATTTAGTAAAAGTTTCATTGCTTATTTCTCAATACTCACATGAGGAACACTTAACTTAAATGGTTTTGCATGGACTCTTTGTATCAAGCAAGAGTTTGGCTATTTTTATTTAATTACAAATTCAGTAAAAAGTTTCAATGCTTAGTACTCAATACTCACATGAGGAATACTTAACTTAAATGGTTTTAGATGGACTCTTTATATCAAGCAAGGTTTGGTGATTTTTAAAGCTAAGAGTTTTGTTATTTTTAAAGATTTCTTAGTTAGAGAAATTTCACTTGAAATAAAAGATTTATAATTTCAAAGAAGAGTTATAACCAAAATTTGAAAGGAGAGTATTTGATTAATCCAAGTAAAATACATTTTTGATCGATGAAGTTTGAGTTTGGTGTCTATTTGGTTTTCAGAGTTTCAAAAGTAATATTTCACTACTTTAGTCTTTTAAGTTTGGAATATTGTTCTGAACCCATTTGATTGCATTTGTTGACTAATGGAAAGATGACGTAGGATTGCTGACTTGACATAATGTATTAATTTAATGTTATTTTTTGGTGATTGGACAATGAAGTGGCCTTCCTTTGTCGTTGGTCATTGAATCTTGCCATTGTCTTCAAATTCATTCGTTCCAAAGATCTAGAATGTAGGTTCATTCATGCATTTCAAATCTTTAGAACAAATGAATGATCATTCATTCAAAAGGTTCAAAGGTCGAAATCTCTAGAACGTTCCTTCACTTAGCATGTGGTTGAAAACTCTGGAATGAATGAAGTTTATAATGTTCCTTCATTATAGATTTGGAATGAAACCTTCAACAATAACGATGAGAGAGAAAAATGATGATAACAACGACGGTTGGCAACGAGGGAGATGATGGTGATGTCAAGGTTCACTGGAGATGAGGAGGAGAGAAGAAAGAGCAGGAGGAAGGCCACCTCATTGTCCAGTCACCAAAAAATAATATATAGTATAATATATTTTGCTTCGTTAGCATGCCACATCATATTTACATTAATCAAGTATACTAATTTTGAGTTCAAAAAGTTGGTTGAATGAAAGGCATGGGACATATCATTACAATTGAATATGAATACAAAGTCTACATATTCTTTTCAACAATATGTGGGGTTGGAGATTCAAACCTCTAACCTTTTATTTAGATTATAAATTAGTTGAACTTTGTTCAAGTTGTCGAGAAAAGTCTACCTATTTTGAAAAAAAGACCTTGTTGGAGTGGTAAAAAATTAATTTAAAAGTTCATATAGTCACTTGACCACATGATTGGAGTGAAGTTTGAGATTTATTATATTAATTTGAAAAACTTCTATTATTCTTCAAATTGACTTTGACAATAGTGATCGAATTAACATTATGTTATAATTTAAAGTTGTAAATTCATAAGAAAGAAATATTTCATTTTTTAAAATCATCTAAAGATACTGTTAATTGTTTAAAAAAATTGAAAAATCTACGAGGACCATGCCAACATGAGGCAATCTCAAAATCACCACGAGGTGAGACAAAAGTCCCAAGGCTAAAGTTATGAGGTGGGATCCATGACCAAAAAACCATAAGTTACAAGGTGAGATCTAGAAGCCCCTATGGACCCAAAAGACTAAACCATAGCTAGGGTGAGACTAGGGTGAGACTAGGTAGGTCGTAGTACAACTAGGTGGGAGGTGATGAAGTACGAGACTTGATAAGATCATGTCCAATAACTCATCACCTATACTCTATGTCTGCCATGTCGAGCTATATTCTACAAGCTAGCCAGGTTACCACAACCACATCCACATGACATCTAGTAAGTCAACTGTGATGGTTGGCTAGCATGTTCAACACCTACAATCACACTTCATTGAGTCACCGATATATAAAACTGGAAAAAGGTTGGGCAAGCTTTAATCATAATTCTGTCAAATTTTAGACTTGGACCACCAAACCAACACTATGTGTGTGAGTAACCTCAATGACACTCTGCCCTCACCTTTTTATATTGTCAACTCACCTCCAATCCGTCCACATGACACAATTAATCAACTTGTTGCTTGTTCAATATCAATGACACCAATACTAAAACAAAACAAATTTTTTTTAACAAAACAAATGCTCAAAGATATATTTACTGAATTTTTATTAAAAAAACAATTTTAGAAGCAATTAAGAACCAAACCCTAATCAATGTTTGGTCAATGACTCTTCACCCATACTCTATGCATACCATGTTGAGCTCTATCCTACAAGGTAGCCACGTTATCACAACCACATCCACTAAACATCTAGTACGTCAACTGTGATGGTTGACTAGCATGTCCAATACCTACAATCACACCTCACCGATGTATAAAGTTGAAAAAGGATTTGAGAAGCTTTAATCACAGATCTATCAAATTTCAGACGTGGACCAACCCAACACTTTATGTGTGCAAGTAACCTCAACAACGCACTCTGTCTCGCCTTCTATATTTTCAACTCACCTCCAATCCATTCACATGACACAAGTAACCAGCTTATGGCTGGTTCAAAATCCATGACAACAAATATTAAAACAAAACAGAATTTTTAACAAATACAAATATTCAAATATATATTTACTGAATTACCATTAAAAAAAACACACACATAATTTTAGAAGCAATTATGAAACCAAACCCTAATCCATGTTTGGTCCAAAAAGTGAGGCAAAGGATTCTATGATGTTCTTCTCCAAAGAGATTGGTGAATGTGATGCCTGTCTTTTATTTCTCTTTGAAAACTGACATTCTTAGGATATTTTCCTCTCTCTTTCTCTTCCCCTCTGCCCATTTGGTGGGCATGTTCATAAGTGTTTCTTATCTTATGGCTGAAAGAGAGAGAGAAATGGGCAGAGTTGCCTTCCATTTTCAGAAACCATTATGGATGTTGAAGAATGTGCAAAGAAATTGGATTGCCAAATGGGGTTTGCTTCTCAGAATCATATCATTTTTAGTGGCCCCTCTTGTCTGCTGCTGCTGCTTACTCCAATGGTGATTCCTTCTCTGGGCTCCTTTAAATTTCCCCTGCTTCTCTCTCTTATTTGCAATTTTAACTTCATTATTATGTATTGCCCCACTTGCATTCAAAAACCCTTTGTGAATTTAAGTGTTTTTTAAAACAATTTTCCTTCTGGAAAGATGAACTTTCCAGGAAAATTTATGCTTGGAACTCTGAGAACTTTTGCTTATGAACTGAATCGTAAAAAACCCATGTGAATTCTATTGTTGTTTTTGCTCAAAATTTCATCAGTGATCAAGTTTCCTTTTGGAATGATGAATTTTTCATGCTTGGAAATGTGAGGAACTTTTGCTTATATAGTGAATGATAAAATGCCCAAGTGAATTCTGGTGTTGTCTTTGCTCAAAATTGCATCAGCAATCAAATTTCTTGTTGGAAAGATGAATTTTCCTGGAAAATTCATGCTTGGGAATCTGAGGAACTTTTGCTTATATATTGAATGATAAAAATCCCAAATGAATTTGAGTGTTTTCATTGCTCAAAATCGCATCAGCAATCAAATTTCTTGTTGGAAAGAGGAATTTTCCTGTGGAAATCTGTGAAACTTCTGCACATAATGAATCAGTAAAATGCCCAAAAGTGATTTTTAAGGCCCCGTTTGATAACCATTTGATTTTTTGTTTTTGAAAATTAAGCTTATAAACACTACTTCTACTTATAGGTTTCTTTGTTTTGTTATCTACTTTTTACAAATGTTTTCAAAATCCAAGCCAAGCCATAAAAAACTAGAAAAATTAGGTTTTAAAAATTTGTTTTTGTTTTTGAAATTTGGCTAAGAATTCAAATATTTCCTTAAGAAAGATGAAAACCATCGTCAAGAAATTGTGAGGAAACAAGCACAATTTTTAAAAACAGAAAACTCAAAACGAAATCCTTATTAAACGGGACCTAAGTGTTTGTTTTTTTAAAAAAACAATAATAAAATTGCATCAGGAACCACATTTTTTCTTGGAAGCGTACATTTTCCTGAAAATTGAAGCTTAGAAATCTAAGAAACTGCATATAATGAAGGGTAAAAAACCCAAGTGAATTCAAGTATTTTTTCCTCAAAATTACACCACTAACCAAATTTTCTCTTGAAAATCTAAAAAACTTTTGAATACAATGGATTGGTCACATACCCAGAAGCCTAGTCAAGCTTTTTTGGCTCAAATGGCATCAAAATTTTGCTGGTAATTAACTAGCAATCTCATTGACTCTTAGAAAGATTGAATTTTCCAAGAGAGATAAAAGTCTTCCCTTTTGCATATAATAGTTAAAATTAAAGCCATTTAGGAGTTGTCTTCCAAAGACAAAAGTGGCCAGCCTTGTAGAGGAGGAAGGAATCTTTTTAACATATCTGTTTTGGATTGCTTCTTTAAACTAATATTAGAATAAGTGAAGTTTTTTGGGCTTTGGCTATTCAATAATCACACTGCTCCATGCCTTTCTTTTCTTTTCTTTTCTTTGGACTTGAATGCTTTTCCCATTTCAATCATTTATCACCCTTTTACACAACATCTTTCCTTTTTTTTATATGTTTCAATGAACTGGCACCATCTTTGCCAAAGTTCCTTAGCTCCTTTTTAAGCATCACTTCCATGGGGTTAAACTCATGCAAACTATTGCATTTGTTCCCTCCCGAGATCGAGATATGGGACGACAACCGTGCTGTGATAAGGTCGGACTGAAACGAGGCCCCTGGACAGTCGAGGAAGATCATAAGCTCATGAATTTCATCCTCAACAATGGCATCCATTGCTGGAGATTGGTGCCTAAACTTGCAGGTATTTTTTTTCTTTGTTGTTGCTAACCAACTCTACTTGACATTGTTTTTAAATTCCGAGTCTGTTTAGTAGCTCGTTTCGTCAAACAGATTTCTGAAAGTTGTTTTTAATACGTCTAATTGAATGACTTTTAAATGTTAAGTTGATCGTGACGGTTCAAGATCACATCTATTATTCTAAAAATAAATAGACATCTAGTGAAACTATGTGCCAAAAAAGGTAGTCAACCAAACGACATGTTAGAAAGCTTCCCTTAGAGTTCGTTTCTAAAAGTAACTTTCTTACTTTTGTTTTCAAAATGACTTTTAAGAAAATACAATCAAATAGCGTGTAAAAATTAAAGTTATTGTGAACTTGAAATCACCATTTGCAAAGTTCAGACTGAGCTCTAAAAAAGGAAAAACAACCTCAAAAAGTTCTAAAAAGAAGTCATCCACGAAAAGGAACTAAAAGAAACAATTTTTAGAAAACAACTACCTGTACATATTTTTATCAAGTTCCCAACAGTTCCCAAACATCTCGAGATTTTTGACGAGTATGTGTTTTTTTTTTAAATTCTTCCTTGTGCCAAAGGTTTGCTAAGGTGTGGGAAGAGTTGCAGACTAAGATGGATCAATTACTTGAGGCCTGATCTCAAGAGAGGTGCTTTTACAGAAATGGAAGAGAACCAAATCATTCACCTTCATTCCCTTCTTGGTAACAGGTAATGAAATGTTTTTTTTTGTTTGCTCATTTTTCTTTCAAATTTACAAACCAAATTCACATGGTTTTCTGCTAACTCTTGCAGGTGGTCGAAAATTGCAGCACACTTTCCAGGAAGAACTGATAACGAAATCAAGAACCACTGGAACACTAGAATCAAGAAGAGATTGAAGCTACTTGGTTTGGATCCTTTGACACACAAAAAAGTCACTGAGAAAACAGATAGACTGAAAGAAAAGTTGTATATTTCATCAAATTCATCAAGAAAACAAGAGGCAATGCCAAATTTTGATTTTGAGACGAAGGAAATAAACCAAGTTGCTGCCCATATGGTATCAGATGGTTCAAGTAATCTTGTGTGCAAAGGCATTGGATATGGGATGTGGACCGACCAATTAGAAAGCGACAGCAATGCGTCGTTTTCTTTGGAGTATTGTTCTTCAATGAGTGAATCTTTCTCAATCATCAAAGAAAACTCTGTACAGTTTGATAGTTTGGATTCACTTCCTTCATGGGATGATGGAGTTCCCAAGTTCAATCAGCTCAAAGAAGACGACATTTACTCGCTTGGAAATGGCGGTGGCTACTACGTCGATACTTTCTCTCACTAAGCTCTCTTTCTCTGAAGCCTACATGTTCCACATTGTGAACTTGAGTCATATTTCATCAGTTTTTGATGACTGTAATTACTTCCATCTTTCATTGTCATCCTCAATAATCACACATGCTTGTCCAAATAGCATATAAAGTGGGGAAATTTCCATTTTCTTGAGTGAATTTTCATTTTTTTTTTCATAAAAACAATTGGGATGGAAAACTTTGAAACTTTTGATTGGTGCTTACCCTAAAGATGTTGTTGAGAGTGTTTTAAAAGGGAGTGTTTTTAGCAAAAGTATTTTAATTATAAGCTCGTTTGATAACCGATCATTTCAATGTTTAGTTCTACACTCTTGAATGTTCTTTTGAAGTACTTGTACTCGGTTGTAGTCAAGTACTTTGGCCAAACACTCAGACAAGTGTTTTTTTTTTATCACAAAGTAACTTGTGGTACTGTTGATTTTTCTTAAAAAACACTTATGTTATTCTTAAACATAATGATTTTGAGTGGGGAAGGGCTAAAAGCACTTGACATACACTAACTAGTATTTTTTTTCATGCGAATAGAAACAATCAAACAGTACAAACCAAAATAAATTTGAGAAAGAAGTTCTAGAGGAAAATTATATTTTAACCTAAATATTTTCATATTGAAATTTCACAACTCCACTACACATAGAAAATGGTTAAATTATAAGTTTGATCTTAGTGCTTTTAATACTGTATCTATTTCTTTTTTTGATGACATAATATTGTATCAATTTAATTCTTGAACTTTAAGAAATTTTATTACGTTCCTAGCCTTGAATTATGTTTATGTTTAATCCTTATCATGAACCACTTATGGATGGAACGTTGACATAACCTTCTATTTTATGAAATTTAGATGAGTAATGAAATGTTGACATGACACTCCATTAGATACATTTTGGATGAAATTAGTGTGATTTGGTTAGCTAATTGGAAGGCTACAAATGAATAGTTAAATAAAATTAGGGTTAAAGTATATTTATTGGTTGTGTTATTATTTCATAAAAATTTGTTATCCATCAAATTAACTATTAGATTACACCACATCATCGGCTAAAAAGTGAGTATAGCTCAACGGTAATTGACATGTACTCATTCCCTTAAGGTTGGAGGTTAAAATCTTCATACCTCACATTTGTTGTACTAAAAAAAATTACACCACATCATCTCAATTTTATCTGATGGAGTGTTACATTGTATCAAGCTAAAGACAAACATATGACATTTTCTTCAAGTAATTAGGACATCTCTCTTTCCTATTTATGCTATGCTCTCCAGTGCGGCCAATGCCAACCTACTATCGCGAGCCAGGCTGGCACTTGCCACGTTTAAAGTCAAAATAATAACCAAAATGATTATCGAAACAAACATAAAAGACGGTTTACCTTTTACAAAAACAATACAATAATACAATTTTCTCATCAAACAAATGCCCCATGATTTCATTCATCATGGGTGAAAGTAACTTGAAGCTTACTTCATGAAAGTTTTTTTGCCCCTTTGTGAAAGAGAGAAGGTGAGGGGGCAAGAAGCAAAGTAATGGAATAGTTTTGTCTGCTGAGAATATCACCTTTGCTTCTTCTAATCATTCTGTAGCAGCTTTAATAATTATTCAACTTTGTTTTCTCTTTACATTCACAAATATTATTTTTTTTATTACATAATAGAGCCTAAGCTGCCTTACCTTTTCCATTATATTATTATATTATCTGTGTGGTTTATTAATTGGATTCAATGTGTACAATAAAGCTACACCCACCTCAAAAGTTCAAATTGTGTACTCCATCATTCAGCTAGAAATTTAATAAAATGAAATGGAGGGTGTTTTAGAATGAAGTTTTATAGATTTTTTTTAATAAACTATTTTTTAATCACTTTAAAAAATATATTAATTTTGGTATCAACCGTTCAAGAAATGATTTGAAATCCCATGATTTGAGAAACCTTAGAAATTTGAAACTCTTCTTTCTTCTTTCTTTCTTTCTTTCTTTCTTTTTTTTTTTTTTTTTTAAATGAATGTCGTTAATTTTTTTATTTGAATATATGCAAAAAAGAAAAGGAAACTAAGGGGGCGTTTGGCGCGCAGGATTGAGTTGAGTTGAGTTGTGGAGAGTTAACGAGCAACACCTCGTGGAATGGGAAACCGCGTGAAGTTACTCAAAATGGTAGGGAGTTAATTATTCAAAATGGTGGGGTTGAATTGCTTTATAGGGAGTTGATTTGTTGATGGGCAAAAGAGGGAGTTGGGTTTTAAACCCAACTCAACCCAACTCAAGTCAAGTCAGTGGGCCAAACACTCCCTAAAAGGTTTAGTAAGACAGTCTTTTAATACTAATTTATTGATAAAAAATTTAGTGCCTATTTAGATTGCCTCCGAAAAAAGTAATTTTCAAATATGCATTTTTTAAACAATTTTTTATAAAAATGGTTTAAAATAAAACACTCATATGTTTTGTTACATTTTCTCAAAAGTGTTTATATACACAAGTTTGTTTGGTTTACTCTACACTCAAAATGCTTCTACGAATGTCAAATTACTATAAAAGACGACTATTAAACACTATGAGCTAATAACTTTAAATTTATATTTCAAACCCTATGACCAGATGCGATGGTCGGCAGATGAGGGTGAAATCTAGTGATCACCAGTGGTAGTTACCGACGATGGGGTGGCAATGGACAGCGGTAGAATTTGGTGGTCACCCGTGGCAGTTGCCAGTGATAGGTGACGAAATCCGGTGGTCACTAGTATGTGTTGGGAGCGGCGACGGTCGCCACCAAGTGACAATGGACGGCGACGAAATTTGGTGGTCGTCATGCGACAGTCGCTAATGGTAAGCGGAAGAATTCAGTGGTTGCCGGTATGTGTTGGCGGAGGTGGACAACGATGGTCGTCGATGGTTGTCGGCGGCGATGATCTTCGACAATGAGGTGGCGGTGGACAGCGACAGAATTCGGTGGTCTCTAGTATTTTCTGTGGTGACAATCGTTGACGGTGAGGTGGCGGTGGATAGCGACGGAATTCAGTGGTCACCAATGGTAGGCGGTAAAATTCAGTGGTTCGTCAGTATGTGTTGCCGGCAGGATCGTTGGTATGTGGTGCCGATGGCGACAGTAGTTAGTGGTTTTTGGTAGCGACAGTGAGGTGGTGGTGGTTGTTGGCGGCATTTGGTGGTCGTCGACGACGGTCGCCAGTGGTTGGCAACAAAATCAGGTTGTCGCTGGTATGTACTGTTGACGACGGTTGTGGTGATGAGGTCGCAATGGACGGCGACAGAATCTAGTGGTTAAGGGCAACGATCGCTAGTGGTAGGCGGAGAGATCCCGCAGTCGCTGGTGGTGGTTGCCAACAGTGACGGTGGTCATTAGCATGGACGGTGGTGGTCACTGGAGGCAACAATATCCAGTGGTAGTTGTCAATGGTAGGCAGCTGTAGCCATGGGAAGTGAAGGTAGTGTGAGAGTATTTTGGTCATTTTCATATATCATGAAAATTTAGAAGGAATTTCCAATTAAACACTTAAAAACATTTTTTTTCTAGAATTTGAATTCAACAGTTTCACTCAAAATAGCTTATTTCTCAAATTCATTTTTAAAACAGTCATTTGAGTGGTTGTCAAACACTACAAATCTTATAAAAATGGCTTTATTTTTTTCCAAATTAAACACTTAAAAAGTCAATTCAAACACACCTTTAATTATGCAAGAGTTAAATTAGTAATTATTTAATTTTACTTTAAAATAATGTGAAATCCTAAGAAATCTAATCATTTTAGTTTGATTTTTTAAAACAAGAAACACCGAATTTGAAATTATTCTAACAATTTAAAGGTTAAATTTGATCAAATTTTTCAATCATCAAGCATGTTTATGACTTGAATAGTACCTTCTCTAAATGACTTCTTCTCCAACATTTGGAATGTAATATTGTGAAAATAAAAAATTGAAGATTTCATTAAATTAAACCCCTAAACTTATCTTAATGAGTAAATTTTAATCTTAAACCTTCAATTTCATCTATGAACCCTAACTTTAGAGATGTTTACGGGGTGGAGCGGAGACGGAGATGACTTCCCCTTCCCTATCTTCGCTCCCCATTTCATTCCCCATCCCTGCAAAATTCTCCATTTAATTTTGCGGGGATCAAGGTGGAGATTTCCTCTGGAGGTTAGGTTCCCCACAGAAAATTATTTTTCGTTTAATTTTTTTTTAGAAAATTTCTATTGAATAGTTAATTCTCCACTATGAATCCTCATTTAAATTATTAATTTCTCATGAAAAATTCTTAAACCTATTAAATGAAGCAAAATAATATTTCATATTAAGTTATTTAATTATCCATACATAAGAGTTTAAAATGGTTGAAGCATATCAAATTATTCATACGATATCTGATAGGTCATTAAACAATTAAAAAAATCTTAAATTTAAAGATTACAATTCATAATCAAAAGTGATTTAAACATATGCATGTCTTTGTGTATGTGTCTATATATATATAATCTTTTTAAAAAATAATAATTAAAATAAACGAGGCGGAGAATGGGGAACGGAGACGGAGGATGTTTCCCTTCCTCGTCCCCATTTAGCTCGCAGGGATTTTTTCCCCACTCCCTCTTCCATTCCCCACCAAACAGGGATTCGTCAGCTGACCCGTTAGGGGCGGGTCCCCACAAGGCCACTACCCTGTTAAGAAAATGGACATCTCTACCTAACTTGTGTGAGTAACAAAATTAATACCCTCTTTAAAGCTAGAGTGGAAAATTATCTACAAATTAACTAACAACTCACAAAATTCAACAAACAAAACAATCAAAATCAAGTCACTAAAATGTCTAAACCCTACGAAAGGACGTAAATCTTATTTGATAGGAATGGACAATCACACTGCAACAGAAGTTTTTGGTTTCTAAACAAAAATTAGTATAACAATAATTTACCTAAACTGAATGTCTACAAGACTAAAGTTGGTAGGAACCTCCTTGAAAGAAACTGAGATTGAGAAAATTTTCTTACATGGTCAAACAAACTAAAACATACTCTAGCTCAGCAACAAAAATACTCAAGCTAACTAAAGCATGCAACAAAGTTAAAAAGAACTAATTCCTATAAAAATAGATTAATTAAACTTCTAACCACAAGAACGTTCATAACTAGTCCACAACAGATTAAGATTGATAAAAGTTAAATTACAAGTTTAGTCTCTGAACTTTTAAAGTTATGTCTAATAAGACATGAACTTTAAAAAATGTCTAGTACGTCCTAAATTTTTAGGGGCCTAATAGACACAAAATTGAAAATATGAGTTTCTATCATAACTTGACTAATCCCACAAGACAAAATTGAGAGACCGTTTGTTTGGTGGAAATTCAAGATTCCCATGGAATGAACATTTAGATTACTTCGTCTGTTTTGTAGGAATATAAGATACTTAGGTATTCCGAGATGCTCATGCATCTTAAAATGCCTGTAGAAGATGCATATAACTAATTTTGGATGCCCTTTTGAATCATAGATTTTTAAATTTTGGATGCCCTCTTGAATCATAGATTTTTAAGATTCTCATACCAAGGGCATCCTCTAACGATATTTTTGCCCATGATTTGTTTTTTTTTCTACCCATGATTTGTTTTTTTTTTCTTTCATAAATTTTCTTTATTTCACATTTTTATTTTGTATTTAAAAATAAATAAACGTATTTATGCCCTAATAAACAGTCCTATATAATTAATTATATTTATATTTTTCATTTAACTCTATTAAATATTTTATAAAAATCTCAAACTAATATAAATTAATTTGTTCTACACAATAACAAATAAAATTAGTATAAAATCCATTGCAAACAAAAAATTAGTATAAACTAAATTATATAAAAATAAAACATTAAATTAATAAATATGAAAATGTTATATAAATTTAAATTATATTAAACTAATATGTAAATTATCTAAAGATTAGTAAGGACATTATTGTTATAACACATACTTTTAAGACATTTCCTGTAACTCCTGGATTATTCAGGGGCGTTAATTTCAAAATTTTGGATTTGAATTTGAATAACTTTCAAATAAGTATTTTTGAATGGGTCATTTTGGAATTTAGAAAGAGGAAAAATGGAAAATTTGGAAATGAAGAAGTTAGTTTTGTGGAAAAAAAAAAAATCAAATGAGATAAGCATCTCTTTCTTCTCCATCATCTTCTTCTTCTTCCTTATCTCTTTCTTCTTCTTCTTCTTTATCCTTTCCCTCTCTCTCTCTCCCGAAAATGTCTCTCCCTCACCAACAGTCTCTCTCTCTCTCTTTCTCTCTTCCCCGTCAGACTGTCGCACGCACAGACCCACGCCGTTCACCTCTCCAATTCATCGTCGTCTTCCACATCTAGCCCAGATTCGCCGTGAACCCGACCCACGCTAGCAAGGAATTGGATCTTAAGCACTCTAATTACATCAATTTAATCAAACAAACAACATGCTCAAAAATCGAAAAACAGAGTATAAGAAAACTCACATTTGAAACTCAAATTCTCCAAACTCGTTGCAAATTTCTAAGCACGAACACTTCGTGTACCACCTCTAGTGTCTTCCCTACTATCCTCAGGCCTTGGAACGGATTGTGGGATCCTAGTTTGAGAGAATTTTGAGAGAGAGATGGCAAAGGTTTGTAAAAATCTGCAGTAATTTTTTTTCAAAAAACTCCAAATCCCTTGTGTTTCATTGCCAATTAAAGCCATTAACAAGCTTCATCAAGCTTGCTAAACATGACAACACATAAGCAAGGAGGTTGGTCATCAAAGAGGTATCCAATTTTGGTGAATTTTGAGTTTGAGAGAGGTTAGTCATACAACCACCACAAACTTCAACATTTTTTACTTTGAAATTCAATTTTGTAATTTAAAATTAATTCTAAATTAATTTTAAACAAAATTGATTATTAATTAATTAATTAATTTAATATCAAATATTAATTAAATAACCGGATCAAATCCCGATCTCAAAACCGACTTCTCGAACTTGAATCCCTATTCATGTATTAGACCGAACCCATATTTAAATCATTTTAAATATGTCCATCTCTCTTCCTCATAGTTTAATTCATAATTAAACTATGATACGTTAAGTATATCGCATATAATTTACTCCCAAAAACGAATTCGAATAATTCAAATTCTTTTCTCTCATACTGTTACACGGCTTAGTCCAAGCTAGCAAGGAGGACCTAATGGACCTACAGATCATGAGCTCCAACGATGCTAGACTAACCGGCCAAACTCTTTAGCCAAACTAATCAACATTCGTTAACCGCCGGGACACTCCACTAAAGCCCAACGGCTACACTCTCTTCACTGTAGATATATTTCTGTCCACTTGATATAACCATGATTAGTAAGTCGACCCTTCACAGGTTGTTCGTAATTACAGCTGGGTCTAATAAATCGTTTTACCCATGTAATTACTTCTTGTTTCTCAAGTCCCACTGATCCTCTGATGAACAATTGGTTTGTGGTCCAACCAACAAACCGAATCCCTCTTGGGCCATTGAGAGGGTGGGCCCCCTTGTTCAAGACCCGAAGTTAGCACTTAAGGAAACAACCTCTCTACTAAACCCTACAACGGGTATGAGTGAATTCCTTCTCGCAGGACTATGTCCCCAGCTATCTACCTGGTCTTATCCCCAAAATGGAAGGATTATTGAGTCGACAATCTAGGGCCACTCTCACCCATGCAAATCAAAGGATAATCCCCAATAAACAGGAGTTCATAGCGTGCTCAAGATTAAGATCGAGTTACCTAGGTCATCATATGAAATAGTTAGTTATGACAGTAAACGGAGTTAAAAAGTCTAAGTGACTATTTCGCAATCCGGTCTTATGAAAACTTCATTGCATAGGACACTCCCACTCACATGTCTCCACATGAAAGATTTAGGATCACATCGTTTGTACTATACAAAGTGGGCCGCGTCCATAGTGTCCCCAGGATAAGGTACCCAACCCTATCCCTATACTATAGACCATTCTGGCTATTACTCGAACTTTGATCCATATTCATGTCTCCACATGAAGTTCAAGTATACATACTATAGCCAAGGGTTCTTAATTTGTTAGATTTGGGTTAAAAGGACGCAATTCACTTTATTCAATAACACCTTTACTGAATAAACCTCAATAACATCTTTATTGCAAAATAGAATATACATTCAGTTTACAAACCACAAGTTTTAGGACATAAAACCCAACAGGTTCCAATTTGAAGTGGGTAAGTATGCGAATGTTGATTCAAAGTGATTTTTGGGTTGGTAATGATGTTTTTGGTAGTTCTAGCAATTTTAGAGATTAACCCATAGTATTTTGGACTTCAATTTAGATTACCCATAGCATTTGGGTCTTGGATTCTCGAAATCAAACTATTCAGAGTTAATTTCAACAACGATTCGAGTTCAAAATCTAAGGCGAGGCCATGGATAACGCTCCAATCGATGAGGGTAAGTATCTAGCATGAGTTGGAGGTGGATTTTGGTCGTTAAAGTTGGTTTAGTTATTAATTTGGTGATTTAAAGTTGATCCACTGATTGTCGGACTCAATTTCAAGATTACCCATTACGACTGAAGGTCGTTTTGGGAAAAATTGGATCCTTCGGCCTGTTGTCCAACACTATTTTGAGGTAAGTTTATCGTGGGTATTGAATTTTCTAACACATTTAAGGCTAAGCGTGAGTTGGGTTTTAGTTAGCCATATTTTAGGATCTTTTTGTGGAGTTTATGAGTTATTTTGGTGTTTTAAAATTTACCTATAACGCGTTGGACTTTGTTGGAAATTCATGACCAAGCATTTGAGTTCTAGGTCACATTGAATCTTGCAGTAAATTGGTAAGTAGTTGATAAGCCTTAGATTAAGGCTTATTTAACTTCAAATTGCTTAAATTATTATTGTTTTGTCTTAAGACCAATGGAAAATAGTTGGAAGATTGATTAAATTTAAGGAAGAAATGAATATGATGGCATTTGGAATGAAATTCTAAGTATATTGATCTTGTTTGCAGGAATTATGGAAATTACAGAATCTGATTTTGTAATTTGATTTTGTAATTTCCATAATTCTAACTTCTAAGTATATTGATCTTGTTTGCAGGAATTATGGAAATTACAGAATCAAATTGCAAAATCAGATTCTGCAATTCTGGACAGCAAGGAAATTATGGAAATTGAAAAACACCAGCGGAAGCAAAGAAACCCATTTATGGAAAACTAAATTACAGCACGAATTGGGGGATTTTGAGCACGAAATTTGGGCAATCTTCAACCCTAATGAAGGCCTATAAATGGGGAAGAAGAGGAGGAGCTAAGGCAATTCGTTTTGGAGACTTTTTGAAGTCAATTTTCATGGTTTTTTTTACTATGTTTTCTGCAGATTTTTTTTTTCTATTTTTAGCCGATTTTGTCATATTTTTCATCAAATTCTACTTGTTTTATGGAGAGTATAATCGCTATTCTTCATTCGATGTCTTCCTGTATTGAGTTTAAGTTTTAATCCTATCTTTGCTCGTGAGTTCCAATTTCGTTCTTACTCTATTTTTCTGATTTTTCTAGAATTTCTGAGTTGTTCTAGCCTATGTTTTTATTCAAGTTCAATTTTTGTGGGAATGTGTTAAGCTCATCAGATTCAAGGGCAGAAGGAATAAGACTAAAAATTCAATTAAATGCCTTTTGATTCTTTGCTTTAAATCCCATTGATAATTTCTTCTTGAATTTCTTGTAGTTTAGTCTAGAATAGCACTACAATTTATTGTCTTAATTATTCAATTTACACAACTTCTAATATGAATCTTCCTTCAAAAATTAGTTTTAAGATTTTCATTTTTACTATGAGCTAAAACTTCTTAGGGGGTTCAAGAATGTGAATTCCCTAAGAAGTAATTGTAGCCTAAGTTTCAATAAAAACCAAGCCTACATCTCAATTGTTTGCTTGTGTTGATCAAATTTCTGTTGAGATCCTAGATTGATCAACTAGGGTATCAACTCAAGCTTAGATCTAATACCGACGGGGTTAGTGATAAGCGGATTTCACACAAGTAATGGAGAAAAGAGCTTAGACATAAGTCAATTCCTTACCCTAGACATAGGGATTAAGGACTCCAAAACCCATAAGATTGTGAGCTGAATTATCTAAGATAGATGGGCTATAAACATATAGATCTCTCACTTAGCCTCCTAAAACCTAAATTCAAGGTGAATAGGAGATGTAATTTTGGTTTACAATTGAGTGTGGAGTAGGTTGGAATTGTAATTTTTGCTTGCAATTACGACTTAGGGCAATGACATTCTTGAGCCCCATCTTTATCTAAATTCCTTTTGAAATTTTAGTTTTCTATCAAATATTGCCATTTCTAGATTCTGCGATTCAATTCAGCAATTTCTGGTTATTCCATTATTGCAAATTCTTGATTCTGCAATTCAATTCTGCAATTTTTCTTATTTCGATTTTTGTCATTTTTAGATTATGCAATTAGATTATGCAATTTTTCTTTTAACCAACCCAACATTATTTTTGCATTTTTAGTTTTCAATTTGCAATTTTCCTTACACTTTGCTTTACAATATTTTTGTTACTCCGTTCCCTGTGGGATTCGATACTTGGTACGCAGATACCATTTTATATTACTTCGATCGCGTGCGCTTGCGTGTACACATCCAATCAGTAGTCATTTAGATTTAAGCCTCTTTAAGTTCCTTATTTTGAATTTAATATATGTTTGAGAACATGCGAATTGTAAGAGCATAATTTTGTTTATGAAGCATGTAATGTTTAGTGATCGGTGTGGAGGTTGTTTGAGCTGATAATAGCCTAACTATGTGGCTATAATGGAAATAGGGGCTTAAAAACTCGAGTTTATTATAATTAGCATGTGTAGTACCTTAAGAGTTTGCCTAAGGTTGTGATTGATTGAGTTGGTGTATGTTTAAGAGGTCGTGGGAGTAATTCTTTTAAATATGAAGTATGTGTGTCATCATGTTGGTTGTCGGATGTTTTGCTTAATAATTCTCTTAAGAATGAGGTTTACCTTGTTGTACCTCAACCCAGGATTTAAAGGAACTTGTCGACCTAGTTGGGTGATTTTTCAATAGTTGTGATTGTCAATATGGTATTCAAGGGGTATGTATGTTTCCTGGAATTAACTTGTTGGAGTTTGGTTATTGAGAAGAGCCTTGGAATGTATGTATGACTCTAGTGTAGTTTCTCAATAAGCGTAAATGTAAAGGAAAGTTGACTTAAATTGGATGGTTGGTTTGTCTGTGTTGTGTGGTTTGCGGTAGAACCCAGAGTGGCTGTGGAACCCCAAACGCTTGAACTAAGGGACTAAATGGTTAAGTAATGCTTGATTGTTGGAGAATTGTATTTTGCTTGAATATGAATGAAATTTTGGTGAAGTGGGGTTCATTTGAGCCTATACTTAAGCCATGTCTATTTGATCGTGTTTGAGGTTAAATTTGTATCTTTGGTTGTGTTGGTGAACTCTGGTTCAAGAAGTGGTTGTTGTTCTGACACAATGAATGGTAAGGTGAGAATGAAGATTATGATCTCTTGGATGGTATATCCCTTGGCGATTTAAGTGCATCATGACTAAGTAATAGTCTGTTAGGCTAGTGCCACCTACCTTTTTCTCGTGTGAGTATGTATTCCTAAGTTGTTGTGTGCTAGCTTAGGGGGGTGATTCCCCCATTGTGATTAGAATGAATGTTGCTTTCCTTGATTCAGTGTGTGCTTGCTTAGGGGGCGATTACCCCATTGTGATTAGAATGAGGGTTGCTTTCCTTCATTTAGTGTGTGCTAGCTTAGGGGGCGAATCCCCCATTGTGATTAGAATGAGGGTTGCTTTCCTTCATTCAGTGTGTACTAGATTAGGGGGCGATTCCCCCATTATGATTGAGCGTGAGAATTGTTTTCCTTCACCGAGTATGCTAGCTTAGGGGGCGATTCCCCCATTGTGATTGAGCGTGAGGGTTGCTTTCCTTCACTGAGTATGCTAGCTTAAGGGGCGATTCCCCCCATTGTGATGAGCATAAGGGTTGCTTTCCTTCATTGCGATGCGCTAGCCAGAGGGGGCGATTCCCCCAAGATTGTAGGCTTGAGGGTTGATTTCCTTCACAACGTTGGACCAAGGATACATGACTCTGGGTATAGCACGAGGCAATACTAGAGAGGGGTGAGTTTGGATAAAGTGAGTGGGCACTTAGCTAACTGAAGTGAATGTTTGGGTTTGAGTTTGAGCAAGAGCCTGTGAGTTAGGGCCGAACTCGTCTGTTTATGGTTTTGGACTTTGGACCCTTAAGTGGGCTACTTACTGAGTATGTTTATACTCACTCGTGATACTTTGTTTGTGTTTTGCAGATGGTGCACAACCTCGAGGCGGGTGATGAAAACGATGACTTGACGAGGCTATGAAGACTCCGTCAAAGTTTTATTTTTTTCCCTTATTTAGTTTTCAGTTGCGTATTTTAGTTCTTGTAGTGTGTTGATCTGTAAAGCTTAAACTTCTTTCGTTTCTGTGTATTTGGTTAGAATTCCTTAGTTCTTGTGTCTGATGTTGGTTGAACTCAATATATTAGTCGTAGTTTGGTGGATGTTGAGTCTGTATTCTAAAATTTAGAAGTGTTTTTATTCTTATCAGATCCTTGTAAATTTTGGTTTTCTTCTAGTTACGCCGTCATGCTACCGAAATTTCAGGCATGAGCGAGGTAACTCAATCGTGCTTCCATGTTTAGGTTGCTAGTTGTTAGAGTCGTTACATTTCCATATACAAATTTTGCAAAACAAACATAGTAATCTAAATATTCTCATACATTCTCTTATAAATTATTCCTTCAAAATTATGATTGTCTAAAATGTCGGACATCTATATTTTTGGATAATAACATGCATCTGAAAATTTTGGTCATCTAGATTCTAAAAGAACAAATGACCCAAAAGATTTGAGACTGAACTTGTAATTGAATGAGGAATTGGATCGTATGGCCAAAATAAAAGGCCTATTTGGAAAAACATCCAAAACCAAAAATCACCAGATTATGGCCACATGTGAGAAAAGCATGCTTTATAATTTTCTGTTTTTCCCATCTAGTTGCTATAGGTGTGATATGAGTTGATACTATTTTGGGATGAGATATATTGTATTTAAACTATCAATCCTATATCAAATATCTTTTTATTTCAAGTTTTTATCTAAATCTTCAACTTGTTATCTCATGTAAATCTAAATTTCAAATCTCTTGCTTTTTATACATCTTTAACTTATTTAAAATTTTTAGATTTCATCTTTCCAAGGTTTAAACTACATATTTATAATATTCACTTTTCTGGTTATTTTTAACATTTTTATAAGGGTCATTGGATAACTCGTAAGCTCTTTTTTTCTTTTTTGCCAAATTGATCATGACTCAAGAATATTTTCTATCGACTTGCTTTACGTTCCCCTAAATCGCATTACTCGGTCTTCTTAACAGTATTTGATCATATATCATTTTGAATATAGCAACGGATATGTAAATGGGAGGTTTACGAAACAGTGAATCATTGAAGCTAATTATGAAGTACTTCCTACCTTTTGTTGGAACAAAGAAGAATAATCATTGAATAGTGGAATCGTGAATCTCTCAGTCCTGTTTTGGCTTGAACGACAGAAACCTCTCAAACCCTAATGAGGTAAACAATCAAATGAGGGTTTTGTTGGGCATCGTTTGGAATGAATAAGGATGGGTATCGATTCAAATGAATTATTATTTTTTTTTTATTTCGAGCAGTGTGTAAAATTTAATGGGATTACTAGGTTGCGTGTTTAGTTTTGGTTTATGTTGTGCATGCAAGGTTTAGGCTTTTAACTTTGATTTTTCTATCTTTTGGAATGATATGCAACTTTGAACCTTCTGGTTTTTCAATTGTTGATGAATATCATATATGTGTGTTTATATGCTACATGTTTCCATTAGTTTATTTAGATATTTTTTAGGCGAAATTCTGTTTTTAAGTAATTTGGTATTTCTGAATCTAAATATATGTATCAAATTATCATTCTATTTATTTTATCAAGTAATAGAATTTTAATTATTATGTATTTTTAAAATTTTAAATAACTAACTAGTTTTGGATTTAAGTGATTTTGTAGATGGTAGGTTTGTTTTGATTTGAATTTTTAAAATTTTAAATTGAATATATATAATTATAAGATAATTTTAGTATTCTGTATTTAAAATTATATTAAAAAGTATTTTTGTCATTTAAAAATTCAAAAAAATCGTTTGGTTATTTTAATCCTACAGCCAATTTTCACAGGCCGCGGTTCAAGCCCAATAACAATACCAGCAACTGCAAGTAGGCGCGAAAACTTGAACAATAATCAATCAGCGAAACGAATCAAATCGAATCGAGTTTGTGAGATATTCAGAGAAACGATGTTAGCTTTGCAAAGAGCTTTCCGGACGATCCATACCACCGTCGATGCTCCGCAAATTACCAGTTTCGCTCTTCGCGTCCCCAAATATGTAAGCCTTTCCTCCCCAAATCTTCGTTTTATTTTCCATCTTATGTCGATTCTGCTTCAGCCTGCTCCTTACATCGATCCGTTCTCGGCTTTTGATTTCTGTATATTCGTTTGACTGATTATAGAATGGTAAATCAGAACTGCCCATTGTATTTCGTCTTTATGGAATCTTTCGTGGTTTTGGAAGCAGAATCTGTGACAAAAATCACATTGGAAAGCCCCATCATGTTAACGAAAGGGAAATGATAACTAGTGTTCTTCTTAGCAAGTCCTTATCCTAATAAGTTAATTTAACAGAAAATTGATTGCTCGATATCTTTCTTTGGCAAATGGGTTTTGAATTTAGGATGCCCCCATTTCATTAAAAGCAGTGCCAGTGCCGCAAATGGGTTTTCTTCATCATTTTAGTGGATGTCTTACAGGCCTTGTGGCTAATTTCACTGCAGTTTTAGTGATTGAGATTGGATACTGGATTACTGCTTATACATTTTGAAATCTAGAGAAGGTTGTCAGTTGTAAATTTTGTTTTTTGAGTTGATGTGGAGATTTGAATCTTTGATCTCTTTGTCAAAGATATATCTCTTAACAAGGTTGACCAATCATAAAGTTTGTTGAAAATGGATATCTAGAATACTTTTATAGCTTTGGTATTTTTGCGCTTATTTGAACTTGGGTAGATAAGTTCAACAACATTCTTTCATCACAGCTCCGTTTGGACCATAACTAACTTTAAAAGTTGACATTGTTAAATATTGTGATGTGCTATTCGTTTTCAGTCTGTGAATATGGTCCTTTTTCACATACACTGTTTACCATGATGCAGTTCACTGTTTCATTTCAGGTAGAGGTTAAATTCGCAGATGGAAGCGTGTTCAATTTGTCGGCTGAATTCCTTAGAATATATAGCCCAGCTGTTGATGCTAAGGTCCGGTCAATTGGGGGTGAAAAGGTATTGTAGAAACTCTAATTCATCTTGGATTGGCCTAATGGTTGAAGAGGCAAACTGCAAATTCTGATGTCAAATTGTGGTTGCCATCTAGAATATTAAATATCCTCTCTATTTTTTTACATTAAATATTATAGGGTTAGAGTTTTCTTCGTGTTCCATAAGATTAGCAAAGGTGCATATAAGCTGGTTCTAACACTCACACTAATTTCAGAACCTGTGGCTACTTTCCAGTATCAGATATTCGGACTTAGTTGGTTTATGAGATATCATTAGCCTTATTCTATTATTACATTTTAGAGGTTTATAGTAGAAGGGGTGAGAAGGTTTGGGAGGTGGCTAGGTTTAATGCCTCCTTGTGGGGTGTCAGTCACTAGGTCTTATTCTTTTAGATTGTAGTCCTTTAATGTAGTTAGGGTCAGACTTCTTTTTTGTTGGGGCTTGTTTTTTGTATGCCCTTATATATTCTTTCATTTCTCTTGATGCAAGTGCAGTTTATTGCCAAAAAAGGAAAATAGTATAAGCGGTGCATAATGGTTGGCCAAACTGCTAATCTTGTACAGCCTTATGTTTAACCACATTCTCATGATCTGATGCTTCTACTGTTGTATCAATATCATCTTGGATGCTTTGTTTATCAGATTCAATTGCTAAATGCATGTTTCGAAGTAGGTAATTTCTGGACGGCGCCATGTCGGTATCATGTCTGCAGAACCAGTTGGGAACTATGGGGTAAGGTACTTTGAAATTACTAGTTTTTTTTTAGTACCCTTTTTCAAAATAGGATGTCGGGTTGAGAGCTTTCCATGAGGCACTATTGGACTTGGAAGAACATATTATTAGTTAATATGGGCGTTTCTGAATTCTAGACTTGCTAGAATATGAACATATTATTTTGGTCCTTCAAAATTTGATGTTTGCTGCAATTTGCTAGGATACTTTTTGATGACTTGCATAAAACTGGGATTTATTCGTGGGATTATTTCTACCATCTTGGGAGCAACAAATTTACACTTCTGAGAAATTATGTTAAAACACTGAAAAAGCACGGGCTGAGCCGAGATCCACCGAGGAGAAAATGATGGACAAGTCAACTAACTGTCCCCGGCTATGAGCATCCGTATGTTAGATAATCGTGAGTGTTCGGGTCAACTAGCATGCCTCCTAGCAAATCATCTATGAGCATCTTGTGCAACTATTAGATGGAATTCATCTCTATTTAGCAGGAAGATAAAGTTGTCTCAGCCCTGGCTGATGAGAAAGACTCAATTGTTGTACAAAGCATCAAAAACAATTTTCTAAGTGCCTGTTTCAAATCTTCAATTGAGACCCCTCGAACTATGCAGCCAAGAGGAAGAGCGTGGAAACAGACATTGTTAATGTTATAGCTCCTTGTAAGATTATCTTATGAATTAAGTTAAATTACAAATTAAGGACTTGTATTTCGATGGTTGGTTATTTAGTCCTTGAAATTTTGTGTTGTCTCTCTTGCTAACATTGTTCATTATTGATGATGGGACATGATTATTTGTCAAATGTTAATTATTTTAATTGTTTTGTTATGAAATAGGAGATAAATGATGGAGAGAACCTTCTAGTAAAAATAAAATGGCATGTACACATTGTATTAAACTATAGTAATGATCAGTTATAAGATCATTGCATCGTTTTTAATTAAGGTAAATCACTAGTTAATCTTCTCTATCAATATTCTTTATTTGGAAGAGTTGAACAGCGAAGCAAACAGTTAGTAACCATAATGAAGATATACAAAATAATGGATTGAACCATTACATTGAATGCTCAAGTTAACCTTCATGAAATGGTTATATTTCTCAAACAAATGTTATGATACAAAACTCTCATTGCTATCTAGAAGTTTAATTTGTATTGAGACTTCTATTATAGTCACAGATGGATGAAAGAAAACAAACTGGTTAAAGGAACAAGCTTTGCCCTCTCACGCTCTCTTCCTCAAAAATGAGTTGTAAATAAATCTACATGTTATTGAAAGGGCAAAAGTTCTATTCTATGAAGGTTTTTTCTTTCTTCCACTTTCTGAGAGGCGCTTCAGCACCTGTGGTCTCGTTCTCATTCCCCTGTAACACGAACACGATTGTCAAGTCAAAGTTGAAGCGTTCATCAACTGATGCAAATGAAGGTAGGAAAAGGAAAGATACCTCTTATACAAATAAATGAAGACATAGAAAAACAGCACAAAAAGTACTGTCAAAACTGAAATAACAACGTAGAACCAACTCGTCCTAACCTGCAAGCAAGCAGAAGAAGAATGCATTTGACAAAATGAACTTTCATGGAGGTTTTCATTAGTACAAGTGCAAAAAAAGGAATACAGATATGTATTACACATTCACAGCCTCAAAATTTGATCCATACAGAAATGACGTGTTCGTAAAATATGGTTTGAACCGTTTTCCTGACCATTAGTACGAAGGAACAGAGGAACTTAAGATGATTATGTTAGGTATCCAAACACAGAAAATACGAAGAACACAAAGAAACTAATATATTGCAATATGAATGAAGTTAATTACAATATCCAATAGCCTTTCGAGAGGGCTATCTCTCTCCCAAGTCCTACTATGGATACTCCACTAAAATGACCTTTACTAAGGACCCTAACACTCCTATTTATAACCTCACCCTTAGCTAATTACGAATATACCCCTTATTGATATACTATTAATCCCCATATATACTCCATAGAATACCATACTAATACTCTCACAAATTATTGAATAAATTGGTGTGTTTGATGCGATAATGAAACACATACTTAAAAAGATTTGATTGAACAGTTTTACTTGTCCATTCTATACGTTATAGTTCATTGTCAACAAAGGCACGTCGATATGTCAATCAAAATCAGAGAAAACAATGCCATGTCTTATATATTGCTCAAGCATATTTGCATCATATACCATGAGAAATTGATCGAAAGGAGCTTTACATATATATAGATATATATACGATGAAACTACTTACTTGTTGACCTCTGGAGAAAGGTTTTGGCTTTCCGCTACAAGTGTGTGCATCACAGAACTGGCGCAAGAAGAATTCTACCATTTGACACCAAAAGAGTTTCATTAGATAGATGATAGAAGTAGTGAAAGTTGTCAAGGGAAGGGGAGAATTCCGAAGTTACCGTGAAGATGGCTGGCCGAAGCACCCTCATCGATGGAAAAACAACTGTCAGCAAGAGCCTGCAATGAATTAACAATTGTGTGTGAATTGCGAGGATATAAAGAAGAAATCTGCAGGAAATCTTTTGAGGTCACCTCACACATGTGTTTATTTCTTGCAGCAGCAGCAGGATTGCATTTACTTTTCTGTGATACCGTATCTATCACATGGTCACAGTGCAATGCACCACAAAGATCTGCCAAGCACTTACTTCGACTCTGGATTAAACACGAGTAAGATGATTGAAGTGCCATATCAGCTAAAACTGAAGCAAACAATGTTTTTTCTAAGGTCTAGGGGTTTTGCTCATGATGTATAAGTAGAAGAAAGGATCATGCAAACTATTATTAAGACGCAAACCCATTACTAAAGATGCAAAATACTAAAGGTACTTAGGTCAATTTAAGAGCTTTTTGCCTAAAGTCCATACAAATACTCCGTCTAATTAAATGGACACTATCTGATAACTAGAAAGAAGCCTAAACATATTGTACCTAGAGTCTCATGTTATATCTACTTGACTAGATGGCAATATAATCCACTATAAACGCCAACCAGAGCATATCTCAACTAGTTAATGCATATACCCTTGACCAAGAGGTTAGGCATTCGATTCCTCCCACCTCTTATGTTGTTGAACTAAATATATATATATATATATATATATAATCCACTGAACTAATGGAAGCCCACAATGTAATAGAGAAGTTCTATCATCACTATTATTGGGAATTGAATCATCAACGGCAACTTACCACATTGAGCAAATTATAGTGTCTATTGTCAAAATGCTGATCGAGATACTTCTCTTCATAGAATCTTTTTCTACAATATCCACACTTCCAGTCATTAAAATCTAGATGGCTCTTGTGCTGTTCTTGATCTCTGAACATGTCATTATCTGGGTGAAGCCTACACTCAGTAGAAATCTTGTATTTCTTTTTATCCACAAAGGGCATTAGATACTGCATCAAGGTAAACACATTCCGATTTAGTTTAATGAAGTATCATATCATACCAATCATGTCAAGCAATAATTATAAAGAAACTCCATTCATATGTTGATGAATACCTCCTCAATTATTTTCCACGCTGCTCTACTCCTTTCTCTTGAGCAATGTACTGCATGAGCATTGTTCCAATCCTGCTTCGGAGTACTGAACATCAACTCCAAAACCCAAAATTTATTATCATTACAAGGAAAAGAAAATACATCATAGAATCTACTTGGAATAGAGTTAACTGTAAAGTTCAGAGCTTTAGGTCGTCTAAACGCATTAAGGCCAGTACTAAAAACTAGGGGGGGGGGGGGGGGAATCAACAGCTCACTATATAAGAACATAGGTGATTACAAAGATACAAAATACTACCTTTCAGTGGCAGAATCTTTAGAACCCTAGTGAAAAATGACAACAAAGAAAAAGGTCATACATAGAATTGATGTTCCTCCAATAATAAATTGCATTTAACCATAACAAGTAAGAAAATGAAAACATGAACTCAGAACTTTGCAGAGAAGTAAAGAGGCGGTTTCCCCTCATTCTTAACAGACAATTCCAGTGGAACTGAACATAAGAAGCGATCAAAAATGCAACAAACGGTTCAGAAAACTTCAAATATATCGATTCCCAAATGAATTTTCAGAAACCCCACCAAAAAAATTGATTGGATTTCGATGCAGAAACATAGGGAACATTCTACAACAAATTATATGCTCAAAGAGACCAAGTCGTGAGGAAGGTAGATCAAATCGAACTATAAAGCATTTAAATTAAGTCACTACTGTACAGAATTTACCAATCCATCGTTCTTTTACGAAATCAAACAATGAAATTATATTCCAAGAGGGATTAATGGAGACCCATCTCGCAAAATTTGAATCTAACAGAGGGAGTTCAATTCATAGGCGAAAATAAGCACCTGATTCAATGATTGAAGAGGAAGAGTGCAAGAAACTCTCTGTGGTCGCAGCGAAAGAAGAAGAGAGAGGACGAGAAGAGCAACCCGTATGGATCGCCTTCCCATCGTCGATGTTATGGAACCTTCACAAGCGGAATTGAATGCAAGCGACTCGCAGAGGAAACTCGAGAAAAACTCCGAAGGCAGTGAGGGCCACTTTTTAATTTTGGAAAGATCTGGGGAAGTTTTGTATTTTTTTAATTCTCTGAGAGTAATGTTAAAAGTGTAGAAATACGGCTATATATATGTTTGATTAAATTATGTTTTCTCTGAATTTTCATGCGTGTCTGTAAAATAAGATCGAGAAGTTTCAATTTTATAAACCTCTAACATATTTATAAAATGGTTTTCTTAATATGATAAATGTGGAGTATAGAGATTTAAACTTCTAACTTTTAAAAAATAAGTATATGTCAATTATGGCTAAATTAGGTTTATGTTGGCAAAAAAAAAAAAAAAAAAGAGTAACGAATCTATTAAACATAAAATTAAAATTTGTGTTTATTAAGATATGAAACTTTCAATTTTGTGTCTAATAGATTTGTGGATTTTAAAACATATCAAATAAGTCAAAGATCTATTAAATGCAAAATTGAAAGTTCAAAGACTTGTTTGATATAAAATCAAAAGTTTAGAAATTTATTTGACATTTTTTCAAAGTTTTAAAGACTTATTAGACATAAAATTGAAAGTTCAATGACTTATTAAAAACTTTTTAAAGTTGAGGGACCTATCTGACACAAACTCGAAAGTTAAAGGACTAAATTTGTAATTTAACTATATATATTTTAGTCCATAATATTTTATTTTATTTTTAATTTAGTACCTTGTGCTTTAATATTTTTTAATTTAGTTTCTCACAATTGATGAATATTAAAATTGGTTGATAATAAATTTACATTGTATGATACTTAAGTTAATTACTGAAATTTTGAAGAGGAAAAAAGGTAATCTAATATAGTTAAATTTTTAATTCACATTTTTTCTCCTCGAAATTATTGCTAAATTCACTTAAGTATTATGTTACGTACGTTTGTTATGAGACTAAATTAAAAAATGTAGAAAATAAAAATAAAAATAAATAAAAATAATAGAAAAGGCCGATAAAAGTAAAACAAGGGGAACTAAAATAAACTGATAAATTCCATTTGATTTTTATTCTATATTTGGTTTTATATTCTACAAATGCGACATAAAAGGTTGGGAATTATTATCATTAAAGTATTGTTTTATTAACATATTTTTACACATTATTATGCTACTAAGAATAAATATATTTTGCTAAAGTGAGCTTAACTAAACAGTAATTAACATGTGTATTCGATTAAGAGGTTATAAGTTTAAATATATATATATATATATATAAGATTCCCTAAACAAACTACATCCAAAGATGAGAGTTGTTGAAGAGTCTTTTTTTTTTTAACGGCGTATACCCCAAAAGTATGACACACACTAGATGTAATGGAACGGACGAGATGAAGCCCAGAAGAAAACTACAATAAAAAAGAATGGAATAAGGGCATAGGTTGCCAGTTTTTAGAACATCTCTTTACGAAAATGTTATTTTACCCTGAGGGCTCTATTGTAGAGAGTTCGTTGTTGTTAACCGGGAAAAGAGTGGAACTTGAAAAGAGGCTCTGATTCAACAACCTTCCTTTTCTTCTTTCTTCTTTGGATACTAGGTCAAGATCCCTGGTTCTTCCCACTGGTCGATCATTTTTTCTTTCCCCTCATCAAGCTTCCAGGTTACTTTATCTGTAAAGAATATTTATTTAGAAACCCGGCACGCGGTTCCCACTAGCATCAATCCATGGCTCCGAAAAACCGAAAAAGGGAAAGTTATATCTTTCTTTGACTAATCGCCCATTCAGAGTCTGAAGATATTTAAAAGATTTCGTGTGTGTGTGTATATATATATATATATATACACGAGTTGTTAATAAATGAGTATTTCATTTTAGTTTCAAAAAAAAAAAAAAAAACGAGTATTTCACTTATCTACGAGTTGGGTTTCATGTGTTAGTTTTTTTAGTTCAACAATTGCGTGGGAGGAGGGGGAATTGAACTATCAACCTTTGAAATGATAATTGATGTTTTATTTATTGAGCTATGCTTAAATTGGCAGCATAACTTAATAGTTAATACATTATATCATCAATCAAAAAATTAAATGTTCAAATTCTCACCCCCTTATATTGTTGAGCTAAAAAAATGATAATGGTAAACTTTTTGCTAAGAAATTTCAACCATAATTTTGCATGGAAGGACCTGGTTGAAAGTTTTTAATACATCCAAGGTGAATTCAAGAATTTTAAAGACTAGATTGAAAATTGATACCAACATTAGCCTAGCCCAACTAGTTAAAGTATATATCATCAACCAAGATGTTAGAGATTTGAATCTCCTCTCGTACATATTGAATTTAAAAAAAATTAAGAAATTGATAATTTTATGGTTAAGTTACAAGTTTAGTCCTTGAATGGTCAATTTTGTGTCTAAGGTGATGTTTAGGGTGAGGAGTTGGGTGGAGTTGAGTTATATTAACTCTAGTCTACTCAGTTGTTTGACCCAAGGAATTTTTGAACCCATTATGAGTCCCCCAAACTTATTAACTCTTACCCCAACTCCATATCGTGGTCCTTACAAATTTATTAAGGCTAAATTATAGAAAATACCCTTGAACTTTGTACTTTATTTCAAAAATACCCTTGAACTTTCAAAAGTTTCATTAATACCCTTAAACTTTAAAAAAGTTCAAAAACACCTTTACAATTAGTACTTTGTTTCAAAAATGCCCATGAACTTTCAAAAGTTTCATTAAGACCCTTAAACTTTCAAAAAAAAAGTTCAAAAGTATCATTACCGTTAGTATATGGATAGAAATCGTTAGAACCTCGTTTTAAAATACCTCTAAACTTTCAAAAGTTGTATTAATACCCTTAACCTTAAAAAAAAAGTTAAAAAATGCCCTTACTGTTAGTATATGGGCGAAAAACATTTATCTACAGCCTATTACCTCTCTCTTCCATTTATTCTCTCTCATAATTTACTTCAATCTATGACTTAACACTTCTCTATTTTTCCTCTTTTTTTTTCCTTTCTTTTCCAATACCCTCTTTACTCTCTTATTTCATTTTCCGATCTTTAAAACTACCCACTTCAATCAAGGTATATAAACTTTAGCAAGAAGAAAAGGAGAATAATGAAACCACCGAAGGACCTTAGGACTAAAATGCTTTAACAAGATTGTACATTAGTAATTTGAGTTAGTACGTTTGGGTTTAATACACAAAAAGAGAGACATGTTGAGAATTTGAGGTCATAATTTTGAGGAAATCTAGTGGGAGGGAAAATGAATAAAACATATGCATTATCAAATTTGTAGCGGATGAATATTTTATTAATCATTTTTGTAGTTTAAATTAGTCTATTTGTTGTGGTCAGTTAATAAGGTCACTCATGATTGAAAATTTGATAAATGGAGAAAAAAATGAGATTATCTATATGAAAAAAAATGAGGGTATCTATATGAGTTGTTTTCAAATTGGTTCTTTTTCAACTCAATATAACTTCAAAGACATTGACTATTTTGAATGTTGAAATTTCTTATATTTATGTTTGGGCATGCTTAGAAATGAGAGAGAACTCCTCATGTTTATTTAAAGTTCTAATATTTAAGAAGATAAGAGAAATGAGGGAAGTTTTAGAGATTGAAAAATGAAAGAAGGGAGTAAGAGAGTATTGGAAAACAATGGGAAAAAAAGAGAGAAAAAAACAGAGAAGTGTTAGGCCATAGATTGAAGAAAATTATGAGAGAGGAAATAGAAGAGGGAGGTAATGGGGTGTAGATAAACAATTTTTGTCCATATACTAACGCTAAGGGCATTTTTAACCTTTTTTTTAAGGTTAAGGGTATTAATACAACTTTTGAAAGTTCAAGGGTATTTTAAAACGAGGTACTAATGATTTCTATCCATATACTAACCGTAAGAGTATTTTTGAACTTTTTTTTTTAAAGCTTAAGGGTATTAATGAAACTTTTGAAAGTTTAAGGATATTTTTGAAACAAAGTACTAACGGTTTCCATCCAAAACTAACGGTAAAAGTATTTTTGAACTTTTTTTTGAAAGTTTAAAGATATTAATGAAACTTTTGAAAGTTTAGAAGTATTTTTGAAACAAAGTACAAAGTTTAGCAGTATTTTCTGTAATTTAGCCAATTTATTAACTCTTACCCTACTCTCCGTTGTATAGCCCCACAACTTAACTCCAACTCCAACTCTCATTTTTGGGTCCCACAACTTCACTCTCATCTTTTCTTCACCTCACCTCACCTTACCTCACTCCTACCTCCCTTTCACTTCTCCACTCTCTCCAATTCTTTTGCACATATATATATATATTTTAAATTTCTTAATTTACAATTTTTTCTTTATTTTTTAAATAAAATTTCTCATTATTATTACTAATTACTAATTAAAATAGAAATAATTATTAACAAAAATATTTTTATTTTTATCCTATAATTTTAATAAATATTTTAACAAAAATATTTTTCTTTTTTCTAATAATTTTATTTTTTTTAAATATAAACTATATAAAAATGTTTTAGATATGATGTTGTTATTTAAATTTAAATTTTAATATAAATTAGAGTACTACATAATAATTTTTTTAATTGATAAAAATCTTCCTATCTCACTTCCTCCATTTGTTATCTACAATTTCTTTAAAAGTTTAAACTCAAATTACTTATAACAAATAACAATCTTATCTTTTTTCAAGCTTATTTTTTTTTTATTATTAGCTCAAAAATATATATAATTTTATGATTTTAAGATAAGAAAAGTATATTTTAGACTAACCCACATTATAATTTAAGAATTAGTATTTAAAAAGGTTAACGTATTAAAATAAAAATATTTGATTTTCAAATTAATCATATTCAAAGTAAAAAAATAAATAGCCCCTTCCTAAACTTAATAAAATAAAATTATTAGAATAAATAGCATAAATATATAGTATTTTGAACAAAAGTATCTTGTCAACAAAAAAAAAAAGAAAGAACAAAAGTATATGTATGATATTCATTTTGAACTTAATTATATTAAAATAGCATAAATATTTGATATTTTGCTTTTATCTGAGTTATTTCAAAACTTCAAATAATATATTTTATTTTAAATTTAATCAAACTTTAGGTAGTTCATTTCATTGTTTAGTTAGAAATTACAATCTTAAATTATGCAAAAAAATATTATAATTTTTACTAAGTTTGGAAAATAAATATTGAATTAAAAATTTAAAATTGACGAAAACAAGTCTTTATTTAAAAAATTTTGAAAAAAATGAACGAACTTATATTATTTATCTTAATTGAAATTGATATAGTAACAAAATTGTAAAATATTTATAAAATAATATAACTTAAAATCTCAATTTTAGGATTGGCGGAAACAAATCTATATTAGCTTAAATTTTGGAAAAAAAAAACACAATCAACACAAACCCAGACTTCACAACACTAGGTTAAACAACTTTGCACTCCAAACATAGACTTCATAACTCCTCAGATTAAATAACTTCTCAAACTAAACACTTCCAGGTTAAATATCTTTAGACTAAACAACTCCCCAAACACTCCCTAATAGAATTTTGACATGTTCAAAACTTTTAAAAATTAATTAATACATTACTAAAAAAAATCAATATATTGGATATATAATTAAATTTCATGTCTAATGTGACATAAACTTTTAATTTTGTGTATAGTAAATTCATAAATTTAAAAAAATGTCAAAAAGGTCAAGGACCTATTAGACACAAAATTAAAAATTTAAAGATCTATATATGAAACAAAAAATTAAAAGTTTGAGGACTTTCTAGACATTTTTTAAAGTTGAGCGACATATTTGACACACAAGTGAAAGTTTAATTATCATTAGACATTGTTTAAAGTTTAGGGATCAATTAAACACAAACATAAAAGTTATAGTGCTAAATTTGTAATTTAACATAATTTTATACATTTCCTGGACAAAGTCTGATGTCGCTGGAAATCCGGTCACCGGTTATTATGGTGATCTCAGTCTTCCGCCTCGTCCACTCCTTACAACGGTAACATTTCATCTTCCGATTTACGAATTCAAAAAAAAAAAACGGTAACATTTACAACGGTAACATTTCATCGCCTCACCGCTATATATAGCTCTCTTTCTGCAGGCGAGTTTTCTACACTCAAATCCTTTCTCTCTGTGTGGCCGGACGAATAGCCTCCAAGGTACGATTCCAAACCCTAAGGCAGCCTTTTCTTCTTGGACTTCTTTTTCCTTGGCGATTCATTCTCTTTACGGCGTCAATGTCGTCTGATTCTTCGTGTACTTTTTGATTCTACATGAATTTTTTGGTACAGATGCATGTTCTTGACATATATTCCTGTCAACCCGTGTTCGATTGAAGCGGATGAACATCAAATTGGACGGTGGTTTTGGGAGAAGAAATGCTCCAGCAACGTTTGTAAATTTCCCAATGCGAAAACTAAAGGAAACTTGTTTTTCTTCACTGACTCGCAAACAGAGATTAGGGTTTTAGATAATTCAATACCTGGAAAAAGTGTTTACAAAAAATTAAATATTAGGTATCTTAGATTTGAATTAATTGAATACTTTATTTAATTCCCAAAACGGAATCCAGTTATTCGAACACTCAGAAAACTTTTGGCTGATTTTATTTCTGATTCTTTCAATTTCCATGCAAAATCGTCGTTTTATTCTGTACAATGAGAATCCTCTCTCTCTGAGACCAGACGAATAACCTCCATATATTTTGCTTTCTCGAAGGTACGGCTGTTTCTTCTTGGGCTTCCTTTTCCTCGGCGATTCATTCGCTACGGCGTCAATGTCTGATTCTTCATTTACTTTTTGATGATTCTACATGAAATTTTGGTACACATGCATGTTCTTGACATATATATTTATAAATGTTCGATTAAAGCGGATAAACATCAAATTGGACGGTGGTTTTGGGAGAAATGCTCCAACAACGTCTGTTTACGTAAGTATTTTGGTTGTTTTTAAAGCTTTCCATATATTTACTTATTGAACTTTATCTTGTTTTGATTTCCCAATTCGAAAACTAACGAAAACTTGTTTTTCTTCACTGACTATCAACAGATTAAGTTTTTAGATAGTTCAATGTTTGGACAAAGTATTAAAACAAATTAAATACGAGTAGAGGTATCTTAGATTCAAATTAATTGAATAGTTTGTATAGTTCCCAAATATGAACCCAGTTCTTCGAACACTCGGAAACTTTTATGGCTGCTTTTACTTCTGTCTCTTTCAATTTCCTGGCCAATTCGTCGTTTTATTCTGCACAATAAGAATCCGGTCAAAATTTTCTTCTCTGTTTTGTTTAATATTCTTATTTTGTTCTCCAATTAGAACTGGGTTTATTGAAATAGAATTAAGGTATAGATATATTATATGCATTGCATTTGTATCTTCTTAATCTAGAGGGGTCCTGAGTGATACTTTAGAACAGAATTTGGTGGATTGATGAAACAAATTAGAGAGGGAGGGAGAGAGTGAAAGAAGGGAAAGAGGGAAAAAAAAAGTTTAGATTCTATTTTAGTTCTTAATTTTTCATTCATTTTCTCTTTTGAGTTTTCAAATTTTAATTGAATTTTTCATAGCCTTGTTAACTTTTTATAAACTGTTGGATAAATGCTTAACATATTGACAGTACCACACACCTTTTATTGATTTTTTTGATGCATAAATGTTAAATATGGAGTTCCATCATGCAAATTTCTATATAAAATGAAGATAAAAAAGCAAATAAATGTACTTGAAAAAAGACCCATGTTGATCATCTTCCTTGCTGTGTCGTATATATTTGTTGCGCATGTGCTGAAGCAGAGAGCTTTATTGGAAGTAGGGCAGACTGCATATTCTTTTTCTATTGGTTTTGTAACAAACATTTCTCACCCTTTGTTCATTTGTTTGAAATGTTGAAGCTCACTTCCTGCAACCTTTAAGTGTCTTAACCTTTGGCCTTTTCGAACGATGGCATTATATAAAAAGCTTGCAACTTCATGAGGAGTAAGCTTTTTGATTTGTGCAGATAAACTTTTTTACCAAACTCTTATCTTCAGTACTTGATATTTAGTTTCCTTATTATAATCATGATTGCAATTAGTGAAGAGAATAGACAATGAATTAAAAGTAATATGGTCTCATGCATCATATATATTCTTGATTTTTATTATCCTCGAACATTTTTCTATCTTTTCATATAATATCAATGAAAAGTTTGTTTCTTGTTAAAAAAAGATTTCTTTTTCTGTCCTTGATATGCTTATGAGTAACGTCAAAAGGTCGTATGAGTGGAATGGTTATCGACATTTCTGCTATATTATGATACTAAATGGCAATAAGTTTTCTGTGGCTGTCATCCTTGCTGTTCTAGCATGTATTTTTTTTACCAGTTTTTGGCGAGGTGGTGATGCCTGAAGGTACTAAATGAAGTACTGAAGAAACAAAATAATGTATTGAAGGATCACTAATATTTACGATTGTTATTGGTGCAAATGTAAATTGTAGGTAACGTCACCTTAAAAGTTTTTTCCATAACACGAAAACATGCATGTTTTTTTGGAATAACCCCGTAAATAATACAGTCTTTGAATTATTGGGTGATAATTCCTTTGTGCAGAACATGTTAAATGACCATGAATTAAGGAGATCAAATCCTACAGGTTCTGTAACAAAACTTCGTGAAGAGGTAATTCTCACGCTTCTTTCCTTTGTTTAAAATTTTGCAGCATGATTGCTCACTACATCTTGGTATTCTTGCTTCTTCTTGCCAAAATGATTCCCAATTCTAACAAGGTAAGTCAACTTCCCAAATATCGTACAATTGGGTTTTTCGTTGAGTTATGATTTCTTCTCGTTTTCTCAGTATATTGTTTTTTGTGTGCAAGAGACCGATAATAAGATACGAAGGTTAAATTTTGGTCCCTCAACTTTCACGCTAATAAAAAGTCTCTGAACTTTAAAAAGTTGTCTAAATAGGTCCTTTACTTGAAAGTGTTTAATAGGTTCTTAAAATTTCAATTTTGTGTCTCAGGTCTCGGACTTATTGGAAATTTTAAAAATTAACTGATCTAATAAGATCTTTTTGTGTCTAGTAGATATGTGAATTTTAAAAAAACGTCGATTAGGTCAATGACCAAACACAAAATTCAAAATCCAAGTGTCTATTGGGCACAAAATTGAAAATTTTAAAGTTCTACCTAAGGCACAAAATTGAAAGTTTAGGGAACTATTAGACATTTTGTAAAGTTTGTTGGAGACTAAGACACAAACCAAATTTTTTTAGCCCCTATGGTTTGGAAAAAGTAAAAATTTAGTCCCTATGATTTAAAAATTACAAATTTGCCCCTATGATTTGATAAAACCTCCCTAACGTTAAAAGCTACTAACGGGGATTGAATCCGTGGCCGTTATAAGCCATTATGAGTACGTGGCATGATAACCAACAATAAGACTATTTATGTCTACAACTCAATCCTTAAAGACTTTTAATGATAGTCATTTATGAGGTTTTATCAAACCACGTTACAAGCCATTAACGGATTGAGTACGTGGCATGATAGCCAACAATAAGGCTATTTATGTCTACAACTCAATCCTTAATGACTTATGAGGTTTTATCAAACCACGTTACAAGCCATTAACGGATTAAGTACTTGGCATGATAGCCTTATAAGACTATTTATGTCTACAACTCAATCCTTAATGACTTAGGTTTTATCAAACCACATTACAAGCCATTAACGAATTGAGTACGTTGCAGGATAGCTAACGATAAGACTATATTTATGTTTACAACTCAATTTTTAATGGCTTCCAGAGTTTTATCAAACCATAGGGACAAAATTCTAACCAAACATAGAACAACAAAAAAAAAAAAAAGATATAAAATTGAAAATTATACGATAGGATCCTAAACTTTTAATTTTGTATCTAGAAGGTTCGTGAATTTTAAGAAACGTCCAATAGGTTCAATTTTAAAAAACATTGAATAGTTATGGACCTAGTAGATACAAAGCAAAGTTTTAAGATCGTTCTATCAAAATATTGGACATAAAATTAAAGTTTTTGTGTTAGATGTTTTTTAAAGTTTAGTAATAAAAAAGACACAAAATTGTGATAGTCACGATTAAACTTGTATTTAACAACAAAAAAAAAATGATGGTTGATGTAAAGTTTTTTTTTTTTAGTTCAATAAGTGGGCGGTTGAACTATGCTCAATTTGGCAGGTTGATGTAAAGTTATGGGATGACTTATATTCTCTACGTGTGAAATCTTGCGTATGAGGTAATGCTTGTTTATTTATTGGGATAATGTTTTTCGCACAAACAATAGGTACAACCATATATTTTCTATCCCTTTCGCACTTTGGAATTTTTGTACTCTTTTGTAGGTCAAATTTTAAAGTTTTTTCTAGTGCAAAATATTAAAGATTTCTTTTGCAAGGCAAGTTGGATTCAATATATTTGTGATATTGTTTTGGTGGTGAAAAATCTTATTGTTGATTCATTAATTCGTCATTACAATGTCAACGTTGGATTCTTCTATCTTTGTATATTTTTTGATTCTTACGTGAAATTTTTGAGGGTTTAGGGACTTGTTTTGATAAGTAGCATTTTCATTCTTTGTTTCAAGGGAGCATAGAAACACCAAACTGGTGTTATGGGTGTCCAGCTCATTTGTTAGACAAACAAGATTTTTTCTTATGTTTGTGGACCTAAAATAAAATGTTGGGTTATATGTTTAGCCCACTTGGAGTTAAGCGTGTGGGCTTACCTAGAAAGTCTAGGTTTTTTAGGGGATAATGACCTAAAAAAAGGAAAGAGAAAACAGAAATAAATATACAGAAAACGAAGAGGGAGAGTACAATTCAATTTTTCAGAGACAGCTTCCACAGAGTTATGATCTTGTTGAAATTTGGTCAGCTTATTGATGACACATAGGGTAATGTTTTGAATGGTTGGATCGTTGTTTTGAGCTCCAGTTTGTTGGTAATCGCTAATAGACAGAACCGAAAAAAACTGGGTGATATTTTATCTTTCATCTCTCAATTGTTATTCTCTTATGTATGGTGGGTTGTGAACCTTTGTATGACTAATTTGAGTTCTTTTTCCCTCAATTTTATCATAATAAGAGAAGGTGACTAAGGTGGACTCCTCTAAGGTAGACTCCTCACAAGTCCCGTGGTTTTTACTCTTCACATCGAGGTTTTCCACGTATAATGATCATTGGTTGATCGTTACTTTGTTCCACTTTGAGGATTCCTCTGGCACATAGTTAGGTTTAAACCTGGCTCTGATACCAACTGATAGGATCCAAATAGTATAACAACAAACCCACCAAGATCTCCTCTAAGTAATCAACCAAAAAAGATACTAATACACCACATTATTCACCAAATAATTTTCAAGCGATCAACCATCAATGGACAGCAATAAACCAACAAAAAATTACATAAGACTAAATGCAAACACACAAATTATACGTGGAAAACCTCTTTGATGTGAAGAGTAAAAACTATGGGACTTGTGAGAAGTTCACTCTTGTCACCTTCTCTTATTTATAATTGAGGGAAAAAGAACCCAAATTAGTCATACTTTGTTCATAACTCACAAACAGTTCCATACATAAGAGAATAACAACGATCCAACCGTTCAATTATGTGTCATTAACACGTGACCAAAATTTCAGCAAGATCCAACGGTTGAAAACTTTGTGGAAGCTGTCTCTGAAAAATGGAACTGTACTCCCTCTTCCTTTTCTGTATATTTCTTTCTGTTTTCTCTCTTATTTTTTTAGGTCATTATCCCCTAAAAAAAACCTAGCTAGGCTTTTTAAGTAAGCTCACACGCTTAACCCCAAGTGGCTATAACCTAACATTTTGGGCCTATACAAACATAAGAAAAAATCTTGTTTGTCTAACAAATGAGCTAGACACCCATAACAATCTCTCCCTCTAGCCCCATTACGGGCTGGACACGATCACATCCATGATCACTTGAACTTCATCCCGACAAGCTTACTACAAGCTCAACTTTGCTTCCAGGAACTACTTTAGTTAGCATATCTGCACTTATCTTGTCGGTGTGGACTTTCTTCAGTTTCATTCTCTTCTCTTCAATCACATCTCGTAGCCAATGATATCTAATGTCAATGTGTTTGGTGCGAGCATGGTACATTGAATTCTTTTAAGCCATAACATCTTCTTGCTTGCTTCCACTGCTGCAATATACTCTGTCTCAGTTGTGGACAATGCTACACATTTTTGTAGCTTGGATTGCCATGAGATGACTCCCCCTGAAAATGCAAACACATAACCTAAGGTAGACTTTCTGTTGTTAAGATCACTTGCCATGTCTGCATCAGTATAGTCTTGAAGTATAGGTTTATCACCTCCATAACACAAACTCAATTTGGAGGTGACCCATAAGTACCTGAAGATCCACTTCAGTGAACCTTATTAGGATTGGATAAGAAATGACTCACTAAACCGACTGCATGTGTAATATCAGGTTTAGTGTCACACCATAGCATACATCAGAGAACCAACTGCAGAAGAATAAGGAATGGCTGACATAGCTTCTTTCTCCTTCTCTATTGTAGGACCAATTCTCTTATCTAGCTTGAAGTGAGTTGCTGACAGGCTTAGCATGCTTTCCTGTCATGAGTAATCTCCATGCCTGGCTTAGCATACTTCATATTGAACCTTCCAAGATCCCATTCAATATACTTCTCTTGGGATAACCACAATTTTCCAGCTAATGTCATGAGTAATCTCCATACCTAAAATTTGCTTTGCAGGACCCAAATCTTTCATGTCAAAAGATTTACATATAAAAGAAGGATGATGAAGTCTCCAAAATACACACAAGAATCCGGTTGTAGTTCGTTTATAAACGAATCAAATTTCTTGTACCACTGCCTTGGCGCCTGTTTAAGCCCATAACTCACAAACAGTTTAAGACTCTTATTCAACCTGTAACAAGTTTCTAGCCCTTTTCCTTCAAATCCTTCAGGTTGCTCCATGTAGATCTCTTCATGCAAATCACCATGTAAAAATGCAGTTTTTACATGCACCATGTAAAAACCTAAACCTATTCTGATAGATGTCATTTTGACCACCGGAAAGAATATCTCATCAAAATCAATGCCCTTTTTCTAGTTCCATCCCTTTACCACTAATATGGCTTTGCGCTTCACTATCTTCTCACCATCCTTTTTGTACTTGAAAACCCATTTGTTTCTCAAGACTTTCTTGCCATTTGGAGGGAGGTTGTACTAGCTCACAGGCTTCACTTTCTTGCCCTTTGGAGGTTGTACTCTAGTACTAGCAGCTCACAGGTACTAGCTCCCCCTGCTCATGAACTTTTTCATGAATCACTTCGTCATGCATCTTCCCCATGGATTTCTTCATCAGATGAAGACTCATCAAGATCATCATCATCAATATGATCTGGTACATTACCATCAGGTCAACATCATCATGTACATCCTCAACATTCTCATTTGACGGCTGAATAACAACATTAGTAGTATCAAAAGACAATTTTGAAATAGAAGTGTACCTTGTACTCAAAAGGTCTGCACTCAACGTGCTCAAAGAACTACAACTCTGCTTCTCACTACCTTTTTCTTTTCTGGATCGTAGAGCCTGTAACCATACTCTTCATACCCAACAAAATACACATGGATGTATGCCTTGCTGCCAAAGACTTTCAGATGCAAATAAGTGGGATCACGTCCCTTCAATACACGGCACATTGCACTGCTTCAGCCCAAAATGTCTTACATCAGACATGCACCTCACCTTCTCTACAATGGTTCTATTCATCCTTTCAGCAATTCCATTGTGTTGTGGTGTGCCGGGCTCTGTTTTCTCATGTCTAATGCCATGTTGTGAGCATGAAACTTTCTGAAAATCTCAAACACTTGGCTTTTTATCTTCATACACCCAAATTCTTCGAGTAGCATCATCTATGAAAGTGACAAAATATTTATTACCAATAGGACCACAAATATTGGAGTGAACGTTACCCTTACATGCCAAATTAGGAGAATTGCAATTGCATATAGCTCACTAGAATATATCCTCAAGTATGTTTATACAAGAGGTACACAACTCACCACGAGCAACTATCATTGAACCTTTAGACAATTTCCACTTACCGTCACCAAAGGTATGTTAGAACCCTTCTTGATCAAGGACATTTGCAAACAATAAGTTAAGACGTAAATCAGGAATATGGCGCACGTTCTTTAATGTAAGCACCCAACACTTGTCTTCACGCGAATATCACCTAACCCAACAATGCTAGCTGAGCTATTGTTTCCCATCTTCACACTACCAAAATCACCAAATTGATAGTTCATGAAGTACTCTTTTTTGGGAACACAATGATATGAAACACTGAATCTACCAGCCACTCTGTGTCTGAACTCTCTACATGATAACACTCACTAGTTGCACAAATCAAAGTGACATCGCCATCACTCATAGAAGCGGTTGTTGCATTATTTTTATCATCTCCCTCCTTTTGTGAGTCATGCTTCTTACCTTGTTATTTCTTCCAACGGTAGCAAAACTTTTTGGTATGGCCAAACTTGTTGCAATAACATGTCCACTCTGTCTCTAGACTTGGGCCTCTTTGAGTTTCCACGACCTTTGGGTCATTTACGAGCCTCTTCCATGATTCTCAAGAAGAAGAGCATCCGAATTATCAACTCCCATCTCCTTTCAACATTTCTTCATTTCATGCTTTCTTTGATCATATTCAAATATAGAACACCTTATGGAGCATAGTTACTAATAGTCACAACCAAGGTTTCCCAACTGTCTGGCAAGGAACTCAACAAGAACAAAGCCTGCAATTCATCATCGAAAACAATCTTCATAGTAGTCAACTTGTTAATAATATCTTGGAAGTCACTCAAATGCTCAGAAACAGACTTCCCACTCTTCAATTTCAAATTAACAAGTCTCTTGATTAATCAAGCTTTATTATGCGCGGTCTTCCTTTCATAAATGCTAGGATCAATCCATTGCCTAATAGTCCCCAAAGTCTTCATCTTTAACTTAGCCCAATCTTTCTCTTCCATTTTCTATGGTTGTTTCAATTGGTCGTACAAATCTTTGCAAAACAACAAATCGTCCATCATCGGTCTTCCAAATGGAATAATTGGTTGATGTTAGTCTAACCATTGAATTACTGCCACTACTGCTAGTAGACTCCATAACAATGATTAAATTAAACTTTGGCTCTGATACCAACTGGTAAGGACTGACCTCCACATATCTCCACAATGGTATGATATTGTTCACTTTGGGCATAAGCCCTCATGTGCTTTTGGTTCTCCCAACAGACCTCATACTAATGGAGATAATTGTCCTCACATATACCCTTGATAGCTTCCCTAGCCAATGTGAGACATTTGTTTGCACTCCTAACAATTGGATGGTGGTTTCGGGAGAGATGCTCCAACAACATCCGTTTACGTATTTTAGTGTCATTGCCTATACTTTTTGTTGGAATGCTATCTATTTATGATTTCTCAGAGCTTTGTATTTATACTAATTTTCCTGGTTATAGTTTATGACACGATTGCATTTCAGTCAAACATGAGGAGAGGATTATATAAAAATCATATGTGGATTCTGTCCTGGTAAAGTTGATATCTCTTTATTATTTTTGTTTTATTTTATGCTATTTGATATTTTATTATATTTTGGGATCCTGTACTTGTACAAATGTATGATGCTGCCTTCTGATTTAATTTTTCCCACGCTCTAATTTGTGCAATGCACACTTTTCAATACTAAAAGATTAAAACCCCGGTAAAGTTGATACTAAAAATTTATGCTGCCAAATTTTGGACAGGAGAAATCTCACCTGACCTCCACGTGACAACGATGGTGAATTTGTATTCTAGGGGGAAGAGCGTGGCTTGCAAGACAAGAAAAACCTAGACATCGATGTGGTGTAGGCCACACAGGCTTCGATGCTTAAGTCAGAGGGAGTTTTGAGAGAATTTAGGAGTTCTAGGAGAGTGTTGTAGGTTGGAATGAACTTACTTTGCTCTCCCATCCAGGGACAACTTAAATGGGGAAAGGAAAGATCGAGCTGGCCTAGATCGAGGGTACACGGGCCATGAGGGACCGAGGCAAGGACCAATTAGCCTGTCTGGTCGGCTCGGTCAAGCCGGCCCAAGCCCGTTTCTTCTCCCTCTCATTTTGGGCCAATTCTCTATCGATTTTTGTGACGCCCTGCAACTTCAGGTACAATTAATTTATGTATATGTTTGGGGTGAACGTTTAAATTTTTCGTTTAAAGTCGACTCGAGGAGTATCGGAGTTTAGTGGGTAAATTTAAGTAATTAAGTTTTTATAACTTTAGCGAAAGATTTTCGAATTAGACCAAATCTCTTATTTTTGGAAACTCACCTTTATCCAATAATTGGGAGATGGAAATTTAAATAGCCTAAGTCCTTTATTATATTTGATTTGATTTGATTGGATTTTGTTTGATTTCATTTGTTTTACATAATGTGTTTTAGGTTAAGAAGGATTTTTTAAAAAACAACCCAAAAGCCTAATTCTTTTTTTTTTCTTTCTAGAACCTTTCCCCTTCATGCCGACCAGTCCCTCCCTCCCCTCTCATTCGATTTTTTCTTCTTCCTTCCCTTCACGCCGACAAGCAACTCCTCCCACCATCTTCTTCGATTTCTTCTTTTTCCTCGCGTCAGCACCCACAAACCGACGGCAAAAGGGTCCTTCTTCGAGCTACAGATTCGGGTGTTTGGCGACTGCTTCCACCCTCTTCACGTCTCTCCCTCTTCGTTTGGGTTTCGACCATCGGTGACTAGCGCGCAACTCTGATCGTCGCAGCCACCACGAGCAGCGACCACTGCTTAAGCAAATTGGGTCGTCCGTCTGACGTACGTGGGGGTGGGCGTTCGGTGGGAGCAGCTTGGGTTTGGCAATTAAAGCGCTGTTCAGCCACGAGGTACGTGTTTTCAACCAACCTACACTTTATTCAACTTCAATTTAGGTTACCCATAGGTTACAGTGTTCCAATTTGTTGAATCAAATTGTTTCGATCACCAATCAGCAAGCTATTCAGCCCGCTAGGCACTGAGTTGCACGTTCTAGCTTGTTCTATTCGTTTCGTAGATCAGTCTAGGTGGCGTGCTTAGTGCCTAAATCGTGGGAACCCTCCAATTTCAGTTTCAGGCCAATTCGATTCCTTTCGGACACCAACTAGCACCAGTTCGGGCTTGTTGGAATAGTCATTCAATTGGGCTTAATTTGGAGTGTTCGAGTAAGCTCAAAGTTCTCTTTAGGAATACCTCAGGCTATCTTGGGAACATAGTAAGTAGAATTCTACCGATTGGGTTTGATTGTTGATTGTTAGCATGTTGTGTGTGTTCTAAAATGCTTGCTTATACTTTATTGCAATGAATGGTTATGTGATTCTAAACGTGTTGAGTACGACATGATGAATTGTTTCCCCTGTGATAAGCATATTGTCTTGTTTTGTTTGAGTAATCTAGTGAAGCATAGCGAGTTATTGGCATTGGTTGTGAAAGCATGTTATGGTTGTTGCATAGTTTTGGCATAATCATGAACTAAAAGCATGATGCGTAGGATCCATACATTCTAGCAAGAATGAGTAAGGTTAGTGGACCTTAGGTGGGCTAAAAGAAAATGGAGTGAACACTAGAATGCCTCGAGTAAAAATGGTCGAGGAGTAGTATGTCACCGATGAATTTTGAGAAATATCGAGGCCTTGGGTAAAAATGGTCAAGGGTCGATGTGATTAAGTCATCGTTGTGCCTTGGGTTTAAATGGTCAAGGGGCGATGCACAGTTCGAGGCCTTGGGTGAAAATGGTCAAGGGTCGAACGCTGAGCACCGTAGAGAGTCGTTGAGACCCTTGGTAAAAATGGTCAGGGGTCGGCGAGTCTCGAAAGGATTAGTCTCATGTAGCTCTAAACATGAGTGGTTTTAGTGACTCGGTGACGTTTGAATGAGTATGATTAGCTTGAGTGGTGAAACCATATGCATGAGATAAACAATGTACATTTGTGGGTATAACTCAGTGACTTAAGCATGTTGTATGTGCTGTTGTGAGAAATGTCTAGCTTATTTTTTGGAAGGCATGATACTTGCATGCATGTTGTCTTGTTTTGTATGCTGATTGTGGCCCTTCAGGTGTGACTACTTACCAGTACGTGTTATGTACTGACTCATTACCAGGTTTTGCAAGTGATGACATATGTTACGACCCTGGTGATGCTGAAGAGGAGGCATGAGAGGAGAAAGACCATAGTTGAATATTTATCCTTAATATAGTCATCTCGTTGCGTTTAGTGCAATCGAACTATAGTTATAATTGTCGTGAGATTTAGGCGTCAGTATTGTTGTTCTTTTCTGCTTAAGAATGGACTATTAAATTTATTAGATAGCTTGAACTAGTTGTGAGGCTTACTTTATAATTTATTTTGCGTTGGAACTTGTAATAAGTTTGCTAGGGTGCCTTGTTTTCTTTTGATTAAACGTATTTACCTTGTTTGAAAGAAGACTGAGGAAGTTTTGTCGATCTTGATTCGAGTTATCTGGTTATCTGGTTATGGAAGTGCAAATTTTTGTTTAACAGGTGCTAGGAAATTTTTGGGTAACTCATAGTTATGTCGTTATGCTGCCGAAATTTTTGGGGCATACAGGTTGTAAGTTAGTAGCGTTCCCTAGAATAGGCTAAATTTTGGGGTCGTTACAGTTTTGGTCCGTTCTGATTTTGTATTGCGCTTCTTTCCTCGTTTGACCATTTGTTGCAGGTATTTAGCCAGCTCGTTCTTGTTGGTCCACTTTCACCCATAACATTAGCCCCCACTCCCTAGTTAGGATTTGAGATTAGGAGCATGTGAAGTAATGCATGGAGCATGACTTTGAGAGTAACATATTAAGTTTTGGAGTCATTGTTGACATTTCGAGGTCTGCCTCAAATTATCTCTAGTTATTGTTGTTCATCCTTGTGAGGATATTCAGTCTCCTAGAATGTCAGTTTCTCCATTTTCCAGTAGGAATTTTAGGATTTCATGACGCTTATCTTGCGCCTTGGTTTCTCTATTTTTCTATAGGAATTTTAGGGTTTCGTGATGCTTATTTTGCGTCTCAAATCATCTCCAGGATTGCCGTCTAACCCCATAGGCCAGTCTCTTCCTTGTGGGTAAGATTCTCCTCTAGATGTGTGTTTGCCCACATCCTGGAAAAAATTTAGGGCTCCAAGGTTCTCCTTGGATCCAAGATTGTTGTCCAACTCCGTAGGGAACATTTCGATCTTTCTTGGAGGCTAAGTGATAACTCTTATTCATATTTTATCTAACTATATCTTAGAAATTCCCTAGCTTTGAGTCATTTTTGTCTATGATTAATTTTGAAGCAGTAAAATTCTTATTAGAGCATTATTATCTTAATTAACGAGTTTATGTGATTAATTTAGGGACTAATTCAAGAGGGACTTTTGGAGACAGCAGTTTTATAGCAGTTTGCTGGAGCAAACCTGGTAATTCGGGCCAATTCCATTTTCGCACGAGAGAAGATCAATTCATTAAATGAGTTGACAAATGTCAGATGACTCAGCCTGTTATAATCAATGGGAGCTTGCCATGTCATGAGCTCTGTCTAGTCAGCCATCGTTTTGCGCAAAATACCTGTGGTATTTAAGTTTTTGTTGGTAGCCATTTTTGAGAAGAGAGGGAGAAAAAGGGAGGAGGCTGGTTCTAGAGAGAAAACAGAGGAAAGGGAGAAATCAGTCCGAAGAAGAAGGAGGCTGCCGGAATCTTACCAAAAGAGGAAGGAACCGCCGCTGAAGCCATTGTTGAATGCTGGTTCAATCCTTCTGTGGCAACATTTCATCTTCTTTCTCTTCTTCTTCTCTTTAGTTTAGCTACATTGTTAGGATGATGCTTTATTTCCGAAATATTTTCTGTGTTTTTCACATTATGAACTGATCACCTACAAGGTGAGGACTGGGGGTTGGATGTTCTGATCATTCTTGCAGTTTAATACATTGTCTTTAACTCAATATGGTTGTTAAGTGTTTTTATTTCTTTCATCACAATTTCGTTTGGCCAACCATTTTGTGTAGTGTTCTTTCGATTTTTGGGAAGAATAGAAGGAGCTGATTGCTTAAGAACCACATTAGCCCCATTGTTAGGGTTAGTAGCTAGCTAAGTAAGGAGATTAGAGATAATCATTTGCCTAATGCACATAAATACAACAGGATAGTTAATGCTGGAGTAATGGAAATGAAACAGCAAAATTCTGGTTATTCGGGAGAATACCATGTGAGCTATAGTGGATTGAGGTATATGATCACATAAGCTGTAGAATAGATTAAAACGGTCACCCTTAATCCGAGCCTTCCATTCAATTCAAAGTACCAGTTTAGCCATTTTCTGTTTTCTGCAATTTTTACTCTGCCATATTTGTTTTAGCATTTATTTTGAGCAAATTCCGAATTATGTTATTTCATTTCCTTGATAAAATTTAAATGGTTACCAATTGAGTTTATTGAGAATCAAGTTGTGGTAATTAGTGAATTACTAGTCTCTGTGGATACGATAATTTACTTACCACTTGCTACAAATGAATGTGTACACTTGCGCATTGACATCTTAATATTGCCAAATTATTCATATTACTCTAGCAAGCGTGTCACTAAGACTCTCCTCTAGATTCGCGATCTGTGCTGTTTTCCTGGAGAGAATATATAAATTCGAGGGTGTCTTCAAATTTAAGTAGGATTGCCATCAAACCGCATAGGGGTTTGGTAGGGACTATTATGGACTTTTCAACCTCTCGTAGGAGGGAATTTTGGCCATTTAGTAGGCATGTAGCTTCTGACCTCTTGCTGGAGGGAATTCTTGGCTATTCAGTAGCCTCGTAGCTTCTCGCTTTTCGTAAGCGTTTTCTAAAGCTCATTTCAAGCTGATACAGTGAGAGGAAAAGAGAAAATAAGCAATGGAGTGAAAATCGGGGGCAGGATTGGTGGGCGTGTGCTTCTACTAGGCGTGTGCTTGTAGCTCCTTGCGCGCCAGTACGTTCTGCCGCGTACAAGTTCTCCTCGGCCTTACCATCATTTTCTTCATTTTTTTCTAGGAGTCAGCTTGTCCTGGCCTTTCCCTCGTTAGTCAAGAGAATTTAATTTGAATCGATTTTATTCCACCCCTTCTTTTGGAAGGTTGGATTTAACCTCGACCACCCTGGTCAGCCTCGGCTCCTCTGTTTCAGCTTCTGTTTCGTGTGCTTTCTTAACTCACGATTTTGTTGTTTCCATTTTTCAAATATGCCTCCACAGTTTGCTTCCTTTAAGAAAGATCCATTTGTCTTCCCAGAGTCAGATGATTTTGCAACTGAAGTGATTTTGGCAACTTGCTCGGCCTCAGCCTATGAGCTCGGCTTCGACTTATGAGGTCGGCCTCAACTTATCTGAGATTTTTGGCTTTTCTGGCTCGTTCTGTGTGGCTTTTGTTTTTTGTTCAAAAGAGGCATATTTTCTTTTGTAGCAAGCCTTTTGTTTAATAGAGAGACATATCTCCTATGTAGCTTATCATTTGATGAGAAAATCTTTCCATGTTGAGTCTATGCTTTATTCACAAAGTTCATGATAATTTCGAGGAAGAATGAAATAATATTTTATTTATGTTAATTAGTCTTCAAGAAACATAACAGTAGTAATCGTAAAAAAGTAATCTTGATAATAGATCTTTAGGTGTTCTGCGTTCCAAGGATGAGAAAAATTCTTTCCTTTATAATCAATTAGAGTGTACGTGCCAGGTCTGACAATTCTTGCAATTTGGTCTGGTCCTTCCCATATTGGACCTAGTGCACCTGTTGATGGATCTTTGGTATTTTGCATGACTCTTCTTAGTACAAGATCTCCTTCCTTGAAGCCTCGTCTTCTCATTGTTGCATTGTAATATCTTGCAATTCTGTTCTTGTATTCTGCTGCTCGAAGATGAGCTTTTCTCCTGTGCTCTTCTAATAGGTCTAAGCATAGTCTCATTAACTCCTCATTCTGTTGAGTGTCAAATTCCTCTACTCTTGGTGAGAGTAAACCAATATCCACAAGAATGACTGCCTCTGCCCCATAAGTAAGTGAGAAAGGAGGCTCACCTGTGGTAGATCAATTGTTATGTATACCCATAGCACGTTGGGCAACTCCTCTACCCATGCTCCATTAAGGTTTTCTAACTTTGTCTTGAGATTTAACTTGATAATCTTGTTTACTGCTTCCACTTGCCCATTGGCTTGTGGATGTGCTAGAGATGAACATCGATGATTGATGTTAAGATATGAACAAATTTTTCTAAAGGCTGCGTTATCGAATTGTTTTTCATTGTCTGAAGTAATGACATTAGGAATTCCAAAACGACATACTATGTTTCTCCATACAAAGTTATCTTCTTTTTTGTAATTGTTGCCAATGCTTTTGCTTTAACCCATTTTGTGAAGTTGTGAAGTAATCAACTGCCACCACTGCAAACTTAGTTTGTCCTTTTCCTTAGGGAAGAGGTCCAATAAGGTCTATTCCCCATTGTGCAGAAGGCTAGGGACTTACTATATTTGTTAGTGGTTCAGATGGTTGTCTTAGTACTGGAGCAAATCATTGGCATTGACCACATGATTTTGTAAAGCTTTGAGCATCTTGGAGCATCGTTGGCCAGTAATAACCTCTCTTATAGAGTATTTTCTTGTCTTACAATCTTATGACAGATCTTCCTTGTCTTACAATCTTATGACATAAGGATCTTCCTCCATAATAGTTGTCACATATTCATTCATGGATTTCTTTCATCACATATTCTGCCTCAGCGGCATTGAACCTCTCTTATAGAGTTTACCTTCTCTGAGTAGGTAATGAGCTGATTGCCTCTATACTCGTTTGGCTTCTACTCTTTCTGAGGAAAATTTTTCCTCTTTGGATCTACTCTTTCTAATATGGGATCTATCAAAGAAAGGTCTTTCCCGACCTTGGCCAAGTTGTCCTCATCGTCGGCCTCCTAATCCTCGGCCTTTTCGTCCTTGGCCTTGGCTAAATTGTCCTCAGCCTCAGCCAAATTGTCTGCGGCTTGGGTTGGCTCGTCCCTAGTTTTGACATCTTCCTCTCTGGAAATCGTTGCATCGGTTTTCAGTATCGCTTCTCTGCTTATGGTTGGCTCAAATAGAATTTCAACTGGAACTATTCTGCTTAGTTCAGTTTCATAAGCGGCTGCTAATCGAGCTAAAGAATCAACATTGGCGTTTTGTGATCTTGGAATTTGCCGAAACTCATGTTTGGGAAATGAGGTAAGCAGTTCCTTGACCTTTGACAAATACTTTGTCATTCTCTGCTTTTTAGCTTGATACTCTTCAGTTACTTGCTTCATTATCAATTGAAAATCACTCAAGACTAAGAGATTAGAGATCCCTATTCCCCTAGCGACATTTAATCCTGCTACGAGTGCTTCATATTCTGCCTCATTATTTGAGGTTCTAAAGTTGAATCTGAGAGCATATTCATACCATTTCTCCTTTGGGAGATTCAAGTAGAATTCCTGCTCCGCATCCTTTGATGTAGTAATCTTCTGGATGAGATGCCTCCACCTCCATTATGCATTGAAGGTGGTCGGCCTCGGCCTCTGCGTGGTCAACCTTGGCCCCTGCTTGGCGGTTCCCTTTGTGGTCGGCCTCGGCTCGTAGTGGAGTGAGCTCAACAATGAAATCCGCCACTGCTTGTCCTTTGATCGATGTCCTCAATTTGCAGTAATAATCTCGTATTCACTAAGCTCTACTGCCCACTTCATGAGACGTCTTGAAGCTTCTGGCTTTTGCAGCACTTGCTTGAGAGGGAAGCACCTCCATATTCTTTCTCTTTCCCAGCAATGGGGCCAACATTCGATTTGCCATCTTTGGTAGGTTGCTCCTGCATTCTTGAGACCAAATGGCATGACTTTGTAACAGTAAAGCCCCCTGTCAGTAATGAATGAGTTTTTTTCTTGATCAGGTCCATACATCTTGATTTGATTGTATCCAGAGTAGGCATCCATGATGCTTAATAGATGGCCTATTGTTACATCTAGTAACTGACTTGATATAGGCAAAGGGTAACTGTCCTTAGGACAAACCTTATTTAGATTAGTGAAGTTAATACACATTCGCCATTTGCCATTAGACTTTTTTACTAAAACCACATTGGATAGCCATTGAGGATAATGGACTTCCCGAATGAAATTGGCTTTTAGTAAATCATTTACCTAGCTGGCTATGATCTCGTTCTGCTCCTGATTGAATGCACGTTGCTTCTATTTTACAGACTTGAAATCTCTGTCCACGTTCAGTCGATGTACCATAACGTCAGGATCTATCCTTGACATATCCTCATAAGATCAGGCGAATAAATCTGCATTGTTCCTAAAGAAATTGATCAGTTTTTCTTTCTGTTCAGCCCCTAGGTTTGTTCCAATGTTTATTCGCCTCTCCTCTGATGTGAGCAAGATAAAATCTAGTTCCTCGGTTGGTTGCCCTCGGTTGGCCTCAGTTTCCTTGGGAGCGAGGAGCTGGTCAACCACCTTCTTTTTTGCTTCGTCTTGTGATCCTTCAGGCCCGCGCTGTCATGTAGCTTGAACGATCTAGTCGGCCTCGACCTTCTTCTAGTCGGCCTCAACCTTTTTCAGGTCGACTTCGACCTTCAAATGCTGGTCGTCCTTGGTCTTTTTATGGTCGACCTCGGCCAACAAGCACAGGTCAGTTTCTTCATGCAATCTTTCTGGTTCGTGCTGCCATGTAACTTGAATGATATGGTCGGCCTTGGCCTCGGTGTGAGGTCGAGGAGACCTGTTTGAAATTCGCTGCAGGCTTGTCCTGATCAAAATCATCTTCTTTCTTGTTCCAGTGCTTTCTCTCCATAATTTCACTCGTCTTTTTGGAGGATTGAACTCAAACAAGGTTTTCCAAGCAAGCGTTGTCATTCCCCATAGACGACGCCAACTGTGTTGCCAAATTTTGGACATGAGAAATCTCACTTGACCTCCACGTGACAACGACGATGAATTTGTATTATAGAGGGAAAAACGTGGCTTGCAAGACAAGAAAAATCTGGACACCGGTGTGGTGTAGGCCACACAGGCTCCGATGCTTAAGTCAGACGTTTTGAGTGAATTTAGGGGTTCTAGGAGAGTGTTGTAGGCTGAAATGAACTTACTTTGCTCTCCTCTCTAGAGAGAGCTTAAATACCTTTCTCCCTAGGGTTTTTTTGTGGGTTTCCGTCTTCGAATGGGGAAAGGAAAGATCGAACTGGGCTGGACCGAGAGTACACGAGCCACGAGGGATCGAGGCAAGGCCCAAAATTGGGCCTTGCCAATCTGGTCGGCCTCAGTCGGGCCGACCACGGGCTTGGGCTGAAGCTCAAGCCCACTTCTTCTCCCTCTCATTTTGGGCCAGTTCTCTGTCGATTTTGGTCAGTTCTTACTTTGTATTGAGCTTCTTTCCTCGTTTGGCTCTTCGTTGCAGCCTTTTAGCCAGTCCGTTCTTGTTGGTCCAATTTCACCCATAACACTTTCCATTGTAAAAATTTTTGTTTGGTAAAGTACGTGAATTTTCAAGTTTGTCTATTTGATCTCTGAATTTATCCTTGAACTTATTAGGTTTATGTCTAATTTTGTCCATAAACTTTAAAAAGTGTTTAAATAGGCCTTTTTGTGTTTTGCTTCCTAAATTTTCAATTTTGTGTCTAATCGGTTCTCGACTTTTTCGATGTTTTTACTCACGGACTTATTAAACATAAAATTCAAAATTCTATAAGATGATCCATCTTTAAAAATTTTGAATATGTCAGGAACTTATTAAACACAAAGTTAAAGTTTGGTATTAGACAGTTTCAGTTCAGGGACCTTTTAGACATTAACAATTTTAACCTAAAAGTTAAACCTTTCATCTTAACATCTCCTGATGAGCCCCATGTATTAGGGTTAAAACTCTTTATGATGTGTCTAATACACAAGCTTCCGAACATAATTAGGAAAAAAAAAAAGAGAAGTAGACAGAGGAAGAAAGAAATGTTTTCACTTTCACTTGTGAAAATTTGAAGGTTTAATTTTTATAATTAAAAATTTTGGGGAGCAATTTTTTTGTTTCACTTGAAAGTAGGTTTAATTTTACTATTGAAAGGTGGGCATAATTTTTTCCACTTATAAAAGTTTGAGAGTAAAATAAACTAAAGCTTCCTACTTTAGGGTGTATTTTTTGTGTGCAATTTGCCCTTATTTTATGCTTCCTTAGTCATATTTCTATTCTATTATGTTAGCCAAGCAGCTCTTTATTGGGCTTTGGGGAATTTTTTTGCTTTTTTTCCATTGACTTGCGGTATTCATTGTTGGAGTGTCAAGTTTTGCAATGGATTCCACTTTTCAATATTAACTATGTATTGCGGTTAAGACGTTCCGTTTGATAATCATTTGATTTTTGGTTTTTGGGTTTTGAAAATTAAGCTTATAAATACTACTTCTGCCTATAGGTTTATTTGTTTTGTTATCTACTTTTTACATATGTTTTTAAAAACCAAGGAAAGTTTAACTTGTTTTTGTTTTTAGAATTTGACTAAGAATCAAATGTTTTCTTGAGAGAGATGAAACACATTATAGAGAAATGATAAGAAAACAAGCACAATTTTCAAAAACAAAAAACAATAAATCAAATGGGTTACCAAACGGGGCCTAAACTTTTTGCTATTTTTTTTCTATTATGTGTACTCTTCCTTGAATTAGGGATATTTCAAAAACAAAAACTACCCCACAAACTTTTAGTGATATTTCTTTTCAAATTTTGGTGTCTCTAATCCTCCTAGGATATTAGGTTTGATGTTAGCCCTCAACTTTCCACTTTTGTGTCTAAAATTTTGAATTAAGTAAAACTTTGTGTCTTAGTTAAACTTTCAACTTTATGTCTAAGCAAGTCCATGAGCTTTCTAGGACCTATTAGAGACATAATTTTAACCTTGACCAACATTTCTTAAACCCTAATAACCTAGTGGACTCATAATTGATAGCGATACAAAAGTCAAGTTTATATCCAATAAATTTGTTAATTTTAAAAAGTGTAATCTTTGAACATTATTTGATGATTTGAAAGTGAAAGTGATACAAAGTTCAAGATTGAAAGTGATACAGTTCAAGATGATTTGAAATCATACATGTGAAGACATGTGAGTGCTTTATCCTGGTAACACCATTGCTACGAGCTTTCTAGTTAAACTTTCAACTTTATGTTTACCAATTGAAGGGAATAATCGAATTAAACCCACAGCGAAAGTGTTGGAATCGACTTTGATTTTATTTAAAATTAAACAATAAAAATTAAGGTTATGCAAAACATATCTTGAAAATAATATGGAGATATTTCTGACGGGTCTTTATCTCCTCCACAAAGTCTTTCTAGCTATGACTCGAACATAGGACCAAGACTTGTGGAAGCGATCGAGGCTTGTGGAAGCTCTTGAAAGAAAATTCACTCGGGATTGGAGAGGAAGAGGTCTAGAGAGAATTCTCTATTGAGGAGAATTGCTAATGACTAATGATTAATTGCTCAACTCAAGGGTCCTATTTATAAAGACCAAGAGTAAATCTTTGCCATAATTAAAATATTATATTTTAATATCTAATATATTAAATATTAAAATATATCTTATACTTATTTGAATCTCATTCAAATCTTATTCAAAATTTTTAAATATCTTTTCTTTAATGTATCAAATACAATAAATATATTTTTCTATTTTCTATTTAATATATATATCTAATATATTAAATATTAATTTGAACAATTTGAACATTTCAATTTTTTTCAACTAAATTGATATTTTAGTGTTACTATGAGCTAGCAATGAGACATTATAGGCCTTAGCAGTGAGACCTATAGATTATATAAGTTCCAATGATACAAAATTAATTAATTAAACTCTTTAATTAATTAATTTTCATTCATTAACTATAGGTTACTCTACTATAGACCTGAAGTTGTACTCATATGCACTGTAGGACCAATTGTGTCCATGGATATAACCATTACATGCAAGTTGATCATTCACGAGTTGTTCGTAATTACAAATGTGACAAAAGTCTTTTTTACCCTTATAATTACATCTTGCACCTTAAGCACCACTGATCCTCTAATGAACAATTTATTTATGATTAAACCATAAACTAAGTTCCTCTCGGGCCTGTGAGAGGGTGGGGCTTCATTGTTCAAGTCCCGAAATCAACACTTAAGGGAACTACTCATCTACTTACCCTATATGGGAATGAGTGAATTCCATCTTGTGAAATTATGTTCCCAACTCCCTATTAGATCATAAACAAATTGTTCATTAAAGGATCAATGGTACTTAAGGTGCAAGATGCAATTACATGGGTAAAACTGACTTTTGAACCAGATGTAATTACGAACAACTCGTGAAGGATCGACTTGCATGCAGTGATTATATCTATGGACATAACTTGTCATATAGTGTATAAGAGTGAAGTGATTTATAGTTAACTACAAACAACTCGTGAAGTATCGATTTGTAGTGATTATATCTATTAACTAAAGTAAAGTGATTAGTTAATGAATGAAAATTAATTAATTAATGAGTTTAATTAATTGATTTCGTATCATTGGAGCTTATAATCTGTAGGTCCATAAGGTCTCATTGCTAGCTTGTGGACTAGCAAATTAATATTTAATTGAAAGAGAAATTTGAAAGGTTCAAATTAATATTTAATTTAAAGTGTTCAAATTATTATTTAATATATTCGATATATTAAATATAAAAGAAAAATATATATTTATTGTATTTGATACATTAAATATTAAAATAATTAATGTATATTAGATACATTAAAGAAAAGATATTTATAAAATTTGAATAAAATTCAAATAAATAAATATCGTAGGAGATTTGAATGAGATTCAAATAAGTATAAGATATATCTTAATATATTAGATATTAAAATATAATATTTTAATTATGGAAGATTTACTCTTGGTTTTTATAAATAGGACTCTTAAGTCATTTAGATTTAACATAAAAATCTCCATTAGAGAATTCTCTCTAAATCGCTTCCTCTCCAATCCTTTATGGATTTTCTTTCAAGAGACTCCCTCAAGCATTGATCCTTTGTTCAAGTCATAGTCAGGAAGACTTTGTGGATGAGATAAAGATCCACTAGAAATATCTCCACATTTACTTCAAGTAAGTTTGCTTAATCTTATTTTTTTTTTTTAGTTTAATTTTAAACAAAATCAAAGATGATGCAATGCTTTCGCTGCAGAGTGAAACGTTCATTCCTTCAAATTGTATCACATTCAGTTGCTCTTTGGATTTGTTTTCTTGGAATTTAAGAATCTAATCTTATTAGGAAACAAATAAATATGAATTAAATTCAAATTTTAAACTATGGATAATCTTGAAATTCTACCATTTAAAACAATTAAAACTAAATTAAAAGATTATCCTAAATTCTAATATTAGAAATAAATAAAGATATATTGAATTCAAATTTTAAACTATTTGAAGCATATATTAGAAATATCTTTAAGGAAATCCTAATCTCATTAGGAAATATCATCATCCTATTAGGAAGACATAGATTTCATTTATGAAAGAAAATATCATAATTTAATGTTCTAAAATATAACAATTATATTCAATGATATGGAAAATATAAACTTATTAAGAAAATATCTCAATTATGTTAGAAAACATCCTAATAAAAATTTTCAATATTACAATTATACTAAAAAAATTAATCTTAATTCTCTTAGGAAACAACTTAATCAAATTTTTAAATATAACAATTATATTCAAAATTAATTAAGATGCATGATAAACCTATAGTAAGATTTTAATCTAAATGACATACTTTATGCAACAAACAAACAATTTAAAACATATATCTCATGCATAATTAATTAAAACTAGCAAAATTGACCGACATATTTAGCATATCTTAAGAAAATGAAAACAATTTAAATTATAATAATTTAAATCCAAGACATATCTTGGTGTAACGACCCTATAGGCTCAACACGCTACCTAAGAGTCATTACTAAGTCACGCCGCTATATTACCGAAAATTTTGGCAACATAACGGCGTAACTACGCGAAAACCAAAAATTTGACCCTTCCTGATAAGACATAGAAAAACACACTTCTAAGATTTTCAAACAACCTCCTAGCATCCAACAAACTTCTCAATATGATGCTAGGGTTCAAACAACAGAAAGTCAAATACACGTGCACGATTTACAAAGAAAGGTTAAAAGATTTTGGAACATCCTCCTAAACATTTAAAAACTTGACATGAGTTCTATGTACATCTATAAACATAAAAGAAGCGGAATAGCGATCGGTCGGCTCCCATGACTCGAGTAGCTGATCTCCGGTCACGCGCTAGGGCCGATCTTAGCCTTACCTGAAAACATTTTAAAAAGGAAAAGGGTGAGTATTAACGAATAATACTCAGTAAGTCCATCATAGTTTCAAAATAAGAGTTTCAATCACATGCAACATGTCATTTTAAATCATAAAACCATCGTAAACCATCGCTTTAGTAGGGGACCTAAAATTCATTTTACAAACCATGTACTTTTCCCGCGGCTCTCGTGAACAATTAAATTCTCCCGAGGGCCTCGTGAACAGTCCGAAGACAGTTTTTCCATCGAATAGAGTCCTCCCTAACTCTGAGAGTTAAGCTCGAAAGCTAACATACATCGTGGAGTCCGAAGACTCAGCCCGAAGGCTACCATCGTGGAGTCCGAAGACTCAAGCCCGAAGGCTACCATCGTGGGGGCACTCTCGAACCCCGGGAGCATAGAGAGTCCGAAGACTCGGGTTCCCTCAAAACCCACATAAAACTTTTGGGAGAATTATCGTCACGGCCTACATAAATCTTTTCATGAGCACACAACACATGCATGAGGTCCCATTCGTTTTAGATCATACTCATGAATGCATAAGTCAAAGCAATCGCATTTCAAAGACATACATATAATACAATTTCTTTCTTAAATACTTAACACGAAAAACATAAACTTTCAAAGTAAATATAGAGCTAGCTCAAGGTTTTGAAAACTTCTTTCGTTGTGAGATCCCTTACCTTAAGTCTTTACTTACTAAAATACCCTTTCTTCACTAGTAATGAGCTCTTCGAGTTCCCACTCCAAGTACGATCCAAGGTCCTCGACAAATCACCTAAAAAGTTTCCTAAACGTGTCTTAAACCATCCGAATTACGCTAAAACACATTCTAACATTAATAACTTGACGAAACGGACCAAATGGCAAATTTTACCCAACTCCGGCGAACGGCGGCGCGTGACCGGAGCACGGCGGCGCGTGCGGCGGCGGACGGCGGCGCGTGCAGCGGCGGACGGCGGCGCGTGGGGATTCCAATCGGCGCGTGGACTTCGAATTTAGACAGATCCAGTCTCGACGGGTCGGATCTGAGCTTCGTGCAGCGTTTTCCGGTGAGTTTCGAGGCGTGCAGGCTGTAAATCCGGCGACTACGTCTTGCCCAGTTGGAGGTCGGCGGCGAGGATCGAATCCGGCGAGGCTAACACGGATTATGTTGACCGGCGTTCGTGAAGCTGATCAGAAGAAAGAGAAGAAGAAGAAGACCGGCGGACGGCGAGTCTTCAACCCAGCGTGCGGCTTACGTGTTTTTCCGGCGAGACTTGCAGAAAAATCGGGTTGCTGGGCGTGCGCCGGCGGCCTGGAACCAAGTATGGCGTGCGGCGGCGACAACCCGAGGAAGAAGAAGAAGCAGCCGGCGATGGATAGGTATTCGGCGGTGGGAGAGAGAGCGACGGGAGGGAGAGAGCAAGAGAGAGAGAGAGTTCGGTGGGGGGAAAGTTTTCGGGAGGAAGAAGATGAAGAAAGAAAAAAAAAATAATAATCATAATTATAAATAATAATAATAATAATAATAATAATAATTAATAATTAAATAATAAAAAAAAATAATGGATAAGGATGGTTCTTCTTTAAAGCAAAATTTCCAATTTTGCCCTCAACAACTTATTCAATTCCAAATATACCCTTTTTCTCATTCCAAATTTCAATTTAACCTTCAAATTTAACTTACCCAATGAAAAATCATTCCACTTAAATTCAAAAATTAAAATTTAAACTCCTAAATAAGCCGGGCGTTACACTTGGTCTTCAATATCTTCCTTGTTTGGCCATCCAAATTTAAGGTTTAGAAACCTAAATCTTGTCTTCCAAACTATAGCACCAGCTGCCGCATAAATAATAATAATAAAAAAAAACTACATTACCTAGGTGTTAAACCCAGGATCTAGAGTTTAACAAGAAGACTCATTCACTATAGAATCAAACGCATGTTTTATGATGTTGGAACGTTTAATAATAATATAAAACTCTAGTTGATTTTTCTTTTCATTTTGTTTTGGCGATTACGATTCAATTTATTGTGTGCATTTAGAACGATGACCCTACATTCATACGACTCCAACATGTATTTTGAAGTCGATTTTGGCAGCAATTGAAGTATGAATACAAAAAAAATTAACCCTTATGGGTTTTACAATGATCTAATCAAAGTAATAAATCTAATGCTAAATAGCTTAAACAATCAATTTGCAAACCACAATATATCACATATATGATAAATTAAAATACCCACCATCACAAAACTTTAATTCTAAATAAAACTCAAAGATTTCTCTGATACTAATTTCCTTCTCCCACTGTCAAAATACTTAGTAAGAGAATGACATATGTCAAGATATTCTAAGTCCACGAGCTTTCTAGGACCTATTAGAGACCTAATTTTAACCTTGACCAACATTTCTACCCTAATATTTAGGAACGTAGTGGACTCAAAATTGAAAGTGATACAAAATTCAATTTTATATCCAATTTTAAAAAGTGTAATCTTTGAACAGTATATGATTGACAAACAAAAAAATATTGTTCAAGATGATTTGAAATCATACATGTGCAGCATGCAAGTGCTAAATCCTGGATCAAGTTGCTTTATCCTGGTAACACCATTGCTACGACCCTTTTTTTTTGAGTACATGATACGACCTACTTTGTAATAGTTACAAATGATTTAAAATCATTCATGTAGAGACATGTGAGTGTGGGGTATCATATACAATGAGTAAAACTGGATCACAAAAATATTTAATTTTTCTTTATAAATCCGTTAATTGAGTAGATATATATTTTAATAGGATGATCATTGACTTAATTTTAATCTTGAGTAAGTTATGAACTTCTTGCTTGTGAGAGTTTGTCTTTTGTTTTTCCTGTGAGAATTTAAAATCATTCATGTGGAGACATGTGAGTGGGGGGATGTATCATATGCAAATGCATGGGTGAGATTGACTTTTGTAGCCGATTCAATAAGCCTAAGTCTACTATTTTGGGTACTTGACTAACTAGCTGGGAACATAACTTTTACAAGATGAAATTCACTCATTTCCATATAGGGAAAGTAGATGAGTAGTTTTGTTAAGTACTGATGGGACTTGAACAAAGAAGATGATTTGTAATGACCTGACTTCTTAAACTGGATTTTTGAGGGTCGCTACTACATACATACAAAACATGTAAAGTGGAAGCTTAAGAAATACAAACATTTCATGAGTAAAAACTGACTAAAATTCCTTTGAAATCTCAATTTAGGATCCCAATAAACAAATTTACTTCTTAATGAATAAAGAATTTTAGAGAATTACAAAACAAAGGAATAAAAGAATAGAGCATAAAACATGAAATGGGAAAACTTTGGCCTCGCCAAATTGAACGTCTCATAAGTTCATGTATCTTCTGAAAAGAAAGAAGGGTAGCTTGGGTGAGATAGAAATACTTAGTAGCTGCAAGTAGCTGCATTCTCATATAACATTCATAATATTAAAAAAAAAACATGTGGGGTTCTGACTACTCTTTCATGTCAAACCAATTTACACTTACACTATAAAGTGTTTTGATATGTAAAGGCCTTAACTGAAAACATTGTGATTTCCTTTTTCTCAAACCTAGTTAAGAATTAACCTATTGTTAAGAACTATGAAGCCCAAACAAGAATTAAAGCCCATGTGTATGCCTTATCTTAAACCTAGTTAAGACAATTATATGTGTGTTAGCCGCCTATGGATTTTTTTTTTTTTTTTTTTGCGAAAAAACATAAAAGAAATTTGTGCTGCGACAATGTGTGGTTTTTCGACAAAAGAAGAAATTGAGTTTTGTGAGAATTTTTTCTTGGTTTTTTTTTGCAGTGAGTGGTTTTAATCACTCTATTGAAGAGTTTTGTGTAGTAGAGTGATTCGTGACCATTTTTCTTGAGAGAAAGAAAAAGTGAGAGAAATCATTATAGAGAGGTTACTCTTGTATTTTCTCCCTGACATTTTAGTGGAATTTGCAGAATTAGATGTAGCCCACATTGGGTGAACCAATATAAATCTGGTGTCAATTTCTCTTCCCTTTGTGATTTATTATTGTTCTTGTTGCTTACCCTTTGTGATTTATTATCGTTCTTGTTGCTTAGTAGTTTAGGTTACATCTATTCTTTTAAGCTTGTTGTTTCTAAATTGTTTATTCGGTTTGGGACCAGAACCTGATATGGGATCTAGATAGAATATATATTATCTGAATTTGACTAAGAATTTAAATTGATTATATTTTATCATCCTTAACAAGTGGTATCAGAGCATTCAGGTTGTAGAACGATGTTAGGATATTGGACGATGAGAAGTTGGTTACTTTTTAATAGATCATACTTTTCATTTTGGAAGTGTTAGATATTGGATTATTTGCATTCCAGGGGATTTGGGAAGGAAAGCCTGATGATATGAGAGAAGCTGAATGAAAAAGTTGGATAGAAAGGTGCTAGGGACTGTTCGCCTGACTTTGACAAAGAATGTGCAAAGTAGTGTCATCGACCACAATAGAGTTAATGACAGCTTTGTCTAACATGTATGGAAAACTCTTTGTAAACAACAAAGTATATCTCGCAACTAAATTCTTTAATTTGAAAATGGCTGAAGGAACATCCGTTAGTACTGATTTGTTGATGAACAAATTAGCTGCTGTTGATTTTGAATTTATTGATGAAGTAAAAGCAATTTTGTTGTTGCGATCATTGCTTGATAGTTGGAAAGTTGGAAAACCATGAAGGTGGCACTTTGAATTCATGTGGTTTTAGAGAAATTGCAATTTTCACAGGTTAGAGATTCGTAGAAAGAACTTGAGTGTTGCTTCTACTTCTGGTTGGAATGTGAATAGAGGGAGGAGTAATAACAGAAGTCATGGGAATCAAGGTAAATCGAAAAACAATAGAAGCAAGTCTAAAAATAGCAAATCAAAGTGTTGGAATTACGGTAAGATTGGACACCTGAAAAGGAACTGCAAGGCCCCAAAGAGAATTAAGGGTAATAAAGCTGGTGCAAATGTTGCTGCTAATGAGATGCATGATGCTCTAGTTCTGGTAGTGGAAAGTGCTCATGACCCATGGGTTTAGGTGCGCCATTTCATACTATAGGACAACGTGACATTTTTGAAAACTATGTTGTATCTAACTGATGGAGAGCCTTTGGACACATTAGAATTGGTGAAGTGAAATTGAAAATGACGAATGGTTCAATCTGAAAAATTCGCAAGGTATGTCACATTCAAAATATGATGAAGAATTTGGTTTCTGTAGGGCAGTTAGACAGTGAAGAATGTGAGGTTTGCTTTGGCCAAGGTTACAAAAGGTGCCATGGTAGTCGCTCGAGGAAGCAAACCAGGGACTTTGTATGTCAACAGTAATGACAAGGACATGATGGCCGTTGTGGATCATTCGAGTCAGACTAATTTGTGGCACAACCGGTTGGAACATATGAGTGAAAAAGATATGAAAATTCTTCACTCTACAGAGAACTTACAAGGAATAAAGGCAGTTGAACTTGTGTGAGGACTGTGTATTTGGGAAGCAGAAGCACGTTAGTTTCTCAAAGATAGGAGCAAAACTTACCTACAAAGTTAGAGTTAATTCACATTGATGTGTAGGGCCTACTGAAGTATTTTCTCTTGGTGGTTTCAGATACTATGTGACCTTCAGTGATGACTCAAGCAGGAAGGTGGACTTATTTTCTCAAACATAAATATGATGTATTTACTATTTTCAAAAGTTGGTAGGCATAGTTGAGAATGAGACAGGTCTAAAAGTTAAAAGCTTGAGGTCGGACAATGGCAGTGAATATGTTGATGGGAAATTCAAAAGATATTGTGCAGACAATGAGATTGTAATGGTAAAGACTATTTCAGGGACACCGCAACAGAATGGTGTGACAAAGAGAATGAATAGGATGCTGAATGAGCGTGCTAGGAGCATGAGATTACATGCGAGGTTGCCTAAGATGTTCTGGACATAGGCAATCAATATGACGACCTTGATCAATAGGAGCTCGACCACATCACTAGACTTCAAGTTGCCTGAAGAAGTCTGGAGCGATAAACAAGTAAACCTTTCTCATCTAAAGGTTTTTGGTTGTGTTTCTTACATTCATATTAATGCTGCAGACATGAGTAAAATTAGATGCCAAAAATTTAAGAAGTGTTATTTGCTTGGGTATGGTAGAGCTAAGATTTTGGGATGACCAAAACATGAAGATACTCAGAAGTAAGAATGTCATCTTCAATGAAGAAGTTCTGTACAAAAACATAACAACAGTTGATTCAGAGTCAGATGAAAGTATAGAAGATAAGACTCAATAAGTCTTGCTAAGACTCAGTAACTCTTTTTAAGATTGAGACCAGGACAATGAGAATTGAAGATCAGAATGCAGTTACTCCTACAGAAACAGTTGTGGAATATGAAGAACCAATTGTCGAACCTTAGTAGAATGTGGAACCTGATGGAGTTCAGAGAACGCCACCTACAGCAATTAGGAGGTCTAGCAGGACTATTAGACCACCATGGAGGCATTCTCCTACTCTTAATTACATGTTATTGACTGATAGAGGTGAATGATCAGATTGAAAGGTGGGGCTTAAAGAAAAGATTTTTTATTTAAAACAAAGCTCCAGTATAGTGCAAGTGCACACTGTCGATGCAAGTAATATAAAACTGGAGTATTCTAGAGTATCGATCCCACAAGGAATGGATACAACAAAATTAAAGAAAATTAGCAAAAACGTTTTCAAATTGCAATTGTGGGTAACCAATGTAAAACAATAAGTGAGATGGTTTTTGTTGTTTTTGAAAAGAAAAAATAAAAATGATAAAAGAAGGATTCAAATGTGTTTTTGCTCCATTAAAAGAAATTGCGACCTAATTGCAATTGCAATCATTTGACTCAACACTTAAGCTTTGTAAACCGAATTCAACACCTATTCGACCTTCTACGAAGTATCTTTAGGAGGCCAAGAGATTAAACCGATATTTCTATGCTAATACGAACTTCATTAATTTTGAAACACAATTCTTTTGGTTTAAAGGTTTTGCCCTATGTCTAGGGTCAAAAACAAATTCTTTTGTCTAGGTTATTTTCCTTTATGGCTTTTATGAAAACCAAATTTTTATCTAACATTTTCAGAATTAGACTCAATTTTTGTATACTAATCTAAGTGATCAATCTAGACTAATAATAAGCATTAAAATCAATAAAAGCAAACAAGCTATAGAGGAAGCAAGATTGCTCTCACAATTAGACCTTTATTCCTATCTTTAGAGCATTCATATGCTTGAATCCCTAAAAAGGAATTAGCTCATTATGGAAGAAATGAAAAATAACAATTTAATTGTTATAAAACTCATAATTCACAAATGACTAAAAAGAGGAGAAATTTAAAAACTAAACAACCCAATTGATTTTTATTGAGAAAATACTTGAATAAGATTAATCCAACTACTTCAAAAGTACTCACAAAAATTCAAGGACAGAAACAACCTTTAAATGAAATTCGGATTCTTGTAGAAATATAAACCTCAAGAGCAAACTATTCTTATTGAAGAAGAGAACTGAATCAAAGGAATAAGAAACTAACTCAAATTCAACAACTTGCAAAATAAGAATTACACAAAAGCTGGCTGTCGAAATAACATGAACGAAAATAAAACAGAAGAATAATTCTGGAATTTAACATAACTATAAACCAGTAGCTTCCTTGCTTGATCGATCCAAATACCCATTCAAAGGCAAATGGATCTTCACCTCCTCTAACTTTTGTTGAGGAGGGATCAACCTCGAAAATTACAGAGTTGTGATGAAGAGCAAACTGTTATAAAATGACAGAAAAAACGCTGAACTACGAACTGTGGGCTAGCAGAAAAAACTGGCCACGTTTTGCTTTGTTTTTCCCATTTTTATAGGCATTGAGGGCTAGAGTTTCCATCTTTGTACTCCTTCAATCATGGGTCAAGGTTTGGGCATAAGTTTGAGCTGAAAAATCATCAACAGACCCTCAACATATCTCCACAATGGTATGATATTGTCCACTTTGGGCATAAGCCCTCATGACTTTGCTTTTAGTTCCCCCAAAAGGCCTCATACCAATGGAGATAATTGTCCTCACATATATACCCATGATCACTCCCTTCCCTAGCCAAAAGGCCTCATTCCTAACATACGAACTGTGGGCTAGCAGAAAAAACTCGACCATGTTTTGCTTTGTTTTCCCCATTTTTATAGGCATTGAGGGCTAGGGTTTCCATCTTTGTGCTCCTTCAATCATGGGTCAAGGTTTGGGCATGAGTTTGAGCTGAAAAATCTCCTAAAAATCGAATAAACTCCATGCATTTTGGCATTTTCCCGTGATTTCCGCAGTTTCCAGATTTTCCAGAAAATGCAATTGCATTTCAATTGCATTTATGTTGTATTATTTTTCAGATCTGCCAAAATTTTCCAGAAATGCAATTGCATTTCCATTCTGGAATGCAATTGCATTTTGTGCTTGTTTTCCAGACTTGTTTTTCGAAGGAATGCAATTGCATTTTGAGCTTGTTCACAAACTTGTTTTCTCGAAGAAATGCAATTGCATTTTTGTACTTACTCCAAACCTACACAAAAATAACAAATTAGTATAATTTCCAATCGCTTGTCAACTTCTTTCCTCGTTTCATTACTCCAACAAGCTTTTATGAATTTATCTAATAAACACCATTTTTAGCTTGCTCTTCATACAACAAAACACACAAAAATGACAAGAACAACCTAGTTTAGGGTCAAATAATCCTCATAAATGAGAATTATCACACCCCCATACTTGAGTTATTGTTTGTCCTCAAGCAATTGCAAGACAAATATAGAGACATAAACACAAGTCATAGTAGATTCTAATAATAATTCTTTTGAAAAATACGCCTCTTAGGGGAGGTTTCATGCTCATAACACTTTAACTTTACTTCAATACTTCCATTACATGCAACTTCCATGTCTCCTTTGTCTAAACAAAACACTTTCATCTCACAATCTCACCTTGTCTTCACACTACCTATTACCTTTAGTCAAGTTTCACTTAGTTGCTAAACAAGCTAACTTTACATGTTTTTTTTTTTTCAACTAACAATGTCCCCCCGAAACTTGTTTTTTACTACTAGGATACATTTTTTTTTTCTTTTCTTTCTTGTTTTTCAAGAGGGGACCTTTTTGTCAGTTGTGCCTTCGTTCTAGCTTACTAACGCTTTTTGGTGAAAGTATCTAGCTACGAGCACTTATCACATTGAGGCTATTTTCACATACTTACTTCCTAAGTTAACCTTTCATGCAAAAGAACTCATGGGTGTCATGACTGTCCCTAGTTACTCAATTAACTCTAGAAGGATGAGTATATATATATTTTTTTGTGTGATCCTAGCAGCTGTTACAACAACATAATATTACAATATCATAGTATTACAATAATGGTATTACAACAATAGTAGTATTACATATATTACATGACTCACCCCCCCAAACTTAAACGGGTCAATGTCCCCATTGACCAAGGATAGCACAAGGGGTGAAAGGGGGTGATTTGCAAAACATTAAGCTAGACTCTCTTTAGGGGATTCAGTGTACAAACTTAGGTGAGTTGAGACTTGGGTGTTTTATAAAGACAATGAATCATTAAGTTTTTTGTTTTGGAAGCATCTACGTAATGTTTCTAAGTATTTAATGAACTGAGCATACTCTAAAATTTCATCATTAAGGGTATTCAACAAGAACAAAACTCAAAGAAATCAGACAAGAAATGTGTTTGTCAATTTGAACAAGTCAAAAACATTCGCAATTGTTTTTTTTTCCAGAGAAAATAACCAAAGAAAGCATGAAAGAACATAACCAAATCTTAAACCAAAAGAAACATAAAAAAAAAAAAAACAAAAGCTAGAAAGATAAGTCAGAAAAAAACTCCCCTATACAGAGAAAAATGTGTTGTTGCTGCCATTACTTTCTTCAGGGATCTTGGAGTTTTGAAGAAGGATTGTTGGGAAGTCTGGAAAAGTGGTCATTTGCCTTTGGATAGCATGGAAAGCTATTGCTTCATCCTTTCCTTGTCGAACTCCCAATATGTCGTGTTTGGTTGATTTCTTGAATTTGCAATTGCAAGACTTTTTTTTTCACCTAAAACTCAAAAGTAGAACATCAAAATGTTCACACAATTTCTCTTAAGCCATAGTTAACTTTTTGAAATTTCCGATTTCGAACTTAAAGTTGATTTATCGAACTCCCAGGTGAATCCCCAAGTAGAGGTGTTTCCTTAGCAGTCAACTTAAATACCTCAGCCTCGACAGAATTCTATTTAGATAGAGACTCTCTAAATCAAGCTTCTTCATTCTGGAATTCCATAAGTTGAAAATTTCTCTCTTTTTTGTTTTTTTTAAAAGAAAATGAACAAAAAGATAAACTTATCTTATTCTAGTAGGGAGAACGCAATCGTGTTCCTTCATTTTGCACCTAGGTCTTGATGATGGGCGAGATTTCAATCTTGGTTGAGGTGCTTTAATCACAACGAGTCTTGCCTGCTCAGAGATTTGCATGTGCCTTTGAAAGTAGAAATTGTGATTGCATACTGCAAATTGTCATCCTTCATGCTTTCCTTTTTGTATGCTTCTTCATTGAGGGTTTCCTGGAAGCTACAATAAGTGAAAGCAGGACATTCTAGTATCGGGGGCACTTTGGATGTCATTTGCTGTGAAATTGCAATTGCATAGCTCACTGCAACTTCCTTGGGTGGTTCCTTCTCTTTTTGAGATGGTTCTTCTGTAATCTCTTCTCTCCCTTCTGGCTCCTTAGTGTTTTCAAGTGTTGGAGCGCTTTCTACTTTTACTGGAGTTTGAGATCTTCATATTTGAATTTACTTGGTGTCACCGCCTCACATTCTGCTTTTTCTTCTTGTTTGAAAGTCTCTGTATTGTTGAGCAAAATTTCTTGGGACCTGTTATGCAAATCATTTGCAATTTGTTCCATCTGGATCTCCAAATTATGTAAAGTTGTGGTTTGGTTTTGCATCACAACATCGCTTTTTGCCATGTATTCCCTCACGAGTTCTTCAATGCTAGGCTCTTTTGGAATCATCTTTTGATGTTGGAAACACTGGTGTTGATGTTGATTTGCAAAACTAGGTAGAAATCCATAACATAAAGAATCAGGATTATAAGGACAATTCTCAAATAAATGATTTCCTTTACAATAAATACAAGAAATAGAAGAGATATGGTTAGTAGGAGCTATGAAATTTCTCATCATCAAAGTTTCCATCATGTAGCTTAATGATGAAGCTTGTGCGCTCAATGTTGCAATGATGTCTACTTCCATCTTGTTGATTATCTCAAGCAATTCAATTCCTATGTTGTGCCTTTCTCCTTTTGCAATTGCTCTTCCTCAATCTGCAAAACAAGGTGAACAAGAATTAGGCTTTCTCTTAGAAAGAGGATAATTGCAATTGCAATCTATGCTAAAAAAAATTGAATTTTGTTAGTAAAACTGTTCCCCGGCAACAACGCCAAAAACTTGATCGGATTGAAACGTGGGGCTTAAAGAAAAGATTTTTGATTCAAAACAAAGATCCAGTCTAGTGCAAGTGCACACTGTCGATGCAAGTAATATAAAACTGAAGTATTCAAGAGTATCGATCCCACAGGGAACGGATACAACAAAATTCAAGAAAATAAGCAAAGACATTTTCAAATTACAATTGTGGGTAACCAATGTAAAACAATAAGTGAGATGGTTTTTGTTGTTTTTGAAAAGAGAAAATAAAAATGATAAAAGAAGGATTCAAACGTGTTTTTGCTCCATTAAAAGAAATTGCGACCTAATTGCAATTGCAATCATTTGACTCAACACTTAAGCTTTGTAAACCGAATTCAACACCTATTCGACCTTCTACGAAGTATCTTTAGGAGGCCAAGAGATTAAACCGATATTTCTATGCTAATACGAACTTCATTAATTTTGAAACACAATTCTTTTGGTTTAAAGGTTTTGCCCTATGTCTAGGGTCAAACAAATTTCTATATCTAGGCTATTTTCCTTTATTGCTTTTATGAAAACCAAATTTTTATCTAACATTTTCAGAATTAGACTCAATTTTTGTATACTAATCTAGGTGATCAATCTAGACTAATAATAAGCATTAAAATCAATAAAAGCAAACAAGCTATATAGGAAGCAAGATTGCTCTCACAATTAGGCCTTTATCTATCTTTAGGGCATTCATATGCTTGAATCCCTAAAAAGGAATTAGCTCATTATGGAAGAAATGAAAAATAACAATTTAATTGTTATAAAACTCATAATTCACAAATGACTAAAAAGAGGAGAAACTTAAAAACTAAACAACCCAATTGATTTTTATTGAGAAAATACTTGAATAAGATTAATCCAACTACTTCAAAAGTACTCACAAAAATTCAAGGACAGAAACAACCTTTAAATGAAATTCAGATTCTTGTAGAAATATAGACCTAAAGAGCAAACTATTCTTATTGAAGAAGAGAACTGAATCAAAGGAATAAGAAACTAACTCAAATTCAACAATTTGCAAAATAAGAATTACACAAAAGCTGGCTGTCGAAATAACATGAACGAAAATAAAACAGAAGAATAATTCTAGAATTTAAGAAAACTATAAACCAGTAGCTTCCTTGCTTGATCGATCCAAATACCCATTCAAAAGCAAATGGATCTTCACCTCCTCTAACTTTCGTTGAGAAGGGATCAACATCGGAAATTACAAAGCTAGGATGAAGAGCAAACTACTGCAAAATTACAAAAAAATGCTGAACTACAAATTGTGGGTGAGCAGAAAAAACCCGACCACGTTTTGCTTTGTTTTTCCCATTTTTATAGGCATTGAGGGCTATGGTTTCCATTTTTGTGCTCCGTCAATCATGCGTCAAGGTTTGGGCATGAGTTTGGGTTGAAAAATCTTCTAAAAATCGAATAAACTCCATGAATTTTGGCATTTTCTTGTGATTTTCGCAGTTTCTAGATTTTCCAGAAAATGCAATTGCATTTCAATTGCATTTCTGTTGCATTATTTTTCAGATCTGCCAAAATTATCAAGAAATGCAATTGTATTTCCATTTTGCAATGCAATTGCATTTTGTGCTTGTTTTCCAGACTTGTTTTTTTAAGGAATGAAATTGCATTTCGAAAATGGAATGCAATTGCATTTTGGGCTTGTTTACAAACTTGTTTTCCCGAAGAAATGCAATTGCATTTCCAAAATGGAATGCAATTGCATTTTTTCTAATTGGTCCAAACGTATACAAACATAACAAATTAGTATAATTTCCAATCTCTTTTCAACTTCTTTCCTCTTTTTCATTACTCCAACAAGCTTTTATGAATTTATCTAATAAACACTATTTTTAGCTTGCTCATCATACAACAAAACACACAAAAATGACAAGAATAACCTAGTTTAGAATCAAATAATTCTCATAAATGAGAATTATCAGTGAACCTAAATGTTATGATGAGGAGGTTCAACTGAAAGATTCTGTCAAGTGGGAGTTGACCATGAAAGATGAGATGAATTCTCTTATAGCGAATCAGACATGGAAACTGGTAAGTTACCTCAAGTAAGAAAGCTTTGCAGAACAAATGAGTTTATAGAATCAAGTAAGAGCCTGATGGTAGAAAGAGGTACAAAGCAAGACTTGTAGTCAAAGACTTTTAATAGAAGGGAGGTATTAATTTTAATGAGACATTTTCTCCTATAGTCAAACTTACTACTATTAGAACAATATTATCGATAGTGGCAGGAGAGAATCTATAGATGTAAAGACAACTTTTCGTCATGCTGATTTGGAGGAAGAAATTTACATGGTACAGCCACAGGGTTTCATAGTACAGGGGTAGGAGAAAATGGTTTGCAAACTTCAAAGAAGCTTGTATGGTCTCAATCAGGCTCCTAGACAGTGGTATTAGAAGTTTGATAGTTTTATGTGCAATAGTGGATTTCAGAGGTGTTTGGTAGATCACTGTTGCTACACAAGATCTCAAGGTAACTCATACATTATTTTACTACTATATTTTGATGACATGTTGATAACAGGTGCAAACAAATAGAAAATTTTGAAGATAAAAGTTGGATTATCTAAAGAATTTGATATGAAATTCTGGGAGCTGCAAAAAAAATCTTAGGAATGAGGATTGAAAGAAAGATTGTCATTGACATTGTCGCAAGAAGAGTATGTGAAAAAGGTGTTGAACATATTTCACATGGAAGATGCAAAATTTGTGAGTATTCCTTTAGCTTGTCATTTTAAATTATCTAAAGAGCACTCACCCACTATTGAGTAGGAAAGAGATCACATGGCTAGAGCGCCTTATGCTTCAGCTATAAGTAGCTTGATGTACGTCATAGTTTGCATAAGACTGGACATTGCACATGAATGTGAGTTGTTAGTAGGTATATGAGTAATTTAGGGAAGCAGCACGAGAGGCTGTGAAGTGGACTTTCAAATATTTGAGAGGGACAACTGATTATGCTCTGCATTTTAAGAAGTTGGATTTTAAATAGTAGGGTTATGTGGATGCAGATATGGCAGCTGATACAGATGGCAAGAAAGTACTACTAGATATGTTTTTAATTTGAGTAATACTGCAATTAGCTGGGTTTCTAGACTGTAGAAAATAGTAGCTCTTTCTACTACAGAGGTTGAGTATGTTATAGTTACTGAGGCAAGTAAGAAAATGATATGGCTTCAGTCCTTTTTAGAAGAACTTGGCTTGAAATTGGAAAAATGGACTTTGCATTGTGACAGTCAAAGTGCTATTCATTTAGCAAAGAATCCAGTGTTTCATTCGAGAACAAAACACATACAGGTGAGGTACCATTTTATCATATTGGCTTTGGAAGATGGAGCGCTGGTGCTTGAAAAGATTCCAAGAAGTCATAAGCAAGCCAATATGGTTTACTAAGGTCGTTCCTATTGACAAACAGAAGTTGTGTGTAACTTCAGTTGGACTTGTTCATGAGTAGAGAGGAGTCGCTACTGTTGTAGGGGAGACATGTTGCTTGTTTTGTCTCGAAGGGGAGATTGTTAAGAATTATGAAGCCCAAACAAGAATTAAAGCCCATGCATGTGTTGGCCCATTTGCCTTATCTTAAACCTAATGTTTAAGTTGTAATTATATATGTGTGTTAGAGAACCATGAATTATTTTTTTTTACAAAAAACCAGAAAAGAAATTGATGTTGTGGCAGTGTGTGGTTTTTCGACAAAAGAAGAAATCGAGAGTTATGAGAATCTTTTCTTGGTTGTTTGTAGTGAGTGGTTTGACCTAATTAAATAGTTTTGTGAGCTATTGTAGAGTGATTGTGAGCCTTTTTCTTGAGAAAAAAGTGAGAGAAATCATTCTAGAAAGGTTGTAAACTCTTGTATTTTCTCTCCGACATTTTAGTGGAACCTACATCGGTAGCAGAGAACTGGATGTAGTCCACATTGGGTGAACTAGTATAAAAATGGTGTCAATTTCTCTTCTCTTAAACTTGATTTATTATCATTCTTGTTGCTTTGAAGTTTAGGTTGGTTTATCTATTCTTTTAAGCTTGTCGTTTCCAAATTGTTTATTGCGCAAAATATTTGAAACCAGAACCTGATATGAGATTTAGATAAAATATATATTGTATGAATATGGTTGAGAATTTAGATTGATTATATTTATTGCCCCATAACTCCTATCCCCAAGTTGAACCACCTATGATATTGTGAGTCGTCCTGTAAGACAAAGCGCCACTAGAGCCGTTGGCGGCTCCTTAGTAGAGTTAGACCTTTCACAACACAATACCTATGAAAACATACATTCTAACAATGAGGGGAGTGACCCTTAAGCTGTAAACATGAAGAGAGTGACCCTCAAGCTGGAAACATAGAACATTCATGGGATCATACATGAAATCATATTTCGAAGCATTTAAGGTAACATACATGACATGGAGAAGGTAATTGTCACTAGCATACAAGGTCTTAGACTAATCATACCTTTAACTAAGACCCTCATAAAATCATACATGAGTCTTAAGCATGAACATCATTTAATTGAGGCCCCTAACCATCCTAAAAATCATAAATCCATGAGCAACCCATTCCAAAATCAAACCCTTTAAAATCCTCATGCTAAACATACTTAGAAAAATCTCAAGCTCAAGAAAATTACAGATAACAAATCAGTTAAACTCAACATGAAGATATACAAAAATTCAGGTCATGCTTATCCAATCACAGCTTTCCAAAATATGGAATCTTATCTAAAACCTTAAAGGAGGTTTAGTCCAATTGACTACTTGAACAAATGCTAACATCAATTAATAAACTCAACGAATTTGAGGATTTCATTTTCTTTAAAGGTTACTACCCTAGAGGAAAGCACAAAGGTTTTAATAACCAATGCCAACCTTAAACCTTGATTAATCAGTCTAAATCTATCACAAGAAAGTTCCAAGATTAAAGACTAAATTAAACCATCCAACAATAAGATCAAAAGGGCTAAATAGAGCATTACCTAACTTCTCCTTAAATTTTGAACTCGAATCCTGGCTGAATTTGACTCCAAATGGGTTGATTTTGCGAATCCAAGACCCAAATGTTGTGGGTATTCTGAAAATGGGGCCTAAAAGTTCATGTGTTAACTTTAAAATGCCAAAAAACCCTTTTGAAACTGATCTAAAAATCAACCCACCTCACGTAGACGTCATAAATTCAGTGCTTCATCAGAAAATGCTCGAGAGAGAGAGAGAAAACACAAATTGATCGTCGAAAATGCGTGTAGGCTAATGGGATTCGCTGGACGTCGCTAGATTGGAGTGAAACTTCGTTGAGCGCAACCATTGTCTTGACATGTAATGGTGCGTTGCACGTGTGCTCTGCCGGTCATCGGTCATTGCCGATCGACGAGAGAAGGCGTCGAAGTGGAGAGGGGCGTCGAAGTGGGTTTTGGGTGGCTTTGTTGTGAAGAGGAAGGAGAGTTGGGAAAGAAGAAAAGCCTCGAAGTGCGTGCCTGCTAGAATACAAAACTTAGGGTATTTATTTAAAAAAATCCAAACCCTAATTTACTTTTTTTTTTCCCCGTCCTATATTATTACCCTTTGACTTCTTCTTTTCCTTTTCCTCTTTTCTTTTCTATAAATCCATAACCCAACAAAAACAAATTAAACACAAGAATTATTTTGGACAAGCTCCAAAATTAACCTCAATTCCTTTAATTAACTTCAACCAAAAGCTCAATCAATTAAGAGTCAATTAATTCTAAACTCCCTTAGAAGAGAAATAATTCGAAATTGACTCTGAAATTGAGAAATTACTCATTACCTGAAATTGTTGGGTATTACACCCACCCTCTCACTAGCTTGAGGGGGAATTAGTTTATGATTGGGTCATAAACCATTAGAGGATCAGTGGTACTTAAGGTATAAAATGTAATTACTGAGGTAAAATAGACTTTTAACCTAGCTGTAATTACGAACAAATCATGAAGGGACTTGCATGTAATGATCCATGGATGCAATCTGTCTTACAATGCATAAGAGTGCAACTCTAAGAACTGTAGGTGGAGTGACCTGGAGTTAATGAAAAAAATTAATTGATTAAAGAGTTTATATAGTTGGAGTTTATAATTTGTTTATAACCTGTGTCTTACAAATTATAAGGGCCAATTTAGTTGAAACAAAAATAAGAGTGCAACTCTTGGAACTCTTGTTGGTCTCGTAAGGTCTTGGTGGAATGCACAATTCAAAAAAAGAAACATTTTTGTGTTATTCCATATATTCTAGATATTGATATTGTAGAGTTACCTTATCAATTCAATTTCCAATTTTTGGTCATTGATATTTTAAGGATAGATATTACCTCTACTTTTCCTCGTTCAACTAAATTGAAATGATTGGAGTTTTTCTCATTCAACTAAGTTTTCTATTACTTTGGCTGGATTATTTGCGATTGCATATTTACAATACAGACAGTTATAACATATTTACAATGTAGATAGTTGAACCTTTGATTGATCTCCTACTTGCTTTATAGGAGGTCATTTTATTTCTGTTGAATTATTTCAGTATAATTTTCGATCTAATAACAACAAGAATCGAATCACGCTTTGTAGGATTTGAACCTACGACATCGGGTTTTGGAGACCCACATTCTATCGAATTGAACTAAGAGCGTTTTATCATCAAACTAAATGCAACCCTAATATATCTTGCATACATATATTATCATATAGAATATCATGAAATTAAATAAAAAAAATTGATTAAGTATATGTATGTTCAATGTTTGTGTATTTCAATTGATTCCTTGTTACTATTCAGAAGATAAGTAATAGGTAGGGATGATAGGATTTGAACCCATGACATTTTGTACCCAAAACAGATGCGCTACCAAGCTGCGCTACATCCCTTTCAATTGGGCTACAATGTCAATGTAGAGAATCTGTCTTATTTTCCACATTTTTTTTTATTTATTTCCTCCATGGGTATATACAAATTATCTTGCCACTTAATAAAAAAAAAACTTATATACGTATGAAATAATAAATATGAAATCTGTCGTAAAGAAAAATGAATACTTGGAAGGGGATGAGGGACAAAAAGTGACATATTTTTTTTTAATAAAAAAGGGAATATCTACCGAATTGAACTATTATACATTTCAATTTGAATTAGGAATTCATTTGATGGTATGTAATACCATTATGTATTACAAATTACTATAAAGTAGGAGGGTTTTAAATGCGAGATCTAAAGGCATATCTCTCTGTGGCACCATTAGTAAGTACTATATACTTTGGGGCTTTAACAGGTCAATTAATCGAGATCAATTGTTTATTTCTGGATGAGTTGGTATTCCCATTTTTTCATTTTTAGTTATAGTTATTAACTTGGGAAGGGGTGAAGAAGATTAGAAAAACAATCAAATATTTATGACTAATCCCCTTCCCCCCATTTTTTTAAAGTTTTTAGACTTAGAATAAGTTTGAAAAGACCAATGTTTTTAAAAGGCGCGCCTAAACGCTAGTCAGGTGTGAAGCGCCACGCCTCGAAGAAACGAGGCACTGGTAGGAAGGCACGACCAAGGCGTGCGCCTTCCATGAAGCATTGCGCATGCCTTAGGGCTTATTGGATTAGTTTTTTTTTTTAAAAAAAGTAAAACAATACCATTTTACTTTCTTATTATTTAAAATAATAATAAAACCCTAAACACAAGGGCTTCTGAATTTAGGGTTTTAGTTTATTATTATTTTTTCAAAAGTATACAAATATACTTATCTAATTGCACGCGCACACCCACTGCTTCAATTTTCCCCCTTCTTCAAATCGAACTCTCCACTCCACGTGGTTGCTCGCAAGCTCCTCGCCGTCGCCATCCAACAAAGTTCATCATCGGTGCCCAGTTAGTTCTCTCTCTCGGTCTATTTTCTTCTTCTTTTCTCTCTCTCCCTTTCTGCCAGCTCTCTCTCTTCTTTCTGTTGGCTCTCTCTCATTTCTCTCTTTTTTGCAATTAGATGCTTTTCCCTCTCCATTTGATCCTTACTTGATTCCCCTTTCTCCATCTCACTCTTTGTTTTTAATAAATATCTCATTCTCTCTCTAACTATTTGCATTTTCTTAAGTAACAAGTATAAGTTTCTAATATGAGATAATTAATTTGATCTATTAGGTTGGTTATTGGTAATTGGTTAGATGGTTGAAGACAGTTTAAGAAAAGATCTAGCATGGAAATTTTCTTGTTTGAATAATACTGAAGATATTCATGCAGTTTGTGGTTTTTGTTCCAAAATAACAATAGGAGGGGTTTATAAAATGAAGCAACTTGTTGGTGGTTATAGAAACGCAAAGGCATGTAGAAAATGTTCAGATCTTGTGAAGGAAGAAATTAAAGCATATATGTGCAAGAAAAAGAGATCAAAGAACAAAGAAATTTGATTCCAGAAATTGATGCTGAAAATTATGGTATTGAAGATGAGGATGAGGATGTTGTAATGGTAAGCAATTTGAGTAAGAGATTGGCATCAAGTTCAAACTTTCAAAGTGCAAATTTAGAATCAAATAAGTCTTCTTTTAAGAAGTCAAAACAAAAGGGTTCGATGGATGATATTTTACAAGGATATTTTTACAATCATTGATTGAAGTTGGGAGCTTCAGTTGCATTGACCTTTGCATGCAGCGGGATATTTTTTAAACTCAGAATTCTATTATTCAAATGCTAACATTCAAGCTGATGATGAAATTGTTAATGAATACCCATGTATAACAAAAATGGTTCCTTCTTTAGAGGTAGAAGACAAGATACTTGAAAAGTTGACCAAGTACAAGAAAGCTAAAGGATTATTTGGAAAAACCTTAGCTATTAGACAAAGAGACAAAAGATCTCCAAGTAAATTTTAAATTTGAGTGTTTGAACATAGTTTTGATCTATAATGGCATAGTGGAATGATTTTGGACAATCAACTCCAAACTTGCAAAGGTTTGTCGTGAGAATTTAAGGTCTTACTTGTAGTGTCTATGGATGCAAATGTAATTTTAGTGTTTTGGAACTAGAGATGTCCATCGGGCGGGGCGAGGCTGGGGAATGGGTTCCCCATCCTCTGCCCCGCCCCCCATTTCATTCCTCGTCCCCGCAAAATTTTCCATTTAATTTTGTGGGGATCGGGGCGGGGATTCCCTGAAGGGAATTCGCAGGGATTGGGTTCCTTGAGGGGAATTTTTCCCCTTTTTTTGTTTTTTGTTTTAACTTTTTAATTTTTTTTAATTTATGCTCAACCATAATAGAAATTCTTTCTAAATGAATATTTTTCAATATAATTTCTATTTAAAGAAAATGTTATAAAATTTCCTAATAAAAACAATTATATCATAAGTAAAAATATTGTAATGTCGAAACAACTTAATTTCTAAAAATTCAAATTTCAATATTACAACGTAGTCTTTAACTTTTTTTTATATAAAAAAAATAGTCTTCAACTAATTCTTACTATAGTTTTTTTTTTAAAAAATTTTTCTATTTATAGGTAATAATTAGCATATAAAAATATATACATACTAACTAATCGGGGTGGGGTGGGGTCGGGGTCGGGGAATATATTCCCCGTCCCCATCCCCGTTTAGCTAATGGGGATAAAACTCTCCCCACTCCCTCTCCCATTTCCCGTGTAATCGGGGATTCCTCGCCCCATTCAGAGTGAGTCCCCACGGGGCCCCGACCCCACGGGTTAAATGGACATCTCTATTTGGAACAAGTCTTCTCCTCAAGTATCTTGGGAATTAAGTTTTAAATTCTTAGTTTGAATTTTCATGGAACTTTCGTTATTTATACTTGCAGCTTCATAGCAAGAAAAGGAATAGGCTTGCTCAAAGTCATCTGAATGATTTGGTGTTCATAAAATATAATAGAGCATTGAAACGTCGATATAACATTCGGGATGTCATTGACCAAAAGATATTGATGATAGTAATGAGTGGTTGATAGGAAGAATGGATGATGATTCTAAAGAGGATGATGATCTTGTATTTGATGATGTTTCTTTAACATAGGACGATGTTTCAAGAGTTGTCGAAGCAAAAGAACGTGCCTATTATTCTAGAGCTAAATCAAGAACCAAGAATAAAGCTCCATGTTCATCCTCTGCACAACCACAACCACGAGACGCACGATCCACGCCCACACTAGTAAATTTGGATGACTATGAGATTGAAGAAGAAGATACAAATGGCTATAAGTCCAATGATGGAGAGAATGAGGCTGAAGATCTATTTAGTGATGATGAGATTGATATTTAGGACTTTAAATTCTTATTTTTTATTAGTGTTGTATTGTCTCATGTTTTTTTATGGAGTATTGACTCTATGTTCAAAGACTAATACTTGAACCTTATTTATCTTTTACATATTTTTCTTGTTTAGAACTTTATTTCTTCCCATGAAGGTTTTTTATTGTGTATGTATACATCTATATATTTTGTATGTTTTTTTTTCTATATATAGTGTGCCTTAGAAAAAAAAGGCCGTACCTTTTTTTGCTTCCGTTGAGCCTTTAAAAAAAACATTGGAAAAGAGAGAATAAAAATTGATTCAACATTAGTCAAACTTAGACTTGGCGACGGGTACGAAAATGAAAATATGATGGCTAGGGAAACAATATCATACAAGATACTTAAATGAAAAGTTGTACTGCGATTCTAAATTTAGAAATTATTGTATTACTATATTTTATATGATTGCAGCAAAATCTTTCATAATTTTATTTCGAGTTATCAACTTCTCTTTTTTTCTTCATTTTGGATCAAAAAATGGAAGAGTTGCATGAATAAAAAAATCCAAAGGAGGTTCATGGCCAAGGGTAATGTCTGAGTCTGAGTGAAGTTTTTTTATGATATTTTTGCATAAAAAGTGAATTAGACAAAAATGTACTTTTGCAAAAAAAAAAAAAAAAAAAAAAAGGTGCATGGAGAGAATTTAAACCCAAGAGACATGTAAGTATAAAACTAACATGCATGTCATTGGACTAGAGGTAGAACTTCAAAATGCACTTCACGATTAAAAAATATTAAAGTACAATTGTCATCTTTTTATTTAAAAATCTAGAACCTTCCCCACAAATATCAAAGTTGTTGTGGGTTTTTAAGGAAAAACTATTGATCTTCTTTTCTTTCACACGTAAACAATCTCTCTTCCCCCCAAAATCTCTCTCTTCCCCAGAAATCTCTCTATTTCTCTTCTTCTTTCTCTTCCACGTTTTTCCCTCTTTCTAAATTTTCTTCTTCTTCTTTCATAAAAAAAAGGTTAAAATATCATTTTGGTCCCTGTAATTTGGGTTTTGTTCCATTTTAGTCCCTGTACTTTTAGATGCCCAAATATAGTCCTTGTACTTTCAATAAAGCTTAAAATGGATCACTATTGTTAGTTTATTGTTATCTTTTCTAAAAGAAATTAGTCTCTGTTAGCCTTTCATTTATAATATGTTCACATTGTCTTTTCTTGCATGAAACTTATTATTATTATTAAACCAATTTCGATAAAAATTAACATCAAACTAACGGTAGTGACTAATTTTAAGATTTATTGAAAGTACATGGACTAAAATTAGACATTTGAAAGTACAGAGACTAAAATGGAACAAACGCAAAGAATAGGGACCAAAATGATATTTTAACCTTAAAAAAAAAAGGATATGGCATTCTTCCAAAAAAAAAAAAACCATCTCCTGTTTTTTTTCCTCCAACAACTTCATATTCACCATTTTTTTTCACTATTTATCCTTCTTCCATTTTTTCTCTAAGAATTTCATCTCCCTTTCCTCTCCAACACATTCTTCCAAAGAAATATTTTTTCTTTTCTTTCTTCTTCTTCCACTATTTTTTTCTTTTTTCCAACAACACCACCTTCATCTTTTTCTCATCCTCTTTCCTTTCACGTTACAACGAGCAACAAAAAAAGCCACATTTTGGTTCCTACATTTTTTTTTCTTTCGGCCTTACACCATCCTTTTTTTCTCTTCCACCACATTCACCTTCAAGTAGGCGCCTTCATCTTTGCCAATGAGCCTGCCTTCGAGTGAAAGGTCGATCACTCCATGGGAAGTACTTATTGTTTACCATAGTCGATTTGAACCTTCACCATATTGCAAAATCAAATGTGTAGGAGCGTTTGAAAAGAGTTGAGGTAGAATACTTTTTTTCTCCTTATTTTTATTAAATGTGTTGTTGGTTTTCTATTTGAGCAATTGTGAACTTGAAATGCATAGTCACTATTATCTTCTATTTTATTGGCTTTCTTTGTTTGCTCTATTTTATATTTGAAGTTGCTGGATGATTGAGAATTTCATTGTTTGTCAAGATTATTATGCTTCAATTGAAAGTCGTTTGTTCATAATCTGAACGAGTAGAGCTCCACAAATGCTTGAAAGTCTTCACCTCAATTAGCAATCAAAGTATTATAATTTACAGAGCTTAAATATGATAAAGTCTATATTGAGAATAGAACTCTTTTAAAAAAATCTTTGAGTTTTATTAAATAATAAAAAAAAAATGTTTACGAAATATCCACACTTTACCAAAATAAAACTTCTTTCTTCTAAAAAATATTTTTTCATAAAAAAAAAAGGAATGAACATATAAATCTATCAAAAACTATGTTGAATAAACCTTTTTTTAAATGGATTTATATTTTTTCTTTAAAATAAACAAAAAAAAAACTTTGTAACACACTTCCACTTTTTGATTTACTGTCTATTCAAAACACCAAAATACCTTTTGAATTAATTACTATTTTTACCAAACCTACTGAACTTCTTAAGTTCCAAAAATTGGATTTCTTAAGGCAACTAAGGCTCCGTTTGGTTCATGATCTGAAAATTTGTTTTCAAAAACAAAGAATTCAGCAAAACCAAAAACAAAATTCTTATTTTCACTATATCTGAAAACACGTTTGGTTCCAACTTAAAAACTTTAAATTTGAATTCAAAACTTGAAAACTATGTTTGGTTGAAATTTGAAAATGCAGCAAAAAGATTAATATGTGTTTCATAAAATCAATTCTTTAAGAAAAAACTAATTAAATATAATTATTTCTTATTGTAGCGAATTTGAACTTATTGTTGTGGAAAGAGAAAGGAAGATAGTGGAATTGGTAGAGATAGTGGAGGGAGAGATTACTGAGGTTGAAAAGATTTTGGTTTCTTGAAATACAATCGGCAAAATTTATAAGAGGACGAAATCCTTTCCAAAAAAGAAATTCTTTCCAGTAGGAGAAAGAAAAAGAAATCATTTCTAAAAAATGAAGATATGATAAATTTTTAGGATTAATGTTTATACAATGTTGTGCTAATTAAATCAATGGTATAATCATCTATAAATATTTTCAGTAACTTTTGTTTATTGATCTTTGTTATTTGTGGTTTTTATACTAAAAAAATTCTTCATAAAAAATTGATGTGATAGATCCACTTTGTAGATAGAAGTGGGCTTATAAGTTTTGAAGCAAAAAGAAAAAGAGTAATTGTGATACATGGATTCTTTTTAAAACCTGTTTACAATTTTGTCCACAATGTCTAGATTTTGCATATATGGATTTTAACAATTTTAAAAATGGAAAAAAAATTCTAGGACGAAATTGACCCTATTAAACCGTTTATCTTATTCTTTTCTTATATATTCTATAAAGCACGTTTCCTTATTTACCATTTATCAGTTATTAAATTCAAATATCATTAAATGGTATAAATATATATGTTTATCTTTCCAAATAATTGCATTTTATTATTACCAAATCATCATTAATGTTTAGATTTATTAAAATATTTTTTTCCATCTTCAATTTTCGATTTCCATTTCCGTCGGCAACCTCCTTACTTTATACTCTCCATTTTCGACTACCATTTCCACCGGCAACTCCATTTTTCGACATGAACAATTGTAAAGCCATTTCTGCCACCCAATTTCTCAATTTCCAACAATTGCCATCTCTTAGAATTTATCCATTTCATTTCCTACACCCATGTTTGTTTCCGGTCACACATTATTATTGGGTGGTTCTGTTTTCGTTTTCATAGTTTTCAATACATTTAATTTTTCATTTTACATTATTTTAATATTTGACTTTAATAATTTATCTTATAGATACCCCTCATATACCCATATGTATATACTCATACCATGATACAAAAAAAATTATATTCAATTTGACATTAATAGATTATCCCACATATACCTCATATATATCCATATGTATATAACCATAATATGATAATTGTTTGTGTATACATTTTTTCATATATATCCAATATCTTTTTATCGTACTTTATTCCACAAATATATCTTATAGTATAATAATTGTTCATGTATCCATTTTGTCATATATACTTGATATTTTTAGCCTTTAGCAAATATATAATTGATATATACATATTTTTTATCGTTGAAGTGGCTATGAAATTGAATCAAGTTCAATCCTAGTAAGAATTATATATTCATCGCATAATAATTGTTTTTGCATCTATTTCGCCATACATGCCCGATAAATTTAGCATTAAGTAGATATATACTTGATATATACCCATTTTCTTTTTTGTTAAACTGACTATGGAATTGAATCAAGTTTCATCATAGTATGAACTATATATTCATCGTCTATATCAAGTATTACATATATTCGTTAAACCTATGAAATATGCCAAAAGAAAAAGAGAATGACAAAGTTGGTTAGTATAAAACATTTGCAAAATATATACAATGTATTATATCATATGAAACACAATTTTTTGCAAATATATACACTGCCATTCCATTTGTATTTTATAGTAGACAGTGTATATATTTATGTACTTAACCCTTCATATAGTGTATAATATCAACATCATACAATGAATGTATAGGCACTACAGTGTATATATTTATGTACTCAACCCTATCTTCCCTTCTTCAATTATTTCTTATAAATCTCAAAATATAGCAGGGATATTAAAAAAAAAAAAAGACATTCTCCCTATCTTCCCTTTATCCAGGACTTAGCTTTACAGTCACCACTGTCCTCTAGCAGCAATCACCTCCAGCTCTTCGTCAGTGCCCCTTCTCCAACCAGCAAACCAGACACCGGTGTCGTTGATCGACTTCTTCGGCGGAAGTGAAGCTATGAGCGACGAATCCGCGAGCCCACACATTTTTGGGTGTTTTTCCCCAACCAATGCACTGCTTCCTTTTCTTATTCCTCTTGTTGTATATGTGTGGCCATCACCGCACCACCCAAACGCCGCCGCCCTCCAATCGATGCCCAAACTATTAGATAGCAAAATGTGAGAGAAAGAAAGAGGTCCATGGACATAAAGAACTTACCCGATGCTATAGATGGTGTATATTTTTTGTTGTTTAGAAGGAAAACCCGAACTACAACCATGTACTGTTCATCGTTTATGGAGAAAAAAAAAACCCTAGTCTTCTGTTCAGGGGTTCTATTTACTGGTAGACCAGTTAGAGAGATTTTGCGAGTGGAAGAAATTTTGGGGGGGATTGTGATGTTTTGATGGTTGTTGGAGAGTGTTTTGCCCCGTTTTTAGGAAAGAATTTCAAATCGTAATGAATACAAACGATCTTTTCCATTTTTTATTATTTTATTATTTTTGCTTAATTTTCATATAATGAATGGGCAATATTGTAAATGGGCTTCAATTACAGCTTTTATCTAATAAAAAGGTGGACATGGACGCAAAATTAGAAACTTTTGAACACTTTTGTAAAATGGATATATTAAATGACCCATTTATGTAGTTTTCCCAAAGAAAAATTGTAACATCCAATTTTGTAGTTTGATGAAAACGTGTTTTATGAAATAGTGTGTCATTTGTTTTCATAATTTTTAAAAACAAAGAAAGCAACAATATTTCATTTCCGAAAATAGGCTATTTTTGGAGTTGTGTTTTGAAAACAAGTGTACCAAATGTATTTTCATCATTTTTCTTGTATTTATTATTTTTGAAAACATAAAAAGGGAAACAGATCATGAACCAAATGGAGCCTAAATTTATCCAACAAACTTTTCAAGAATATTTAAAAAAAAAAAAGTTTTAGCAAGTGACATAAGTACCTTTTAAAATAAAAAAGGAATGAACATATAAATTTATCAAAAACTATGTTGAATAAACCTTTTTTTTTAAATAGATATATTTTTGTCTCTTAAAATAACCAAAAAACTTTGTAACACACTTCCACTTTTTGATTTACTGCTCATTCAAAACACCAAAACACTTTTTTAATTACTATTTTTACAAAACTTATAGAACTTCTCAAGTTCCAAAAATTGGATTTCTTAAGGCAACTAAATTTTTCCAACAAACTTTTCAAGATTACTTTTTTTTTTTTTTTAATTTTAGCAAGTAACATAAATACCTTTTAAATTTTTATTTTCATAAAAAATAAGAGCCACACATTTTTTTAAAAAAATTGACCTTTTAAAATGGGTTGAGTAGTATACTTGAGATAAGTTCACATTACTCTCAAAGTGCATGAAAAATCCTTCTATCAAAAGTTTTAAGGTTACAACAAAATAAAACAAGTTTAAAATATTTGCAATCCTATGATGGATTTGAGAAAAAATGTAAAATTTCTTAAATTCTTGAGGTGAGGAATTTCTTATTGATTGAGAATAATTCCAATATTACATCAATTGATGGCTAATAACCTCATTCAAGTTGGTCAAGTTCTTGCTTCATTCTTGAAGTTTAAGATATGACAAATTGAGACATTTTTAAAACAAAACAACAAAACATGTTTTTTTAATCTTATGAACTCAACGGGCCATCTTTTTTAATTAAAATTAATACAGATAACATGAGATAATTAAGATTTCGTAATCATTTTACGAGTGTTGTAGGGTGACCTTCCCTATGCACAAAAAATCCTCGAACCTAAACTCTATTTTCGTATACCCTTTTCTTTTTAAAATTGGATGACCAATCACACCCTAATAATGGTTGGTAGTGACTCCAAAACATTTTCTAAAAGACCTCCTTCTAGATGGACGTCGCGATATGGTAGGGACAACATTTATTTTGGAATATACTCATTGTGTTTGAAACGGTGTTAGTAAGGAATCAATGGGGATTTCCAGATATATTACTCAAAAGAATTGACACAATATGCCTAGTCGATTGGAATTGAAAAAATTATGTCCCCGTTGTTACAAACATACAATTCATGGGGAGATAAAGAAATAGATCAAACCGATTGTCTGTATGTCAAGGAAGATGAAAAATTACATATATTAGACATATTTTAGATTTAAATATAAACAAATCAAATCCTATTTCTTAATTCTAAATCATTGATATGATCGAAATAAGATTTTTAGGATAAGGAATAAACAAACCATGGATAAATCCAAACGATCTTTTCGTAAGTGTTTGCCTCCGATTCAATCGGGGGTAGAAACATGAGTTTTATTAGTCGACTTATTAGTGAACAAGGAAAAATATTATCTAGACGGGTAAATAGATTGACCTTAAAACAACAACGCTTAATTACTATTGCTATAAAACAATCTTGTATTTTATCTTTGTTACATTTTCTTAATAATGAGAAACAATTTGAAAGAAGCGAGTCGACTGTTAGAACTGTTTGAAGCGGGTAGAAACATGAGTTTAATTAATCGACTGTTTGGCGGCAGGTTTGGAATGTTAAACCTGAGGGGTTAAGTTGGGGGGTTTAAGCAGCCTGGGTTTAAGAATGCTGTGTTTGGAATGCAAGTTAAAGAAGTCTGGGTTTAGGAAGTCTGTGTTTGGAGTACAGGTTTAAGAAACCTTGGTTTGGAATGCAGATTTTAAAATATTAAATTTATGAAATGTTTGATTGTATTTAATTAATGGTTAAATTTTAGATTATTTTAAATTTTCATTCTAATTATTTATTTATTTTTATTTTAATATAGTTAAGTTAAAAATTAATTAATTTTGTATGGTTCAAATATAACTAAATTCAAAATTAAAATTATTTCTTATATTTTTGTTATTTTAAATTGACTAATTTAATTATATAAAAATGACTAAACTAAAAAAATAACATTGGGTAGATTTTTTTTAATTGACTATGTAAAAAATATATGACTAAGTTGAAATTAAATATCATACATTTGTTTTTTTTACTTTGAATACGACTCATTGGTAAGTAAAATATTTTTTAATATGGATAATTTAAAATTAAATATTATTTATTTTATTAATTTAATTTAATAAGTTTGTAATTCGAATTCAACTCAATTTTAATTACTTTTCCAAAAAAATTTAAACCAATATTTGTTTCCATCAATTTTGAAATTGAGATTGGACTAACATTATATAAATATATATACACACAAAATTGATGATTATATATATATATATATATATATATATATATATATATATATATATATATATATATATATATATATATTGCATAATTTGAGATTTTAATTTTACTAACTAATAAGAAAATGAACTATATAATTTGTTATTCATTTTGTTTTTAGATAACTAAATTAAATATAAAATTTTATTTAGAGGTACAGTTCTAATGTAAATTAGTATATTTTTTATTATTTGTCTCGTAAAGTTCAACTCAACAAATGAAAAAAAAAGTTTGAGCATCTGGGATAAACTTTCTTTCACCATTTTGCCCATTTTTATTATATGTCTAATTTAATTTTTCTAAAAAAAAAAGATAATTAATTTAAGAAAACAATAATAAGAAATGAAAGAGAAAAATAATCACAAATTATTTTAACAAAGAGAGGCAAAATGGTGAGAGAAAGTTTATCCCATATAATTTGATTTAATCTCGTAGACTTATTATTTTACTAAATTTTGAGCAAAATATTATATACTTTTGTTATTTTAACTAATTTAAAATTAAATACTATTTTTGTATTTTAATATTAGCAAGTTCAAAATAAAATAATGTTTTTATCTTAAACTCAGTTATTAAAAATTATATATTTTTGGCCAAATTACACTTTTAATCCTAAAGTTTTATTTTAATTTTTATTTGGTGTCTAAGATTTCAAAAACAACATTTTAGTTCTTAAGTTAAAAAAAAAATGATTCTAATAAGTCTTTAAGTTAAATTGACTAACGGAAAAAATTCGAAAGTTACAGACAATACATTTGAAGTTATCAAAAAAATTGTTGATATTGGTGAAGATGAAAATAAAGATAAGAAATGGATGAAGGAAGAAGAAAGAAAAAAGAAAAAAAATATTTAAAAAGATAAAATAATAATAATAATGATAGAGAAGGAATAAGAGAAAGATAGAGAAATAATATTTTTAAAAAATAAAACAATTATTTTTTACCACTAAAAAAAAAAAACCAACAATCCATGGGGTTGAATAGTATTTACTATTCAACTCCATGGGTTTCCTAAACCCTTGTCCCAAACAAGGGTTGAGCTTAGGAAAGCTAACCCACCCTAAGCCCAACCCCCAAAACAAACACCTCCTATTGGTCTTAAAGCCAGGAATAAATAGGCTTACTCTTCAATTGAATTCAAATTCTAATCCAAACTCAACCGTAGATTGATGCTTTGTTCGAAAAATCCAAAAATCTAAATTTGATCATCTTGTCGTAAAAAAAAAAAACGAATAGGTGAAGAAGAATAAATCTTTTTTTTATTGAACATATTTGCTCATTTTGGCCACTTTATCATATTATCATATTTTATCATACTAATTTCTACTGTACCTCTTCGGAGTTCATTCTCCAAAGAACTCCATTTTAAGCATTTCGCTGAATTCTTTCCAATCTTCTTATTTTATGATCTCATTGGAAATCATATAAAGACAATTCCTATTTAATACAGTGATTTGGGCAAGTATTTTACGATTAAGAAAAGCAACTGCCTCTTGTATAGATTGTGTATGAATCTACTATAACTGTAGTCTACCTTATTATATTGAATTACTACATTTATTCGAGTGATCCACAATTATTGTCAAAAATTTCTTTTTTGCCTACCTCTATCTCGATAAGTTGAAGCCAAAGCTCTTATTTTTTGTTGAGTAATAGTTTGAGAAAGTCTCGAATGAGCCCCTCAAAAGCTTGATGCAAATAAACGAATTTACTATGTCTCCGGCCTACATATCCTCGTTTAATTCTAGTCATTGAATATATGAAACTTTGATGAATAACTACTTGACTTCCTTTCTTTCATTTATTCCTTTCTCCTTTCCTAGTTTATTAATAACAAAACATATTTTTTCAATGTATAAAATAAAAATTTCAATGGCTTTTGCTACTATAACCTTCCCGACCATGATTTCTTTTTTTGTTCTAGTCACCCGAAAATATGAAATTGTATTGGTAGTACGTATAAAAAAAACATAGAGTAAATAAATAAAAATAGAAATGGATAAAGAAATATTGGATTCCTTCGTTTCTATGGTTACTTCTTAAACGGTGAGATATTCTCTATACATTGGAGCTCCTTTTTTTTTTTTTTATTTCATCAATATTATTGTTAATTTGTACAGTTCCTTCTTTGGCTCTACCCATGAATTAGCTAGCAATCGGTCTTTCATAATGAGATCCACCTATACAGTAACGATATTTAATTATGACGATTAGTTGGGTAGCTGACCCTCTTAGTCCGTTCTTGGAAGAATAAAGCCATAACCTTTTTGTTAAATATGATGTCCTCTGCTTAATGGATAAGCATTTGTTACCAATGGGAATTCTTAATCTAAAATTGAAAATTGAGATGATTGAATTTGCACCAATAGAAACCATAAATTTGATACACAATAAAAGGATACGATAAATCTTTTTTTTTTTTTTTTTTTTTATTTTTAGGTAGTGAACGGAGTTCTTCCATTCATTCTATCCTATTTACTTGTACTTATCACTAATACAGAAAAATTTTTGTACTTTCTTTTGTCTAGATCTATGGTCTGAATGAGTCACACATACACCCTAGCACATGTTCCTCGACGCTAAGGGCATCCTTGAAGGGTGGGCAATTTGGTGACATTTCTGATTGGTTGTCTTGTATTTCTAATAAGTTGTTTAATAGTTTGCATGTTGAATTGTATACATAATGAGTTGGTTTAGATCAGTTCTAACTAGATGATTATGAAGTACTTCTATATTATATATTAATAGGATTAATAGTAATAGAAAATATTATATTTAACCCTCGGTAAGAAGATAAAATCTCAAATTGCAAAATTTTGCATGAAATCCTTGCTATTTTTTTATTCAACTGCTTCAAGATCAATAATTCCATGAGCTTGGATTTCTGTTGCTGACATAAAAACATCCTTTTCCATGTATTCGGATACAACCCACATAAGGGTTGTTCTCTGTACATAAACCCTTGTGATGGTTTTGCTCAACCTTAGTAGTTCTTCCTCTTCTAGGATAAATTCTCCTGTTTGTGCCTCATAAAAAGAATTAGCAGGTTGATGTATCATTGCCCTGATGATTTAATAAGTGGTCTTCTCTATCTCGCATGATCATGATGAGTCAAAGATTAAAAAGAAAAAAAAGATAGGATTAACAACCGCATAGGCATCCCAGGAAGCTCCCATCTGTGCGGGCCTTCAAAGATGGAATAGGAAATGGTCGATCAAGTCTCTTGAAGCTGCTGCTATTTGTGCTGGATTGCGTTCGATCGTTCATTTATCTAGCCAACCTCTGCCACAGTTGGTTGAAACAGATTTCATTGATGTGGCTTCTGCGCTTATGGCACCCAAGAAGGATCTTTCGGGAACAAAGAATGTTTTGGAAGAAATTGGGTATCTTGTTGAGGGCCGGGCGGAGGTTTCTGTTTTGCACTGCCCTCGTTCTTGCAATATGGCAGCCCATTATCTTGCTCGAGCCGTTTTTTTGGAGCTGTCTTTATGGTCGTCCTACTCCACTTCGAAAGAGGACCTTGTCATTTGGCTGTCAAATTTTCCGTTATGGGTTGGTTGTTTGTGTGTTGAGGACGGATTGGCTGTTGTGGTTTAATGAATTCTGTTTTTCAAAAAAGAAAAAACAACCGCATAGGCATCCTTTTTGCAGTGCATACAGCTCAACAATGAAATTCATTTCGTAGTCTTTCATAATAGAAATATTGTTAAGAGCCTTCTGCCGTGACACTAAAATGATCAATTTAGTTAAAAGAAAATTTTGAAATATTTAAATTAATATTTAATTTAAAATGTTCAAATTAAAGTTTAATATATACTGGATATTAAATAAGAGAAAATATATTTATTGTATTCGATGCAATAAATACTAAAGGGAAATAATATATATGAAATTTGAATGTGATTCAAATAGGTAAATATATATTGTAGGAGATTTGAATGATATTCAAATATGTTAAATATATATATATTTTTAATATAATGATATTAAAATATATTATTTGATTTTATGGCAAAAATTCTACCATAAGTCCCTATAAATAGGACTCTTGAGTTGAGCTAAAGAGATATCTCCGACACACATAATTCTCTATGAATTTTTCTCTTGATTTTCTTTTAAGAGGTTCCCACAAACCTTAGAGTATTCAAGTCATAGCAAGGAAGATCTTGTGGAGATTCAAGATTCGGTGGAACACGTGGAGATTCATTGGAATATAAGAAGTAAAGATCCGTCAGAAATTTTCTCCATATTTCACCAATGTAATTGCTTAACATTGTTTTCGGTTTAAATCTAAATAAAATCAAAGTCGATCTAAAATTTGATTTCTAAATTGTTTAGAAACAATGTCTTTTGCTGTGGGGTGAAGTGTTCATTCCTATCATGAATATGCCAAGGATCTACCACAAAATTGAAAGCGTTCAAGGTCCTATTTAACATTTTTAAAGTTCAAGTCGTATATTTCTTTAAAGTTTAGGTCCTATTAGACACAAACATGAAAATTTAGGGATCTAAGACATAACGTGAAAGTTCATGGACTAAACTTGTAATTTAACCTTGATTAACTACAGACCTTGATGTTACAATTGGTTCTCCTAAAGACCTATGGAGCTGTTGTTTTTGGGTACAAGAGCATATTTAGACACAAAATTCAATTTTATATTTAATAGATTTGTTAATTTAAAAAGTGTTGAATATGGCAGTGACCTAGCACAAAATTAAAAGTTCAATGACTTATTTAACATTTTTAGAGTTTAAGTTTACTCTTAGTCCTTCTAAGAGTTCCATAGGTCCTTCTGAAAGACCTATGGACCTATGGAGCTGTTGTTTTTGGGTACAAGGTATTGTGATGGCTTGAACTTCATAGATCTACTAGACAGAAAATTGAAAGTTTAGGGTTCCATTAGACATTCAATATAATATATTAATTTTTAAAATTTTAGAGTATGTTAGGGACTGGGTTTCACATAGTTTTGAGAAAGTTGTATTAGAATGTCCAGGTTTGATGTTCCTACCGTAAGGACTATTTATGAGATTTTATCAAACTATAATAATAAAATTCTAACTTTTAAAACCATAGAGACTAATTCTAACTCTCTCTAAATTATGGAGACCAAATTTGTAATTTAACCTAATTTTAAAAAATCTAGAATATGTCAGAGACTTACATATGTGATAGATTTATATCATAGCAGAAATATGAAGAAAAAAAACAAGCAGCCAAGGTATGTTTGATGGGATCCTATCCTGTTGATGTACAATTTCATAACAAAATGTATGTTGCCTTCTGATTTAATTATTTCCATGGTCGTTATTATTTGAACGCACAAGCCGAATCTGTTGCACTCTAACCTACCCTAAAAATCCTAAGGAGATATAAGGGGCACTAAGTGAGTTAAATAGTCTGAAGTTAAAATCCTAAGGAGATATAAGGGGCACTAAGTGAGTTAAATAGTCTGAAGTTATTTAATCTCTGGAGTTAAATACTGTGTTTGGGTTGTAGGATTATTTAGTTTGGGTTAAGGAAGTCCGTGGTTGGAGTGTAGAGTTGTTTAACATGGAGTTTTGAAGTTTGTGTTTATGATGACTATTTTTTTTCCTACATTTTTTGTTGTACTATACAATTAGAACTATTTTATATATCAATTTTTCAAAATTTAGATAATAAAGATTTGTTCCCATCAATTTTAATTTTTTTTAGATTTCAAGTTATATTATTCTATGTATATTTTACCATTTTGCTAAGTATCAAAATTGATTAAGATGCACAAAATAACTGAGATTCATAAACATTCACAAGTTGATGATTAAAGTTAAGGGGTATAAGTTGATTATTGCCCATATATGTTTTATAATTATCGAACAAGTATAATTGAAGTTTATTATAATTTTGGGTTAAATTACAAGTTTAGCCTCTAAACTTTCATATTCATGTTTAATAGTCTCCTGAACTTTAAAAAGTATCTAATAAGTCTCTATATTTTCAATTTTGTGTCTCATTTTAAAAAATATTTAATAGATTAATTATGAGTTTAGTTCCTGAACTTCAAGTTTGTGTCTAATAGATTCCTGAACTTAAAAAAATGTCTAATAGATCCCTAAACTTTAAATCTTGTGTCTGATAAGTCCCAAAACTTTAGAACATGTCTAATAGGTCTCTAAATTTTCAATTTTGTCTTATAGGTCCCTGACATATTTGAAAATTGTGTTTGTTTTCTCATCATTTCTCTACGATGAATTTCATCGTACTTAACAAAACATTAGAATTCTTAGCCAAATTCCAAATTCCAAAAACAAGTTTTTGAAAACTACATTTTTTTTAGTTTTCAAAACTTGGCTTGGTTTTTTAAAACATAGGTGAAAAGTAGGTAACAAAACAAGAAAACTCATGGGTAGAAGTAGTATTTACATGCTTAATTTTAAAAAACCAAAAATAAAAAATCAAATTTTTATCAAACAGAGCCTTAATTTTGTGTTTAATAAATTTGTAAAATTTAAAAAAAATTTCGCATAAGTCAAGGACGTATTAGACACAAAATTAAAAATTCAAAGATTTCTTAGATACAAGATTTAAAGTTTAAGAGTATATTGGACATTTTTTAAAGTTCGAAGATCTATTAGACACAGAATTAAAAGAATTACCTATTACACGAGGTCTAAAAAAACAAAGTACTTATTAGACGCTTTTTAAAATTCATTGATCAAATAGACACAAATATGTTTAGCGACAAAACTTGTAATTTTAGTTTTTATTATTCCCCCAAGCATAACTTGAATAAACATTAATTATCATCCAAAAGGTAGATGATTCAATCTTCCACCCGACAATTGTTAAACTAAAAAAAAATACCTTTCACTTATTTATTTTTGTAGGACAAATTTAAACTAAAAAAAAAAAAAGATTTTTGGCTTGCTTTTCACTTAGTCAAGGGGTTAAATTTGATGAGTTTTAAGATTAAAATGAATTTTTTCTCAAAAAAAAAAAAAAAATCCCCAATTTCGCTCCTCTCTGTCCTTCTTCACATCTGCTTAGGGTTTGTGGCGCTGTTTGTTCTCCCACTTTCTGCAGAGTTCGCCTCCGCTTTCCATCTCTATCAGTAAATTATTCTAAAAGATAACAGCTTCATTTAGTTTCAAAAGCTTCGCCCGGTTTCAATGGCGTCGATTCTTCAAAAGCTCATCAGAAAACCGCCACCCACAAGAATAATTGCTGCTTTGGGTAGCCAGACCTCACAAAATCTCTCAGCACCCTACATTCTTCACCAGCCGCTTGACATTGATAAGAAACCCGACGGGCATTGCGATTCTAATTTAAACTCTGTCTCAACTTCGAATCCGTCTCAGTTTTCGCAGTTTTACCCTAGTTTTCCATTTGGGCTTTGCTTGCCGCAAATCTCCTCAACTGGGTTGGTTCCGTTCGAGCCCGATTATGTTGAAGTAGATGATTCTCGGAAGTTGTGGGCTGATAGCGTGAAGAAGAAGAGGAAGCGTAAGATGAACAAGCACAAGTACAAGAAGCTAAGGAAGAGGCTCCGAAGACAGACATAGTTGCTTTTTTTGGTAAGACTATTTTTTTTTATAGTCTTGTAGAATGGGCTAAAAGAATTTCCCTCCTTATTGTTCTCTAGCGGAAAATTCTTAGAGATTATTGTTTCGAGCTCAGGGGAGGCTTTTCACAGAACAGATTTGCTTTTCGTTTTCCGGAATAAGTTTGAAAGTGTTCTGTTAACTTGAAGTACAAATGATTCATATTAGTAAAATACTGATTGATACTTTCTGAGTAGGGTTTTATTGCAGATTTTATTTTCATTTTGCTTTAATTTTAAGATTGATACTGATGTAAGATAAACGGCTGTTATCTAGTTTATTCCCAAATGAATCTCTGCAATGCAAAATTTTTGTGGTTATTTGAGGTTAAGATTAGACCTTATGGTTCTGAATAATCAAGCTGCTTTTGTGCTGGTAATCATATATTAATCTATGAGCCTCCTAATGGCTTCTTCTTGTAGAAGGTAATAAGTTTGCTCACTCAGAAAATTCAAAGAAATAGAGTTCTTTTGAAGTGGTCTTATGCTCTTTGATTGGCGGTATGGCGAGGGGTGATGGAATATTAATATGTCCTTGAGATTTTTCTTTTGACAAGGACAACGTCATCGAGACATTAGACTATGCAAATCTTTCACTGAAAGCTGATATATCTTTGGACGTTGGACTTCTCTTTTTGGATGACTAGCTTTTGTCTCTCGTCCTAGTTCCTACCTCTACCTCAGCCGCCAACCCCCTTGCCAAAGAAAAAAGAAAAAAGGGAATGCATTTGGAGTTTCTTATTTTAACTGTAGTTCCTTTTTCTATGGGATCTTGAAAGTGATAACATAGGTATAGCCCAGAACACAAGGAACACGAGCCAATATATCCGAATGAGTTTGCACTATCATGAATTGGTCTGTAATCAAAGTGTAACAGTTTGTTCTATTTGTTCTTTGCTAGGTAAAGATGGCTTTAGTTTATTCTTCTAGCACCTTCTTTGCCTTGCACTCTGATTGCGATTAATATTTAGAACTCAAGGACACAGTTGTACAACCTATAGAACATATCCTGTTCAAATTCGTCTGATTGCGATTCATATTAAGTTATGACAAACATAACTTGTCTAGAATCTAGATATTGAAATTTTGCAGTAGTTTGAATCCTACTCGTTGGATAATTAACACTTAGACTTTGAAAACGTTGATGGATGAAACCACATTAGACGAGAGCTTCTAGTACAAAACATTGCTTCACAGGCTGAAAAAGGATGTGATAATGTAGGAAGATGTACTTCCAGTTTTAGCTAAGACTTGTTAGTCGAGATAGCATAAGCATACCTCAATGCAATTAACTATCACAAGAATTTTGAAATTGAGGAAGCTCAAGAATTCGGTAAATCATTGCTTCGCAGGCAGGAAAAGGCCGTGATAATATAGGAAGATGCACTTCCATTGTTAACTGATACTTGATAGTTGGGATAGCATAAGCAGACTTCAATGTGATAAACTATGCACACTAATTTTGAATTTGAGGCAGAAGTTCGAGAATGCTCGAGACCTCGATATTTCCAATATTTGGAACCAATAATTGTTGTTGGGATAATACTGATGTATTGATTGACAGGAGATGACAACAATGACCTGATATGCTTTGGTTTTCTATCTGCTGCTGTGACATATATATATGAAAGATTTCTTTTCCAAAATGTATTGTCATTCTTGTTTGATGTAATTGAATAGGGTTTGGCCCACTCACTAAACTGTGAAGTAGACCATATACTTGCCACCTCAGTCTTTTCGTACAATGCCACTTGGCAACTTCACTGGTGTTCTCGGTGTCGATTTGAGTATGGTAGAAATAGCATTCTACCAGCTGAATGGCCCGTAAAAATGATAAATTTGTTTTCACTCTTGATAAGAAAGACTCTTCTACATGTTATTAGACTAAGAAATTGTTTGATCAGAACTTAACCGATATGGCTGCTAAACCTGATCATCGATGTGCTCAATGTCTTCTGTAACCTGAACCTTCAGAGCCAAGCAAAGAAATCTGTGAGGCAAATCTAGATTCTCTGCCATGGATGGGGGACATGTCTCATCATCCCATCACTACAACAAAAAAGAAGAGGTAGGATCACTGAGGCCCACAATTTCTTTTCTTCTATTCTTTTACATAAAACATGGGACCCCCTCTCCCTTTATTCTGCCCATAGCTTCATTTCTACTTCCTAGTTATTTTTCCTTTATATTTAGTTGTTATTTAGTCATTTTCAAACATAAGAGGTTGGTGCTTGCTTTATGATCTTGATTTGAAGCTTTTCTCCTTAATTTTGGGTCCATGTAGTGTGGCTGACATTATGACATGTTTGGATTATTATTATTATTATTATTTTTTCATGAAAAACTTTTTGTGGGGTCTGGAACAAAAATATTTTTGAATTTCAGGAAATCAATGTTTGTGATTAGTTTTGACTAAATTTCCATCTAGTACATGCATATCTCATATCAAGATCTCTCCTAAGCCTTTTTACAGTGTGAATTAAGTTTGATTAAATTTAGTTGGTGAACTTTTTGCTCTAATATGATTTGGATAGAGGAAATAATCATTCCCTTCCCATGTGCCTATTATGTATTGTTTTCTTCACTGTAATTGAGAATGATTTTTACCATTGCTACAATTGATCCAGGTTGGAGCTGATGGGACTTGAGAGGTCAGGAAGAGTTTTCTTTTTTTTTTTTTTTTCTTTTTGTTTTGCTCCTTTTCCGATGAATCGATATGATCGACTATTTGCCTAGTCGAATAATTCTTGACCATTTGAATTAGTCGTGACAATATATGAGTGACTTGAGATATTAAGCTTGAAATGGAAAGAAAGGTCAATACGATTGTCCTTAAGAGAGGAATAATTGTACCAAAAATTTTATATCAATGTTAACATAAATTATAATGAATTAATATATCAAAAAGAAAAGTAAAAAAGAGGGAAATATCAATTCAATTCAACAGCATTGTATGGCCTCATGATGTAAAACATGTTCTCATGTTCAGACAATTTTGCTCTCAGTACCAGCTAAAAGCACAGAGACCACTTAATGCTTGAAACCTTAACTTATACGAATTTATGAATTTATTTTCATTACGTAATAATTTTGATTAAATTATAACTATAATAGCATAATATGTTTTGAGGAGTTGGTTAAATTACTACTACAATATTTTAATCTCTATACTTTGTATTTGATTTTAGTTTGGCTCATAAGCATAAATTAAAATATCTCAATATATTTTTGTTCTTACTATATGGATTTGATTTTTTTTTTTTTTGCACAACTATATGGATTTGATTAAACTATATGAACTAAACTAAAAAGAAATATATAGGAAATAAAGTGAAATTAAACCTAAAAGACTAAAATGGTTGATTAATCTATTCAACTTTTTTATTATTATTATTATTATTGTTGTTGTTATTATTTAAGAATTGCGATGAAAATAGATAAAATCAAATTCAAGAAAAATTTCAAAATTTAATTGGAATATTTTATCTGTAAAGTCAATTTGAATTCAATTAAAAATAGTTTGTGTTAATTTATTAATTATATTATATGTACGTGAAAGTGAAATTGATTGATCGTGTTAGTTGAACAAAACAAGTGGGTAAAAGACAATTTGAATTATTGGTGTGATTTAACCATTTATACAGGCAAATTTAAAACTTTTAAAAGTATAGAGGCTAAATTAAGATTAAATTCAATACATATTTTTCTTAGTTCAACAAATGTGGAGGTGGGATATCGGCCTTCTAACCTTAGAGAAGGTAATAAAGGTTTAATCTAATTGAATTGGCAATCAGATTTGTAATTCTTTTTTAATTCAACAGCATATGAATGTATATGTCTTAACCAGTTTAGCTATGCGAAGGTTGACAATCAAATTTGTAATTCAAATCTTAGGTATAGTCATCAAAGTAAGCTTAGCTCAGTGATAATTGACATGTACACCTTTCGATTAAGAGGTTAGAGGTTTGAAAAAAAAAAAAACCTTAGTTATAGAAAAAGTTTAAAATATTGAGGTTTCAATTTTATGCAAATGTCGATAGAAATATCTATATTGATGGATATTTTTGAAAAAATATTTAAAACAACTTATTATTAATATTATTTTTACATTTGTTATAGTTGGTTACTATTTTGTTTATATTTTATCTATTTTTTTTTTACAATATAATAGAAATATCGATTTATTCCTTGTGTCAAACTCATAGATATGTGAAAAATATCGATAGAAATGTTTGACATAATGAGTAAAGTTTAATACATTGGTTATAGTACAATAAATATATATATATATATATATATATATATATATATATATATTGACCAGTATATTAGTAGAATGATTAAATTGATTTTGAATAGCATTGATCAGATGAAGAACATGAGAGGCATGATATAGTTGAAGCCAATTGCCATTTCCTGACCAAACTCTAAGCATCAGCAGAGCTCTGCGTCCGCCATTATTCCCTTTCACTCGAGAGTACTGAAAATAATCTGACCCTTCAAATAATTCAACCTCCACACCCCTCTGGTCCACCACTTTCCTCTCTCTCTCTCTCTCTCTAAAACATGGTGGAAGGAGCCTTAATCCTTTGAAAAATGTAGTAATCTCACTCACTGGATGAACATTTTCTGTTTTCTTTTTCCACTGTCTCTAAAAAGAAACAAATCTTCTGGAAAAAGAAAAAAACAAAGGGGTTGTGTTGTAAACACCAAAGGAATGTCGGTTTCATTTTGAAATTCCCCCAATTCCCAAATCCCACCCAACTAAAGAGCTCGAAATTCGATATAATCGGTCGTTTCTTCAGTGTAGAATCTGAACATTTTTGTGGGTTCTGAGGCGGCGGCGATATGGGCGGCGTTACCTCATCCATGGCGGCGAAGTTCGCCTTCTTCCCGCCGAACCCACCTTCGTATAAGCTCATCACCGATGATCTTACTGGCCTTTTGCTTCTTAGTCCTTTCCCTCATCGCGAAAATGTTGAAGTTCTGAAACTGCCCACTCGCCGGAGCACCGATATTGTTGCAATCTATGTCCGGCATCCGATGGCGACTTCGACTCTGTTGTATTCTCATGGCAACGCCGCCGATCTGGGCCAAATGTATGAGCTCTTCATCGAGCTCAGCATTCACCTGCGTGTTAATCTAATGGGGTACTTCTTTTTTCCCCCATTTCTTAAACATTTGGATTTGGGTACTTTTTTTCTTTCTGTTTTCTCTGTTTTGATATCTGGGCTCTCTCTGTTTAGGCCTTTTGATCTTCTCGATTGGTTTTTGGCATTTTGTTTTGGAAGATGATGATTTTGATTGCTTGCATTTTGTTTAATTCAAGCAAATTTAGTTGGATTCAAGGGTGTAATTCTTATGGAATTTTGTTATTGCTTGGTTTCTTTGTAGAATTTGTTTAACTTCTCTGGCATCAACATGTGGAGCTTAAGTTCTGTTTCAGCTTTTTGTGAGTTATAGTTGTGTGGATCTTCCAATTTTGTGGGCTTCATTTTCACTCTGTTCGTTTCAGTTTATCAACCTATCATCCTTATAAATCAAAGTTTCAGAGCTATATTTGGCAAATTTAGATGCTGGAGAAGATGATAAATAGTGCATCTTAATCAATAAAATCTTAAGCAGAACAGAGAAATGGGACCCTTTGCTTCAATGAATTTGTTAATTTATGGGTTCTTTTAAGCACATTTTGCAGGTAGGAGGAGATGTGAATCCGTGCCCCATCTCTAGATTTTCTGACTTTTGAACCTCATGAGGCTCTTCTTCTTGTTTGATGAAAATTCTTGATCTCCTCTGTCTACGAAATGAGTCTAGACAATCTAAACATATTCTGAATTAATAAGAGCAACTGGTTCCTGATACCCCTGTCTTTTATGCCGTGCAGGTACGATTATTCGGGTTACGGTCAATCAACTGGAAAGGTGTGTTTAAATTTCCTTCTGATGACAAAAAATACTATATTCTATATAAATATAATGATAGGATTTTTCAAGTCTCATCTGAGACCTAATATTGTGTTGCAGCCATCTGAGCAAAATACATATGCAGATATTGAGGCTGCATATAAGTGTCTTGAAGAAAGCTATGGTACCAAGCAGGAAGATGTCATCTTATATGGTCAATCCGTTGGGAGCGGTCCAACTTTGGATCTTGCAGCTCGACTTCCTTGCTTAAGAGCTGTCGTTTTGCACAGTCCAATACTCTCTGGCCTAAGAGTCATGTATCCTGTGAAGCGCTCGTACTGGTTCGATATTTATAAGGTAACATTACTTTTTGATTTATTGGTTTTGATATCCACGTGTAGTAAATGGACTTTGGTTTTTTGTCTTTGTGCAGAATATCGACAAAATTTCGCAGGTTAATTGCCCTATTCTCATCATTCATGTAAGGATGGTCTTCAACCTATTTCCTCTTTATGGCTTTGTGCATTGTTATTTAACATACGGGTTATGGGTATGATTATGTGGCATTGATGTGTCACGGTTTTAAATATGTTTAGCAGTTTGGTTCTTTCTATTTTCCTTAGTGTCATTAGGAGTTAGGTAAAGGTATGCACTTGCTCTTTTTGGCTGGTAATTTGTGTGGTGCTATGAAAAGAAGATTAAATATTATCAGTCTTCTCTGCTATTATGAGTACAAGAGGAAGTATCATCTCTTGGTTTAGTTGGTTCAGTTTTTAGATTCATACACCATGAAAACATCAATGAAATTAACTCAGATAGCAAGATCGATGTAGAAGAGGATCCGAAGTCCAAATAGAGACAGACACAACAAACCTAGTCCATCGATAAATATTTGTTGTTAGTCCATGAACTGTATTACCTGGGAAACCATCGATTTTTGCCTACACTTAGTTTGATAATGTCTTATGTTGGCACGATGCGGAAGCATCCAGACATTGTGAAAGACGACGGATATTATTGGCCACTGAATGATTACCAGATTAGGAACATGGCAACCTTCAGATTTGATTTTGAACATCCAAAAGAGTTGAGATTTCTCTTCAAATTTTCTGTGTGTAATTTGTAGCTTTCTAATGTTGGAAAACTTCTTTATATTGATGTATACGTATTTGTTCTCAAGTTCTGTGAAAGTAACATGGAAAGTATTCAAGATTAAGGCATCTTTACATCATTTTGCAGGGAACTTCAGATGATGTGGTTGATTGCTCCCATGGCAAGCAACTTTGGGAACTCTGTAAAGAGAAATACGAACCACTGTGGCTAAAAGGCGGAAACCACTGTAATCTGGAGCTCTATCCTGAGTATATCAGGCATCTAAAGAAGTTTGTAGCAACGGTTGAGAAACCTCCTTCCCAACGATATAGTGCCCGAAAGAGTACAGACCAATATGAGCAGCCTCGTAAGAGCACAGATTTTTTCGAGATTCCAAGGAAGAGCACGGACTGGAGAGAAAAACCAAGGCGGAGCACTGATCAACCAGAGAAGCTGAAGAATCACTCAAGTGCTACTGATAAGTTAGAAAAGCTCAGACTCTCCTTTAACCATGCGGAAAGGTCTCGCAGAAGTGTCGATTGCCATGAAAAGTCACGGAAAAGCGTCGACCACCAATTGGAAAGAGCAAGAAAAAGCGTTGATCGACTTGATAGAATACGGACCGGGTAATTCTTCCTATAGATAGATTGCAAGATTCAAGGAAATGGGTGTGGATTTGCAAGAAAAAAAAATCATTTTGTTTTGCTTTCTCCTAATTTATTGTCTCCCTGATGGCTGTTGCTGTGTAGCTTGGCTTGTCACAGCCTATAATATATAAACTATTGTGATGAAATGAGAGAAGGATTTGGTGTCATTAAAAAACCTCTGCATCATTTGTTGCTGAGTAGTAAAGAAAAACTGATTTCTTGATACAATGAGAGAATATTTTTCCCACCACCAAATTTTCAAGTCATAGAGAAAGCTCACTTCTTCAGTTTCAGTTTCATTTATCAGCTTTCCATAGCTTTGTTTGAGTTTTGCTGACAAAATTTTTTCATTTTTGGAAAAACACGAAATGTAATCCAATTAAAACCCTTTCGTCGACAATGGTTATGAGGAAGACTCAAAAAAGCTCGACCATTGTTTAGAGTTGGAGGAAGCTCCAACTAGCTATAGGATAATATCTCCTACTACTTATTTCCCATTGCCCTCCCTTGACTTGGACTAAAAGCAGGTAACTCCAAACAAAGGCATTAGTAACGAATAAAAGAGCTACTTCTTCTCGAACTTCAGATCTCTAAATTCCAATTAGCCTATATTCTCCATCCTCTATTTGTTATCCTTAGAACTTACCTTTTGCTCAAACGGAATTAATCCTACATCATCAATTTGTTATTTGTAGAGCTTACCTTTTCGTCAATACTAACACAAACTATCATGATAGTGGTTATATTCACACACGGATCAAAGAAAGAAAGTACCATATATCACGTCAGTTCTTTCGTTAGTCTAAATTGAATATAAGTACTTATTATCTTCGATGATTGTAGGTGACAAAGGCAGCCAACCTAGACGGTGAGAATTCAAAATGTAGAGGTGATTATTACAGAGAAGCCACAGTCAAAGGTTGATGATGATGAAAGGTTGTTTTATTTAAGTCCCAAAAAGTGTTGGTATTTGAAGACATTGTGGCTTTTGGAACATGGGAAGAACAAGAAAAAGAAGCATGCGCAGCTCAGTCTGATGTGAAGAAGACTTTGCATTTGCAGGAAATGGGAGGGTGAGGATTTGACTTTTTGTCTCACTTTCACTCTCTTTTTCAAAGCTTTCTTCTGCAGAATCTATGATGTCTGGTCTCCTAACAGACATTATGGAATGCTTTCAAAGCTGGCCCCTTTTTGGCTGTCGTTTGACCTTCTTCCCACCATTTGCTCCATGGCCTCGAAGGATTAATGGTGTCAACTTCGAAATCGTTGTTCGGTTTTTTAGAACAAGAGGTTCGTACTAATAACGTGTTTCGACTTCTTGTAACTGTTTTTCGAACGTTGTTATGTCTTGTTTTTGTTGAGTTTGTTTTGATGGATGACTTGTTCCTTGAAAAATTTTATGCTTGTTAATAGTAATTTTAAGTGCGTAATAAACTTAATATTTACAAATTACCCAGATCATAATTCCTAGAATGATTACGATGGTTGTTACAATTGTATTCTTGAACTCTCAATTTGAGTAATTATATCCTCAAATTTATGAAACCGTTGCAATAAAAACTTTACCATTATAACTTCATTAAGTACAACTTGAAAAATATGTTAGTTGCCTTGGACTATAAGAGTCGTTGCAACTAGAATCTAAATGTCAAACAATAAACCACCTCTATTGTATGAGGTTGCAATTATATCTTCAAATGTATGAAATTATTGCAATAAACCTAGCAAATGAGCATAGCTCAGCGGCAATTGGCATGTATTATCGACCAAAAGGTCAGAAGAATCTTCCACTCCAAATGTTGTTGAACTAAAAAAAAAAATGATCAATCAACGTATTGTTAAAAAAAAAAAACCATTAATCAAAGTTATAACAGCCAACATGAGCATTGCTCATCAATAATTGACATCTACTCCTTCCTTTGAGGTTGTTGCAATTAGAATATGTTAGTTGCCTTGGACTATAAGAGTCGTAATTAAAATATAAATCTTGAACATTAAACCACCTCTATTGTATGAGGTTGTTGCAATTGTATTTCAAATGCATGAAATTGTTGCAATAAACCTAACCATTAATTAGAGTTATAACAACCAACATGAGCATAGCTCGGTAATTGGTATCTACTCTTTTTCTTAAGGCCAGAGGTTCGAATCCCCAAACCTCTACATTTATTGTATTAAAAAAAATCAGAGTTACACAAATAGAGTTTAATTATAATAAGTTTGTAACTTTGAGGGGATAATTGCTCTTAAAAGTTCAAAGCGTGACGCCAAAGTGAGCATAGCTCAACTGTAATCGACATGTACCCTTGACTCTTGGTCAGAGGTTCGAATCCCCCCACTTCCAAATGTTGTTGAACTAAAAAAACAAAAAAAAATTCAAAGGGTGACTGTTACAATTTGGGTGAGGTTTTTGCAATTTTCCTCAATTCCTAAAAGGAGTTTTGAAGTTAGATACTTATGTATTTATTTTTATTTTTGCTTTTGTTTTTTTTTTCAACACTTGCGGGGTGGGAAATTGAACTATCGACCTTTGAGATGCTAATTAGTATTGTATCCACTTAGCAAACTATGCTTGGACTGGCTTGAAGGTAGATACTTGAACTATATTGAACGCAAACTTTTTTTTTTTTTTTTTCACACAGAAGATTTTGCAGAATAAGTGAAGTAATTTTCTTTTTAGAATATTAAGAACTAGTAAATAATGATTTCAAATGCATAAGAACCTCGTAAATTCTTAAATACATATCTATCAAATAGTTCTTGAAATTGTTTTTAATTCTAACTAAAACACATATCCAAATGATACCTAATACTTGTCAAAATAAGTATAGCTCAGCGGTAATTGACATGTGTTATCTCATTTGAGGTTGGAGGTTCGAATCTCCGTTTGCTCACATTTGTTGTACTAAAAAAAATGATTCCTAATACTTCAACTCTCTTTCCTCCCCTATTTTACTCAGTCTATATCTTTTCGAAATATTTTTTTTTGCTTTATACTGAAAATAGAAAATTTGAAGAATATTACTGAGAAAAAAAAATGAACCCCCTTTTTAAAATGAATTACTTCTGAACTATGCTTGAATCAACTTAAAACATAATTCTTAAAAGGGATATTTTTAACCTACAAAACAACAACTAGTCATCACCACTTTAATAAACATGTGAGTTATTTCCTATCATCATGTCATTATTAATAAGAAACAAGATTTTGAAACAATATTGCTTGATAGTTGTTATGGAAAAAACTAGCCGCATGATTGGGTCAAAGATTTGCTAAATCGCGAAGCTCCGAGCAAGAAAACGAGGCTCGATATGAAGCCCAAAAGAGGAAGGCCGATCCCTCAAAGGAATTGGCCCAGACCGACATTGGCCTACCTCTTGAGGGGTCGATTTGGCCTTGGCTGATCCCTTGAGGGGTCGACCTAGAAGCCACGTGAGGGGTCGGCCCAGACTGGCCTTGGCCGATCCATCAAGGAGTTGGCCCGAGCTGGCCTGGCCGACCCTAAGAGGTCGACCAAAGGCCTTAGCAAGACGGCCCCTTAAGACCGACCAAAAGATTTAGTTGGCCAATCCCTAGAAGGGTTAGCTCGAGTTTTGCTTGAACTATGTTACTAACTCGAAAGTTGGACAATCCTTTGAGAATAGTCTAAAAAACGTACTTATGAATGCTCTAGAGGATTCGTTATGATCGATTGAGAGAGTCTCAAAGTAATCGTTATCGTAATCATAATAGTCCGATAACCTAGTGAGATTTTCGGAGAATGTTGAGATACGAGGTTGAATGTTACAATTATACGATTATAAAGTACAAAGGAATATGACATTAAAAGGTATGCAATCATTACTTACTTTCTACGGTCTAAGCTTTCTAGAGAAACTCAACTTCTAGTTCTCATTCTTAGTTCCTGATAATACAAGTTTACTATTGATTCGACGGTCCATTTTTCGGCATCAATAGTTGGCGTCGTATGTGGAGATGATTTAGTGCATTATTGAGAATTGAACATCAAAAGCCATGAGCAATGAGTTGAGCCATAACCATCAGGTCATTGATGGAGAGGAGTCTGACAATGATCGACACCCAAGGAGGGTGGCTACTAGAGGACAAGAAGTCCTGAACATGGAAGCCAACCAGTAGGGAGGACTCATTGATCTGAATCAAGCTGGTGAACAAGCTGAAGTTTCAACGGCCAAGTATGCAACATTGGAACGAAAAGTCCATGGAATGACTCACAACATTGACCAAATTCTGGAGATCCTCAATCGCTCGAATATGATCATGGAGGCCTTGCTAAGAAATCCTGTTGATCTCCCAAAAGGAAGTAAACCAAGGGAGAAAACTCAAACCTTAGTAATTCGTGACTTACCTCCCCTTATTCGAGACCAAGCTAAAGGTATAAGTCTGGTGGTGGAGGGCAAGGAGAGTCGCAGGTAAGGTACCAACGGTCAGTCGAGATGCTACAACTAGGAGGAAATGACAAAAGATTGAATCGTCTAGATGTCAAAAGAATAGTATCTCGAACCGAAGATTGCAAGTCACGTACAATATGAGACAATGAAGCTCAAAGTGTAGTTCATGTATCCTAAACCCAACGCCTACAAGATCAGGAGAATGTTCAAGTCGAGAAGACTAATTTGGGCTCGGATCTCTAAGAGCTGATTAATCAGAAGTGTAAGGAACAAGATGACGAAGAGGCTAAAAGCCGACCCTGGACAATTGAATTATGTAGAATCCAAAGTCAGTTAGGAGACATAAAGAAGACCCAAGACCATGATGGGCTAGAATTGGAGAATCTTTTAGACCGTGTAGACCTGCTTTTCACAAATGAAATTATGCAAGAAGAAGTGCCACCAAAATTCAAACTGCTTACCATCAAGGCATATGTGGGTCGAAGGATCTCGTAGAGCATTTAGACACATTCTGATCGTGGATGGAACTCCATGGAGTCCGAGATGCAATCAAATGTCGTGCATTTTCATTCACACTAACGGGACCAGCCAAGAAGTGGTTTAGACAACTGAAAAGTAAATCCATAGCCTCATTTCGAGAATTGGCACGAGCCTTTGTCACCCAATTTCTAGGAGGAAGAGATCAATGAAAGTCGACCACACACCTTCTTACTATTAAGCAAGGTAGCAATGAAACGCTAAAAGAGTATGTATCACACTTCAACAGTGAAGATCTACAAATAGAAGAATATACTGATGGAGTGACCTTTACTGCGATCGTGTCTGGGTTGAAGGATGAAAGATTCCTTTGGTCGTTGGGTAAGAAAGCACTGGTAACTTATGTTGAACTTCTACCTAGAGCACAGAAGTATATAACGAAGGTGAGTTCTTTGTTCGAGGTGAACACTGGAAGAGAAACATACCCAATCTGATCATGGAAAGGGAAAGAGTCGAGTAGATGATGATCAGATTGAGTTAAGAAAGAGGAAAGCAAAAGATCAACAAGATCATCATGACAAGCCTATTCAACAAGGTCTTTTGCCAAGTAGGTTCGAGCGATACACTCCTAATGTTGTTCCTGTGGACTAAATTTTGATGGAGATCCACGACAAGAACGTACTAAAGTGGTCGGCCAAACTGAAGGCGGGATCACATTTGAGGAATAAAGATAAGTACTGCCTTTTCAACAATGATCATGGCCATTGGACGTCTAATTGCTTTGACTTGAAGGAGGCGATAGAGGCTCTCATCCAGAAGGGGCAACTGAAATAGTACGTGGGTGAGAGTAGCAAACGTGAGACAGAACAAGAGCGACGAGAAAAAAGTCGAAGAGAAGATGACTCATCCCCACCATGCAAGATCAGAACAATATTTGAAGAATCTATAGAGGAGAGTCGAACAGAAAGAGAAACGAAAGCGCATGAGGCACGGGTCACGCCGATGACTTGAGAGGTTTGTACTTCCACTTTGATTAATGAGGTTGTTAGCTTTACAAAAGATGAAATGACTAAGCTACATCAGCCTCACAACAATGCCCTCGTTGTGTCTATGATAATAGCTAATATAAAAGTCCAATGTATATTGGTAGATAGAGGGAGTTCGACTAACGTACTCTACCTTCATGCGTACAATGCAATGAAGCTGGGGCGAGGCCATTTAAGGGTTAGTATTATCCCACTAGTGGTGTTTGGAGAAAACAAGGTATACCCAAAAGGGAGTATAGAACTACCGATAACGTTCGAGGAAGGTATGACTTGTGTAACAACGATGGTGGAGTTCCTTGTTGTAAATGACGACTTCGTATATAATGCCATCCTAGGCAGACCGATAACATGAAGACAGTGGCGCGTACATATCATTAGATGATGAAGTTTTCAACATCTAGTGGGGTTGGAATTATCCAGGGAGAGCAACTAGCATCTTGAGAATGTTACCACACATCGATGAAAGAAATGAAAGAAGATATGGAAGAAGTGAAATCAGTAGAAGTTCATGGTGAAGATGGTTCACCTTTAGGAGAGGTCAAGATTGACCCACCATCTTGGCACCTATAGGCTCGGATTATACAACCATGGAAATTGACCAAGCTGAGCAATGCACTCTGATGAAAGATGCAGAGCAATTGTCTGAGTCAGAAAGTTGAGGGAAACCAGCTGATGTGTTAGAATCAATCCCTTTGCTGTCCGATGATCAGCGAGTCAACATTGGGATGAAAATGAAATCGAACCAAAGGGAGAGCGTCATCAATTTCCTTCGAGACAATGTTGATGTGTTTTCTTAGTTCGCCGATGATATGCCTAGAGTAGATCCAAAGATCATGGTACATCGACTTAATCTAGGTAGGGATTTCAATCCAATTCGACAAAAGCCCCGAGCCTTCAACCATGCTCAGAATGAAGTGATAGCCAAACATGTAAGTGAGTTGTTGAAAACAAAGTTCATCTGAGAGGTACACTATCCTCAATTGCTATCCAACGTGGTGTTGGTAAAGAAAGCCAATGGAAAGTGGTAGATGTGCATTGATTTTATAGACTTGAACAAAGCATGTCCAAAAGATAGTTTTCCACTTCTAAGAATCGATTAGCTCGTAGATGCGACAGCTGGACACAAAATGCTGAGCTTCATGTGAAGGGAATAATCAAATTAAACCAACAATAGAAGCATTGTAATCGACTTTGATTTTATTTAAAATTAAACACAAAAATTAATGTTAAGCAATAAATACCTTTGTATATTATTATAGAGATATTCTTGGCGGATCTTTATCTCCTACATAAAATCTTTCTGGCTATGACTCGAACACAGGACCAAGACTTGTGAGAGCCTCTTGAAAGAAAATTAACAAGGGATTGGAGAGGAAGAGATCTAGAGAGAATTCTTTAATTCTCTATTGAGGAGATGTGTGTTGTGTCTAATGGCTCAACCTAAAGGTCCTATTTATAGAGACTAAGGAAAAATCTTTGCCATAATTAAAATATTATATTTTAATATATAATATATTAAAATATATCTTATAGTTATTTGAATCTCATTCAAATCTCCTACGATATTTATTTATTTGAATCTTATTCAAATTTTATAAATATATTTTCTTTAATGTATTTAATATACATTAATTATTTTAATATTTAGTGTATCAAATACAATAAATATATTTTTATCTTTTATATTTAATATCTCTAATATATTAAATATTAATTTGAACACTTCAAATTAAATAGTAATTTAAACATTTAAAATTTTTCTTTCAACTAAATTGATCTTTTAGGGGCTGTTTGAGGCACTGAGTGGGTTATAATAACATGGGTTATAATAGTCTGTGGGTTATAATAATATGTGAAATAATATAATATTGTTTAAAATGTAGAGTTGTTTAGTCTGGGGTTATAATAGTCTGCGTTTGGGGTGCATAGTACTCCATAGGTTATTATAACCCTTGCTCCAAACAGGTCCTTAGTGTTACTATGAGCTAGTAAGGGGACCTTATGGACTTACAGATTATAAGCTCCAATGATACAAAATCAATTAATTAAACTCTTTAATTAATTAATTTTCATTCATTAACTATAGGACACTTCACTATAGACCTAGAGTTGCACTCTTATGCACTGTAGGACAAGTTGTGTCTATAGATATAATCACTATATGCAAGTCGATCATTCACGAGTTGTTCGTAATTACAGCTGGGTCAAAAATTCGTTTTACCCCTGTAATTGCATTTTGCAACTTAAGTACCACTGATCCTCTAATGAACAATTTGTTTAGGATCAAACCATAAACTAAGTCCCTCTTGAGCCAATGAGAGGGTGGGGCCCCATTGTTCAAGTCTCGAAATCAGTACTTTAGGGAATTGCTCATCTACTTACCCTATATGGGAAGGAGTGAATTCAGTCTTGTGAGATTATGTTCCCAGCTCCCTATTTGGTCAAGTCCCAAAATGGTAGACATATTGAATCAGCTACAAAATCCACTATCACCCATGCAAATCAAAGGACAAGCCTTCACAGTTAGGAGTTCATAACTCACTTAGAATTAAGATCGAGTCGTATATGATAATCCTGATGAAATATTAATCTTCTCAATTAACGAATTTATAAAGAGAGATTTGATATTTCGTGGTACAGTCTGATACAAACTCATTATATAAGATACCTCTACTCACATGGTTCCACATGAACGATTTGGATCAAATAATTTGTAACTAATACAAAGTGGGCCATATCAATAGTATTACTAGGATAAGGCACCCAACCTTATCCATATACTATGACCCTTTAGGTTATTTCTTGAACATGATCCTCTCGTATGTCAACCACATACTGTTCAAGATTACACTAATAACCTTAGATTTTTCATATAATGGGAATATTATATTGCAAATAAAATAATCAAAATTATTATTAATTATTAAATAAATCATTAATTACGAGGCTTTAGGGCATAAATCCCAACATCAGGGACACATACTCAAGGTATAACCAAATTCTTATACATGTTCCAAATCAAGCAAAAACCTCGTTCGTTACAAGCTGAGGGGTATACTGTTATAACGTTATTCCCTTCAAACTAAAGAACGCAAGTGCAACATACCAAAGAATGGTAAATAAAATATTTGCTCATCTCATTGGCATGAATATGGAGGTGTATGTAGACGACATGTTAGTGAAGAGCTAGACATCTGACAAGCATCAAGTCAACTTAGCCGAAGCATTCAACACCTTGAGGAAGTACCAAATGAAACTAAATCTAGCTAAGTGTGCGTTTGGTGTAACCTCTAGAAAGTTCCTTGGCTTCATGGCTCATCAGCGAGGAATGGACGCTAACTTCGACAAAATTTGGGTAGTGCTAGAGATGAAGTCACCACGAAAGCTAAAGCAGCTGCAAAGTCTGAACAGAAAGGTTGCAACACTTAGTTGATTCATGAGTAGAGCCAGAGATAAGTGTTTACCATTTTTTAAAGTTTTGCTTAAGAAGGAAAACTTTGAGTGGACGGAGGAGTGTGAGTAGACCTTTAAGCAATTGAAAAACTATCTCAGCTTGGTGTCGCTCCACTTCAAGCCTGTCTTAGGAGATGAGCTTTTTATATACTTAGTAGCATCGAATACAGTGGTTAACTTGACACTTATCAAAGAAAAGGACGGTTACTAATTACCTATCTACTACACCAGTAGGGCCATAGTGGGGGTAAAGATATGATACCCCCAAGTAGAGAAGCTTTCCTTGGCACTAGTTACTTCAGTTAGAAGATTGTGACTACTTCCAAGCCCATAAGGTGACTGTGCTAACGAATTTTCCTTTGCAATAGGTATTACAAAAGTCAAAAGCATCGAAAAGACTTATGAAGAGGGCGGTGGAGCTGAGTGATAAGTCTCATTTATGTGGATTATTTTGCCTTTATACTTAGTTATTCTTGGTATTTTATGTGTGTTATTAAATAAAAAGCTAGCAAAAAGTTGGTTTGAATTGAATTATTGTTGGAAGCCTTTTAAATTAAGTAGAGCAAAAAAAGCAAAAGAAAATTAAAACCACACTTACTTGATGTTTTTGTGCAGGAATTGGAAGAATGCAACAGAATTTCAATTGCATTGGCAGATCTGAAAAACGATTGCAGCAGAATTGCAATTTCATTTCTACACAGATCTGGAAAATGCACAAATTACAGGACCAACGTGATTCTTGGAGATTTTTGATGATTCTTCTCAACGAATTCAACAAGACCAATTGCCCATAATTGTTCATCACTCAAGAAGGAAAACCTATCCCAAATCCAGTATATACATGGGAGAAGAAGCCGTAAGAAAGGAATCAAATTTCTGGCCATTTTCATCCTCGTTTCGCTGCTATTTTTTTCTTTTGTTTTCCAGCCCCTTTGAACTTCGAAACTCAATCATTCCTCAAAGAAAGTTGAAGGAAGTGAAGGTTCAATTCCTTTTGAAAAGAATGGAGTTGAGTTGATTGAGTAAATTCTAATCAAAAATATTTTTAATCCTATTAAAAAATAACTCACTTGCATAATCTTAAAAAACTACCATTTTAAACACTTGAAAAAACAAAATTAAAAGATTACCCTAAATTCTAATCATATTGGAAATAAATAAAGATAAACTAAATTCAAAATTTAAACTATTTTAAATAAGAATCGAGAATATCTTTATTAAACGGAAACCCTAATCTCATTAGGAAAACATGCATTCTAATTAAGAAAACAAATATCCTAATTTAACTTTCCAATCAATTTCCAAATATAACAATTATATTCAAAGATGTGGAAAATATAAACTAATTAGGAAAATATCTTAATTCTATTAGGAAACAACCTAATCAATTTTCAAATATAACAATTATATTAAAAAATAATTAAGATGCATGATCATGCTTAACCTATGGTGGGATTTTAATCTAAATGACATACTTTATGCAACAATCAAATAATTTAAAACATACATCACATGCATAATTAAATTAAATAAACTATAGCAAAATTGACCGGCATATTTGACATATTCTAGAAAATTGAAGATAATTTAAATTACAAAATTCAAATCTAAGACATATCTTGATCTTCAAAATATTTTCTTCTTTTGGCCATCTAAATTTAGAGTTTTTAAAAAAATTTAAACTTGACTTCATACAGTAAATCCAAAATCGCGTTTGAAGTTATAAAAAAAAATTAGAATTATAACTTAATCCTTATTCATGTATAAAGAATAGGCTGGAGGATTTGGTGAACATTTGGCGAACACGAAGACAAACTTTGTTATGCATATGCAACTTTTCACAAGAAGACAAAATAGACCACCACTTTAAAGTTCACGTTGTATCCTGTGTTTTGGAAGGTGAATATATATGAAGCCAATCAAATGTTTCAGAAGCTATTGAACGCCATCTTCACTGTTTTGAAGCTGGAAGACCAGCAATCTCAAACAATAGACCCAACAGATGCTCATTGGTTGAACTAAATTACTGCTTCAGCTGTTATTTGGATGACCAGAAGTATTTGCAATCGCAGACAATATACTTTTCGAAAACTAAAGATACAAACAATCTTAATCTTTTTGGGCTTCACATTTGATCTAATCAAAAACTTTAAATCTAATGTCAAATAGCCTAAATAATCAATTTGCAAACAACAATATATCAAATATATGATAAATTAAAATACCCACCATCACAAAACTTTAATTCTAAATAAAACTCAAAGATTGCTCTGATACCAATTCAAGGGAATAATCGAATTAAACCCACAACGAAAGCATAGGAATCGTCTTTGATTTATTTAGAATTAAACTAAAATACAAGGGTTAAGCAATAAATACCTTCCAAATATGGAGATTCTTCTGGCGGATCTTTATCTCTTCCACAAAGTCTTCTTAGCTATGACTCGAACACATGACCAAGGCTTGTGGGAGCCTCTTGAAAGAAAATCCACAAGGGATTGGAGAGGAAGAGGTCTAGAGAGAATTCTCTAATTCTCTCTATTGAGGAGATGTGTGTTGTGAAGAATGCACAATGGCTCACCCCTAGGGTCCTATTTATAGTGGCTTAGGGAAAATAATTAAATAATATATTTTAATATCTAATATATTAAAATATATTTATCTAACCAATCTGAATCTTATTCAAACCGTTTAAAATTCTCCTACGACATTTATTTCATAATTTGAACCCAATTCAAATTTAATATATATCTTTTATTTAATGTATCTAATATACATTAATTATTTTAATATTTAATGTATCAAATACAATAAATATATTTTCCTCTTTTATTTAATATATCTAATATATTAAATATTAATTTGAACATTTCAAATTGTAATATTTAATGTATCAAATACAATAAATACATTTTTCTCTTTTATATTTAATATATCTAATATATTAAATATTAATTTAAACACTTCAAATTAAATATTAATTTGAACATTTCAAAATTTTCTTTTAACTAAATTGATATTTTAGTGTACTATGAGCTAGCAAAGGAACCTTATGGACCTACAGATTATAAGCTCCAATGATACAAAATTAATTAATTAAACTCTTTAATTAATTAATTTTCATTCATTAACTATAGTTCACTCCACTATAGACCTAGAGTTGCACTCTTATGTACTGTAGGACAAGTTGTGTCCATAGATATAATCATTACATGCAAGTCGATCCTTCACGAGTTGTTCGTAATTATAGCTGGGTCAAAAGTCCGTTTTATCCCTATAATTACATCTTGCACCTTAAGTACCACTGATTCTCTAATGAAACAATATGTTTATAATCTAATTATAAACTAAGTCCCTCTCGGGCCAATGAGAGGGTGGGGCCCCATTGTTCAAGTCCCAAAATCAGCACTTAAGGGAACTACTCATCTACTTACCCTATATAGGAAGGAGTGAATTCCATCTTGTGAGATTATGTTCCCAGCTCCCTATTTGGTCAAGTCCCCAAAATGATAGGCATATTGAATCGGCTACAAAAGCCCTCTCACCCATGCAAATCAAAGGACAAGCTCTCACAGGCAGAAGTTCATAACTCACTCATGATTAAGATCGAGTTGCATATGATCATCCTGATGAAATATTAATCTTCTCAATTAACGGATTTATAAAGAGAGATTAAATATTTCGTGGTCCAGTCTTATACAAACTCATTGTATAAGATACCCCCACTCACATGTCTCTACATGAATTATTTGGATCAAATCATTTGTAACTATTACAAAGTGGGCCTGATAGCACTCAAAAGTGTGCTATTTCTAGGCTTAGATTTGTGTTGGTTTTATATGTTTACAGTGAGCTTTCATGCATTTTTTTTTATCTATTTTGTAGATTTTGAGCAATTGGAGCTAACCGGGCTTTTTGGAGCATAATTAAAGCTTAAAGACAAACTTTGGAGCAAAGAAGATAAGTAGAAGACGTGTTACAAGTGAGAAAGCCCGAAAGGATAGCGTTGAGACGCTGTCCATAGCGTCTCAACGCTATAAGTGAAGCCTTCCAATCTCGAATTCCCGCAGAAGCAGCGTCGAGACGCTGCTTTATAGCGTCTCGACGCCAGAAACGTGTGCGCAAGAGAATTTCTGTCCGTAGCGTCGAGACGCTGTCTATAGCTTCTCAACGCTACCCCGACTCTCCATGTTTTTCATGCGAATTAGGGTACAGCGTCTCGACGCTGTCCCTAGCGTCTCGACGCTGTCCCGATGATATAAATACAAAATTATGGCTTCGATTTTGGGGAGTCCATTTGGAGAGGGACCAGTCTAAAATCGATTTCTACATCATATTTGGGACCAAGGGAGCACTTTTGAGAGCTGAGGAAGACATTCAAGGCTCGAGATCGCAGTGTTTCACGACGGGAACGAGTGTGGCACGTGTCAGAGAGTTCTTCCTTTCTTCCTTATTTATTTTGTAGTTGTTGTTTTTGGATGTTGCTTAAGTTTTCGTAGAGATCAAATGTCTTGAACTTGGTTTATTCTCACTTATTTGGTTTAATTTTAGAGACCTTTATATTGTAGCAAGCTATTTGTGCATTCTAGAAATTATTGTTTAATCGTTTGGCCAACGTTTAATTATGATACAGTTGGGTTTTTGCTTGAAAAAGAAGAACTCAAATTTAGATCTGAATGTATAACTATTAGTGAATGTTTGCATGGGGATGAAATTTTTGCTAATAGAAGTTACAATAGAATTGATTCAATACCATGTTTAGTTATAAAAATAGACTGAAATGTTGATTTATCACTAAGCATGATGTTTAGTTGGGCTTGAAAAAGTCAACTAATAAATTGGATATTTTATTGGCTTATAATTGTTATTTACGTAAGTTATCTCTTTTATAAGATCAAATTAGTTTTATGACATTAAATCATTGTTTCAAGAAGGTTCCCTCTAAGTGTCTCCAACCATGTAAATAATTATTTTAGGTTTTAATCTGACTTTTCTTCTATTGTTGGTTCTCTAGATAAAATTTGAGCGTTAGTAATTATAGTACTGAATTAAACTAAGAAATCCAATCCCTGAGATCGACCCTGGCCATTACTACTGCAAATTGTAAAGGTCTGGTTAATAATTTTATTTGATAGAGCCTTCGACAAGCTCTTTATCAAAGCCGTATCAATAGTGTTACCAGGATAAGGCACCCAACCTTATCCATATACTATGACCCTTTAAGTTATTTCTTGAACATGATCCTCTCGTATGTCAACCATATACTGTTCAAGATTACACTAATAACCTTGGATTTTTCATATAATGGATAATATTATATTACAAATAAAATAATCAAAATTATTATTCATTATTAAAGAAATTATTAATTACGAGGCTTTATGGCATAAATCCCAACAAGAAATATAAGAGAAATTTAAAAAAATTGGGTTGACCATAACTAATTGTTAGGAGGAAGACGACTACATTATATTTGATAATAACTTTTTAACTTTTGGGCTTTGAGCATTTTAATGAGTGATAGCACTGTAAAAGCGCTACTTTATAAACTTATTTCATGCTAGTTTAGTTGCCCTCACACGTTTATTTCTCTATTTTGTAGGGATTTAGCAATTTATAGCCGTTTGGAAGACTTTGGATGAATCGGGCTTAAAAGGAAGCAAATTGGGTCTATTTTGAGCATTAGAACTGAGAAGAGATGTCATCCAAGTTAAGGGAGCCGAGTATAGAGTGTCAAGACGCTGTTTTGGGCGTCAAGATGCCACTGCACAACTAGATTAAGATTGAAAATCTGCAGGAATAGCGTCTAGACGTTATTCCAAGCATCTAGACACTGGATATTTGAAGCAGCAAGGCTCGCTCGAGGCTGGCAACGTCGAGACGCTATTTCAAGCATCTAAACAGTACCCAGATTTCGCCAGATTCGTTCCTTATTTGCGAAGGCAGCGTCTCAACGTTATCCCAAGCATCTAGATGCTGCCTTGCCTTATTTAAACAATTTGTCACTTTAGGGTTAGTATCCATCTTTTGGCCTCTTGGCCTACACGTTTTTAGAGAGTTTTTGGAACCCTTTTTCCCTTTTCTCCTTAGACAATTATTGCATCAAATCGAACCAATGACGAACCTTGGCTACATCATCATGATCAGCGGCTAAGGTAAGTGTTCCAATTCAAAGGTCGATTGAAACCAATTGCAATGTTGTGAGGCTTGGATTTTAATGTAGTTTCTTATAATTGCGAGTATTCTTTGATTCATGTGTCTATTTTATGAGCATGTATTTTTTATTGAATTGACGCCTCGATCGTTTTATATGTTTGATTGCTAGTAATGATTCATGATCCATAATTGTCGTGTTGATTGAACCTTGTAGCAATAAGATTATTACATGTGTGTGTTTTATGGGTTTCCATAATTGCATAGCTTGCATGTTTAATTCTAGGAATTAAAGAAGCATTTTGATTAGATTAAAGTTATTTTATCTCATTAGTTGTCTTAGTCCTTCCAAAATACTTAATGCCTTTACCCAAGTAATTTGAAACGGTTTCGTCAAAATTTTTTAGGTAATTAGCGTTAACCTTAACGTTTGTTAGACTTTAGGGAATTTGTTACTTTTGGGATTTCCTAAAAAGTTGACTAAGTGCTTGCATAATTAAGTTACGTGTTTTGTATGCCTATGATCGATTTTGCAATTGGACAAAACCATACTTGTGAATTGGATTTTGGTAGGATTTGATCTATCTTTATTTTCATTTACTTATGTTTTATTTATAAAAACACAAAACCCCTCTTTTTATTTGTTTTCTCCTTTGCAAATTTAACTTGAGAAATTAATATTCGATTCCCTGAGATCGATCCGGTCCACTCAATGCTACAAGTAGCTTAGGGTCGGTTTATAAATTGTAATTTGACAAGCCGTCGACAAGCTCGCATAAAATTTGACGCCATTGTCGGGGAACCACTATTAGTTTCTTTTTGTCAAATTTGCTCAAAAAAAAATCTTTTGTATTTTTGTATTTTTTTTTGTTTTTTTTATCTAATCTTTAAATGGAAAATTATTCTCAGCACTATTGGACAGATGGTGGAGTTGACCCGTATGTTTATGAGGTTAGTGAACTCAAAACTCAAATTTCTAAATTAACCTTTGTTATTCTTCAAGTGGCTGTAGGGAGGCTGCAAGCAATGGAGACATGTAGATTATGCTCGCTTCAAGGCCACCCCACCAAAGCATGCCCTCAACTGCAATGGAACTTTGTACCAAATGCTTATACCTTGGGAGAATTTTCTGGTCATCAAGTGAACTGCGAGTATTATGATCCTTAGTGTCCTTAATGGGATCAATTCAATTATGGCTATGGATACCAAGAGGATCAGCAAAGCCAGTACCATTAGATTTCATACTCAGGTATGTCTTTAGAGATTTTAGTTCATGAAATTGCTAATAATACTCTCCAATTTCAAAAGAAAAATCTCCAATTTTAAAAGGAGACTCGAGCTAGAATGTGAAGTCTGGGTGACCAAATTACCTAGTTGGCTGATTCAGTGAGAAGACTAGAGAGTCTACAAGAGCAACACTCTTTTGACACCACTGAAGCAAGAATTTATGAGGAGATTGACATAGAGGAGATTCAGGTGATAGAGTTGGAGGTTGAAAAGCCTTCACCTGTTCTATTCCCTTGTATATTATCTTAATGCTGAATTGCCTTTTCTTTATTCTCACGAGTCCTTAAAGTCTTTTATTTCTTTTGAGTCAGTTGAGTCTTACTTTTTTCCTTTCATTCCTTATATAAAAAATAGCAAAAATAATGATTTGTCTGGTACCTTGGAGAAACAGGAAAGCCTTCTAAACTTGGAAGGTTACATTGATTCAAGCAAGAAGGGACCGAAGAAAGTAGAAGAATTTTACGTGCCCTGACACTTACGATCCTTGTCGAGCATAACGATATTAAAAATTTGCGCTTCTTGGGAGGCAACCCAAGTGCTTTAATTGTTTTATTTATTTTCCTTTCAGTTATTTATTTCCTTTTCTTAGTTTGTTTTGTTCTTTTTTACTTTTGTAGGTGTTGCACTTGGGAGGAGAAATTGAGGATAAAGATGCACCACCACCTACAAGCCATCCAAAAACTAGGGGAGTTTTTTTGTTCCTCTTGCTTTTTGTTTGTGTAACTTTGTTTAGCGATACATTGGAGACAATGTATCAATTAAGGCTGGGGGTGGAGAACGTTAGATTTGCATGTTTAGGGTTATTCTTGAGCATGTTGAGCAGTGAGCGTTAATTTTAAAATTTTTTGAGCTTAAATTACATGATGAGTTCGTCGCATATTAGGTGATTATGACAATCTAGGAGGTGCTTTAGGTAATTCCATTTGAAATGATTGAAACTTGAAGATGAATGTTTGATTTAAGCCTATTAAAAAAATTTCTTTTTGATTCCCTTATACTTTTTGAGCACTTAACCCTCTTGTCTATGGTTTTGAAGGCTTAAGATTGAGTTATTTGGTCTAGATTCTTGTTCTCACCTCGAAAGATTTTAGAAACTAGTTTAAGAGTCTACTTGCATGATGTTGAATAACGTGAAACTTAGGAGTAATTGCATGTTTTATTTGCCTTTATTACTGTGATAAAATGAAAACTCAAGTAAAGAAAAAAAAATGGTTGAATGTTTTTAAAAGTCTAAGGGCAAAAAGAGCTACCTCTACTGTGATCAGTCAGGCCATCCATCGAGCAAATGCTCTGGATAAGGGTCCCTACAGTGGATATGTGAAAGCTAACGCTCATCAAAATAAGCAAGAATCTAAGTTTGGGGGAGGCCTACCCCAAGGCACCTTAGTTTTCTGTTATCCTTTTGAGTGTAGGGAAGCTTGAGAATTGGTCTTAAAGTCAAAAGTATGGGAAAAACGAGTTGAGGATCGAATAAAACCTTCTTGAGCTTATAAAGACTTAGATAAGGGGAGCTATACACACACACACACACATAAGAGATGAAAGGATTAGTTTTAAAATTCTCATTGATTGAATGTGTTTGATTGTTTTCTTCCGTTGCAAATATTTTGTTGCCTAAAGGATTGAGATTAGAGCCATTGATATGCAACTGATAAGTCATAGGATTGTTTAGTTCTACCTTGCTCGAGGACTAGCAAGATTTAAGTTGGGGGTATTTTGATAGCACTGTAAAAGTTTTACTTTATAAACTTAGTTCATGCTAGTTTAGTTGCCCTCACGCGTTTATTTGTCTATTTTGTAGGGATTTAGCAATTTAGAGCCGTTTGGAAGACTTTGGTTAAATTGAGCTTAAAAGGAAGCCAATTGGGTATATTTTGAGCATTAGAATTAAGAAGAGATGTCATCCAAGTCAAGGGAGCTGAGTACAGAGTATCTAAACGTTGTTTTGGGCATCCAGATGCCGCTGCACAACCAGATTAAGCTTGAGATCCGCAGGAATAGCGTCTAGGCGCTATTCCAAGTGTCTAGACGCTGGATATTTGAAGAAGCAAGGCTCGCTGGATGCTGCAGGGAGGCTACCCTCTACGCTAGCAACGTTGAGACGCTACCCAGATTTCACCAGATTCGTTCGTTATTTGCGAAGGCAGCGTCTCGACGCTGCCCTGCCTTATTTAAACAATTTGTCACTTAGGGTTAGTATCCATCTTTTGGCCTCTTGGCCTACACGTTTTAGAGAGTTTTTAGAACCCCCTTTCCTTTTTCTCCTTAGACAATTATTGCATCAAATCGAACCAATGACGAACCTTGGCTACATCATCATGATCAGCAGCTAAGGTAAGTGTTCCAATTCAAAGGTCGGTTGTAACCAATTGCAATGCTGTGAGGCTTGGATTTTAATGTAGTTTTCTTATAATTGCAAGTATTCTTTGATTCCTGTGTCTATTCTATGAGCATGTATTTTTGATTGAATTAACGCCTCGATCATTTTATATGTTTAATTGCTAGTCATGATTCATGATCCGTAATTTTCGTGTTGATTGAACCTTGTAGCGATAGGATTATTACATGTGTGTGTTTTATGGGTTTCTATAATTGCATAGCTTGCATGTTTAATTCTAGGAATTAAAGAAGAATTTTGATTAGATTAAAGTTATTTTATCTCATTGGTTGTCTTTGTCTTTCCAAACACTTAATGCCTTTACCCAAGTAATTTGGAACGGTTTCGTCATAATTGTTTAGATAATTAGCGTTAACCTTGACGTTTGTTAGAGTTAATGACTTTAAGGAATTTGCTACTTTTGGGGTTTCCTAAGAAGTTGACTAAGTGCTTGCATAATTAAGTTATGCGTTTTGTATGCCTATGATCGATTTTGCAATTGGACAAAACCGTACCTGTGAATTGGATTTTGGTAAGATTTGATCTATCTTTATTTTTATTTGTTTATGTCTTATTTATAAAAACACCCCCCCTTTTATTTGTTTTCTCCTTTCCAAATTTAATTTGAGAAATTAATATTCGATTTCTTGAGATCGACCCGGTCCACTCAATGTTACAATTAGCTTAGGATGGATTTATAAATTGTAATTTGACGAGCCCTCGACAAGCTTGCGTCAATGAGGTCAATCATATTGTCGTAGCCAACTTGAATATAGCTCAATTAGTTAAGGAATTATATCATCGTTCAAAAGGTCAGAAGTCCAAATCTCTCTAACCCCACATATTCTTGTTCTAAAAAAAAAACTTTGTTGTCTCTAGAATAAGATCACTATTTTTCCAACAAATATAACAAATAACATATTTTTTTAAGGGAAAAGTTTAATTTTTACGTGAACTTAGGTTGATGAGTCAATTTTAACTTTAAAACTTTCATAATTTCATCAATTTAAATCTCTTTTTTTAGGAATAAAAAGAGTATAAGAACTTTAAGCAGAAAGGAAATCTTGAAGATGCATAAAGGGTTCCTCAAGCCAACAATAGTCCAGTTCCAAACTTTGAGCCCAATGAGCTAGCTTATCGGCATCTAAGTTGTTGCTAATTCTGAGTACATGAGAGAGAGTAATTAATACTCAAATGGTTGTCAAATTTCAAACTTCTCGTACAAAACGCTGAACTTCTGTGAAATGTCCTCTTGAAGGTTAATGAGACAGATGGAATTAATAGAGTTAGACTCAATAATCAGTGGAGTTGAACGACTTGAGATTGAATTCAAGTCCAGTAGAAATCGCAAGAAGTTCTAAAATTAATATTGACAAGTGCATGCAAATATATTTTTGCCCTGCACATATGATTCGCCCTTCCCAGTCTCTAACAATCCAGCCTAATCCTCCACGGTTTGTTGAATCACTCCACGACACATCGGTATTGAGTTTCCACCATCCAATGGGCAGTGGTATCCAATGAGGTTGCTGAAGACGAGATACATCTCTGCATGATTTGGTCCATATCTGGTCTGAACTTGGTGAATTTCATTTAGATGAGTTTCAGTAATACTTAGGAGCTTTTCCCAATCTACATGAGCATTGTTGTCCCTATAAATCACCTTGTTACGAATGGTCCAAATCTTCCAAAGGATGAAGAGGAATGTACATCCCTCTTCCCCCTCTGCATATGCTTAGGTCCATGCAAAGTAATCTGACACAGTCCAAAAATTTAAAATTGAAATTTTTTCATGAACCAACTAATAAATCATACAAAATTCAACATTATATTTAGCACTCAAAACCATATCAAAGATCACACTGGAACAGTAATGACATTTGTGGAACAATTCATGACCTCAAGCCATCATCAAGAGAAAGAGAAGTTAAGAGGTTTAACTCTTACATCAAAAACTTGCAATAAAGTAGCTAATGCACTTGTTACCCATGCCTAAAAGAAGGGAACATGAAGAAGACGTTTGTGTGGATAGAAGAATGCTCTACCACAAACTACAACAAATAATAAATGTGCGAGTTTGTAACAAAATGTCCAAATCCAATTAATAAAAATCTAACGCAATTAGAAGCTTGTAAAAATAGTCTCATTAAGCCAAAGTGAGCTTAGCTTAGTGGTAATTGGACATGTACCTTCGATCAAGAGGTCGCAGATTCGAATACCTCACCCCCAATGTTGTTGAACTAAAAAAAAAAGTTAAAATATCATTTTGGTCCCTCTACTTTGAGCTTTGTTCCATTTTGGTCCTTGTACTTTCAAATGTCCAATTTTAGTCTATGTACTTTCAATAAAGCTTAAATACCCGACCCCCAAAATAGTCTCATTAAGTTGTAAAGATGTAAAATTATATACAAAATAACATTGAACTTTGTGGTGTATTTCAATTATGCCTATAGGTTTTGAAAAGTTTTATTTAACCCTTGAACTTTGAAATTTGTTTTTTTTTTAAAAAAAAGAAAATTTTTGAGAGGGCATTTTTTTTTCTCTCGTTAAAATGATGGTCAAAAATCAATGTGGCTTTCGAGGGCAAAAATTTTAAGGCATATAACATGACATCACTTATAAGTTATAACTGAATTTGGATTATATAAAATATCAAGATTGCCATTTACTTCAACTCAAAAGATACTATTGACATCATGTACATGAACATCCACAGAATCAATTTTGCATTAATGATATTATAATGATGTCACATATGTAATTCTGATTTTTACACATCAACTGGTCGCATTGATTTCTCTCCATCATTTTTACACATTGAATGTTGTGCCACACCAATGATGTCATATGTGCTTTGAACAAATTCAACGTTCAAAAAATGAAAATTTTCAAAATCAATCCAGAGGCATTTCTTTAAACTTGAAACCTATTTCAAAGTTAAGAGATATTTTGTATAATTTAACCAATTATAAAAAAACATTCATACATTGGTTTGGAACATATCTTTAAAAATCTGAAAAATTAATTGAGAGTATTAATTATTGCATGAATTTAATGAAAATCAATCAATTATTGAAATGTTTAAAATTAGGACAGGTCCAAATTGACTTGGCTTCTTCACCACCAAATTTTTGTCAAATCCTAATTTTAAAACTTCTCAAACCCTTCATTCATTTTCCCTCTCCTCTTTCTCTCTCCTCTTTTTTTCACCATATATATAATCTCTCAATCTCCATATTCTTCTTCATCCTTCTCTCTATCTACTGTTCTTCAATCCTTTACTTTTAGTTTCATAATGGCTTCTCAATCTCTTGCCCTTCTTGCCCTCATCTTCACCGTCGTCATTGGCGTCGCTGTCGCTCAGGGTCCGACCACCTCCCCCACTGCCTCTCCAGGGCCAACGAACTCTCCATTTGTTTCTGTCTCGTCATTGGCTGCCACTCTAGAGGCTTCATCGGAGTCATCTACGTTTTCCGCAGCCTTTGCTCCAACAAGCTCATCGGATTCCTCTACCTCAACTTTGTCTTCACTCTCTGAAGCTCATGCAACCTCACCAGATTTCTCTGCGTCTACTCCATCTTCAATCTCAGTGGCTTCATCGACCTCTCAAGATTCCTTCGCCTATGATCCGTCTTCAAGCTCTGTGCCTCCAGCAATGTCGTCAGATTCCTGGCAAGATTCCTCTGCCTATGATCCGCCTTTAATCTCCATGCCTCCAACAATGTCCTCAGATTCCTCGCAAGATTCCTCTATCTATGATGCATTTTCAATCTCCATGCCTCCAACAATGTCATCGGACTCTTTGCAAGATCCCTCTGTCTATGATCTGTCTTCAATCTCCATGCCTCCAGCAATGTCACCGGATTCCTCCACTTCTATTGCTCAGCCACCAACGACCGAGACGCCGACCAGTTCTCCTGTTGAGACTTCTCGCTTGTTTAGAAATGGTTTTCTAGGCCGATAGATTGTGAAGTAGAGATTTGAACCTCAACTTTTAGCTAAAATTACTAATACTTTAATCAGTTGAGTTGCTCCTGATGACAATAATATTTTTCAAGTTGTGATTTAAAATTTTCTTTTATTAAGTTCCATTCCACTGTAATTGAATAAAAATGAATGAGAATAATTTTGATACAATTGAAACTTATTATAATTAAAATGTAAGTTTTGTCATCCTAATTACAAGAAATCAAAAGTCAATAACTTTAAGCGGAATTAAGGTCATCGATCTACCTCTAGCTATTGTTGGTCAATAGAGTCAAATCTTAACAGTAAATAATTCAAGAAAGAAGCAACACTTGGTTCTTCTAAACCTTCATACTCTTTATATTGATGGTGTATTTCTGTAGTTTTTGAGAGAGTAGGCTTAGGGACCAAATGCCCATACACCTCTATTTATAATCTCAGTCCATCAAGGAGGTTAACGATTGTTGCTAAAATCAAGGGAGGTTAAGATTATGTAACAAACAAAGTGGTTAAGATTAGATAATTTGTTTCCTAAGAAAGGGATTTTATTAGACCATTAGTTAGACTAACAAGAAAATCTAACATTTTCCCACTTGGTCTAAAAATCCAATTTCAACGGAATGAGTAATACAACTACATGGATCATGGTGATAGGTGCTCTAATAAATGAGTATTATCTTCCATGCATCACAATGCTTTATATTCGCTAATAATCCACGAACTTGATGAATAAACCCTATGTTCATCCTTGGTCTAAACAAGATTAATATTTCTATAAAAAAAAAACACACACACACACACACACACACACACACACACATATATATATATATATATATAGAATCATATGAGAAACATCAAACTGAATAAGAGTTTAATAAGAAAACTAATATATCATACAATGAAAGATTACAGTATAGAACCTAGTCCCATTCTTTCCATATAATCTTTGAAGTTCTTTGGTGGCATGCCTTTGGTCAAAGGATCAGCTAGCATCAACTTAGTGCTAATGTTTTTAATGACAACTTTTCAACCTTTAATTCATTCTCTTATGGCTAGATACTTGATGTCGATATGCTTGCTACGAATTCCATTCTTATTATTCTTAGCCATGAAAATAGCAGTTGAGTTATCACAATATAACTTTAATAGCCTAGAAACAAAATCTACAATTCTAAGAACAAATAAAAAACTCTTCAACCATACACTATGTGAGGTAGCCTCAAAACAAGACACAAACTCGATCTCCATGGTGGAAGTAGCAATCAAGGTCTACTTCATGCTTCTTCAAGACACAACTCCGCCAGCTAACATAAAAACATATCTTGAAGTGGATTTTTCAGAATCTATGCAGCTAACAAATTCAGTATCAAAGTAGCCATTTACTTTCAACTCATCAACCCTTCTGTACATGAGCATGTAGTTCTTCGTTCCTTGAAGATATCTCATCACTTTCTTTGCAGTTTTCCAGTGGTCAATCCCTGGATTTGTTTGATATCTACCTAATACTCCAACAACAATGTGGTGTCATGTCTGGTGCAGATTGGAGCATACATAAGGTTTAAAACAACTGAAGCATAAGGAATATTCCTCATTTGTTTCCCTTCAAGATCATTTTTCGGACATTGATCCAAGCTAAATTTTCCACCCTTTACAATTGGAGCTATAGTTGGTGAACAATCTTTCATCTAAAATCTTTCTAGAACTTTATTGATATAAACCTCTTAAGACAAATCCAAGATGCCTCGAAGTCTTTCTCTATGGGTCTTGATGCCAATGACATCAAATGCATCATCGATATCCTTCATATCAAAGTTCTTTGAAAGGAATTGTTTCACCTCATACAATACCCGCTTGTGATTAGTTTGCAAGTAAAATGTCATCCACATATAAAATGAGGAAACATATTTTACTCCCACTGACCTATTGGTAAATACATTGATCCAAAATGTTCTCTTTAAAACCAAATGAAGTGATGACTTGATGAAACTTCAAATACCACCACTACAACAAATATGGGCTTCCATGACTCTAAAAAATTGTCATAACCACATTCCATGACAATTTTTTTCAGTCTTTGAAGCCCCCATCAAGGAAAGATTATTAATGACACTTCAACCAAATTGTCATTATTTAGTTTTTTGTGACTGTATAGTGTAGTCAACAATAAGCAATTACTAACATATATAAACTGTCACTGTACAATTTTCAATGACCATTTTACACTGTCAATAAATTGCTCAAGCATTTGATTTTTCTGTCAAGATATAGATATCAACGACAATAAATAACAATCAACAAAATGTTTACATTGACATTGATTCATAATCACGTAAACGTTAATAATGTTATAGTTTTAGTATCAAGAATCCCTTAATCATGACACATTTTATTTGTTGCATTTCGTCCTTGTATGACTGTTAATTATTGTCAACAAAAGTGCATACGCTGACACCTATATATTGTCACAGAAATTTGGTTCATGACAATATTACATTGTCAAATAAATACATCTCATGATTGTTTTGTTCAATGTCATAACAAATGCTTATAATGATGGAAATTATTTGTTTCATACCTATCTTTACACATATATTTCTAAAATAAGTTACTCCAATTTTGTCGACAAAAAATAGGTACAAACATAAATAAGAACTTTCATATATAAATATAAAGTTGATAGCATTTTTACAAAGAAACTAAGTACAAGGGAACTAATAACCAAATTTGGTAAATTTTTACAAAGGAACTAATACAAATGTTGCTACACGTACTGCGACTAAGACTAACCCAACAAAAAACCTCATATGTCAATAACTTTCTTGGTGGCTTCATCACTTCAGTGGGTTCGCACGACCTAGTAAAAAGGACAACATTCATTTAAGAGTTCAACTTAATACATCAATGTTAACAATTAATAACAACATTCATGAGGTATACCTTCCAAATGTCGACTATGTTTTCAACTCACAAAACATTGATCTTGCCCAAAACATTGATGTCAGAACCTACTTCGACAATTCATGAATGCTCAGCCATCAGTTCATTAGAAAAAATATAGTCAAACTGAGGTAAATGTTGTACAAAAAAAAAAACCCCCTCTTTGGTTTCCTTATGGGAGGGGGGGGGGGAGTAAACAAGTGAGACATGTAATTCTAAATATGTACCTCTTGGACACCAAAGAAATTCCCACATCAAAAAATTGTCCGTCAATACGGTATTCACATCATTCGGTATTCCTAGAACAAAATTTGAATACGCATTTCAATCTACTATATATAACAGCTTCAGGTAAATTGAACAACTAATACAATAATTATTATCTTACCAATATGCCAATAGTTAATGCTCTTGAACATGTCATTTGATATGTCATTCTTCAACCAAAAAAAAATTGTGTAGCAAACTTCACTCCAAGATAAAGTGAGCAACAAAATGTATTACATCCAAAAAATTATGTATTTTATGCATAACCAAAAAGAGGAAACACAAATCCTATGCAAAGAAGATGTGCGATCCTACAAATTCTGCCCACTCACTTCGCACCACGTCAATATCACCTTGTGTATAACTAGATGGTGTATGTTTCATCTGTAAATACATAAATCAAAATAAATTTTGGGGTATTGAAATCTTGCTTGAATTTGGTTGAAGTTGTATACGTACTATATCTAGGATTGACGTGTTGTTTTGTAATACTATATCACGCATAAACCGCATGACATAATATCCACATTCTACTACACCCAATTGTTTAGGACACTGTTCATACAACACAAAAAACAAATATTCTTAGATATGGTACATATTATTTTAATAAAATTTGCTATTTGGGGGATATCTTACCTTGATTGACTTCCAAGTGGGCTTCTTTTTTTTCATGATCTTGAATGACCTGCAAATGCATGATATATAAAGTTTTTGTACATTCATATGAAGTAATCAGTCATGAAATTCTAAATGATATGGTAACATACATGCCAACTACATCGATAATATCCTCGTGAAGACGATTTTTCATGGGATCCATCCAAAATACAATGCTTTCTAAAGGATCAATAATTATCAACGTCCAATGATATCTACAAATTATAAAGAATACGAAAGAAGTTAAATAATTGACATAAAATACCATAATATGCATTTATATAAATTATACCTAGAATTGTATGGAAAAATGAGAAGTTGATTTTCATCCATTTCGAGCACTCGTGCAGTCAATAGTTGTGCTCGTGATTCTTTATAACTAGACAACGAGATTGATCCAGCATCCAAAAATTTGTACAAACTTAAGGCATTTGATTTATTAATAAGATTGTATAGGTACCTATAAAAGGTAATAAACTTTGGATATTACTCAACTAACATAGTAATTGCTAAAAGTATCAATATTAAAAACATCATACTTACATCATGTATGCATCAAGGCAAGCAGTTGATATTGGACGCATATGGCAAAAAGCTCGTAACACCTCAAGCAATACGCAACATTTGCGCTGGATACCAAACACTTCCATAGGTACATTGATTTGAATTGAGGATCCAATATGCTCAAGTGTACGTACCAAACAACGTAATGCAATAGGAGAACTTTGGATAGGTGTCATTGAGGACAAATCTAAATCTTTTTCGGACTTTTTAGCATACTTTTATCAACAAATATAACAAAATTAGGAATAATGTATACTATAACATACAATAGCCAACTAAAGTTGAAACACATTACCTTTTCCTTGTCAATTATTACAAGATGTCGTGGCCATAGTAAATGTGAACCTACTTCTTGTGAGAGTACGTTGTCTCCTTCCTTTGATGGTATGGGAATACAGCAATCACCATCTACGACTACATCAATTGACACTTTTACATTATCACCGTCTACATCAGAGTCAAATATTGTCCCAACTGTGACGATGTTGTTCTTAGACCCAATTGCCAATCGACAAGAAGTTCCATCCTATTTTGAAGTTGTTTCAAAACAAATGAAGTATTACTAACGCAAACTATGTAAAGCTTATACAAAACTAAATGAAGCCTTACCTTAATTTTGTTTGAGGTCGCAATCTTCGCTGACTCATCTTTCATAGATACATTCAACTGTAGGGAAAAAATTAAACCACATTAATTACTACTTACACACATTATGTAAAATTAAAGATTAATAAATCGAAACACATTTAACCTTCTCCTTTTCCTCTGTAACCTAAATGCAATGAACGTTTCGACTCCCAACTCATATTCTCTAGACAACCTGTTTTTCATCATCCATGATTTGTCCATACTACAATATTAGGAAACTTAATTCTTGATAACGTCCCCCTTAAACACACCTGATAAAGAAGAACATATTGACCACAGTTCGGTTAAAGGATTGATTTGACATCACCCTAACCAAACATTAAAAGGGGCAAAACATTATTATTATTATTATTGCTAAAGTTGTTGTTCTTAATTAAAATATATAGTTTTATTTTTCTTTTTCTTACATTAAAGGACAAAATGTCCAACACCATGGATAATGAAAGCTGATAAATTAAAAAGGAAAAAAAAACATAATAATTATAAAATAAAATTAAACGATCAAATGAGCCTCTTTTTTTTTGGATTTTTTATTACATTGAGGTGTTGTACAACTTTACAACAAAGAGAAGGGACATACTTGCTTTTGGAATGTATATAGTGGAAAGTTGTAAGAAAAGCAAAATGATTTTGGAACTTTGAAATTGAAAACTGGTATACAAAATCAAATGCTATTAAAGTTAGCCAGAATGATCGATTTTTCTCTTCAAATCTCCTTTTCTTTTTTTTTTTTTCATTTCCACTTAAAATCATAGTCCAAAATAAAAAAGCAGTCATCTCAAAGCAAAAATATATTGGCAAAACTATGGGTGTACCCTGTACAACTTTCTCCCAGATTGGCAAATTCTCTGTAAAATCAAATGAGGTTTTGTTATATTTTCTGTAGAATCAAATGAGGCTTTGTTGAGTTTTGAAAAAGAAATTTGTCAATATACCCTGTACAACTTTCTCCCAAATTGGCAAATTCTCCCAACTCCCAAGCCTTTACTAAACAAACAACACATAGTAGTCTCTAAATGATGCATCAGACAAAAAAAAAATCTCAAACAAACAACATCATCCTTAATTTTTAAGCATCAGAAAAAATTCCCACACAGCTGTATCTAAACGAAGGCATATTTGAACCAATTATACACAACATCACCCCTAATTATAAAGGATTATGAAGAATAGAAGAAGACTATATTTAAAAAAAAAAAAAAAAAAAAAAATCGGATGTACCTGCTGGCTGCTCAGACGCCGACGGCCAGAGAGGGAGAGGAAGACGAAGAGGGCGAGGGAGAAGAAGACGTCAACGACTGGGAGAGAGAGAGAAATCAAAAATCGGAGAGGGAGAGGAAGACGAAGATGAAGCCAGCGGAGGGAAAAAACGAAAATCTATGAGGGTGCGACAACCTAAGTTTTATTTTGTTTTTTTTACTTATATATATATTATATGAAAATTAAAAATAATAAAAACCTATAAGAGGTCTGCGACGTGCGGTGAGGGAAATTGAGTGTGCAGCAACCTTGGTTTTATTTTGTTTTTTTTTTTACTTATATATATATTATATAAAAATTAAAAATAATAAAAACCAAATAAAAACACTTTGTTTTTTACATTTTTTTCTTCCAAAAATGCCCTTTCCGTCAATCTAAATTTCAAAACAACCAAATAAAAACACTAATTTGAAGATTCTTCAAATTTAAATTTCAAATTTTTCGAAACTAATGCCGTTAAACAAACCGGGGGTTACAAGAGTAGTCTAGTTTAAGTCAAAATAGTCAATTACATTCTTATTAAGTCGAAATCAAAGTTTCATTGGCTAATTCAAACAATTTCAATCAATTTATACGATTTTCGTCAATTTTTCAGAAATTTCCATCGAAATTTCCATAAAACTTATACCTCGACATTTCAATCAACATCGAAATTTCGAACCTTGACTAGAAGTACCCGTCAAGCTTTTGTAAAACTTCCAATGTGGGATACAAGCAAAACAAACTATAAGGTCAAAAGTAAAAGTCATTTCCAATAGCCAACTTAAACTTCAAAATGGTTTCATTTTAGGAAAGATTTATAATAAACTTTAAAGGGATAAACTTGGACCTTTTTATTTAATTTTTTAGATTGAAAATTTAATGACTATTACCTAATGTCATAATTAATTGACACTAAAAACATGTCATAACTTTTGAAACATATGAAAATATACAAATTTTCCGCCACAAACATGCACCTTAGTGTGACTATGATATAGTTTAAATTAAAAATACATTTTAAACAAATATTAGTTATTTCTGTTTAATGACCATTAATAATAGTCATTATTTGATGACTATGAAAAACTGTCATGAATTAAAAAATACGAAAATCTCCGTTTTTTCCCGCCAAAAACGCGCCTTTTGTGCTTTTATGACACTTTTTTCTCTCTCTCCCCTTAATTTGCCCAAACCCTTGTGTCATGGAAAGCCAATTTTGTTGTAGTGCACTGGCGAAAGGCTTGTTTTAAACCATAAACGGATTTGTTAAGCTTACAAACTAAATGCTCACCATCACTAGAGAAGAATCCTTTTGGTTGTTTTATGTAAACTTCTTCCCCCAAATTACCATTAAGGTAGGTTGTTTTCACATCTATTTGGTGCAGCTCAAGGTCAAAATGAGCTACCAATGCAAGGATGATTAAAAGAGAATCTTTCTTTGATATAAGAGAAAAGGCTTCCTTATAGTCAATCCCTTCCTTTTGAGTGAATCATTTGGCAACAAGTCTTGCCTTATATCTTTCAATGTTTCCTTGTGAGTCTTTCTTTGTCTTAAAGACCCATTTACATCCATTGGATTTTACACCTTCAGGCAACTTGACAAGATTCCAAACTCGATTAGATGCAACAGAATCCATCTCTTCAACCATGGCTTTGTGACACAAGTCAGATTCCTTAGAACTCATAGATTGTGAAAATGTTTCAGGATCATTCTCAACTCCAATGTTGCAATCAATCTTTTGTAGATACACTTCATAGTCACTAGAAATTGCTGATCTTCTAAGTCTAGTAGATCTTTTTAATGTTGTTTCATCATTCACTTGAGGAACTTGTTGTTCAGTTGATTGATTAACAACTTGATCTAATGGATCAACAGTTTTTGGAACATCAACAATTGGTTATCTTACACTTCTTTGAACTTGAGGCATGTGCATAACAATCAGTCTATCATTTGAACTAAAAGGTTGAGCTTCACAGTGACCCCTTTCAGAAACTAAGTCCTGTAATTTATCACTCCCACTAATATTCAAATTATTCTCAAGAAATTTTGCATTGCTTGATTCCACAATTCTAGTACTATGAGATGGACAATAGAATCTATAACCCCTAGACCTTTGCATAACCAATGAAATACCCACCGATAGTCCTAGGGTTTAGCTTCTTTTCTTGTTGATTATAAATCCTAAGTTCATACGGGCACCTCCAAACATGTATATGTCGCAAACTGGGTTTCCAACCTTTGAACAACTCAAAAGATGTTTTAGAAACAGCCTTGGTTGAAACTCGGTTCAATAAAAATACAGTCGTCTTAAGTGCTTCGATCCACAAGAATTGAGGAAGTCTTCTATTACTCCTCATACTTCTCACCATGTCCATCAACGTTTGGTTTCTCCTTTCTGCCACACCGTTCTGATATGGAGAATCAAACATAGATATTGAGCAACAATCTCATGCTCTTGGAGAAACTTCGCAAATGGTCTAGGTGCTTGTCCATTCTCAGTGTATCTACCATAATACTCTCTACCTCTATCTGATCTCACTATCTTAATTTGTTTACCACATTGTTTCTCTACATTAGCATTAAAGATCTTAAATGCATCTAAAGCTTCATCCTTTGAATGAAGTAAATAGAGATACATATATCGTGAGAAATCATCTATAAAGGTGATAAAGTACTTTGGACTATGATAGGACCAACATAGTTCTATATTTTCATACTTAAATCATGTTAGTTTGGAGGTTTTAAAATAATTAATTGATCATTTTGTAGGGATTTGAGCATAAAGCACGTTCCAACAGATTCTACGTTGAATCCCGATTCCAACGCATCAAACCGGAGATCATTCGGACACCTGAACGAAAAGTTAGAGCAAAAATAAGTAGTGCTGCTCGCTGGGTAGCATCTAGACGCTGTCCAGAGCGTCTAGACGCTATCGGAAGTTCCCTGAAGCCTCCCTCGTGTTGCGGAGAGCCCCTATGACGCTGGGAGCATCTAGACGCTGTCCAGAGCGTCTAGAAGCTCCGTCGATTCCTATATATAGATTTTTTCGTTCTCTAGGTCATTTGTCTCCGATTTTCAGCCGTCATGAGACCAATTTAGGCTTTCTCCTCTCTGTTTTTCAGTAGTTTAGGATAGATTAGGAGTTTTTCATCAAACCTCGGTGTCGAGCTACATCGTTTTGATGTTCGGCTAGGCTTTCGACGTCGTTTCGGGTTTGTAAATACGGTATTATGCATTTTATTGTGAGATTTGGTTATTAATTTAATTTTCCAGCACTGTTTTATGGCTTGCAAATTCTTGTGCTTATTCCTAGTTATTTCTACTTTGATTGAACTGACAAATCAATTAATTTAGAGATTTCTTAGCTATGCTAGATGTATTCGTAGGTGTCCTCGGTCTCTAGCTTAATTTGAGTAGTAAATAGGCCAGTTGCCACGTCTGTTAAATTAAGTAGAATTACTTAATAACGAGTACATGGTAGGCCTTATAATTGTTAGCGCGGGCTTAGTTAATTTAGATCAACCAGTCTTAATTAATTAACTCGTTTCGGCTTATCCCTTGGGTGTAATGCGTTTAATTAATTCTTTTGGTATTGGTCGTGCCAAATTAATTAATTAAATTAGAACCAATTAGGTGTTTGTAAATTGGTTTAATTAGGGGAGACTCCTACGGTGTCCCGAGGAGTTCAGTCGGTCTTAAAACATAGGAAATTGCCTGTTAGGTTAGTTTCAATGATCGATAATTTGCATAACTACCTGTTTACCCCTGATTCGGTGCCCAAGGTGAGATCTTTATTTTTGCTACTCTTTGTTTAGTCCTTCTGTCTCTATTTTATGCCTAACTCCCCCCCCCCCCCAGTTCGTGTCAATCTGTGTCATTAAGAAAACTAATTAATTGAAACTAATTTATTCAGTTCCTTGTGGTTTGACCTGGTCCACTATTAATTACTACAAGTAGTTAATTTTAGATCGGTATTATAAATTGTATTTGATTAAGCCCTCGACAAGCTCGCTTCAAATTGGCACCGTTGTCGGGGAACCGCCATTTAAATTGATTTTTTGATTTTGGTTTTCTTATTTCAATAAAAAAAAAAAAAAGAGTTTATACCTTGTTTCTTTTTATGGCTAATAATTTTTGGAATTTCAGTGGAGCTGCCCCGCATGATGAAGAGGTTAGTGATTTAAAATTTGAAATTTCTAAATTAGCCTCTTCAGTTTCTCTATTGCTAGAAAAGCAGGAGCAAATGCGACATGCCTCCAGTCTTGGAAGAGTTCCTTGGCAGCACGACACGAGCCACAATCTTCACGGTCTTGAGTGGGATCGATCATATGGATGCCAGGAGGAGCAGCAGAACCCAAGCCCCGAATATGTAGTTTCAGGTATGTCTTTAGAGGATTTAATTAATTAAATTGCTATTAACAATCTCCAAATTCAGCAGAACAATCTCCAATTTCGAGAGGAGATGACTAGGATATTGGGTGAATATGTCATTCAGCTAGTTGATTCAGTGGAGAGCATTCAAGAGCAACTGCCTATCGACATCCCTGAGGTACGAGAATTTGATTTGGTTGGCTTAGAGCTCAACGATAAAGTTTGCTTGCCATATGAAGAACAGGTTTGTGAGGCTGAGGAGACCGAGCTTCAATGTGAGGAAGTCCAAGTGATAGATTTGGAGGCCGAAAGGCCTGCGTCTGTTCTGTACCTTGATTCCCCCTTCTTTTGTGTAAGTTCCTCTAGTTCTCACTAGTCAGAGTCAGTTTCTTTTTCTTTTTCTTGTTTTTCTTTTTCAGAGTCGAAAAGTCCTAAAAATACCTGCATTTCTGGTGCCCATCAAATGTTGAAGAGCTTGCTTAGTGTAGCGGGCTTTGTAGATTCGAGGAAGAAAGGGTCGAAGAAATGAGAGAATTTCTATGTGCCTTGACACGTGCCACACGACAAGTCGAGCAATCGACTATAAAAATTTGTGCTTTCTGGAGGCAGTCAGGCTTGAAAATATAGTTGCTTTCCTTTATTGCTTTATGTTTTTATTCTTCCTATCTTAGTTGTTTTGCTTTGTTTTGTAGGTAACAAATTGACCTTTGAGCAGAAGAATTATCATTCTTGGAGGTTTCTGCCGCGCTACCACCCACCTACGTGCTGAGTTTTCATGGGAGGTTTTTTGTTCCCCTTTCTTTTTGCCCTTTCATTTTCACTGATTTTTGTACATTGGGGACAATGTAGAATTTAGGTTGGGGGTGGAGGTTATTATTGTGCTTTGATGATGTGGTTAGTATGATTGGTTGAGTCCTTGAGAATCTGAGCTCGGACCTATTTTTAGGTTTGATAGTTGCGCTTATATGTTGTCCTTGAGCACTTGAGCTCGAACTGTTGATCGATTATGTTAAACATGGTTATTGTATGAAATTTCTTTTCAAATTTTGTATTAATTATGAGCTTGAATGCTTGATGATGTGTTTTCTTGTTGCTTGATGAGGACAATTGATTAAATGCATGGTATGTTGCTTTAATTGCATTAGCTGAAGTATATGAATGCTATCCTGCTTTGAGTCTTTTTGTGCCTAACTTTCAAAAAATGTTGGTCTTTCCTGCACGATTTGAGCACGTTAGCCTTTCCTTTAGAAGTCTTGAAGGCTTAGGGTGGGATTATAGAGCTTGTATGTCTGTTGTCACTCCGATAGGTGTAGGGCTAGTTGTTGAGTGGAAAGATTGATAGCTTGTAATGGGTTGCTTAGGACAAGTAAAAATGTGATTTGTCTAGAAAAAGAAAGAAAGAAAGAAAGAAAGTGTGCTTGAAAAGAAGACCATTCTTGAAAAAATAAAATAAAATAAAATAAGCTTGTAATGGACTTAGTGAATCAAGGAGTAACAAGAGCTACCCCTGTTGTGATCAGTTAGGCCATCCATTAAGCGAGTGCTCTGGATACGGGTCCCTGCGACAGGTGTGTGAAAGCTAGTGCCCTTTGGTTTTTAAAGTGATACAAGTTTATCCCGCAGGTTTGAGTTCAGGCACCTAGTAACCTATTACTTGTTTGATGGTTTGGAAGCTTGGTAGCTAATCCAAGTGCTAGTGTAGGGAGAAGATGGATTGAGAGCCTTATAGACCTTCTCCAGGCTTGCAGAGACTACCTTATGAGGCCACACACACATGTGGGAAAGAATAGAAAGAATTTTTAAAAGTGTCTCAAAACATGGATAGTGTATGTCTGCTTCTCTTTTGTAGTTATTGCAATATTCCTAAGTATTAAAATTATAGTCTCGTGCATGTAATCATTCATGCATATTTTTATTATTTTTGTTTGAGTCTTGCTCGAGGACTAGCAAGATTTAGGTTGAGGGTTATTTGATAGGAACCAACATAATTCTATATTTTCATACTTAAATCATGTTAGTTTAATGTAATTAATGGATCATTTTGTAGGGATTTGAGCATAAGGCACGTTCCGAGAGATTCTACGTTGAATCACGATTCCAACGCAACAAACCGGAGGTCATTCGGACACCTGAGCGAAAAGTTAGAGCAAAAATAAGCAGTGCTGCTCGCTGGGTAGCATCTAGACGCTGTCCAGAGCGTCTAAACGCTATCGGCAGTTCCCTGAAGCCCCCCTTGACGCTGCGGAGAGCCTCTGTGACGCTGGGAGCGTCTAGACGCTGTCCAGAGCTTCTAGACGCTCCGTCGATTCGTATATATAGATTTTTTCGTCCTCTAAGTCATTTGTCTTCGATTTTCAGCCTTCATGAGACCAATTTAGGCTTTCTCCTCTCTGTTTTTCAGTAGTTTAGGATAGATTAGGAGTTTTTCATCAAACCTCGGTGTCGAGCTACATCGTTTTGATGTTCGGCTAGGCTTTCGAAGCCGTTTCGGGTTTGTAAATACGGTATTGTGCATTTTATTGTGAGATTTGGTTATTAATTTAATTTTCCAGCACTGTTTTATGGCTTGCAAATTCTTGTGCTTATTCCTAGTTATTTCTACTTTGATTGAACTGACAAATCAATTAATTTAGAGATTTCTTAGCTATGCTAGATGTATTCGTAGGTGTCCTCGGTCTCTAGCTTAATTTGAGTAGTAAATAGGCCAGTTGCCACGTCTGTTAAATTAAGTAGAATTACTTAATTACGAGTACATAGTAGGCCTTAGAATTGTTAGCGTGGGCTTAGTTAATTTAGATCGACCAGTCTTAATTAATTAACTCGTTTCGGCTTATCCCTTGGGTGTAATGCGTTTAATTAATTCTTTTGGTATTGGTCGTGCCAAATTAATTAATTAAATTAGAACCAATTAGGTGTTTGTAAATTGGTTTAATTAGGGGAGACTCCTACAGTGTCCCGAGGAGTTCAGTCGGTCTTAAAACATAGGAAATTGCCTGTTAGGTTAGTTTCAAGATCGATAATTTGCATAACTACCTGTTTACCCCTGATTCGGTGCCCAAAATGAGATCTTTATTTTTGCTACTCTTTGTTTAGTCCTTCTGTCTCTATTTTATGCCTAACTTCCCCCCCCCCCCCCAGTTCGTGTCAGTCCGTGTCATTAAGAAAACCAATTAATTGAAACCAATTTATTCGGTTCCTTGTGGTTTGACCCGGTCCACTATTAATTACTACAAGTAGTTAATTTTAGATCGGTATTATAAATTGTATTTGATTAAGCTCTCGACAAGCTCGACATGCCTCCATGTCAAGACATCAAATGTCTGTATGTATGATTTTAACAAATCACTACTCTTCTTTGCACCCTTTCTAGACTTGTTGGTTTTCTTTCCCTTTATATAATCCACACAAGTCTCAAAATTAGTAAAGTCTAGGGCATTGAGTACCCCTTCACTAACCAAATTTTCAATTCTTAAAATGGAGAAATAACTTAGTCTCCAATGCCACAATAATGAGGATTTTTCATTGGTAACACATCGTTTTAATCCAGCGGTTACATTTAAAGAATTATGATAAGTAATTTTTTGCAATTCAATAGAATAAAGACCATCAGACAAAATACCATAACCAACAACTTTCGATTCATTTATTAAAGTGAATCCATTATTCAAAAATTGAAATTCATAACCCAAAGATCCAAGTCTTGAAATTGAAATCAAATTCGTAGTAAAACTAGGGACATAAAAGATCCTATCTAAATACAAAACACAACCGTTGCTTAAAACTAGACTGCATGAACCAACTGCCTCTACATGTGAGCTTGTCCTCCCTCCTAAAAGGATATACTGCTCATTTCCCACAGTCAATCCATCATGTGTTATTACCAACATCAATTAAGTTTGGTTCATAGCATACAAATGAGGATTGAGTACTTTTATTTTGAAAGCACACTTTGAAATTTGGGAACTCTTTCTTCCTGTGTCCCTTCTTCTTGCAAAAAAAAAAACCATTTTTCCTCTTTCTTAATGTTTGGTTTGACTGGAATTCTGTTCTTTCGCTTGACGTGATCCTTTTTCTTTTCTCAGTGAACGTCAAATTCACTTTCTCACTCTCAACCCTCATCCACAGTTAGTCTCCCTTTTTCTTGTGCACACATGGTCATCAGCTCATTAATTGACCACTTATCTTTATGTGTGTTGTAAGAAATTTTAAAGGGACTAAATCGCGGAGGTAGGGTGCACAAAATAAAGTGAACTAAAAAAAGGCTTCAGATATGGTGACTTCCAAATTCTTTAATTGAGATGCAATATCCCTCATTCACATGATGTGATCACACACTCCTCTAATTCCATTGTATCTCATGGATGATTGCATGATAAGGGTACTTGCCAAAGCCTTATATGAAGTGACAAACTATTCATCTATTGCTTTCAACAAGAGACGAACCTTGTTATATTGCTCAATCGAGCCTCTAATCCCAGCAGATACTTTGGTCTTTATGAACATAACAAAGAGACGATTAGATCGCTCTCACTTTTCATAAAGGTCAACTTAATTTAGGGTGCTTAGTTCAGTAATTTCAAGGGGGGCTCATCTTTCCTTATGGCATAGTCAAATTCCATCCAACCTAAATGGAGAAGAATTCTCTCCTTCCAGATCTTATAGTTGTCTCCCTTTATAAGTTTAGGAGCATCACATTTCACATCAATAAAAGTAGCATGTTCACTTACTGCAATATATCAAATAAACATGCTCATTAAATTTGTTTTGAGATTAGAATATATACATATATTATGTTTTACCAATGTAAATCATATTTCAATTATGAATATAGGGACATGAAACCTACATGTGGGCTAAGACTCCAGTTCAATTATATTCATACTATACCATGATAAGACTACCAAACTTATGTTCCCTTTCCTAATGTCATGTGGGTTCACTAGGAGATATAACTTGATACCTTATCCTAATTAATCATACAAGCATCATAAAATTTCAGTAGGTTGATTTTATAATATTTCATATAATTAACTACAACTAATTACATGATAATTAAAAAAAAACTTATTTGAAAATAAATTTTAATTAATTAAAGTTGTTGTGGCTACTCTTACTTAATCAAAAATATCTTAGTCGCGTAAATCAATTAATCCTTAATTGAGGAGCAAAACATATACATATATAAGCAAACCAAATAATATGCACAAGTTATTATTAAAAAAAATGAATTATCAAAACTTAACCCAATTAAAATAATTCACATAATGGACCATCTTAATGAATTTCAAATAAAATTGTGACCAATTCAACTCTCAGGTGGGATCCCAGGTAGAGATGTTCCTTAACGATCAGCTTAAATACCTCATCCTTTTTAGGACCTACCTTAGACAGAGTTTCTTCTTGATCAATTCTTATTTAAATTCATTAATTATCCAATATCACATTAAAACAGAACCAATAAATAAACATGCTCCTTAAAAGATTAATTTCAGTGCATATGATTTATTTAACTATAATGTGTTTAAGAAAATGTTGAATTATAAACACAAAATTTAAATTAAACATACACTTGCATCCAAAATATTTGAACAAAATTAATGAAATCCATACTTCAATATATATCACATATAATCCACTACTATGTAAAGAAGCAAGATATAAAAAAAAAATATATATATATATATATATTCCATGCATATAGGAATTTAATCTAAACACTACATTTGGTTAATTTAAACAATATAGAGTATATATGATTCACAAATTTACGCCAAGAATCAAGACTAGAAAATTAAATTCTATGCATATAGGATTTTTAAAAAAACAGACAAACCCAAACGTGAAGCATACCAAATGAATAAAAGCTAAATAAAAACCACGTAACCAAAACTTTCTTTCCATCATCAAGAATTAAGAAAATCTATTTTTTCTTTCAATCATCAAGAATTAGGAAAAAAAATGGATTTTAACCTTACGAAAATACAAAAATTAACAAGACATAGGTAATTTTGGCTATGATACCAAATGTAAGTATTCTAATCCTAATCAAAAGAAAACAAAATAAATAAATTTAGGAAGAATTAAGGCCATCGATTTACCTCCAGCCATTGTTGGTCAATAGAGTCAAAACTTCACAACAAATAATTCAATAAAGAAGCAACACTTGGTTCTTCTAAACCCTCACTATCTCTTTATAGTGATGGTGTATTTCTGTAGTTTTTGAGAGAGTAGGCTTAGGGACCAAATGCTCACACACCCCTATTTATAGCCTTAGTTCATCAAGGAGGTTAACGATTGTTGCTAAAAGTAGGAGAAATTAAGATTATGCAACAAACAAGTGGTTAAGATTAGATAATTTGTTTCCTAATAAGGAATTTTATTAGACCATTAGTTAGAGTAACAATAAAATTTAACCTAAAAATCTCATACAAAAGAACATAAAGATCAAATTCGAGAGTGCGAGAATTATTTTAATATAATTGAAGTTGTTAAAATTCAAAATCCCATACGAAAGAACTTTAGAGATCAAGTTCAAGAGTTATACTCAATTCAATTGTTAAAATTCATAGGGGCCGTTTGTTTCATGGTAATCCAAGATTCCCATGGAATGGGCATTTCGATTACTTCGTTTGTTTTGTAAGAATGTAAGATACCTTGACATATCAAGATGCCTGGGTATCCTAGGATGCCCATTCGAGGGGCATCTGACTAAATGTGGATGCCCTTTTGAAACATGGCTTTTAAGATTCCCATGTTGAGTGTATATGCTAATGACATATTTGTCTCTTATCAATTTTCTTTATTTTACATTTTTATTTTTATTTAAAAATAATTAATGTATTTATGCACTAATAAACGATCATATGTAATTAGTTATATTTATATTTTACATTTAGATATAAAATAAAGTTAATTTAAAATTGAATTAATATTTAATATTATATATATTTTTAAAAAAATCAAACTAATATAAATTAATTTTTTCTACAAAATAACACATAAATATTAGTGTAAAATAAATTGATATAAAAATATAATATTAAATTAACAAACATCAAAATGCATGTGATATCAATTTAATTATATCAAACTAATAAGTAAATTATGAAAATGTTAGCAAGGGCATTATTGGTATAACACATAATCTTAAGACATTCCTATATATAAATCCTGCAAAATAAACATGGCTATCTAAATATTTTCAGACATCCTCATAAATTTTTCTGCAAAACAAACATGGTAATCTAAAGATGTCAGACATCAAAAATTTCGGACATCTAAGATTCTGGACATCTGAAAATATCGGACATCCTGATTCTCTAAAAACTAACTGCCCCTTAGTGCATTTTCCTAGGATCTCTCATCATCGCCAACACCTATTTGGGACTGTTATATTTTGTAATTATAGCATAATCACTATAGCTTTGAAATAGAACCACTCTTACATAAGTCTAATTTAATATGTACTTTACATTTTCATTAATAAAGTGACTTTCATTAAAAAAAAAAAAAAGATAAAATCAATTTATATCACTTGTATCAATTAAAACTCCAAACTAATGATTTTATCAATCAATTTAAACCTTAAACTTTAATAAAATAAATCAATTTAGACTCTCGGCTAGTGATTTATAACTATTTTTACTCAATTCTATTTAAAATCAACTCAAAATCACTTAAATAAAATTATTCTTCTCCCAAATCCTTCCAAAGTGACAAGAAAAATTATCATGTTATTCTTTCTAAATAAGTAGAGAAAAATAGAGAAAGATGAGAAGATAAAAATCACTTATATTAATGAAAATTTGCTATTATATCTATTTGATTATAACATTTCTCTCTAATATTACGCTAATCTCTATACTTAAAGAAGTCTTATATACGTGTGAAAATTATGCATTAACATTTTAAACACAAAAAGCTAACCGGAGGATTTAAATTGATTCATTTATAAAAATTTAGAGTTTTAATTAATACAATTATTAGTTTTAATGTTTCAAGTGATACAATCCAAGATTTAGGAATATAAATTGATTGTTTTCTCAAAAAATTATTTATATTATAAAATTAAAAGTAAAATTTTTAAACCCTACGTGTCTACTTTTAAAATGGTTATTAAATGAAGTTTGAATTTAAAAACTTAAAATTATTGTAAATATGGCACATGTAAATGCCCATTCCACATGCCCATTTAATCTCCATGCCAAGTGGCATTTTCTCCATAGCCAAAGTGTCTTCTATGTGTCCAACAAAGGCCATAGATTGGTGTCCAAATGTACCACATCATGCTCTCCCAATTGCCTATAAATAGTGGTTTTTGGTGGATAAATAATGAGAGACATTTTGGTATATAGAAACCTCTCCAATCTTCTTTTTTCTCTCCCACTTTCTCTAATTTCATTTGTTTTTAATTTGCCATAAATCTCCATTTTCTTTTGTTTATATTATATATATATATATATATAAATACTCCTTTTATATTCCAACACTTATTATTATTATTATTATTATTATTATTATTATTATTATTATTATTATATGTTTTGGTAAAGTTTTGGTGCCCGGTTTTGCCTCTCAATTTTACAACACGTTATCAGCACGAAACTCTGTCATTTTTCCCGCTAAAGGTAAGTCTTATAGGTAAGCCATTTTTACGCATTTGGTTTATGTTAAATTTCTAATATGAATATATTATTATTTTTTATAGTGTTATTATGGCAAACCTTACAAAGCTAGAATTTGCGGCCCTGGATATTAATGGAAATAACTACTTGTCATGGGTCCTTGACGCTGAGATCCATTTAGATTCTATGAATCTTGGAGAAACAATTAAAGAAGGAAATGATGCATCAAATCAAGAAAAAGCAAAATCCCTGATCTTCCTTCGCCATCATCTTCACGAGGGATTGAAAATGGAGTATCTTACAATAAAAAATCCCTACGTTCTATGGCAAGGTTTGAAAGAAAGGTACGATCATCAAAAAACAGTTATTCTTCCAAATGCTCGTTATGATTGGATGCACCTGAGGTTGCAGGACTTTAAATCAGTAAGTGAGTATAATTCCGCACTTTTCAGAATTAGTTCAAAATTAAAATTATGCGGAGAAAAGATTACTGATGTTGATATGTTAGAGAAGACATTTTCCACTTTTCATGTCTCGAATATGCTCCTGCAGCAGCAATATCGAGAGAAGGGTTTTGCAAAATATTCTGAACTTATCTCATGTCTTCTCGTTGCTGAACAAAATAACGAGTTATTGATGAAAAATCACGAATCCCGATCAACTGGAGCAACACCATTCCCTGAAGTGAATGCTGTGAATTTTAATAACCGTAGTCGAGGTCGTGGTCGTGGTCGAGGTCGGGACCGCGGTAGAGGAAGAAATACCTATTTTCGTGGTGGGCATTATAATTTTAAGAAACCCACACGAAGTGATGATCATAAAGGAAAGGCTCCACAAGATAGAAGTTCGAAAGGTGATGAACATAAATGTTTCCGGTGCGGAATGACTGGGCACTGGTCACGTACCTGTCGTACGTCAAAACACCTTGTTGATCTCTATCAAGCTTCCCTGAAGGAAAAAGGAAAAGGAAAGAATGTTGAGGTAAATCTTGCCATTCAAGAAGATGATGTGTTTGACCCCTCCAATATGATGCATCTTGATGTAGCTGATTATTTTGAATCTCCTGGAGAGAGAATTGATGCAATCAAACAAGTAGATGATGATTTGTATGAAAATATATAATTAAATACTGTTTAGTATGTTTTTGTTGTTGTTTAGTTTGTATATATATTTAAGACTCTTTGTAATCGTTTTTCTTTTCTTTTCAATGAAGAAATATGAACAATTTCAATATGTTGAGTAACTCGAAAATGAGCAATGAGGATTTATGTATGGCAGACTGCGCAACTACGCACACGATACTCATAAATAGAAAATATTTTACTAGATTGACAATGCTGGAAGCAAAAGTCAATACTATATCAGGTTCTGTAAATCTGATTGAAGGTTTTGGAAATGCAAACTTTATTTTGTCTAGAGGAACAATATTTACAATTAATAATGCTCTGTTCTCTAGCAAATCAAAAAGAAACTTATTAAGTTTTAAAGATATACGTGAAAATGATTATCATGTTGAAATTGATTGTAAAAATATTGTAAAAATAATATAGAGTGTCTCTATATAACATCTATTGTTTCACATGAAAAACGTATATTAGAAACACTGCCTGCTTTTTCTTCTGGATTATACTATACTCATATACGAGTAATCGAAAGTTATGCAATAATGAACCCGAAGTTCATGAATCCAGAAATATTCAGTGTTTGGCATGATCGATTGGGTCATCCAGGGTCGATAATGATGAGAAAAATTATTGAGAATTCACATGGACATCCTTTAAAAAGCCAGAAGATTCTTCAATCCAATGAATTGTCATGTGATGCTTGTTCTCAAGGGAAATTAATTATTAGACCATCACCAGCTAAAGTGGGGATTGAATCACCTGCATTTTTAGAGCGAATTCAAGGTGATATTTGTGGACCTATTAACCCACCAAGTGGTCCATTTAGATATTTTATGGTATTAATTGACGCATCCAGCAGATGGTCACATGTATGCTTATTATCAAGTCGAAATCTTGCATTTGCAAGATTACTTGCTCAAATAATTAAGTTAAAAGCACAATTTCCTGATAATACAATTAAAACCATTCGACTTGATAATGCTGGTGAATTTACATCCCAAACTTTTAAAAATTATTGTATGTCAATTGGGATAAGTGTTGAACATCCTGTAGCTCACGTTCATACACAAAATGGTCTAGCAGAATCATTTATAAAACGTCTGCAACTAATTGCAAGACCATTGCTTATGAGAGCTAAACTTCCTACATCGGTATGGGGTCATGCTATTTTGCATGCTGCATCACTGGCATGTATTAGGCCAGTAGCTTATAATAAATACTCCCCAATGCAATTAGCTTATGGCCAGCAGCCAAATATTTCCCATCTAAGAATTTTTGGATGTGCAGTATATGTACCGATTGCTCCACCACAACGTACTAAGATGGTTCCTCAAAGGAGGTTAGGAATATATGTTGGTTTTGATTCCCCATCAATTATTAAATATCTTGAACCCCTGACGGGTGATGTATTTACTGCACGATTTGCTGATTGTCATTTTAATGAGACAAATTTTCCAACATTAGGGGGAGGAATTAAGAAGTTGGAAAAAGAAATTACATGGAATGCATCGTTATTATCTCATTTAGATTCTCGTAGAAATCAATGTGAACTTGAAGTTCAAAAGATAATTCATTTGCAAAATATAGCAAATCAACTACCAGATGCATTCACAGATACTAAAAGTGTGACTAAATCATATATACCAGCTGCAAATGCTCCATCAAAAATTGATATCCTAAAGGAACAAGTTGTCAATAATGAGTCTGGAGCACGCCAGAAGCGTGTTAGACCAATAGGTTCTAAAGATAAAAATCCTCGAAAAAGAAAAGTAGTTGAGAATCAAAATGATTCAATAAAAGGTATGGATGTTCCAGAAGAAATCCAGAATACAACTACTCAAAAGAGTATTGGTGAAAATCAAACGCTTGAGGATAATAATGAAATTTCTATAAACTATGTTACAACAGGAAAGAGATGGAACCGAAATGATATCATTATTGACAACATTTTTTCTTATAATGTTGCTCACGATATTATTCATGAAAGTGACGATTTTGACCCAAAATCTATCAAAGAATGTCAACGTAGAAAGGATTGGCCGAAGTGGAAAGAAGCAATCCAAGCAGAGTTGAACTCACTTTCAAAACGTGAGGTTTTTGGACCAGTAGTCCCAACACCGGAAAACGTCAAACCTATGGGATATAAATGGGTATTTGTAAGGAAAAGAAATGAAAAGAATGAAGTCACAAGATATAAAGCGAGACTTGTTGCACAAGGATTCTCACAAAGGCCTGGTATTGATTATGAGGAGACATATTCTCCTGTGGTGGATGCAATAACACTAAGATATTTGATTGGTCTGACTGTATATGAAAAGCTTGATATGCATCTAATGGATGTAGTCACGGCGTATTTATATGGATCTCTCGATAATGATATTTATATGAAAATCCCGGAAGGATTTAAAATACCAGAAACATATGAATCAAGTTCTCGGGAATTGTATTCAATAAAGTTACAGAGATCATTATATGGATTAAAACAATCAGGACGAATGTGGTATAATCGCCTGAGTGAATATCTGTTGAAAGAATGATACCAAAATAATCCAATATGTCCGTGCGTTTTTATAAAGAAATCTCAGTCAAGATTTGCTATTATAACTGTATATGTTGATGACTTAAATATAATTGGAACTCCTGAAGAGTTATCCAAGGCAATAGAATATCTTAAGAAAGAATTCGAGATGAAAGATCTTGGAAAAACAAAATTTTGCCTTGGTTTGCAAATTGAACATTTAGCAGATGGGATATTTGTTCATCAATCAACTTATACAGAGAAAATCTTAAAAAGATTCTATATGGATAAAGCACATCCATTGAACATTCCAATGGAAGTTCGTTCACTGGATATAAAGAAAGATATATTTCGACCTCGAGATGACAGTGAAGAACTACTTGGTCCTGAAGTACCATATCTCAGTGCAATTGGTGCACTTATGTATTTGGCTAATAACACAAGACCAGATATTGCATTTTCAGTAAATTTATTAGCTAGATATAGTTCATGTCCTACAAAAAGACATTGGAACGGAGTTAAGCATGTACTCCGATATCTTCGAGGGACAATTGATATGGGTTTATTTTATTCTAACAAATCAAAGTATGATCTAGTTGGTTATGCAGATTCTGGTTATCTATCTGATCCACACAAAGCTAGATCTCGGACAGGTTATCTATTCACATGTGGAGGAACTGCTATATCGTGGCGATCAGTGAAACAGACTATAACGGCCACTTCTTCAAATCATGCTGAAATCCTCGCTATTCATGAAACAAGTCGAGAATGTGTATGGCTAAGATCGATGACACAACACATTCATGAGACATGTGGCTTGTCTTCAAGTAAACCTCTTCCAACGATGTTATACGAAGACAACACAGCATGTATAGCTCAAATCAAGGGAGGATATATCAAAGGAGATAGAACGAAGCATATCTCACCAAAGCTCTTCTATACTCATGATCTTGAAGAAAATGGCGATATCACTGTACAACAAATTTGTTCAAAAGATAACCTGGCTGACTTATTTACAAAGGCATTACCAACTGCAACCTTCGATAAATTAGTATATAGCATTGGAATGCGGCGACTCAAAGACTTTAAGTGATGTCTCCATGAGGGGGAGTGAATGTATTATAGTAAACTATATAAAATATGTACTCTTTTTCCTTCACTAGGGTTTTTCTTCCCATTGGGTTTTTCCCTAGTAAGGTTTTAACGAGGCATATTTTGTATAAATGGGCATTTAAGGGGGAGTATTGTAAATATGGCACATGTAAATGCCCATTCCACATGCCCATTTAATCTCCATGCCAAGTGGCATTTTCTCCATAGCCAAAGTGTCTTCTATGTGTCCAACAAAGGCCATAGATTGGTGTCCAAATGTACCACATCATGCTCTCCCAATTGCCTATAAATAGTGGTTTTTGGTGGATAAATAATGAGAGACATTTTGGTATATAGAAACCTCTCCAATCTTCTTTTTTCTCTCCCACTTTCTCTAATTTCATTTGTTTTTAATTTGCCATAAATCTCCATTTTCTTTTGTTTATATTATATATATATATATATATAAATACTCCTTTTATATTCCAACACTTATTATTATTATTATTATTATTATTAGTATTATTATATGTTTTGGTAAAGTTTTGGTGCCCGGTTTCGCCTCTCAATTTTACAACAAAAATATGTTTTTAGATGTCTTAAAAAGTGTTTTTAGATTTTTTTTGAAAAGAAAAGAAGTGTTTTTATATTTTAAAACTTAAGAAAAAACATAAAATATATTAATTAAATTACATAACATAACACGCATGCAATATGCATAAAAGCCGTTTCTAGCAAGGTACATAAGTTTTGAATATTGAATAACAATTTTATTTTTCTTTTTGTACAATATTGATCATCATTTTCATCTTTTACCTAAAAAGTTTGGACATTGAAGATATTTTTTGGACATTATCATCCTTTATTTTTTTACTTAAATACTTAATTTGGCCTTCATTTAATGTAATTTATAGCCCTTAACCACTTATCTATAGATTGAAAGAATGTGAAAAGATTCCATAAAAAATGTTTTGTGAATTTATTTGAATTAAAATTTATGATTTTACTTTTAGTTATAATTAATAAATAAATTTCAAAACTTTTGAAATTTTGATTGTTAAATAAATTTTAAATATAAAAGCACATTAGAACTAATAATTTAAATGTATCTCTAAAATTGACAAGTAAAAATAATTATGAAAAGTTATAATATGAAAAGCTTCACTTGTTGATCCATTAACATACTTTAGGGTGCCACCTTTAATAACTCACGATGTTGAGGTTAGGTATCACCTTGACTCTTGCTGCTCATTGGAGCACACGCATTTATCGAGAAAACCTACTCATGTATATCTATATTGTGAACTAGGACCTTTCATATATTCATCAATCTAGACACTATCATGGCATTACATCTCCTATATGTTCATGCCCTAACTCATTTGTGCATAACGTGTTGGAGCGAAATGTTGGGACACTTGTGCCACTTGACATTATCCTTAAGATAATTCTTCATTCTCAAATGAAGATGCCCAAAAAACACATCTTGAGATGCTTTCTTGAAGTATTTGATGAAAGGCGACTTGATTTTTAGAGTAACTAAAGTTATTCTTCCTTCAAAGTTCAAACACGCATCTGTTAATAAAATTATAATTTAATGTGCATAACAACATTTTTTTTACCTCTCTCTATATACATACTTAATTTATTGAGTCAATTTTAACCTTAAATTTTTAATTTATTTTAATTGAATATCAAACTTGGAAGGAATAATGAAATTAGTACTTCCTCAAAATTAAATTGGAAAATTATATGTTAAGCCAACTAATAAATCACATAAAATACTTAACCAGCAAAACATTCAGAATCAAACTACAAAACTACACAAATTCAATCATAACAATATCCAAACCTAGCCACAAATTCAAGTAAACAAGCACCAACTCAACAATAAAAATCCCTAAAACTAACTAAAAAGCACACAACATAATTAAAAGGTTAAACTGTACAAAATATATACCCTTAAATCAGAAGATAGATTTCAATTATGTCCCTCTAGACTGTGAAAATTTTTATTTTAACACTTAAACTTTGAAATTGATTCAAAAAATACCTTTAAGTAATTTTTCATTAAAATTATGAATGAAAATTGACACACAACATAGCTAATGCGTAAAAATTAAAAGACATATATGACATCATTTACAACATCATACATGTAACATTGATGTCTAAAACTTGATTTTGTGAATGATGTTGTAAATAATGTCAACGATATTTTTTGAGTTTAAATGAAATGGTAACAACGATCATGATCTTCTATGTAGTAGAAATTAAGTTGTAAACGATTGATGTTATGTACCTCTTCCAATTCTTACAATCAACTGTGTGGTGCCAATTATTTTGTCATTCATTTTAACAGAAAAACTCTCCAAGAATATATATATATATATATATATATATATATTTAGAACAATTTCAAAGTTCAAAGGTTAAAATGAAACTACTTCAAAGTCTAGGAGTGTCATAATTGAAATCTACTCTAAAGTTTACGAGTATTTGATATAATTTTACTTTAAAAAACCAATAGATTTTTTTAACCACATCATTTAACCTTAAATCTCATCTCAAACGTTTAAAATGAAGATCCAATTTTGCCCACATCTATTTTGTGCTTATCTTTTAATAGATAAAGATATAGATAGAATATAAGACCTAATTTAGTTTTTCTTTGAAGAAAAACACTTATTAAAAGACAAACCCCCAAATGACGCACGTCAAATTGACTGTCTTCTCTTCTTCACCACCAAAAACTTCGTCAAACCCTAATTTTAAATATTTTCAAACTCTCCATCCATTTTCCCTCTCTTCTTTCTCTCTCCTTTTTTTTCACCTTATATATAATCTCTCATTCTCCATTTTCATCTGCATCCCTCTCTCTCTATCTAACATTGCAGTGTTTTCTCTCTCCTCCTTAGAGAAAATTACTGCCTTCAATTCCTATTTCACTCTTTTTCCATTATTTACATTCTAATTTTACCATGGCTTCTCAATCCCTTCTTATTTTTGCTCTAATCTTTGTTGCTGCAGTCATCGGAGTTTTTGCCGAGGCTCCAACAACCTCCCCTTTAGCGTCTCCCGCGCCTAAAGCCTCGCCATCAGACTCCAAATCGGCTTCTCCTACTTCTTCTCCGGCAACCTCTCCAAAGGCTTCATCGGAGTCATCGTCATCCCCGACAGCCTCTGCTCCATCTTCATCGTCTGAGGCTCCAACCAGCGAGTCGCCCTCTAGCTCCCCGGAGTCTTCCCCTTCAAATTCTCCTTCTCCACCAACTGATTCCCCGGCCGACTCTCCCGCTGACTTTGAAGCCGACTCCCCGGCCGCCTCCTCGCCTGATTCCGACGTCTCTTCTCCCCCCTTTCCTGGTGCTTCCGATGGCCCAGTTCCTGATGGCCCTGCCGCTGCTGTCCCCGCTGCTGATTCTCTGGCTGATTCGCCTGCCGCTGCCGATAACGGTGCTTCTGCTATGAAATTCACCGCTGCCACCGTCGGTGGTGCCGTTGCCGTTGCCGGAATCTTTGCGTTCTAAAGATAGCTTATTGAAATAAGCATTTGTTAGAAGAGTGTGAGTGATAAATTTTCACACTAAAGTGAGATTAAATTCTTTCTTTGTTTTTTTTTTTTTCCTTTCATATATTTAAAAAAATTTTAAAAAAAATGAAGAATGTGTAATCTATTATCGAAAAGAGAATTTAATTAAAATTTTGGTCGTTGTTTTGTACTCTTTTATATGTATATATATATACAAATCTCATTTTTTTTTAAAAAGAACATAATGTTATTGATTTATTGGTTGACGATAATTATCGAATTAAAAAATAGAAAATTCTGGCGTGTAATGGAATCACATAAAAACTAGCTAGTGTGATATGCCAAAATGAATGTGGAGAGGGTAAGCTCGAATCTTTCATCCTCATATTAGTGAAGTAAATTTCTCCAAAAAAAAAAAAAGCAAAATATATTATCGAAGAAATGAACGTTTCACTCTGCAGCAAAAACGTCTTTGATTTTATTTAAAATTAAACTAAAAATTAAGGTTAAGCAAACTTACTTGAAGTAAATATGGAGATATTTCTGGTTGATCGTTATCTCTTCCATAAAATCTTCCTAGCAATGACTCGAACACATGACCAAAGTTTTTTGGAGTCTCTTGAAAGAAAATCCACAAGAGAGTGATTGGAGTGAGGTATAGAGAGAATTTTCTAATTTTGTATTGAGGAGATATGTGTTGTATCTAATTGTTCCACCAAAGAGTCCTATTTAAAATAGAGACCAAGGAAATTTTTTTTCATAATTAAAATATTATATTTTAATATCTAATATATTAAAATATATCTTATATTTATTTGAATCTCATTCAAATCTCTTACGATATTTATTCATTTGAATTTTATTCAAATTCTATAAATATCTTTTATTTAATGTATCTAATATATATTAATTATTTTAATATTTAATGTATCAAATACAATAAATATATTTTCTTCTTATATATTTAATATATCTAATATATTAAATATTAATTTGAACATTTCAAAATTTTCTTTCTACTAAATTGATCTTTTAGTGTTACTATGAGCTAGCAAAGGAACCTTATGGACCTACAGATTATAAGCTCCAATGATACAAAATCAATTAATGAAACTCTTTAATTAATTAATTTTCATTCATTAACTATAGGTCATTTCACTAGAGACCTAGAGTTGCACTCTTATGCACTGTAGGACAAGTTGTGTCCATAGATATAATCATTACATGCAAGTCGATCTTTCACGAGTTGTTTGTAATTACAGCTGGAAGTCCGTTTTACCCCTATAATTACATATTGTACCTTAAGTACCACTAATCCTCTAATGAACAATCTGTTTATAATCTAATTATAAACTAAGTCCCTCTCGGGCCAGTGAGAGGGTGGGGCCCTATTGTTCAAGTCTCGAAATTAGCACTTAAGAAAACTACTCATCTACTTACCCTATATTGGAAGGAGTGAATTCCATCTTGTGAGATTATGTTCCCAGCTTCCTATTTGGTTAAGTTTCCAAAATGGTAGGCATATTGAATCGGCTACAAAAGCCACTCTCACTATAACGACCCGAATTCCTATGACTCTCTAATGCGGAAGCACGACCTAGTTACCTCACTCATGCCCGAAATTTCGACAGCATGACGACGTAACTAGAAGAAAACCAAAATTTTCAAAGACCTGGAAAAGGCATAAGCACTTCTATAATTTAGAAAATAGACTCAGCACTCACCAAACTACAATATATAGTGCTGAGCTCAACCAACAGACAAAAGAACCTAAGAACTTCTAACCAAATGCACGGAAGTGAAAGAAATTTTAAACTTTACAGTCCCACAAACAACAGGGAACAAGAAATAAAAAAAAACTAAAAGCTAAAACAGGGACAAGGAATTTGGTGGAGTCTCCATAGTCTCGTCAAATCGTCACCTGCGTCATCCGCCCCGAGAATGTGCACAATCTGCAAAACAAACAAAGTAGCAAGCATGAGTATAAACATACTCAGTAAGTAGCCCACTTAAGAAACCACTGAATAAAGAGATCATACCAAGAAAGGAACTGCCCTTACTCACTTTCATACTCAAATTTCGATACGTATCCTAGTGACTAAAACTCAAATATCCTTCCTTAACCTTCACCACTTTTAACCCTAACTTCGTGTCGTATTTGTGAGTCCTGTAACCTAGAACCAAACTTATGAAGATATACACCCCTCACACTCATCACAATAGCCACACAGGCAACCAGGGAACAAATCCCCTCAGCTAGCATACAAGCAATAGGGAAACGCATCCCCTATGCTCAACACGGTGGGGAATCACCCCTAAGCTAGCTCACAGGCAATAGGGAAACGCATCCCCTATGCTCAACACATCACAATAGCCACACAGGCAACCAGGGAACAAATCCCCTCAGCTAGCATACAGGCAATAGGGAAACACATCCCTATGCTCAACACAGTGGGAAATCACCCCTAAGCTAGCACACAGGCGCTAGGGAACGCATTCCCTACGCTCAACATACTGGGGAATCATCTCTCAGTTAGCACACGGCAATAGGAAACGCATCCCTATGCTCAACACAGTGGGGAATCACCCCTAAGCTAGCTCGTCGGCAATAAGGAACGCATTCCTTATGCTCATCACATCACAAATGTTCTAGGCTTACAAACTTGCATGAAACGACAGAATTAGGGTAGGTAGCACCAATCTAACAGGCTTTTGCACTTTCACAACACTTTTGGAACCTTCCGGGTCAATTCACCTTACCACATTCATCCATCATGCCTGAATCACAAACACAAGCTGGCTCGATGTTTGCAAACACATACAATGGGGAATCATCCCCCTAATTCACATAAACAAGGAGAGGAAACAACCCTTAAGCCTTTTCAACATTTACAACATCTTACGCCTCATATATATATATATAGGCGAACACCAGTCCTAACGGACCAATCCGAAAGGCTGCCTACTTCCTAGACCAGCATCAAGATAACCCACTTCTTTTCTTTTAAGAAATTATTAGTGATGTATGACCCAGGCCCACCCTCAACAAACAACCTCAATCTCATCATAATGACTTTTCGCCATCGATCACAAGCACGAGTCTCAAGTAAGATCTTATATCCTAGTTCAACGGCAGTTCTAAACAAACCTTTACTTAATCAAAACCCATATGTGTGCTAGTAGCATAAAGCCATCAACCATTTGCCTCAGAAATCGGCCCCTAGCCCGTCTCAAACAAGTTAAACACCATTCGTCATTCCAAATACTTCAAACACAAGGATTACTAGACCATTTAGTCCTTTAGCTCAACGTTCGAGGTTTTATAGCCACTCTGAATTCCATTTCAAGCCACAGATCACAACAATCCAAATATGCATGCTTATACAATCTAAACTAACTTCCCAAACGTCCTTACTTTATAAGGAACCACGATCATAGTCAACTATGCATTCCAAAGGGTTAATCTATAACCAAATCCCTTACTAATTCACAAGGCCCAGTTCTGGTGAACACCCCACTAAGAATCATGACATATGCAAAGCCACTCAACTAAGTCGATAACTTCCTTTGGATTCCCGGGTTTAGGTACAATAAGGCAAAATCTCATTTCGAAACTATTTACCAAGCGACACATCCACGACCAACATGGTCACACCTATACTTCATACTTGAAAGAATACACCCACGGCCACTTAACATACACCAATTCAAACAATCACTCCCTTAAAGTGCTACTCATGCTAAATCATAAGCCATTCGAAAATGTTAAGTCCCTAATCTCCATTATAACCATATCTTATGCCATTTTAGCTCAAAACTACCTTCGAACGTATCCATTAACCCTTACATACTTCCTACCACGGTTTCCCAACATATTTTCACAATTCACAAATTATCAAACATGAATCCAAAACATTTAGGAATTTAAAGGGGCTTAAAATCCAAATAACTACTTACCTAAATAACTTCAAGATTCAAGGTAGCTTAAACTCAAATGCTCAATCTTGAATCGCCAACAAAGTCGTACACATTATGGTTAAAATTTAAAATACCACAACAGCCCCTAAACTCCAAGAAAAGGTTCTAAAATATGGCCAACTATAACCCAACTCACGCTTAACCTTAATTGAGTTGGAAAATTCGATACCCACATAAAAATTACCTCAAAACAGTGCTGGACAGCAGTACGAAGGTTGCAATTTCTTCCAAATCGGCCTTCAATAGAAATGGGTAATCTATATTAAGTCTAAAAATACTATGGGTTAGTTCCAAACCACTAAATTAGCTCTTTAATTCAATCTTACCACCTATAAATCACTTTGAATCGTGGTTAGAACACTTACCCATTATGAATCGGATCCAAACGAACCTATACAATCCCGAGCTTGCAGGAAATTTGACCCAAAACGCTCCTCTTCCTTGCTGTCTGTACCGAGACCCAAGAGTGAGAGAGAAACGGAGGTGGCCGGCGGCGGATTTGGGCAGAACCGATTTCCGGTGAGCTGGATCTTAGCTTTCGGCGAGTGAGTCTCAGATCGGCAGTGGATCTAAGGTTGGAAGGGTTCGGCCGGCGCTCAGATCTAGTGCGTGGGTGAGTTCGCAGCAATGGTGGTTGCTGAGGCATTCTCCGACGAGCTTTGTGTAGAGACGAGCGGCGTTGCTGTTTCGTGAGCTGGTTGGTGAAGAAGAAGATGAAAGAAGTTGCAGGCGGTGGACGGAAGAAGAAGAAACAAGGTGGATGGGTGTTCACGGTGGGAGAGGAAGAAGAAAAAATCAGAATGGATGGGTGGGTATTCGGGTGGAGAGAGAGAGAGAGCTTTCGGGAGAGAGACCCACGAGAGAGATGAGAGAGTATGGAGAAAAAAAAAAAGATAAGGATGAGAGAAAAATTTTAAGAAAATTACAAAAATGCCCTTTTTATCATTCCATACTTGCCCTTTGTTAAATTTCCAATTTCAAATTAACTCCAACAATCCAAAATACTTATTTAAGAAATTAATCCAACTTGATTTCCAAAATTTCAAAATTAATGCTTCTAAATAAACCGATCGTTACACTCACCCATGCAAATTAAAGGACAAACCCTCACAGCAAGAGTTCATAACTCACTCAGGATTGTGAGATTATGTTCCCAGCTCCCTATTTGGTTAAGTCCCCAAAATGGTAGGCATATTGAATCGGCTACAAAAACCACTCTCACCCATGCAAATTAAAGGACAAACCCTCACAGGCAAGAGTTCATAACTCACTTAATATTAAGATTGAGTCGCATATGATCATCCTGATGAAATATTAATCTTCTCAATTAACGGATTTGAAAAGAGAGATTAAATATTCCGTGGTCTAGTCTTACACAAACTCATTGTATAAGATACCCTCACTCACATGTCTCCACATGAACGATTTGGATCAAATCATATATAACTATTACAAAGTGGGTCGTATCAATAGTGTTACCAGGAAAGACACCCAACCTTATCTATAGGTTATTTCTTGAACATGATCTTCTCGTATGTCAACTACATACTGTTCAAAATTACACTCATAACCTTGGATTTTTCATATAATGGATAATATTATATATACCAAATAAAATAATCAAAATTATTATTAATTATTAAATGAGAAATATATATATATTTGTTTCTCTTCTTTCTCCCCTTTGCCGCCAGCCGTTTCTCTTCGATTGCCGGCCGCTGCCTCCGACCGTCGTTCTCCGGTCGATAGTCGCCGGGCTTTTTTTTTTTTTTTTTTTTTTCATTTCCTGCTTTTTTTCTCTCCAATCTTTCTTGTTGTCCTCTTTCCATTCCTTTCCTTTCTTTTTTTTTTTAAAAACAAAATTCATTTGTTACATTTGCCCATTTAAAAAGGTATTTTGCCAATTTTTTTTATTTTTCTCGTTTTCCTTCTTCTCGCTCCAATATTTCTTCTTGTCATCTTTTCCTCTCCTTTCTATTTTTTTAAACAAAATCCATTTAAAATGAAGGGGAAATGATTTCGTTTCAACTAATTATTTCCTTTGTTTTAAAAAAAAGAGCAAAATACCTTAAAACAAAGAACATAATAAATACAGAAAAAACAAGGGAGAAACTCCCTCTTCAATTCGTTTCAAGTCTAAAATGAAGGGGGAATGATTTCGTTTCAACTAATTATTTCATTCATTTTAAATCCCTCCATTTCAAGTCAAACACTAAACATAAACATTGTTAAGACGAAAGGATTTAAAACGTAAACAAATATGCAATTGTTGAAACGAAAGGATTTAAAACAAAGGAAATAATTAGTTGAAATGAAATCCTTTCCCCTTCATTTTAAATGGATTTTGTTTTGAAAAAAGTTGAAAGGAGAGGAATGGAAAGAGGACAAGAAGAAATATTGGAGAGAGAAGAAGGAAAACGAAAAAATTAAAAAAAAAAAAAAAGGCAAAATACCTTTTTAAATGGGTAAATGTAACAAATTAATTTTGTTTTTAAAAAAAGAAAGGAAAGGAAGGGAAAGAGGACAACAAGAAAGATTGGAGAGAAAAAAAGCAGGAAACAAAAAAAAAAAAAATAATTGGTCAGCGACCGGAGAACGACGACCGGAGGCGGCTGGCGACTGGAGAGCAACGGTCGGCAGCGAAAGGGATAATGAAGAGAAAACAAATATATATATTAAGTTTAATAATTAAAAACTTAAAAAAATATGTATTTTTTAATAATATTTAAGTGTCACGTCAGCTTTCTGTTAAAAATTAACAGAAAATCTGACGGAGGGACTAAAACTGATACGAAATACAAAACTCAAAGGTAAATTTGTTCAGTTTGAAAACTTAGGGACCAAAAAGGAAATAAATGCAAAACTGAGGGACCAAAAAGGTATTTTTCCCTTAAATAAATCATTAATATTAAAAGGCTTTAGGGTATAAATCCCAACAATCTCCAACTTGCACTAAAGCCGGCGAGACATGTATCCTAGGGCATACTCTATACCCAACATGTTCTCCCACTTTCCCTAGCAAAGATGATACATGTCTCGTAATCTCAGACATTCTAGGTGACCCTCAAACACTTTAGCCTAGAGAGTCTTTTTATATAGATCCAAACGACTGCCATTAAAAGCCATCTTGGTCACTACCATGATGTCTTCTCTCTCTCGATATGATTCCCTGTACGTTGGTTTTTCTAATTTCCTTAATATTAGTCTTTGCACCACTATTATCATAATACATAGGATAAATTAAATCATATTTGAAACACTTTTCAGATTTTTAAGGAACTATTTGAGTCATACAAGTCCTTTTGTTGCTTCACAAGCAAAACAATTTAACTTGTATACCATACTCCACTAACTAGGTTAAAATTTATCTTTATATAGATTTCCTAAATCTTTGTAAGAACCAGTGTATCTTGTAAAGATCAAATCTTTAACTCCATGCACAAAAATTTCTCATTATCCATAGATAATTTGAGAAAGTTTTTAATTTTCTACTCAATGGTCATACCATTCGTTTAACTGATATATGCTAACCAATTGTATATTAAATGTTCAATCTCATTTATGCATATCATATACTTTCAACATTTGAGGTGTCTTAGGATACTCTTCCTTAGACATAAATATCAAATATTTGACAAAAATTTTGTCAATATAAGATGTTTGAGACAAAGTTAACATTTTGTCCTTAAAATCTCCATTTTGGACATGTAAAATATACTGAGTCATTCCAAATCACTTATTTGAAATTGGTTACTTAATTAACTTTTTATATTAGACATCTTACATCATTCATAATGGGTAAAAATATAATCAACATAAAACATAAGAAAAATTCACTATGCAATTAATGATTTTCTTGTCTATACAAGCTTTATTAATATTTATCCAAAGTCATAGATTTTGTTCAAAGATCTAATGGTAAAATTTATTTCATATATGAACCTTTAGTATTTTGCAAACCTTTATTCTTTTGAAAATAAATCTCTCTGATTGATTTGTGTAGATACATTATCTAAGATTTCTTTTCATAAAAGAATTCTAAACATTCATTTTCATATCTCATATGCAACAATGAGTTAAATAATGCTTACAGACTTCAGTATGGCAACAAGTGAGAAAGTTTACTAGCAGTCTACTTTCTCCTATTAGGTTTAACCATTTGTCATTAGTCTCACTTTGAGGGCAATAAGGCTTCAACTTTGTCATCCAATATGACAATTTGGGCTTCAATTAAGTCCTTGTAAAGGTTGAGTCATCTCATAACTCTCCCACTACGATGAGGCTTATCCAATTCATGACTAGGATCCATTTGGCTTTCATATGTAATTAAATTGTTAACAACTTTTGTTAACTATTTAGTGGCTTCACTTGAAACCAATTTATTAACACTATCTCACCTTATTAAAGGTTTGTAGTCTTTTATTTGACATTCCTTATATAATTGATATTTGTCATACAAATACCTTACTCGTTTTAGGATTAGATAAAAGACCATATCGTACTCCTTAGGGGTGGCCTACACTTAGGCTTATCTTTGAACATATACAATTTTTTTAGGCTTGTTTCAGCATGTGAGCTTAACATTTCCAAATGGTGAAATGTTGTAAACCAGATTTACTACTTTTCTATAATATTAAAATTGTCTTGTAGAAACTTTTGGAAGGAATCATGTTCACCATGAAATCTCTATTGCATCTCCTAACCAGAGTTTGGTAATTGTGTGTAACTCATTACTGATATGACCATGTCTAACAAAGTCTTGTTTCTCCCATTGCAGCACAATTTCACACAATTGTACTTTGTATTAAGATAATTGGGATAAAAATCCATTTTCTATCCATTAATCTTAGTACATAAGGTTCTTGTACTTTCTATTATGATTTGATCATAATATCTTGATAGATTTACCTAATTAATTTTCAACTTTAATCTTAATTTTCTTGAACTTTTCAAAAAATTTAGACTTATGTTATATTACGTAAAGATACTTGAATGATCATCAACTAGAGTGATAAAATATGTAACGACCGGCTTATTTAGGAGTTTAATTTCGAATTTTGAGAAAATTAAGTTGGAATAATTTCTATTAGAGGAATTGAATTTTTAGTTATTTGGAAAGTAAATATGAAGGTTAAATTGAAATTTGGAATGAGAAAAAGGGTAATTTGGTGATTTTTGGAAAAGGAAAGGGCAATTTGGTCTTTTAGAGAAGATATTTTTGATTTTTTTTAATATAATATTATTTTATTATTTTATTTTTATTATTTTTATTATTATTTTTATTTTTTTATTTTTATTATTATTTTTTTCTCTTTTCTTTCTTCTTCTTCCCCGAAGCTTCCCGATTTCTCTCTCTCTCTCTCTCTCTCTCTCTCGCCGGAGCTCCTCACGCCGACTGCTTCTTCTTCTTCCTCGGGTTCGCGCCGCCGCACGCCGCCGACTTCTCTTCCATCCCAGTGCCGCTCGCCGAAGACGTCCACCGCTGCCGGAGGTGACGTCCGAGAACCGCGAAGCTCCAACCACGCCGCCGGTGCAGCCGTCTGCCTCTCGCGTCTGCTCAATCGCCGACCGCCATCGCAACTTGTCACCGCCGCACGCTAGGTTGAAGACTCGCCGTCCGCCGGTCTTCTTCCTCGCAAGCTGCACGCCGACCAACCCCAGCTCGCGATTTCTTTTCTTCTTCTTCTGCGTTCGCCGGATCTGTTCAGTACCGAGCTCCCCAGTCGTTTTCAGTAGTCGCCGGACGCCACCTCGACGGTTTTGCATCTCGTGAACCACCGATCAGCTCACCGGAGTCTCGAGCGCACTAGATCCGCTCAAAATGCGCCCTCACGCGCCGATTGGAAGGCTCACGCGCCGGTCACGCGCCGCCGTCCGCCGCTACACGCGCCACCGTGCTCCGGTCACGCGCCGCCGCTCGCCGGAGTTGGGTAAAAATTACCATTAGGTCCGTTTCGTCGAGTTATTAATGATAGAATGTGTTTTAGCGTAATTCGGATGGTTTAAGACACGTTTAGGACACTTTTTAGGTGATTTGTCGAGGACATTGGATCGTACTTGGAGTGGGAACTCGAGAAGCTCATTACTAAGTGAAGAAAGGGTATTTTAGTAAGTAAAGACTTAAGGTAAGGGATCTCACAACTAAAGAAGTTTTCAAAACCTTGAGCGAGCTCTATGTTTACTTTGAAAGTATATGTTTTTCATGTTAAGTATTTAAGAAAGAAAGTGTATTATATGTATGTCTTTGAAATGCGATTGCTATGACTTATGCATTCATAACTATGTTCTAAAACGAATGGGACCTCATGCATGTGTTGTGTTCATGAAAAGATTTATATAGGCTGTGACGATAATTCTCCCAAAAGTTTTATGTGGGTTTTGAGGGAACCCGAGTCTTCGGACTCTATATGCTCCCGGGGTTCGAGAGTGCCCCCACAACTGTAGCCGACGGGCTTGAGTCTTCGGACTCCACGATGGTAGCCTTTGGGCTGAGTCTTCGGACTCCATGATATATGTTAGCTTTCGAGCTTAACTCTCAGAGGTAGGGAGGACTCTATTCGACAGAAAAACTATGTCTTCGGACTATTCAGAGGCCCTCGGGAGAATTTAATCGTTCACAAGAGCCGCGAGGAAAAGTACATGGTTTATAAAAGGAATTTTAGGTCCCCTACTAAAGCGATGGTTTACGATGGTTTTATGATTTAAAATGACATGTTGCATGTGATTGAAACTCTTATTTTAAAACTATGATGGACTTACTGAGTATTATTCGTTAATACTCACCCTTTTCCTTTTTAAAATATTTTCAGGTAAGGCTAAGATCGGCCCTAGCGCGTGACCGGAGATCAGCTACTCGAGTCATGGGAGCCGACTGATCGCTATTCCGCTTCTTTTATGTTTCTAGATGTATATAGAACTCATGTTAAGTTTTTAAATGTTTAGGAGAATGTTTCAAAATCTTTTAAACCTTTCTTTGTAAATCGTGCACGTGTATTTGGTTTCTGCTGTTTGAACCCTAGCATCATATTGAGAAGTTTGTTGGATGCTAGGAGGTTGTTTGAAAATCTTAGAAGTGTGTTTTCTATGTCTTATTAGGTAAGGGTCAGATTTTTGGTTTTCGCGTAGTTACGTCGTTATGCTGCCGAAATTATTGGTAATATAGCGACGTGACTTAGTAATGACTCTTAGGTAGCGTGTTGAGCCTATAGGGTCGTTACAAAATATTCATGACTTTATTTGGCCTTCACATTCACCAGACCACTTGGGGCAGGAATGTGTAAGCCCGAAGTATTTTTTGGCCTTGTAGCCTTATTCAATAAATGTCCAATGCTTATTTTACATGAAATGCAGGATTTATAGACAGGTAAAGTAATTAACTCTAACTTTTAGAAAATTACCTCTTACAAGTCTTCATTCTATTCAAGTTGATGTTTATCAACCTAAACTGCCAAAGTCAAGTATCTTTTAGGAGAAAATAATTTGTCTTTCCATTCTAGATTCTATAATTATGAATATTTCAATAATTTGTAGTATGATATATGTCAACATTTTAACATATACAAATTATTCTTATTTTCAACTAAATGTATTTTCAAACAATTTTGAAATATAAAAATAATTCATACTATATGAACCTTTTAGTAATAAATTTGAGAAATTGAATTTCTCTTGTGGTAATAAAACGCCACATTCAGCATTAATTAACAATTATTATTTAATGACATCTTAATGTCTCCCACTATACTAACTGAGATGGGCTTTCTGGTGCCAGTCTATAGAAATTATTCTACATGTTAAGTATTTTCCAAGAATTACATATATTAAATGTAATAAAGAATAAAATTTTATAGTGGATCTTGTATCAACTATCTAAGTGGAGTTGTTTATTCTCTATCAAAAATCTAGTAAATCAAATGTACTTTCATCTACATTATTCTTCCCATAGAGATGTTTCAAAAATTCCTCTCATTATGACTGTCCTAGCTAATTTATGAACTATTTCCTTTTATATAGCTTCAGTCATTTGATTTCTTTTCTTGGATTTTTGTAATATTTAATCTTCAAGATCATTTAGACAATTTTCTAAATTTAGATTATGTTGACTTCAACATCTCATATGTTGTTGTCATTTTCTTTATCTTCTAAACTTGACATCTAACATGTCAACTATGAGAATACGTACAAGCTATCTCATTTACTTTTGATTCATTAATCATGTGCTTCATGAACAATTCAAATAGCATTAGCAAGACAAATTCAAAATTTTATACTACCATTATAGTGTTAATGTTACTTTTCCAAGTAATAAAATTTCTCAATTTTGACTTCTCAGTAATAAAAGTATGAGAGAAATTGACATAATATTAATATATATATATATTTATATATCCTTTTAATTTTAGCATAGAAATCAAACAATTTGAAAAATGAACCTTATAAATCATTTCTAATGGCATGGTACCTTAGTGAGTTAGAACAAGTGTCGCCGTAGGGTATGTCAAGTATTCCTTCACTAAATTGAGACAATCTCAACTAAGTTTTATACCAGAATAACTTTTATTTCTATAATATTTAGTTACCATTAGTTTAGTCAAGGACATCATTAACAACCTTAATAAGCCCATTGAAAGTGTGACCAATCATTTTAGATCCCGTAGTTTTATCTCAACAAGTGCCGTTGTATGGTAGGTCAAGTATTGGAAACAAAACTACAATCTTATCATTCTCAAGAGTTCACCATGATATCGACCCATGCAAACACCTTCCGTAGGGGGACGATCCAAAAGCCGCCACGAGGCCCCACATGAATCTCACGATGTGAACTAATAATGGAGACCGTAGGATATGTTGACACATTTCCTTCTCTCACTTACTATTCTGAAATAGGGTTTTCTCTTACTTAGACAAATTAAGCTAATCTAATTTATTTAAGTTTCTCAATCTGCCCTTCATAACTCTTATGCTGGTTAGATTGATTTTAATTACCAAGTTTTTAAATTATTTAAAAAAAATTAATCACATTATGAGCATGCTTAGTGAAAATAAATAAAATTTGACTAATTCAACTCCTAGGTCGGTTAGTCAGAGGTGTTCCCTTTCAATCAGCTTAAATACGCCAGTCTAGACAGAATCTTCCATAGACAAAGTTCCCTTATAGTCAATTTTTATTTCAAATTCATTAATATTTAAACTATTTAATGCATGAATTAGAAATATCTTTATTTGAAGGAAATACTAATCTCATTAGGATATATCCTAAGCCTATTAGAAAAACATGGATTTCATTTATGAAAGAAAATATCATAATTTAAATTTTCAAATATAACAATTATATTCAAAGATATGGAACATATAAATGTATTAGGAAAATATCTCAATTCTATTAGGAAACATCCTAATCAAAATTTTCAATATAACAATTATATTAAAAAATTAATCTTAAGTCTATTAGGAAACAACCTAATCAAAATATTCAAATATAACAATTATATTAAAAAATAAGATAAGATGCATGATCATGCTAATTAACCTATGGTAGGATTTTAAATTTAAATGACATACTTTATGCAACAATCAAACAATTTAAAACATACATCTCATGTATAATTAAATTAAAAATAGCAAAATTGATCGGCATATTTGGCATATCCTAAGAAATTGAAAATAATTTAATTACAATAATTTAAATCCAAGACATATCTTGGTCTTCAATATCTTCCTTGTTTGGTCATCCAAATTTAGAATTTAGAAACCTAATCTTGTCTTTCAATTATAGCACCAGCCTCCGCAAAAAATAAATAAATAACAACATTACCTAAGTATTAAACTTTGGACCTGGAGTATAACAAGCATCCCTTCACCAATTAACCAAACATATATTTTATGTTGCAAGAACATTTAATAATATAATAAAACTCCAACCGAATATGTTTGACTTCAATCTCGATTTTTCTTTCTTTCTTTTTTTTTTTCCATGAACCTTTTTTGCCTTCGGCTTCTTCAGCTCAGATGGTCGAAATTTGCAGCAATCGTAGTCATTCAAGTAAAATACATGAAATCCTATGTAACGACCCTATAGGCTCAACACGCTACCTAAGAGTCATTACTAAGTCACGTCGCTATATTACCGAAAATTTCGGCAACATAACGGCGTAACTACGCGAAAACCAAAAATTTGACCCTTCCTGATAAGACATAGAAAAACACACTTCTAAGATTTTCAAACAACCTCCTAGCATCCAACAAACTTCTCAATATGATGCTAGGGTTCAAACAGCAGAAACCAGGTGAATTCAAACATAGAAAGTCAAATACACATGCACGATTTACAAAGAAAGGTTAAAAGATTTTGAAACATTCTCCTAACCATTTAAAAACTTGACATGAGATCTATGTACATCTAGAAACATAAAAGAAGCGGAATAGTGATCGGTTGGCTCCCCATGACTCAAGTAGCTGATCTCCGGTCACGCGCTAGGGCCGATCTTAGCCTTTCCTGAAAACATTTTAAAAAGGAAAAGGGTGAGTATTAATGAATAATACTCAGTAAGTCAATCATAGTTTCAAATAAGAGTTTCAATCACATGCAACATGTCATTTTAAATCATAAAACCATCGTAAACCATCGCTTTAGTAGGGGACCTAAAATTCATTTTATAAACCATGTACTTTTCCTCGCGGCTCTCGTGAACGATTAAATTCTCCCGAGGGCCTCGTGAACAGTCCGAAGACAGTTTTTCCATCGAATAGAGTCCTCCCTAACTCTGAGAGTTGAGCTCGAAAGCTAACATACATCGTGGAGTCCGAAGACTCAGCCCGAAGGCTACCATCGTGGAGTCCGAAGACTCAAGCCCGTCGGCTACCATCGTGGGGGCACTCTCGAACCCCGGGAGCATAGAGAGTCCGAAGACTCGGGTTCCCTCAAAACCCACATAAAACTTTTGGGAGAATTATCGTCACGGCCTTACATAAATCTTTTCATGAGCACACAACACATGCATGAGGTCCCACTCGTTTTAGATCATACTCATGAATGCATAAGTCAAAGCAATCGCATTTCAAAGACATACATATAATACAATTTCTTTCTTAAATACTTAACATGAAAAACATAAACTTTCAAAGTAAATATAGAGCTAGCTCAAGGTTTTGAAAACTTCTTTCGTTGTGAGATCCCTTACCTTAAGTCTTTACTTACTAAAATACCCTTTCTTCACTAGTAATGAGCTTCTCGAGTTCCCACTCCAAGTACGATCCAAGGTCCTCGACAAATCACCTAAAAAGTTTCCTAAACGTGTCTTAAACCATCCGAATTACGCTAAAACACATTCTAACATTAATAACTTGACGAAACGGACCAAATGGCAAATTTTACCCAACTCCGGCGAACGGCGGCGCGTGACCGGAGCACGGCGGCGCGTGCGGCGGCGGACGGCTGCGCGTGGCCGGCGCGTGGGGCTTCCAAACGGCGCGTGGACTTCAAATTTAGATAGATCCAGCCCCTTTCCGGTCAGATTCGTGCTTAAACCAGCGACTTGCTGCGAGAATGAACTCCGGCGAGGCTTGCGGCGATCGGTGCTGCTCGGTACTGAACGGATCCGGCGACTGCAACCTTAATCCGACCGACGAGCTGTTGTAGGAGCTTCGTCTGAGATGGGATCGAGGGACTGGCCGGCGAACGCAGAAGAAGCAGAAGGCCGGCGGTGAGGTTGAAGCTTCGCGGTAGCTGCAGTCCGACGAGGAAACAGAAGAAGAAACAGGCAGATGGTGGATGTTCGGCGAGGACGCTGAGACGGGAGGGAGGCCGACGGCGTCTGCTCCGTTCGGTTACCGGCAGAAAGAAGACAGAGGATAGGTGTTCGGTCGAGAGAGAGAGAGAGAGAGAATCGGGAAGGAGGGCTGCGGGAAGGAGGGCTGCGGGAAGAAGAAGAAGAAAAGAAAAAAAAAATAAAAATAAAAAAATAAAAATAAAAATAAAAATAAAAAAAAATAATAATAAAATCAAAATATCTTCTCTCTAAAAGACCATAATACCCTTTTTCTCATTCCAAATTTCAATTTAACCTTCAAATTTAAATTACCCAATGCAAATCATTCCAATTTAATTCCCATAATTTGAAATTAATGCCTGTAATTAAGCCGGGCGTTACATCCTAACTCTTATGGGTTTTACAATGATCTAATCAAAGTAATAAATCTAATGTCAAATAGCCTAAACAGTCAATTTTCAAACCACCACATATATCACATATATGAAATTTAAATACCCACCATCACAAAACTTTAATTCTAAATAAAACTCAAAGATTGCTTTGATACCAATTGAAGGAATGAACATTTCATTCTACATCGGAAGCATTGAATCGTCTTTGATTTTATTTAAAATTAAACTAAAAAAGAAGGTTAAGCAAACTTACTTGGAGTAAATATGGAGATATTTCTGGTTGATCTTTATCTCCTCCATAAAATCTTTCTAGCTATGACTCAAACACAGGACCAAAGCTTGTAGGAGTCTCTTGAAAGAAATTTCACAAGAGATTGGAGTGAGGTCTAGAGAGAATTCTCTAATTCTCTATTAAAGAGATGTGTTGTGTCTGATGGTTCAACCCAAGTGTTCTATTTATAGAAACCAAGGGAAAATTTTTGCCATAATTGATATATTATATTTTAATATCTAATGTATTAAATTATATCTTATATTTATTTGAATCTCATTCAAATCTCATACGATATTTATTTATTTGAATCTTATTCAAATTCTATAAATATCTTTTATTTGATGTATCTAATATATATTAATTATTTTAATATTTAATGTATCAAATACAATAAATATATTTTCCTCTTATATATTTAATATATCTAATATATTAAATATTAATTTGGACATTTCAAAAAAAAATTCAACTAAATTGATCTTTTAGTGTTACTATGAGCTAGCAATGGTACCTTATGAACCTACAGATTATAAGCTCCAATGATACAAAATCAATTAATTAATTTTCATTCATTAACTATAGGTCACTTCACTATAGACCTAGAGTTGCAGTCTTATGCACTGTACGACAAGTTATGTCCAAAGATAAAATCATTACATGCAAGTCGATCTTTCACGAGTTGTTCGTAATTATAGCTGGGTCAAAAAGTCTGTTTTACCCCTATAATTACATCTTGCACCTTAAGTACCGTTGATCCTCTAATGAACAATCTGTTTATAATTTAATTATAAACCAAGTCTCTCTCAGGCCAGTGAGAGGGTGGGGCCCTATTGTTCAAGTCTCGAAATCAGCACTTAATGGAACTACTCATCTACTTACCCTATATTGGAAGGAGTGAATTCCATCTTGTGAGATTATGTTCTCAGCTCCCTATTTGGTCAAGTCTCCAAAATGGTAGGCATATTGAATTGGCTACAAAAGCCACTCTCACCCATGCAAATTAAAGGACAAAACCTACAGGCAAGAGTTCATAACTCACTTAGGATTAAGATTGTGTCGCATATGATCATCCTGATGAAATATCAATCTTCTCAATTAACGGATTTATAAAGAGAGATTAAATATTTCGTGGTCCAGTCTTATACAAACTCATTGTATAAGATACCCCCATTCACATGTCTCCACATGAACGATTTGGATCAAATCATTTGTAAGTATTACAAAGTGGGTGATATCAATAGTGTTACCAGGATAAGACACCCAACCTTATCCATATACTATGACCATTTAGGTTATTTCTTGAACATGATCCTCCCGTATGTCAACCACATACTGTTTAAGATTACACTAATAACCTTGGATTTTTCATATAATGGATAATATTATATTACAAATAAAATAATCAAAATTATTATTAATTATTAAATAAATCATTAATTATGAGGCTTTAGGGCATAAATCCCAACAATTATGTCTATTGTTTTTGTTATGAGTGAAATTGGACCAAGAGGATAAACCCAAATTGCAAGAGTAATCAAAGTTCAAATAAGACAAAAAGGCCCAACACAAGAAGGACTGGACCTCCAAGCTCAAGGAGAAAAAGCCCAAACTCACTTGGAGGCCAAGGCCGACCCTATGCTTGACCTCATGAGGGGCACGTGCCCTACGTGCCCCCAGCTCAGGGTTCCCTAGTCCTGCCCTGTTCGGTTCATCCTCTTCCTAATTCGCCAAAAAACTGATTGAAACCCTAACAGGATCATATAAATTACCCTTCTTCCATCTGAATAAGGTAAGATCTTCATAATCTCTAAACTCTTGCTACACTCAAAGGACTCCTAGCTAACTTAAGCATTGAGGCCTGTGTGGAAAATACCACACAGATGCCCAGGTTTTCACTTGTTTTATAGGCCACATTATTCTCCGATCATACAAATTTTACTGTTGCTGTCACATGAAGGTTAGGTGTGTTACTTTGTTTGGATTTTGGAAACAAAATTTTTTATATATAAAGCTATTCAATATATTATATTGCATTAGCTTATCCTTTGATAGTTAAGATTTTTATTATTGCTTAATTAAATAATTGAGTCCATTTAAGCATAGCTTGGTGTAGGGGTGTACATGGGCTGGGTTGAGTTTAGGGGATTTTTTGGACCAACCTAAAAATTCGAGTGGTCAATCCCGCAACCCTATTTATGACAGCAACCCAACCCATATATTTTCATGTTGGGTTGGGTTGGGTAACTGTGTTTTTTTTTTTTAAATTTAATTTAATTTGTTTTTAAATTTTCCTTTTATTTCGAATATAAAATTTAAATTTGATTGTGTACCTTCAATTTTTATATAAATCAACATAAATATAAAAAAAAAAATCAAGAATTAAAAATTCCAAATATCTTCAACTTAAATAGCAACCATAAAAGTTAAACATTTATATTACAATCAACACAATACACTTTAAAATAAACCACAATCATTTAAAAAAAAGTTCAAGTTCCAAAATAATGCAAATAATAGTCTATTACAAAACTAAATTCTTAAATTTGAAGAACCGATATAATTGACAATACCATGAGCATTCAAAGCTAAGACTTGAAAATACAAATAAAATTTTAGATTATAAAGAATTGTACCTATGAAAATAAGAGAATATTAATCAATATAATGATAGAAAGACTTACAATTAAAATTATCAATCCGCTCCAATCCTATTTCAGAACAATAGAGGGCGATGCAATCTCTGAAAAACAAGCCAAATGAAACTAAATATATATTATTTGATCATAATGCACTTTAGATCCACAATAATAAGAAAACAATTTAATTATCTGACTTAATCTTATCACAAGCTTCTAACTCTTCAAGCTGTGGAGGAAGACTTAATAACGTTGAGTTGCCATGAATCCAATTTTGCGTACATATCAGGGCCTCTATCGTTTTAGGAGTCAAAGAACTCCTAAAAGAATCAAGAATCCTCCCTCCGTACTAAATGCAGATTTAGAAGCCATAGTAGACACTAGAACTGCCAAAACATCTTGGGCAATTTTGGATAAAATACGATATTTATGACCATTCAACTTCCACCAAGACAAAACATCTAAATCATCATTAACTTCCTCATCAGGCTCAAACAAATACCAATTGACATCATTCTTCACTTCCAATGAACTTTTCTCTGCTCTCCTTTTCTTATACCTTAATTGCATCGAACTTTCCTGTTCTTCACCATCATCACTACTGTTTGTACTAGTGATAGTGCTTCATTGTTGAGAATCACTATTACTACCTCGAGTGCCAATGTCATGTGATTTGTAAAAGTAATACATACTATTTAAATATATCTTGACATCATCAATCATCGATTTGACTACATCATCTAAAATTGAAGTACTAAACAAAATAAGCAGAAGATAAACTAAAATTACTGACAGAATGCTAAAATTCAAAGGAACTAAGATAAAAAAACTGAAGGAATGAACTTTTCATCCCGCAGCGGAAGCATTGGATCGTCTTTGATTTATTTAGAATTAAACACAAAATATACAAGGTTAAGCAAAAACTTACATTGAAAATAAACATGGAGATTCTTCTGGCGGGTCTTTATCTCCTCCACAAAATCTTCCTTGCTATGACTCTAACAAAAGATCAAGACTTGTGGGAGCCTCTTGAAAGAAAATCCTCAAGGGATTAAAGAGGAAGAGGTTTAGAGAGAATTCTCTAATTCTCTCTTTGAGGAGATGTGTGTTCTGTAGAATGACTCAACCCAAGGGTCCTATTTATAGAGACCAAGGGAAAATCTTTGCCATAATTAAAATATTATATTTTAATATCTAATATATTAAAATATATCTTATATTTATTTGAATCTCATTCAAATATCCTACGATATTTATTTATTTGAATCTTATTCAAATTCTATAAATATCTTTTATTTAATGTATCAAATACAATAAATATATTTTCCTCTTTTATATTTAATATATCTAATATATTAAATATTAATTTGAACACTTCAAATTAAAAATTAAATTTGAACATTTCAAATTTTAATATTTAATGTATCAAATACAATAAATATATTTTCCTCTTTTATATTTAATATATCTAATATATTAAATATTAATTTGAACACTTCAAATTAAATATTAATTTGAACATTTCAAATTTTTCTTTCAACTAAATTGATCTTTTAGTGTTACTATGAGCTAGCAAGGGGACCTTATGGACCTACAGATTATAAGCTCCAATGATACAAAATTAATTAATTAAACTCTTTAATTAATTAATTTTCATTCATTAACTATAAGTCATTCCACTATAGATCTAGAGTTGCACTCTTATGCACTGTAGGACAAGTTGTGTCCATAGATATAATCATTACATGCAAGTCGATCATTCACGAGTTGTTCGTAATTACAGCTGGGTCAAAAGTCCGTTTTACCCCTATAATTACATCTTGCACCTTAAGTACCACTGATTCTCTAATGAACAATATGTTTATAATTTAATTATAAACTAAGTCCCTCTCGGGCCAATGAGAGGGTGGGGCCCCATTGTTCAAGTCCCGAAATCAGCACTTAAGGGAACTACTCATCTACTTACCCTATATGGGAAGGAGTGAATTCCATCTTGTGAGATTATGTTTCCAGCTCCCTGTTTGGTCAAGTCCCCAAAATGGTAGGCATATTGAATCGGCTACAAAAGCCACTCTCACCCATGCAAATCAAAGGACAAGCCCTCACAGGCAGGAGTTCATAACTCACTCAGGATTAAGATCGAGTCACATATGATCATCCTGATGAAATATTAATCTTCTCAATTAACGGATTTATAAAGAGAGATTAAATATTTTGTGGTCCAGTCTTATACAAACTCATTGTATAAAATACCCCCACTCACATGTCTCCACATGAATGATTTGGATCAAATCATTTGTAACTATTACAAAGTGGGCCGTATCAATAGTGTTACCAGGATAAGGCACCCAACCTTATCCATATACTATGACCCTTTAGGTTATTTCTTGAACATGATCCTCTCGTATGTCAACCACATACTGTTCAAGATTACACTAATAACCTTGGATTTTTCATATAATGGATAATATTATATTGCAAATAAAATAATCAAAATTATTATTAATTATTAAATAAATTATTAATTACGAGGCTTTAGGGCATAAATCCCAACAATCTCCCACTTGCACTAAAGCCGGCGAGACATGTATCCTAGGGCATACTCTATACCCAACATGTTCTCCCACTTGCCCTAGCAAAGATGAGACATGTCTCGTAATCCTAGACATTCTAGGTGACCCTCAAACACTTTAGCCTTGAGAGTCTCTTTATATAGATCCAAGGAACTGCCGTTAAAAGCCATCTTGGTCACTACCATGATGCTTTCTCTCTCTCGATATGATTCCCTATACATTGGTGTTTTCTAATTTCCTTAATATTAGTCTTTGCACCAGTATTATCATAATAAAGAGGATAGACTAAATCATATTTGAAACACCTTTCAGATCTTTAAGGAACTATTTGAGTCATACAAGTTCTTTTCTTGCTTCACAAGCAAAACAATTTAACTTATATATCATACTCCACCACCTAGGGTAAGATTTATTTTTACATGGATTTCCTAAATCTTTGCAAGAACCAGTGTATCTTGTAAAAATCAAATCTTTAACTCCATACATAAAAATTTCTCATCATCCATAGATAATTTGAGAAAGTTTTTAATTTTCTACTCAATGGTCATACCATTCGTTTAACTGATATATGCTAACCAATTGTATATTAAATGTTCAGTCTCATTTATGCATATCATATACTCTCAACATTTGAGGTGTCTTAAGATACACTTTCTTAGACATAAAAATCAAATATTTGACAACAATTTTGTCAATATAAGATGTTTGAGACAAAGTTAACATTTTGTCCTTAAAATCTTCATTTTGGACATTTAAAATATACTGAGTCATTCCAAATCACTTATTTGGAATTGGTTACTTAATCAACATTTTATATTAGACATCTTACATCATTCATAATGGGTAAAAATATCACCAACATAAAACATGAGAAAAATCCACTAAGCAATTAATGATTTTCTTGTCTATACAAGCTTCATTAATATTTATCCAAAGTCGTAGATTTTGATACTTTTATCAAACCTTATATTCACAGATCTAATGGTAAAATTTATTGCATAAATAAACCTTTACTATTTCGCAAACATTTTGCTTTTGATCTTTGAAAATAAACATATCTGATTGATTTGTGTAGATGCATTATCTAAGATTTCTTTTCATAAAAGAATTCTAAACATTCATTTTCATATCCCATATGCAACAATGAATTAAATAATACTTACAGACTTTAGTATGACAACAAGTGAGAAAGTTTACTCTTAGTCTACTTTCTCCTATTAGGTCTAACCCTTTGCCATTAGTCTCACTTTGAGAGTAATAAACCTTCAACTTTGTCATCTAACATGACAATTTGGGCTTCAATTAAGTCCTTATAAATGTTGAGTCATCTCATAACTCTCCCACTACGATGAGGCTTATCCAATTCATGACTAGGATCCATTTGACTTTCAAATGTAATAAAATTGTTAACAACTTTTGTTAACTATTTAGTGGCTTCACTTGGAACCAATTTATTAACACTATCTCACCTTATTAAAGATTTGTAGTCTTTTATTTGACATTTCTTATAAAATTGATATTTGTCATACAAATACCTTATTCGTTTTAGGACTACATAAAAAACCACTTTACACTCCTTAGGGGTGACCTACACTTAGGCTTATCTTTGAACATATATAAGCTTTTTAGGCTTGTGTTCAGCATGTGAGCTTAACATTCCCAAATAGTGAAGTGTTGTAAACTAGCTTTACTACTCTTCTATAATCTTTAAAATTGTCTCGTAGACACTTTTAGAGGGAATCATGTTCACCATGCAATCTCTATTGCATTTCCTAACCGGAGTATGGTAATGGTGTGTAACTCATTACTAATGTGACCATGTCTAACAAGGTCTTGTTTCTCCTCTTGCAGTACAATTTCACAAAATTGCATTTGGTATTAGGATAATTGGGATAAAAAACCCATTTTCTATCAATTAGTTTTAGTACGTAAGGTTCCTGTACTTTCTATTATGATCTGATCATAATATCTTGATAGATTTAATTACCTAATCGATTTTTAACTTTAGTCTTAATTTTCTTGAACTTTTCAAAAAATGAAGACTTATGTTGTATTAGGTAAAGATACTTGTACCTTGAATGATCATCAACTAAAGTGACGAAATATTCATGACTTTATTTGACCTTTACATTCACCAGACCACTTGGGTCAAAATGTGTAAGCCCAAAGTATTCTTCGGCGTTCTAGCCTTATCTAATAAAGGCCCAATGATTATCTTGCATGAAAGGCAAGATCTACAGACATGTAAAGTAATTAACTAACTTTTTAGAAAATTACCTCTTACTAGTCTTTTCATTCTATTCAAGTTGATGTTAATCAACCTTAACAGCCAAAGTTAAGTATCATCGTTTAGGAGAAAATAATGTCTTTCTATTTTGGATTCTATAATCCTAAATATCTCAGTATTTTGTAGTATAGTAAATGTCAACATTTTTAACATATACCTATTGTTCTTATCTTCAGCTGAATGTATTTTCAAACAAATTTGAAAATATAAACTTTCATACTTCAAAATAGTTCATACTATATGAACTTTTTAGTAATAAAGTTTTAGAAATTGAATTTCTCTTATGGTTACTAAAAAACACCATATTCAGCATTATGTAACAATTTTTACTTAATGACATCTTAATGTCTCCCACTACACTAACTGAGATAGGCTTCCCGGTGCTAACTTGTAGAAACTATTCTACATGTTAAGTATTTTCCAAGAATTACATATTAAATGTAATGAAGAATAAATCTTGATAGTGGATCTTGTATCAACTATCTAGGTGGCGTTATTTATTCTCCACCAAAAATCTAGTAAATCAAATTTACTTTCATCTATATTATTCTTCCCGTAGAGGTATTTCAAAAAATTCCTCTCATTGTGACTGTCCTGACTAATTTAGGAACTATTTCCTTGTATATAGCTTCAGTCACTTGGTTTGTTTTCTTGGAATTTTGTAATACTTAAATTCGAGATCATTTAGATATTTTTCTAAATTTAGCTTATGTTGACTTCAACATCTTATATGTTGTTGTCATTTTCTTTATCTTCTAAATTTGACATCTAACATGTCAACTAGAAGAATATGTATAAGCTATCTCGTTTACTTTTGATTCATTAATCATGTGCTCCACGAACAATTTGAATATCATTAGCAACAGGTTTTGAGAACATTTCTCAATAAAGACAAATTCAAAATTTTACACTACCATTATAGTGTTAATGTTACTTTTTCCAAGTAATAAAATTTTCTCAATTTGACTTATCAGTAATAAAATTAAAAATTATGAGAGAAACTGACATAATATTGAAATATATATATAATTTAACATCATGCAAACAATTATCCATTCAATTTTAGCATAGACATCAAACATTTTTTAAAAATGAACCCTATAAATCATTTCTAATGTTATGGTACTTTAGTGAGTTAGAACAAGTGCCGCCGTAGGGTAGGTCAAGTATTCGTTCACTAAACCGAGACAATCTCAACCAAGTATTTATACCAGAATAACTCTTATTCCTATAATATTTAGTTACCATTAGTTTGGTCAAAGACATCATTAACAACTTTAATGAGCCCTTTGTAAGTGTGACCCATAATTTTAGATCCAGTAGTTTTATCCCAACAAGTGCCGCCGTAGGGTAGGTCAAGTATTGGAAACAAAACTACAATCATATCCTTCTCAGGAGTTCACCCTGATATTGACTCATGCAAACACCTTCCATAGGGGGACGGTCCAAAAGCCGCCACGAGGCCCCACATGAATCTCACGATGTAAACTAATGATGGAGACCGTAGGATATGTTGACACATTTCCTTCTCCCACTTACTATAATACTTTCTCAAAAGATTCACCCTGATATTGATCCATGCAAACACCTTCCGTAGGGAGGACGGTCCAAAAGCCGCCACGAGGCCCCACATGAATCTCACGTTGTGAATCAATAATAGAGACCGTTGGATTTTGACATGTGTCCTTCTCCCACTAAGTATTTTGAAATAGGGTTTTCTCTTACTCAGACAAATTAGGCTAATCTCATTTATCTAAGTTCCTCAATCTACCTTTCATAACCCTTATGTTGTTAGATTGATTTTAATGTGAATTACTAAGTTTTTAAACTATTTAAAAATAATAATAACATTATGAGCATGCTTAGTGAAAATAAATAAAATTTGACTAATTCAACTCCCAGGTCGGTTCCCAGTTAGAGGTGTTCCCTTTCGGTCAGCTTAAATACCCCAGTCTAGACAGAACCTTCCATAGACAGAGTTCCCTTATAGTCAATTTTTATTTCAAATTCATTAATTTTTAATTAACTATTAATTACTAGATTAATGAACCTAAGTGAATTTAAACAATGTTTTTAATCCTATTAAAAATTAATTCACTTGGATAATCTTAAATTCTACAATTTTAAACCCTTTTAAAATAAAAGATTATCCTAAATTCTAATCCCATTAGAAACCAATAAAGATAAATTAAATTCAAATTTTAAACTATTTAAAACAAGAATCAATAATATCTTTAATTAAAGGAAACCTATTCTCATTAGAAAATATCCTAATCCTATTAGGAAACATGGATTCCAATTATTAAAGAAAATATCCTAATTTAATTTTCCAAATATAACGATTATCTTCAAAGATATGGAAAATATAAACTTCTTAGGAAAAACATCTCAATTCTATTAAGAAACAACCTAATCAATTTTAAAATATAACAATTATATTTAAAAATAATTAAGATGCATGATCATGCTTAACCTATGGTGGGATTTTAAATTTAAATGGCATACTTTATGCAACAATCAAACAATTTAAAACATACATCTCATGCATTATTAGATTAAAAAAAACTAGCAAAATTGACCGGCATATTTGGCATATCCTATGAAATTGAAACTAATTTAAATTACAAAAATTTAAATCCAAGACATATCTTGGTCTTCAATATCTTTTCTTTTGAAATATGGTCCATCAAATTTGGGGTTATTAGAAACCCTAAATTAGTCTTCTTTTTCTCCATGTGTTGCTTCAGCAAAAAAAATTGCCGCCATTTGAACAAGTGAACAACTGCCCACTCCTGAGGATTGAATCGCCGACAAGCACCTTCAATCATCATTCATGACACTTGAGGACTAAATTTGCATTGGAGTTTAGCTTGGATTGAATTCACACACCACCTGCCATTTGAACTCACTTGAAACAGCCATTGGCTTGTATTATGACTTCCAGCCATCAATTGATTACTTCATGAACAAAATTCAAGAGAAATCCTCATCGTCAGCAACTTTAAAATCCTCACTGCAAACTAATCTTGAATCCCAATTGAAGTTCCCGTCGGCAACATTATCACCTCCTCTTGAAATTTTCCTCCAGTGAGTTAATCACATGCAATTAGTGAATTCCAAATATGCATACAAGCTTTGATCTATGGGATGTATCCTTTTTCCTTCTTCTTTCAATTGGAGTAATATTGGAAAAAATAATTTACAGAAAATCCTAAACCCTTTAGGCTTTACAATGGATCTAATAAAAGCAATAAAGCTAATGCCTCAAATATGCCTAAACAATCAATTTTGCAAACCACATATCATATATATGAAATTAAAATACCCACCATCACAGAATTTTAATTCTAAATAAAACTCAAAGATTGCTCTGATACCAATTGAAGGAATGAACTTTTCATCCCGCAGCGGAAGCATTGGATCGTCTTTGATTTATTTAGAATTAAACACAAAATATACAAGGTTAAGCAAAAACTTACATTGAAAATAAACATGGAGATTCTTCTGGCGGGTCTTTATCTCCTCCACAAAATCTTCCTTGCTATGACTCTAACAAAAGATCAAGACTTGTGAGAGCCTCTTGAAAGAAAATCCTCAAGGGATTAAAGAGGAAGAGGTTTAGAGAGAATTCTCTAATTCTCTCTTTGAGGAGATGTGTGTTCTGTAGAATGACTCAACCCAATGGTCCTATTTATAGAGACCAAGGGAAAATCTTTGCCATAATTAAAATATTATATTTTAATATCTAATATATTAAAATATATCTTATATTTATTTGAATCTCATTCAAATCTCCTACGATATTTATTTATTTGAATCTTATTCAAATTCTATAAATATCTTTTATTTAATGTATCAAATACAATAAATATATTTTCCTCTTTTATATTTAATATATCTAATATATTAAATATTAATTTGAACACTTCAAATTAAAAATTAAATTTGAACATTTCAAATTTTAATATTTAATGTATCAAATACAATAAATATATTTTCCTCTTTTATATTTAATATATCTAATATATTAAATATTAATTTGAACACTTCAAATTAAATATTAATTTGAACATTTCAAATTTTTCTTTCAACTAAATTGATCTTTTAGTGTTACTATGAGCTAGCAAGGGGACCTTATGGACCTACAGATTATAAGCTCCAATGATACAAAATTAATTAATTAAACTCTTTAATTAATTAATTTTCATTCATTAACTATAAGTCATTCCACTATAGATCTAGAGTTGCACTCTTATGCACTGTAGGACAAGTTGTGTCCATAGATATAATCATTACATGCAAGTCGATCATTCACGAGTTGTTCGTAATTACAGCTGGGTCAAAAGTCCGTTTTACCCCTATAATTACATCTTGCACCTTAAGTACCACTGATTCTCTAATGAACAATATGTTTATAATCTAATTATAAACTAAGTCCCTCTCGGGCCAATGAGAGGGTGGGGCCCCATTGTTCAAGTCCCGAAATCAGCACTTAAGGTGTAACGCCCGGCTTATTTAGGAGTTTAAATTTTAATTTTTGAAATTAAGTGGAATGATTTTTCATTGGGTAATTTAAATTTGAAGGTTTAATTGAAATTTGGAATGAGAAAAAGGGTATTATGGTCTTTTAGAGAAAAGATATTTTGATTTTTATTATTATTATTATTATTATTATTATTATTTAAAAAAAAAAAAAATTTAATTTTCTTCTCTCCCTCGCGCAGCTCTCTCCCTCCCGATCTCTCTCTCTCTCTCTCTCTCTCTCTCTCGCCGAAGCTCCAGCGCCGCCGCACGAACCCCGCCGCACGCCGTCGCCGACAGCCACGAACCCCGCGGCACGACCGCTGTCCGCCGCTGCTCGCGATTTCTTTTCTTCTTCTCCTATCAGCTCCACGAACGCCGGTCTGCGTCAGCCCCGCCGGTGTCGGATCCGCAGGTGTCATCTCGCCGGAATTCGCGAGCTACGTCTCGCCTGAAGATGTCGACCTGCACGCCTAGCCTCGCCGAACAAAGCAACTCGCTGCCGTGGAGTGTTTGAAGTCGCCACAGCACTGAACATCGCCGGAAAACACCATTTCCGCCGCGATTTCAAGGTGGGTTTTCGTTCCTTGAGAAGTTTGGCATTTTGAGCTCGAGTTTGATCGATTTTCAGCAAAATAACCTCGGATTATTGTAGATCGGGCTGCAACACACCAGAAGCGAACCTCCACGCGCCGTTTGGAAGCCCCACGCGCCGCCGTCCGCCGCTGCACGCGCCGCCGTGCTCCGGTCACGCGCCGCCGTGCTCCGGTCACGCGCCGCCGTTCGCCGGAGTTGGGTAAATATTGCCATTTGGTCCGTTTCGTCGAGTTATTAATGTTAGAATGTGTTTTAGCGTAATTCGGATGGTTTAAGACACGTTTAGAACACTTTTTAGGTGAATTGTCGAGGACCTTGGTTCGTACTTAGAGTGGGAACTCGAGAAGCTCATTACTAGTGAAGAAAGGGTATCTTAGTAAGTAAAGACTTAAGGTAAGGGATCTCACAACGAAAGAAGTTTTCGAAACCTAAAGCTAGCTCTATGTTTACTTTGAAAGTATATGTTTTTCATGTTAAGTATTTAAGAAAGAAAGTGTATTATATGTATGTCTTTGAAATGCGATTGTTATAACTTATGCATTCATAACTATGTTCTAAAACGAATGGGACCTCATGCATGTGTTGTGTGCTCATGAAAAGATTTATGTAGGCCGTGACGATAATTCTCCCAAAAGTTTTATGTGGGTTTTGAGGGAACCCGAGTCTTCGGACTCTCTATGCTCCCGGGGTTCGAGAGTGCCCCCACGATGGTAGCCGACGGGCTTGAGTCTTCGGACTCTACGATGGTAGCCTTCGGGCTGAGTCTTCGGACTCCATGATATATGTTAGCTTTCGAGCTTAACTCTCAGAGGTAGGGAGGATCCTATTCGATGGGAAAAACTATCTTCGGACTGATCACGAGGCCCTCGGGAGAATTTAATCGTTCACGAGAGCCGCGAGGAAAAAGTACATGGTTTATAAAAGGAATTTTAGGTCCCCTACTAAAGCGATGGTTTACGATGGTTTTATGATTTAAAATGACATGTGGCATGTGATTGAAACTCTTATTTTAAAACTATGATGGACTTACTGAGTATTATTCGTTAATACTCACCCTTTTCCTTTTTAAAATGTTTTCAGGTAAGGCTAAGATCGGCCCTAGCGCGTGACCGGAGATCAGCTACTCGAGTCATGGGAGCCGACCGATCGCTATTCCGCTTCTTTTATGTTTCTAGATGTACATAGAACTCATGTTAAGTTTTTAAATGTTAGGAGGATGTTTCAAAATCTTTTAACCTTTCCTTGTAAATCGTGCACGTGTATTTGGTTTCTTCTGTTTGAACCCTAGCATCATATTGAGAAGTTTGTTGGATGCTAGGAGGTTGTTTGAAAATCTTAGAAGTGTGTTTTTCTATATCTTATCAGGCAAGGGTAAATTTTTGGTTTTCGCGTAGTTACGTCGTTATGCTGCCGAAATTATTGGTAATATAGCGACGTGACTTAGTAATGACTCTTAGGTAGCGTGTTGAGCCTATAGGGTCGTTACATAAGGGAACTACTCATCTACTTACCCTATATGGGAAGGAGTGAATTCCATCTTGTGAGATTATGTTCCCAGCTCCCTGTTTGGTCAAGTCCCCAAAATGGTAGGCATATTGAATCGGCTACAAAATCCACTCTCACCCATGCAAATCAAAGGACAAGCCCTCACAGGCAGGAGTTCATAACTCACTCAGGATTAAGATCGAGTCACATATGATCATCCTGATGAAATATTAATCTTCTCAATTAACAGATTTATAAAGAGAGATTAAATATTTCGTGGTCCAGTCTTATACAAACTCATTGTATAAGATACCCCCACTCACATGTCTCCACATGAATGATTTGGATCAAATCATTTGTAACTATTACAAAGTGGGCCGTATCAATAGTGTTACCAGGATAAGGCACCCAACTTTATCCATATACTATGACCCTTTAGGTTATTTCTTGAACATGATCCTCTCGTATGTCAACCACATACTGTTCAAGATTACACTAATAACCTTGGATTTTTCATATAATGGATAATATTATATTGCAAATAAAATAATCAAAATTATTATTAATTATTAAATAAATTATTAATTACGAGGCTTTAGGGCATAAATCCCAACAAAAACAATAGCAAAAATTGAAACTAAATGAGACTCAAACTGGATTACAACAAAGAAAAAGTAATTTTTGGCAACCTCTCTTTCCATTTTCTTCAATCGAACTTACTCCAACCTTTTTCAAGGTGAAGTGGGTCTTAACAATCTTTGGTTTTCACCTAGATTGGACTGTGTATGGAGGAAAAGAGAGGATGAAGAAGAATCAACAGCAAGATGAAGATAGAAAAAGTGCAGAAAAATGGGTTTTCTTCTAACGTCATTCCACCTTTTTGTGTGTTTTTTCTTCCTTTTTATAGGCAATGACAGCTAGGGTTTCTTCACACTCTATATACGGCTTGATGTATGAAATCGTAGCTTGATTTAAGGAGAAATAAATGTTGAAATCGTTCAAATTTGGAAAATCCCGAAAATCCTATTTTTCCTTTCTCGGTTCTAGATTGCCATAACAATTGATCAGTAATCGTGTGACAATCGTGCCTTTTTGTAAAAACTGTAGCCAAAAACACTTCATTAGTGCAATTCTTTTCTTTTCCTTCCATTTTATTGATTTTAATTTACTTTGGAAGATTCATGTTACTTTTCTTGGAATTTAAATGAATTTATAAAGAAAATGCTAATAAAACCAAGCATAACCTATTATCTATTATCACACCCCCAAACTTGAGTTATTGCTTGTCCTCAAGCAATTTGAATCAATAACAACATACACAAGCAAACATTTCACAAAATGCTTTCAAATGGTGTTTTGAAAAGAAAAAAAAAATGTCGTCTTTTAGAAGAGGTTTCAAACTCTTAATTCTTTACATAACTCTAAGATTTTCTCACATAAAACTTTTATTTTTCTTTTTCAAGATAAAACATTCTTATGCAAACATACCTATTATGTTTATCCTACCTAATTCTTAGTCATAGAATCTAGGGTGATCTTCTTTGTTCAACAAGCTAAGCTCACTCACATTACAAACGTTTTTTTTCTTCCTCGCCGCAAGGTTTTATTGAATTTATTGGAAGCTTATTTTGTTTTTATTTCTTTATTTCAGTTGTGTAGTTATGAACTTCATTACCATTCATTTTTTGTTTTTCTTTATTTTCAACCCATGAGCTAAATTCACCTAGGGATTCAAGAACATGAATACCCTAAGGTGAGAAGGCTTAGCCAATAAACCGAAAGCAATCAACATTAAACATGAACCTTGTTTGTTTGTACTGAGTTTAATATTTTATTGGAATCCTTGAATGATCAACTTGGAGTGTTGTTAAGTCCAAATCTAATACCAAAAGGATTAGAAGAAGACGGATTTCCTTCCAAGTTTGGGGGTGTGATAGTTCTCATAATTGAGAATTATCTAACTCATAAATTTAGGTTATGTTTGGTTTTATTAGCATTTTCTTTATAAATTCATTTAAATTTCAAGAAAAGCAGCATGAATCTTCCAAAGTAAATTAACATCAATAAAATGGAAGGAAAAGAAAAGAATTGTACTAATGAAGTGTTTTTTGCTACAGTTTTGACAAAAAAGGCACAATTGCCACACGATTGCTGATCAATTGCTATGGCAATTTGGAACCAAGAAAGGAAAAATGAGATGTTCAGAAATTTTCAAATTTGGAAGATTCCAGCATTTATTTCTCCTTAAATCAAGCTACGATTTCATACATCAAACCGTACATAGAGTGTAAAAGGAAAAATGGGATTTTCAGAATTTTTCAAATTTGGAAGATTCCAGCATTTATTTCTCCTTAAATCAAGCTACAATTTCATCCATAAAACCATATATAGAGTGTGAAGAAACTCTAGCTGCCATTGTCTAAAAAAAGGAAGAAAAAACACACAAAAATGCAGAATTCCTCCTTGGAAGAAAACTCATTTTTCTGCACTTTTTCTATCTTTATCTTGCCGTCCATTCTTTTTCATCCTCTCTTTTCCTCCTTACCTAGTCCAATCTAGATGAAAACCTGAGATTGTTAAGACCCACTTCACCTTGAAAAAAGGTTGGAGTAAGTTCGATTGAAGAAAAGGGAAAGAGAGGTTGCCAAAAATTACTTTTTCTTTGTTGCAATCCAGTTTGAGTCCAGTTTGATTCTCATTTAGTTTCAGTTTTTGCTACTATTTTTTATCTTAGTTCCTTTGAATTTTAGCATTCGGTGATCAATAACTGTAGTTTATCTTATGTTTATTTTGTTTAGTACTTCAATTTTGGAATATTTCCTTGCCGCAAGATTTTATTGTATTAGTTAGAAGCTTGTTTTATTTTTAATTCTTTATTTCAATTGTGTAGTTATGAACTTCATTACCATTCATTTTCTGTTTTTTGTTATTTTCAACCCATGAGCTAAATTCACATAGGGATTCAAGAACATGAATGCCCTAAGATGAGAAGGCTTAGCTAATAAACCAAAAGCAATCGACATTAAACATGAGCGTTGTTTATTTTTACTGAGTTTAATGTTTTATTGAAATCCTTGAATGATCAACTTGGATTGTTGTTAAGTCCAAATCTAATATCGAAAAGGTTAGAAGAAGATGGATTTTGTAAAAGCAATGAGGTAAAAGCTTAGACATAAGTCACGCTTGATCCTAGACATAGGATGAGCTCCTCAAAACCAAGAATGCGATCTTAACTACCTAAGTAAGATTGGCCATAGACATACAGGTCCAATCACTTATTCTCCTAAGGGTTTTGAATCAAAACTGAATAGGAGTTGATTCGGTTTACAATGTCCTGTGAAAATGTCCGATTGCTATGACAATTGATTAGCAATCTCACCGAAGGGCATGAGTGCACTTGAATCCCCTCATTCTCTTAAGTGAAATTTCATAAGTTTTTCCAGTTTCTTTTATTCAATCTTTTTAGTCACCTTAACACCCAAAACATTTTTCTTTTACATTTCTTGCTACTAAAAGTTGTTGTTTCACAATCTTGGTTACACATTAATTTTGTTGTTCCCGTTCTCTTGGGATTCGATATCTTGGAATATTTTCGTATTACTTGTATCGGCAATGTATATTTGCACTAGAGTTAATCTTTTATTCTTATTAATTTTTACCCACAAGTTTCACTCGACCACCCCTCGTTACTAAGGTTTTGTTAGGATTTATGCCCTAAAGCCTCGTAATTAATAATTTATTTAATTATTAATAAAAATTTTGATTATTTTATTTGCAATATAATATTATCTATTATATGAAAAATCTAAGGTTATTAGTATAATTTTGAACAGTATATGGTTGACATACGGGAGGATCATGTTCAAGAAATAACCTAAAAGGTCATAATATATGGATAAGGTTGGGTGCCTTATCAACCTTATCCTAGCAACACTATTGATACGGCCCACTTTGTAATAGTTACAAATGATTTGATCAAAATCGTCCATGTGGAGACATGCGAGTAGAAGTATCTTATACAATGAGTTTGTATAAGACTGGACCACAGAATATTTAATCTCTCTTTATAAATTCGTTAATTGAGAAGATCAATATTTCATAAGGATGATCATATGCGACTCGATCTTAATCTTGAGTGAGTTATGAACTTCTGTCTGTGAGGGCTTGTCCTTTGATTTGCATGGGTGAGAGTGGCTTTTGTAGCCGATTTAATATGCCTACAATTTTGGGGACTTGACCAAATAGGGAGCTGGGAACATAATCTCACAAGATGAAATTCACTTCTTCCCTATATAGGGTAAGTAGATGAGTAATTCCCTTAAATGATGATTTTGGGACTTGAACAATTGGCCCCACCCTCTCACTAGCCCGAGAGGGGTTTAGTTTATAATTAGATTATAAACAGATTGTTCATTAGATGATCAGTTGTACTTAAGGTGCAAGTTGTAATTATAGGGGTAAAACAGACTTTTGACCCAGCTATAATTACAAACAACTCGTGAAGGATCGACTTGCATGTAATGATTATATCTATGGACACAACATGTCCTACAATGCATAAGAGTGTAACTCTAAGTCCATAGTGGAGTGACCTATAGTTAATGAATGAAAATTAATTAATTGAAAATTTTAATTAATTGATTTTGTATCATTGGAGCTTATAATCTGTAGGTCCATAAGGTCCACTTGCAAGCTCAAAGTAACATTAAAAGATCAATTTAGTTGAAAGAAAATTTTGAAATGTTCAAATTAATATTTAATATATTACATATATTACATATAAAAGAGGAAAATATATTTATTGTATTTGATACATTAAATATTAAAATAATTAATGTATATTTGATACATTAAATAAAAGATATTTATAAAATTTGAATAAGATTCAAATAAATAAATATCGTAGGAGATTTGAATGAGATTCAAATAAGCATAAGATATATTTTAATATATTAGATATTAAAATATAATATTTTAATTATGGCAAAGATTTACCCTTGGTCTCTATAAATAAGACCCTTGGGTTGAGCCATTAGACATAACACACATCTCCTCAATAGAGAATTAGAGGATTCTCTCTAGACATCTTCCTCTCAAATCCCTTCTGGATTTTCTTTCAAGAGGCTCACACATGCCTGGGTCCTGTGTTCGAGTTATAGATAGGAAGACTTTGTGGATGAGATAAAGACATGCCAGAAATATCTCTATATTTACTCTAAGTAAGTTTATTTAATCTTATTTTTTTAATTTAATTTTAAATAAAATCAAAGACTATCCAATGCTTATGCTACAAAGTGAAACGTTCATTCCTTCATATTTAAATCTTGGGAAGGGTAAATTTTTGTCATGTGCTTTTATTATTATTATTTTTTTTGTTTATATATATGTGTGCATATTTGTTTTACATAACCCATGTTTTCTTATTCTTTTTAATATTTCTTTTTTGTTTATACATACTTTTATAAAATTTTATTATTATTATTTATTTAAAAATATATAGAAACCTATTATTTTAATTAAATGCAATAATTTAGACCTTTATTTTTTATAAATTTAAACCGTAAGCCACTTTTTATTTAAAGAATTTTTATCGACAAAGTATTTAAAATTTACAAATATAAAATATAATAATTTTTGTTTTAATTTCTCCTTTAATTTTTTTTATATCAAATATAAATGAAAATGAATAAAAATATTTTTAAACGTTTCATTCTATTATAATAATAATAATAATAATAATAATTATTATTATTATTATTATTATTATTATTATTATATCTATCTATCTATCTATCTATCTATCTATCTATCTATCTATATATATATATATATATTAAAAAGTAGAAAATTATAATTATTATTTCAAGTTTCATTTTTTTATTATATATTTATATAAAAATAAGTTAAAATACCATTGTGGTCCATGTATTTTGAAACTTATTTTATTATAGTTTTTATACTTTCAAATGTCTAAATCTAAATCCACGTAGTTTCAATAAATCTTAAAATTAGTCCCTATTGTTAGTTTATTGTTCACATTTCTAACATAAATTTTGAAAACATATTCATATTGTGTTTTTTCTTGAATGGAAATCATTATTATTATTTATCAAGTTCAATAAAAATTAACTTCAAACTAATGATAAGAAATAATTTAAGATTTATTGAAAGTACAAAGACTAAAATTGGGCATTTGAAAGTACAGAGACTAAAATAGAATGAGACCCAAAGTATAGGGACCAAAATAATATTTTAACCTGAAAAATATTAGTCATATTTTATATTGAACAAATGAATATCAAAAAATATCAAGTCTTCCTTGACATAAAGTTCTGGATCTGTCACTGCTGGTATTGTATGTAGATGACATTTTACTAGCTTGTAGTGACTTAAACCTGCTACAGGAAACCATAAGACCTTTTTAACAAAACATTTTGAGATGAAAGATCTTGACAATGCCTCTTTTATCTTGGGTATACAGATACTGTGAGATCGTTCTCAAGGTATCTTAGGGTTATCAGAAAAGAGTTACATTGTTAAATTATTAAGTAGGTATGGAATAAATGGATGTCAACCAAGAGATATACCCGTAGCTCAATGAGACGAATTCTATTTAAATCACTGCCCCAAAAGTGATCATGGAAGGAGTGAGATGCAAAAGATTTCCTATTCATCGGCTGTAGGGAGTCTAATAATGTATGCTTAAGTTTGTACCCGACTTGATATAGCTTTTATAGTGGGAGTGCTAGATAGATATCTGAGTGACCCAAATATGCAACATTGGAAAGTAGTCAAGAAGGTTATGAGAAATTTGCAAAGAACTAAATATCACATGCTCATGTATCGGAGGTTAGATAATATATAGATCATTGCCTTCTTTGACTCTGATTTTGCTGGATGCCAAGATAGCAAGCGGTTCACATCTAGGCACATTTATATAATGGCTAGAGGAGCTATTTCATGGAGAAGTGTCCAGCAGTCACTTGTAGCCCCTTCGACTATGGAAGTAGAGTTTGTGGCATTCTATGGGCGTCAAATCATGGAATATGGCTTAGAAATTTTGTCACAACACTTAAGATAATTGATAATATTGAAAGACCATTGAGAATTTACTATGACAATAATTCAACACTATTGTATTCTAATCATAACAGGAGCTCAACAAAGTCAACACATATTGACATAAAGTATATCTTGTTGTCAAGGAGAAAGTTCAAATTAATTTGATAGGTATAGAGCACATAGGAAAACATAACATGCTAGCGACTCCTCTTACCAAAGGCTTAGTATCTAAGGTCTTTCACGACCATGTAGCCCGTATGGGTATCATTTTAGTAGATAATGTCTTAGTTGAGTGGGAGTAATTTTACATACAGTTATGTTATTCTATATATATTTTCTCTGCATAATAAAGATGATGGTTTATTTGAACTCACAAAACATATAGATAGATAGATAGAGAGAGAGAGAGAGAGAGAGATATGTTTATTGTGTTGATCTCTATAAAGTATAAATTAGGACCAGTTAAGAATAGACATATGCAGATTACTATGCATGTAATTCTCATGTTGCTCTTCCACATTTGATATATGTCATCAAGTATATTTGGTGTGGTGATTTTTGAAGGCTAAGTTGTGTTTACACACATGTGATAAAACTCGCCTTAGTCCAACATTGATATACAAGATGGGCCAAATTATAATAAAAAGGAGTTTGTTTTGGAATAGTATTTGGTTGCACTTTAAAAGTTCAATGCATGTAATTGCTTATAGAAACTTTGTTACCCAAGTGGGAGATGTTTGGAATTAATTAAATTAATTATTTTAATGGGTAAAAAATTTAAATGGTAAATTAAATGTACTACTATTCATGGGTAAAATAAGTGGTCTAATTATGGCCATAAACTTTCAATTAGTGTTGTGGCCCGCTTAGCAGATATTGACCCGTTGATCCTAGGGGATTATAGGAAACCTTAGATAATCAATTTATAAATACAAGGTTATGGTCCCCAATATATTATGCTTCTTTAGCCTCCTATTTCCCATCTGATAGAGAGGACTGTCCATCCTGGTCCAAGTTGCATAGTTGAGGAAGACCCAAATCACATAGGTTCTATTATAGAACATTTGACAATTTCATCTTATGGATCCAAGTGATTCATTTATCTTTATTGATTTTAGCTAACTTCCATGCTTAGTTCCTATGAAAAGTAAAGTTTGTTAAAGTTTGTTTTCTAACATAGGATTTTTATTTTCCTTTTCTTTCTTTTCATTGTTCTTCTTGCAGTCAAATTTGTCACTAATTAAGGCATAACTCTTAAAAAAGAGGTCAAAGGTTTAAATTCTCGCTTTTGAACTAAAAAAGCATGTGTCATGGATTTTGTAAACCCTCTGGGCTATATAAAATATAATTTCGATTACATAAACTCAAGATAAACCTACTTTTTATGTAGCACACATATTAACTTGTATGACTATATAAGTCTGGAAACTAAAGTTACGTTATAGTTCCAAAAATAAAAATCTAAGTTACATTTCACGTCTGTTTAACTATTTGTTCGTATAACTCAAACATAAATTACACAAATGAAAATGATTGAGAATGCAATCAAAGTTTTACATTGGCTAGATAAAGAAAAAATCATCGGTAAATAAATGAGTGACGACATCTCTATTGGTATGAGGTTTTTTGGGTGAAATCAATACCAAAGTCACGAGGACTTATGCAAAAAGTAGACAATATCATACTATTGTAAAGATATGTGGAGGGTTTGTTGTCCTTAAAATAAACTTTTAAATCTCACGGGCCATAGTATCATGCTTATTAAAGTTGTGTGACAAATATTTCCTTAGATTATGATATTGTCTCACATGTCAAAATTAGGTTAAATTACACAAAATACTCCTAACTTAAATTTGAAAGTAGCTTTCAATTATGCACCTGGACTTTATGAAAAGTTCTATTTTTATCCTTGAACTTTCAAATTTGTTCTAAAAAATACCCTTGGAGAGAGTTTTCATTAAAATAAGATGAAAATTGACGTGACGATTAATGTGTAAAAATTGAAAGACATACGTGACATTATTTATAACATCATTCATGTAAATTGACATGACAACTGATATGTAAAAAATGATTATGTAAATGATCTTAACGATATTTTATGAAATGAAATAAATAGTAACAATAATGACGATCTTAATCTTCTATTCAATTGTAAATAATATCACATATGCCTTCTCATTTTTACAGATTCGTTGCCACGTCAATTTTCATCCTTTATTTTAACTAAAAATATATTTTTTTGGAATAAAGTTCAAGGGGTTTTTTTTTTAACAAATTTCAAAGTTGAAGAGTAAAAATGAAACTTTTCAATTATTCTCCTACCCCAAAGCCCAAGGATATTTTGTATAATTTAACCATCAAAATTATTACAAAATATTAGAGTACTATTAATGACCACTCAAAAACGAAAATTACATTTTAACCCCCAAGTAATCTTTCTTCTTCATGTCTTCTTTTTAGCACAACATATGGGAGTGAATAATTTTATATATACAAGAGAAAAGAGATTACATATAAATATTGTACTTATAAAAACAAGCAAAGGGATTGAAACACCACCCAACTTGTAGATTCACATCTAGTTTATATAAAACAAGATGCTTAATTATCAAACTTTTATCTATATAAATATTTATAATTCATATAAACAAACAAAAATATGTTTGGTCTAACTTTTGGTTAAATGATTTATTAGAAAGTGATTAGTTTGCAAATTTAATTAGTTCTTGAATTTGTGCATATATGGTTACGTTGTGTTTATTTAGCCTTAATTATATTAAAAATTACAATTACATTTCTAGATTTTAAATTGTGATTCAATGTAATTTTAACTATTAAATAATGTTAATTAAATGATGCTGTGATATGCTTTTCGAATAAATATTGATGAATTTGACACAACGTGTCAAATAATGATAAAAGAAAATGGATAATTATTAAATCCCTTTTATCGACGATGTTGCTCTATTTTTCCTTTTTTTTTAGCTGTTCACTTTCTTCTACCATATAATGTGGAATCAACCGTAACCTTTGCTTGATATTTATGTCTATCATCATTTAATAATGATCTTAATGATAGAAACTATTGTTACTTCATTTTGTTCAATTGTCTACTTTCTTATGACATGTTGGGTTTAATCAACAATGTTTACTGAAAATTTTTCATTATTAACTTATATAACTGTGCTAATGACAAAAATTAAATACACACCATCATCAAATTTAGGTGTAGGGAAGATGTTAAAGAATCACAATTCATAGATCGACATACAATTTTTCCTTCTAAGTTTAGGGATTGCATGCACACCATCATCAAATTTCAATAGACTAAATTTGTAATTTAACCTAAAAGTATTGATGTAAAATTTAAGACAACTAGAATAAAAGGCTTATGGTTTATGTTTTATTTTGGTCGTCTTTGAACTTTCAAAACACTTATTTTTGTCTCTGAACTTTAAAAAAATAATCATTTTAGTCTATGAATTTTTAAAATATGTAACGAACCTAAAAACTGAACACTCTAATGGGGAAACACAACTGAGTTACCCCACTCATGCCCGAAATTTTGGCAGCATGAAGGCGTAACTATGAGAACCAAAATTTACAAGGACTTGGAAAGAGACATAAAAACACTTCTATGACTTAGAGAGACTACTCAACACCCACCAAACTACGAATATCATGTTGTGTTCAACCACAACAGTAGACACGAGAACTAAGAAAACTCTATTAAATACACGAAAATAGGAGAAACTACAAATTTACAATCCAACCACAAAATACAGAATAAAGATACACAACTAGACACTAAACACAAGGAAAGAACTTCGGTGACGTCTCCATAGCCTTGTCAAGTCATCGCCTTCGTCACTTGCCTCGTGGTTTTGTGCCATCTGCAAGAATACAAACAAGGTAGCAAGGTAAGTATAAACATACTCAGTAAGTAGCCCATTTAAGGGTCCAAAACTCATAATCACATCACAAAAGTTGCCCTAGCACGCACGGGCTCTGATAAGCGCCTAAGATGCTGGATTTACAAAGCTAGATGTCCTTCTAGGATCTTTGCAAACATTCGCGAATAAGGCTAACTTAACGAATTGATTCTAACCAAGAGTTTGGTTAGAGATGAATCACTCTAAAATCAAACTTAGAATCTATGATGGTCACTCTTAGATCCTAAGACAACTCACTCCAGAATTAGCTTGATCAAGACTAATCCAATGAATTGGTTTAACATCAAACCTAAAGCAAGATTTGAAAGAAAATAACACCAAATGGGTTTCAAGAAAACACAAGTTTTGATATTCAATGTTGTTCCTCTCACTAGCAATACAAATTCCTTTTATAGACAAGGAATTAGGAAATGAACTCTTCCCCAACTACTTCATTAAATGAGCTTCCCAACCACCTCATTTAATGAACTTCCCAACTACCAACTACCTCATTAATTAATATATGTCTAAACTTTAAACTTAAAATTACAATGTCAAAGTTCATGAAACTTAAAATTACAAGGAATTCTATTCAAATAGCTTGCCCTACTTAAGTGAACTCCATGGTTAACTTTAATCTTGACTTGTTGAACTAACATTATAAAGAAATTTGTGCTAAAAAATCTTTGTCTCTTCTTGTGCATTAGCTAGCTTTTGTAGATGTAATGTGAAAGCCTCTTGAATCTTCTTTGCCTTGCTCCTTGTTATTGCTCCTTCATGTACATGCAATGGATTAGAGGTTGGATTCACATCAGGCTCCTAATTCACCCTAACTCACCGTCCAGCTAGCTAAAGCTCCCACGCCCTACCTTAAGTCCACCCATGTATGGTATTGTCTTGAGCACTATTTGCGAGTCATGTAACTAAGGTTGACTAAGGAATTGAAAGAAAGAAACTCTCATGCCTACACTCTTGGGGGAATCGCCCCCTCTAGCTAGCACAAAACAATTAGGGGGCGTTTGGAGCACCGTTTCGGAATCAGAACCCTTGGAATCGGAACCCTGGGGGGTTTGAAAGCCTGGGAATCAGAACACAGTGTTTGGGGTGCAGTGTTCTGAACCCTGAGAATCAGAAAACAGTGTTTGGGGTGCAGTGTTCTGAACCCTGGGAATCAGAAAACAGTGTTTGGGGTGCAGTGTTCTGAACCCTGGGAATCAAGAAACAGTGTTTGGAGTGCAGTGTTCTGAATCCTGGGGTTGTGCAGTTTTTCTTTTTTCTTTTTTCCTTTGCTACTTTGGTCTCTTTTTTTTCCTTTCCTTATTTTCTACTGGCAATATTTGGTTAGTTGTAGAATCCTTTGTGTAAGTTGGATAATTTTTTTAGTACTTTTGAACGGACCTTTTAATTAGTATAAGAATAAGAAATTTGTTACTGGAAATGCAAATAATTACTTCGTAAAATACGAAATTTGATTAGGTTTATGACATGTATAAAAAAACAGTTGTAATAATTTATTGTTTTTTACAGAAAAAATGTGAGTTTCCAATGAAAAATAATTACTTTGTCAAATATCAAATTTGGTTAGGTTTATTACAAGTATTTAAAAAAAATTGTAATATTTTATTGTTTTTTACCAAAAAAAAATGTGAGTTTCTAATGAAAAATTAACATACTTTGTCAAATATTAAATTTGGTTAGGTTTATGACAAGTATAAAAAAAATATTTGTAATAATTTATTGTTTTTTACGAAAAAAAATGTGAGTTTCCAATGAAAAATCAACATACTTTGTCAACTATCAAATTTGGTTAGGTTTATGACAAGTATAAAAAAAACATTTATAATAGTTTATTGTTTTTTACAAAAAAAAAATGTGAGTTTCCAATGAAAAATAATTACTTTGTCAAATATCAAATTTAGTTAGGTTTATGACAAGTATAAAATTTTTTTTGTAATAATATATTGTTTTTTACAAAAAAAAAATGTGAGTTTCCAATGAAAAATAATTACTTTGTCAAATATCAAATTTGGTTAGGTTTATGACAAGTATAAAAAATCAAAATATTTGTAATAATTTATTGTTTTTCAAAAAAAAAAAGAGTTTCCAGTGAAAAATAATTAATTTGTCAAATACGAAATTTGGTTAAGTTATGACATGTATAAAACAAACATTTGTAATAATTTATTGTTTGTTACAAAAAAAAAAATGTGAGATACCAATTAAAAAAAAAACAATGGAAGAGACGGGAGAGAGATAAGAAAACTTGATAATGAAAACATGTGCCAAATGAGGAGCAAACCAATGTGTTGGAAATCAAACCCCCCTATTTCACTATGCAAAACCATGGGGTTGTGTTTCAAAACCATTGGGTTTTGAACACAGTGGCCCAAACAAGGGTTTGGGTTTGGATTCCAAAACAATCCAACCCAACCCATTGCTCCAAACACCCCCTTAAAGAAAGCAACCCTCATGCTTGAACGATGGGGAATCGCCTCTAAGCTAGCACATTAGATGAAGGAAAGCAACCCTCAACCTACACACAGTGGGAGAATTGCCCTCTAAGCTAGTATACCGAAGAAAGAAAGCAACCCTCAATCTGGACGTGGTGGGGGAATCGCCTCCTAAACTTGCATAAGCAAAAATAGAAAGCAACTCTCATGCCCACTCACATCACGTCAACCTACAGTTGCTAACTCACCCAAGGGAGACACAAAGGCAGGTGGCACTAGTCTAACAGGCTTTTGTACATTTGCAATGCTTTTGGAACCTCTAAGGTAATCCACAATACCAAATCCATCCATCATGTCATATCCACAACTATAACCTGGCCCAAAGTTCACAAGCACATACAGTAGGAGAATTTCCCCCTAATCAGCACAAGCAAAGAGGGAAAGCAACCCTCATGCCCTTCTATACATTCACAACACCTACTGATGACTGTTAACGCAAAAAGAGCGCAAGTGGACACTGTCAAAGCAAGCAATATATGGAGTATTCTAAGTATCGAACCCAAGGAAACAGTTAACAAATACTCTCCAGTTAACAACACAATTGCTCACATGTTGCAACCGAAAGTAACCAAGAAAATAAAGTTAATTTTTGAGTTTTGTGTATGAAAAAATAAAGATACTGAAAAGGTATGAGAAAAACAAAGATGAGAAGTAGGGGATTCAATTCTGGTTCAACCCTGGGAAATGCGCCCACCATGCGCAAGCAAATTGCCCAACTAAGTCTGACTATTTCAGAGATCCTGCCTCTTGCGCCCGCATACTAACTCTATCGAGTTCTATACGGTTCAGACAGAATGCTGCTGAAATGCACCTGCAACTTACCCTTTTCGAACTTAGCTAAGTAAATCAAGTTCAACACCTGTTCGGCTCCTTTTTCCAATAACCTTTAGGAGACTAAGCAATTTAAAACTCATATGTCTATGGCTAAATTCGCTTAGATAATGAAAAACACAACTTTATGATTTTAAAGATTATTGTCCTATGTCTAAGTACAAAAAGAAAAGTTCTATGTCTAGACTCTTCTCCTAGATTACTTTTAGGAAAACGCGTGTCGATTCCAACCCTTTCAGTATTGAAATCTTCACAAACTATGCTAACTCAAATGGTCAGTTTAAGCTAACAATGAAACTTAAACTCACTAAAAGTAAACTTAGCTAAATGTTGAACAAATCAACAAAAAACACATGGTGGTTGCTTATCTCTTTTTTAGGGTATCCAGATGATTGAATCCACTCCAAGGAGTTTAACTACTCATCGAAAAAATAAATAAAGTGCAGAAAATAAAAAGAAAACAAATAGAAGAACACAATTCATTGAAATAAATAAACTTTAATACACTTTGAAGAATGGATCCAAGAAATAACAAAAGAATTTAAAACTTGAATTAAAAGAAAAGAAGAAACTTATAAAGTTGAAAAATAAAATAAAACAGCAAGTACAACTCCTAAAAACTTACAGAACTGAATGGAAAAACTAAGAACAAAAAGAACCCTAAGATGTTCTTCCTTTCTAACTTGTTCAACATTTTTCAAGGAGAATCAAATACTTACTCTTACTTCTTTCGAAGTTGGAGTCCAAATGGAATATGAACAGAGCTTAGGGGAGACTCGGAGTGGTTGCTAAATTTAAAGAGAAAATGATAGAATTTAGGGATGAAGAGAATTCCAAATACTGAGCTCTCTTGAAACTGAAGCTTGAGCCGCCTTTTATAGACATCAAGGCCTAGGGTTTGTTGCCAAGATCAGTGTGGAGAGGTTTGGCCGATCATATCCCTTGATCCTTGGAGATTTGATGGAGAATAATCGATTTTATTTGATTTTATTTGTAAATCTCGCGAATCTAGGAGAATTTGCCGAAAAGGTCCAAATGCGGCTGCGTAGTGAGCGCAATTGTGCTGTTGTCAAAATGGCCTAAATGCGGCCATATATCTGGGCGCATTTTGGGTCTTTCATGCAATAGTTGAACTTTGGCTTCTACTCTCAAATGCTGGCACATACTGGTCGTATATCCCTGGGATCATCTTTTATTTATTTTAGTTGCAGTCAGAATATGGGCGCATTTGGGTCATTTTTCTACCTCTACACAAAATCAACAAAAATTAACACTTTCTTAACAAAAATGACCCTAAATACACCTAAAAACTTGTTTTTACAAAATCAAGACTTCAAACATATGCAAAACTTATTTTTACTTAAATTTGCCATAAATGACATGAAATATAACATTAAACACTCGCATTCTAAGCAAATAAGCTAGTTTTTAGGGCTCAATAACACTCATAAATGATCGTTATCACCTACGCCTCATACATATCTAAGTGAAACACAAATCCTCACGAACCAATTTGAATAGTTACTTACTTTCTAGGCCAGCACCAAGACAACCTACTTCTCTTTCTTTTAAGAAGTTATTAGCGACTGAAGCGAGCTTGTCGAGGGCTCGTCAAATTAAAATTTATAAACCGATCCTAAGCTACTTGTAGCATTGAGTGGACCGGGTCGATCTCAGGGAACCGAATATTAATTTCTTAAGTTAAATTTGCAAATGAGAAAGCAATTAAAAAGGGGGGTTTTGAAAATTATTTTCTTACTTAATGGAAATAAAAATTGACAAAAATAAAACAATTGCTAAAAAGGATAAAAAAATTAACTCTTACCAAGTTCCAGTTCAGAGGTGCGGTTATATCCAATTACAAACATTGACCATAGGCATTCAAAATATTTAATCTTAACCATGCAAGTACTCGGTCAACTTATTAGGAAACCCCAAAAAGTGCAAATTCCCTAAAATCATTAACTCTAACGAACATCAAGTTAACGCTAATTACCTAAACAAATCTTTACGAAACCGCTTCAATTTATTTAGATAAAGGCATTACGAACTTTGGAACGACCAAGACAACCAATCAGGTAAAACAACTTTCACCTAATTAAGAAGCTTCTTTAATTCCTAGAATTAAACATGCAAGCCATGTAATATGGAAACCCACAAAACATACACATGTGATAATCCTAATGCTACCGGTTCATTCAACATGACAATTACGGATCATGATCGTGATTAGCAATAAAGCATGTAAAGGGATTAAGGCGTCAATTTAATCAAAATACATACTTATAAAATTAACACGGGAATTAAAGAACACTTGCAATTGAAAGAAAACTAAGTTAAGGTTCAAGCCTCACAATATTGCAATTGATTACAACCAACCTTTGAACTGGAAACGTAGAATCTAGCTGAGCATCTCCATAGAAAACATCGAGTTCAAACAAGCTCGATTCGACATCAAGGTTTGATGAAAAAAAAACTCCTAATCTATCCTAAACTACTGAAAAACAGAGAGGAGAAAGCCTAAATTGGTCTCATGACGGCTGAAAATTGGAGACAAATGACCTAGAGGATGAAAAAGTCTATATATAGGAATCGACGGAGCGTCTAGACGCTCTGGACAGCGTCTAGATGCTCCCAGCGTCACAGGGGCTCTCCGCAGCGTCGAGGGAGGCTTCAGGAAACTGTCGATAGCGTCTAGACTCTCTGGACAGCGTCTAGACGCTACCCAGCGCGCAACACTGCTATTTTTGCTCTAACTTTTCTCTCAGGTGTCCGAATGACCTCCGGTTTGATGCGTTGGAATCGTGATTCAACGTAGAATCTCTTGAAACATGCCTTATGCTCAAATCCCTACAAAATGATCAATTAATTACATTAAAACCTCTAAACTAACATGATTTAAGTATGAAAATATATAACTATGTTAGTCCTATCAGCGACATAAACCCAAGGCCACATATCAACAAACAACAACAATCGCAACATTGTGACCTTTCGCCATGGACCACAAATACGAATCTCGAGTATGGACTTATTCCCTAGTTCAACGACATTCCTAAATAAGAACTTTACTTAATCGTAGCCCATACACGTGCTAGCGGCATATGGCCCTCAAACCATTTAATCAAGAATTCAACCCCCTAAACACGCTAGAAATCAAGACAACCAAAATCCTTCCACTCACATTCGGACCCGTCTAAAACATGTTAAACATGCCGAGTCATATGCACCATTCTAAACACACGAAACCTAAACACTATATACTTTTAAGGCATTCTAAGTAGCCAACTAGCCCAATCTAACAACTCCAGCGTCCTACACACAATCAACTCATCCAACATCCCAAGAGAACTAACCCCAGCCAACCATTCAAGGGTTTCAGGCATTCCGTGCTGGGTTAAACACCCCGACACCTCAAGTAGACCTTGCTTAACCATTCATTCCAATAACTTAAGTATTCTGCATTCTACCGCTAACCAAATCTCTCAGACAGTCCAAACATCCATGTTCATTCAGTTTAAATCAACTATCCATATATTCACGTGTAATTCTCAACAATATTCTATAACAAGAAATTCACTTGACCATGACCCCTACACATGCTAGCATTTGATAGTCCTAAGCGCTCCAAAAATTAAACCCCTTAATACTAATACAATACATGCTTAGGCAACTTAAATTCAAGAAAGATTTCATAACAGTTCAGCCAACAACCACGTGCCCCACATATACAATCTTAAGCATGCATACACATTCACAATTCTCCACAAACATAAACCAGACTTACCTAATCACACCCTTAGGCAATTCCTTAAGGTGCCATACAAGCTAACTACAATTAACTCGAAACTTAAGCCCCTATTTCCATACTAGTCACCTACTTAGGCCACTTTTAGCTCAAACAACTTCCGAACAGATCCACTAACCATCACATGCTTCATAAATACAATTTCAGGCATGCTTTCACATTTCACAAATTTTCAAACATACATCAAATTCAAATAACAACTTAAAGGGATTAAATCCAAATGACTACTTACTTAAAGACGACTACGAGGCAACCTCGGTCCTATTTATAAAAGCTCTCTCACCTAAAAGTTTCGAATAACGTTCAATAATTTAAACACCCAAACTGAAGATTTAAGTGCTTGCAAGTTAGAAACTTACGCCCGAGTATTCAGAAGTATTACCTAGTCAATTCTTCATCCCAAAACCGCCTTCACACCTTGGCCAACTAGCCCAAACTACACATATGAGTGTTCCAAAAATTAGGATCTATAATTCAACTTCTAAAATGAAGCCAAAAGGGTCAATTAAAGCATTACCCACTCAACCACACCAAAATGCAAATCTCAATCCTTGTTGGTTTGACTCCAAAGAAGCTCAATTTTGTAAATCTAAGACCCAAACATTATAGGTATTCTGAAACTAAGTCGAAACAATTATGAGTTAACTTCAAAATACCAAAAATGACCAAGAACCAAGCCTTAAACAAACTTTACCTCGCAAATACAAACTTGTCGAGCAGTGGGTCCTCGAAAACTCCACTTCCCAGGCGTGGAGGAGTAGCTACGCGGCAACGACGGGTGTCTTATATTGTGGGCAATGCGATTGCGATGATGTGCGTGGTTTGCGAATTTAGACGGCGCAACTGGGAGTTGGCTGCACAGCAGCACGGCAGCAGATCCGGACACTCCGTGAGCAGTGACTTTACAGATCTAGCAATTGGCTGGTCCAAGGTGGACGACGTGACCACTTGAGGATGGCGGCAAACTCGGCGCGTAGGCAAGCTTGGGCGAGCAGAACAGACCGACGACCACAAGATCTGGCACGGTGGACTGACGGCAGCTGGAGGGACTCCAGTTAGTACGGCGGTGAGGTCTGATGGCAGGAGGGAGGAGAAGAAGAAGAAAATGAAGAAAAGAAAAATGGAGTGTTGGGTGGAGAGAGAGAATGAGAGAGATTTTTTTTTCTAACAAAGTCCAATAATGCCCTCCAACAAACTTTTCATTCCCATTTTTTCCCTTTTAACCTCTCTAAATCTCAATTTAACCCAAATAATACCCAATAACTCAAGTAATGATTCAATAACCAATTGTTCCACTTAAAAAACAACACTTGAGAATATTGGGTATTACAAAATATTTATTAAGTCCATGAACTTTCAAAAAGTAACTTATTTGGTCCTTGTTATATTATTTTTTCATCTAATTTGGATAATCGAGTGCTTAACTCCAACCTAATATGAGGATAGTGCCATAATTTTTTACAGGGGAAGGATATTTACTGAAGCGAGCTTGTCGAGGGCTCGTCAAATTAAAATTTATAAACCGATCCTAAGCTACTTGTAGCATTGAGTGGACCGGGTCGATCTCAGGGAACCGAATATTTATTTCTCAAGTTAAATTTGCAAAGGAGAAAGCAATTAAAAAGGGGGGTTTTGTGTTTTTATAAATAAAATAAAACATAAACAATAAAGATAGAGATAGATCAAATCTTACCAAAATCCAATTCACAGGTACGGTTTTATCCAATTGCAAACATTTATCATAGGCATTCAAAATATTTAAACTTAACAATGCAAGTACTTGGTCAACTTATTAAGAAACCCCAAAAAGTGCAAATTCCCTAAAGTCATTAACTCTAACGAACGTCAAGTTAACGCTAATTACCTAAACAATTTTTTACGAAACCGCTTCAAATTATTTAGATAAAGGCATTATGAACTTTGGAACGACCAAGACAACCAATCAGGTAAAACAACTTTCACCTAATTAAGAAGCTTCTTTAATTCCTAGAATTAAACATGCAAGCCATGTAATATAGAAACCCACAAAACATACACATGTGATAATCCTAATGCTACCGGTTCATTCAACATGACAATTACGGAACACGATCATGATTAGCAATAAAACATGTAGAGTGATTAAGGCGTCAATTCAATCAAAATACATACTTATAAAATTAACACGGGAATCACAAAATACTTGCAATTGAAAGAAAACTACATTAAAAAACAAGCCTCACAATATTGCAATTGGCTACACCCAACCTATGAATTGGAACACTTACCTTAGCCGCTCATCGTGATGATGTAGCCCGACACCGAGGTTTGATGGGAAAAAAAAACTCCTAATCTATCATAAACTACTGAAAAATAGAGAGGAGAAAGCCTAAATTGGTCTCATGACGGCTGAAAATCGGAGACAAATGACCTAGAGGACGAAAAAATCTATATATAGGAATCGACGGAGCGTCTAAACGCTCTCTGCTCTGAACAGTGTCTAGACTCTCCCAGCGTCACAGGGGCTCTCCGCAGCGTCGAGGGAGGCTTCAGGGAACTGCCGATAGCGTCTAGACGCTCTGGACAGCGTCTAGATGCTACCCAGCGTGCAACACTGCTTATTTTTGCTCTAACTTTTCTCTCAGGTGTTCGAATGACCTCCAGTTTGATGCGTTGGAATCGTGATTCAACGTAGAATCTCTTGGAACGTTCCTTATGCTCAAATCCCTACAAAATGATCAATTAATTACATTAAAACCTCCAAACTAACATGATTTAAGTATGAAAATATAGAACTATGTTGGTCCTATCATTTACCTTCTTATTTTATATATATGTCCATCCCTTCTAAATTTGACCTTCAATTTTTGAAAATTTAGGAGGGAAGGGAATTAGAGAGAAAACTTTGAACAATTAACTTTATAACATATTTTTGGCTAAATTATAGAAAATACTCTTGAACTTTGTACTTTGTTTCAAAAATACCCCTAAATTTTCAAAAGTTTCATTAATGCCCTTAAACTTTCAGAAAAAGTTCAAAAATACTCTTACCATTAGTTTTGGATGGAAGTCATTAGTACATTGTTTAAAAAATACCCCTGAACTTTCAAAAGTTTCATTAATACCCTTAAACTTTCAAAAAAAAAGTTCAAAAATACCCTTACCGTTAGTATATATAGATAGAAATTGTTAGTGTCTTGCTTTAAAATACCTCTGAACTTTCAAAAGTTGTATTAATACCCTTAACCTTTAAAAAAAAGTTTAAAAAATGCTCTTACCATTAGTATATGGACAAAAAACATTTATCTACACACCATTACACGGTTTTTGTCTACATACTAATGATAAGGGCATTTTTTAACTTTTTTAGGTTAAGGGTATTAATGCAACTTTTGAAAGTTCAAGAGTATTTTTAAAATGAGGTACTAACGATTGATGTGTCCATATATTAATGGTAAGGGTATTCTTTAACTTTTTTTAAAAAAATTTAAGGGTATTAATAAATTTTTTGAAAGTTTAGGGATGTTTTTTTAAACAAAGTACTAATAGTTTCCATCCAAAACTAATAGTAAGGGTATTTTTGGATTCTTTTTTTAAAGTTTAAGGTTATTAATAAAACTTTTAAAAGTTCAGGGGTATTTTTGAAACAAGGTACAAAGTTCAGGGGTATTTTCTATTATTTAGCCTATATTTTTTAACCTAATTGACAAGTGAGGCTGGGGGAGGAGGGGAGATAAAATGTCCTCTGCTCCTTCCTTCTTCGCTCGTATTTACTTACATATATTACTTGAAATTGAATACATCATAATGTTAATATTTTGTTACACATACTCAAAACTATGTTATCAATTCATTAAAAACAAAACAAAAATGAGGGCCAAAATAATTGATTTTTAAGGTTTAGGGATTGAATACATATTTTGAAAGTTTAGGGACCAAAATGGAAAAAAAATATTTTTAAAAAAAATTAAGAACCAAAATAGATGTTTGAAAGTCTTTTTTTCTTGAGTTCAACAACGGAGTGGGTGATCGAATTGTACACGCAAGCGCAAGCGATCGAAGTAATATAAAATGGTATGTGAGTACCAAGTATCGATCCCACGGGGAATGATGTAACAAAAATATTTTAAAGCAAGGTGTAATGAAATTGCAACTTGAAAACTAAAATTGCCAAAACAAGGTTGGATTATGTGTTAAAAAAATTACAAAATCTAGAAATAACAATATTCGAAATAAGAAAAATTGCAGAATCTAGAAATGACAATGTTTTGATAGCAAACTAGATAGACTTAGTGAATGAAAATTCAAAGGAAATTTTAAATAAAGGAGGGGCTTAAGAATGTCATTGCCCTAAGTTGTAATTGCAAACCAAAATTACAATTCCAACCTACTCCACACTCAATCGTAAACCAAAATTGTTTCTCCTATTCACCTTGAATTTAGGATTTTAGGAGACTAAGTGAGTGACTTATATGTCTATAATCCCTCTATCTTAGATCATTCGGCTCAACAATTTTATGGGTTTTGGAGTCTTTAATCCCTATGTCTAGGGTAAGGATTGGCTTATATTTAAGCTCTTTTTCTCCATCATTTGTGTGAATTCCGCTTATCACTAACCCCGTCGGTATTAGATCTAAGCTTGAGTTGATACCCTAGTTGATCAATCTAGGATCTCAACGAAAATTTGATCAACACAAGCAAACAATTGAGATGTAGGCTTGGTTTTCATTGGAATTTAGGCTACAATTACTTCTTAGAGAATTCACATTCTTGAATCCCCTAAGAAGTTTTAGCTCATATTGAAGATAAAAATGCTACAATTAATTTTTAAAGGAAACATCATATTAAAGAAAATTGAGTAAATTGCAATTGATTGCTAAACTAATGAGTTAATAGAATACTTGGCAAAATAGTCAACACAAATGTAGAAAACACCTCCAGGATTCTTACTATGAATAGGAAATAAAAGGCAAATTGATATTAAATTCCACTCAAAACATTAACTTTATGAAGAAAATAAATTGTGAATGACAGTACCCATATGACAGAACAACAAAATCCATCTTCTTTGCAATTACCAAGTACATATTTGAAATCTTCTTATGCAAAGCAGAATTTAATGATTCGTAGAACAGAACTGAGTTCCTCCTCTATTCCAATCGACTTTATCCTTTCACTATTTCTAGGAATTGATTAGTCTTAACACTCCAAGCTTGCCTTGAAGTGGATTAGAAAATTGAGAAGGAATAGGCAGAAAACCAGCTTCACTCTTGGAAGAAAACAAAGCAAAAATTGCAGCAAAACAGAGTGTTATCGTTGAAATAAACCCACGAAATGAGATTGAATTAAAACTTAAATTTAATACAAGAATTCAAATGAAGAACAACGATTGTACTGCAAACACTCTCCATAAGACAAATAAAATCTAAAGAAAAATAAGGTAGAAATTAAATTCTCGACTAAAAACAAAGTAAAAAAAAAGTGCAGAAAACAGAGTATTAGTTGACGGAAACCCACGAAAATAAGCTCCAAAACGGCCTCCAAAACCTCATTCCTTAGCACCTCCTCTTCTTCCCCTTTTATAGACCTTCATTACGGTTGAAGAATGCCCAAATTTCATGCTCAAATTCCCTTAAATCATGTTGTAATTGAAAATTTTTGGAATGGGTTAAATGAAGTTTTTTTTTTCCTTTTTTGAACTTTTCTACTACTCCAGATTGCAGAATCGTGATTTTGCAATTTCTACATTCCCTACTTCATAAACAATTGCAAAATCACAAATTTGCAATTTGATTTTGCAATTTCCACATTCCCTACAAACAAACTTAAATTTTTTAGAATCTTATCTAATTGTCTTCATTCTTATTCCTTTCTTATTTTCAAGCAACTTTCGACTATTTTCAAATGGTCTTAAGTCAAAACAAGAATATTTTAAGCAATTAGGAGTTAAATAAGCCTTAATTCTAAGGTTTATCAGTGGGAGATTCGAACTTCTGACCTCTTGGTATATGATATATGTCTTAACCAATTGAACTATGTTCAAGTTGGCAGATATTTGAAAGTTGGGGAAACTAAAGCAAAATTTAAACCTAAATTTTATTTAGTTAGATTTAAATCTCACTTTGGTCCCTAAACTTTAAAGTTCATTCCATTTTAGTCTTTTAACTTTTAGATTTGTCTCATTTTTGTTTTTGAACTTTCAAAATGTCTATTATAGTCCCTAAAGTTTAGAGAAATTATCATTTTGGACCTTAACTTTATTTTACTTTTAACAAATTAAAAATGAGGTTTTGGGTATGCATATTTAATGTATTGACATTCACATGAGTATGTATTCAAACAAATATGTTGAAGGGAAACAAGTATTAGGTAAGTGGCAAAATGATCATATATACAAGGACCAAAACGGTTACTTTGTGAAAGTTCAATAACCAAAATGATTATTTTTTAAAAAGTTTACAATAACTAATTAAAAATAGATATTTTAAAGGTTTAAAGACCAAAATAGAACAAAAACTAAATCTTTAGGTACCAAAATGAGATTAAAACCTCTTTTAGTTATAAAAATAAGATTAAAAGATGCTTTTGGTCCCTATACATTAATCAAAGTAACAATTTAGTTTTTGAACTTTAGTATATAATAATTTAGTTCATATACATTCAAAATTGAAACAATTTAGTCAGTGAAATTTAATATGTAACAATTAAGTCCCAGTATTTTAAAATTGTAATGATTTAGTCCCTACCATGTAAAATCTAGTGAAAATTTAACATAATTCATACACATGTTGAACAATAAATTGATTAGAGACCAAATATGTGTTTATAAACTATAAAGCTTAAATTAATACATAATAAAATTACATATTATTAGAGAAACATGGGGTTCCATCTTAAAACCAATTGACAATGAGAGGAGTAGCCCATATCTTATAAATTGTGAGGTCTCTCTTCATCTTTCCGGTGTGGGATCCGCAACATGGCGCTTCAAGATGGTGTCTATTTAGGTTCACCATTCTTGGGTTGGATCCCAAGTTTTGGACCGCATACTCGTTTGGGCTTTATGGGTTTTAATACCATATTAGATAAACATGGGGTTTCATCTCAAAACTAATTGGTAATAGGAGGAGTAGCCCATGTATCATATTAAGAATGTGAGGTCTCTCCATCTTTTCAATGTGGGATCCTCAATATGCCCCCTCAAGATGGTGCCTCTTTGGATTCACCATTCTTTGGTCGAATCCCAATTTTGTTTTTGGACCGAATACTCGTTTGGGCTTCATGGATTCTGATATCATATTAGAGAAACATGGGGTTCCGTCTCAAAATCAATTGGCAATGAGAGGAGTAGCTCATGTATCTTATAAATTGTGAGGTCTCTCTTCATCTTTCCGATGTGAGATCTTCAAGATGGTGCTTCTTTAAGTTCACCATTGTTGGGTCGGATCCCAATTTTTTGACTGCATACCCGTTTGGGCTTTATGAGCTCTAATACCACATGTCACGATCGTAACTCTCAAACCGTGCGGTGCCATGATTTTTTGCCTCACATATTTTACCTTGATGAGATATTTCTTAGTAGGGACTAAATCGTTACACATTTTGAACTGCAAGAACTAGATTAGTACATATTTAAAACTTAAAGACTAAATATTTGTTATAAAATTGAACTATACGAGCTAAACCTATTACATACTAAATTTTAGACGAGAGTATGTATATGTGTGTATATAAAAAACACCAAAAGCGTTTTTTATTAAACCTTTAAAATAGACAAAAGAGAGTGACAACATTACCTACTAAAAAATAGAAAGACATGGTTAGCTCAAACAAAACAAGACACGTATAGACATGAATATTCTAGCATGATTCGATGTCTGATGTTTTTCTCTTCCATGCTGGCCCACGCCCGAGAGTCACCCGTTCATATTTTTTAGAATGAGAAAGTAAATTATCTTCTCACAAAATTTCATCTTATCATGATGTCACATGTTTGAAAATTCTAAGTTTGAAAAATATAGTTGGTTTAATTAAAATTTCATCTTATTGTATGCTATCAATGTGTTTTGAACTTTTGATTTTGATTTTAATTTTGATACGTCTATATGTTTCACTTGATTAATATCATTATATCATGTTTAAAGCACGTTAATTGAACTAGTGAGCAATGATTTAACATAACGTGACGCAAAAGAGTAAGCTCTATTTGAATAAATATAAGAACATGCAAATGATTAGATTTAAAATAAAATTTGTCCACCTATATCCCATCAAAATCTTTGATCCATTCAACTTCCTTTTATCCCACTGACTATCTACTCCCTTGTGTGTGTTTCATCATCCATACCATCGGTTGTTAGCCCAACCACCATGACATGTCACTATTTAAGTATCTAGCTAGTATTTTTTAGTACAATAAATGTGGGGGTATGGGAATTTGAACTTCCGATCTTAAAGAAAGAAATGCATACGGCCAATTACCGATGAGCTATGCTCAGTTTGATATCTAGGTAGTGTTAATATTAATAACATAGGCTTATTAGAAATCATGATTGAAAATTCATGGATATAATTGAAGATTTTTAAAATTTAGGACTAAATAACCACAATCATAGAAAACTCAAGTAATAAACTTATCATTTAACAAAATAATTTTATATTTTTAAAAATAAACAAATGGTTTAAAATATTATCTCTTATCTCTCCATTTTTAACTTTGTTCTCAAAGTTTTTCTAATTTCAAAAAGTTTCAAATTCAATTTTTTAATTAACAAGAAAATGACAAGATACACATATTAATTAATAAAATCATTCATGATATAGAAATGATAATATTTAAACATAGTAATTTAAAACTCAAAGTACGTTAAATAATAAAATAATAAATACCTAGTGAAGGATGAAAAAAAGGGACAAGGAGTGAAATCTATCCTTCAAACAATCTCTCTCTTAAAAAAAACTTAGAAGGTAAAAAAAAAAGGTTAAAATATAAATGATATCTGTATTTTGGGTTTCATTCTATTTTAGTTCTTGTACTTTCAAATGACCAAATTTAGTCTTTGTACTTTCAATAAAACATAAAATTAGTCCCTACATTAGTTTATTATTAACTTTTTCTTAAAAAACAAATTGGTTAGAATATCATTCTCTATACTTTGGATTTTATTCTATTTTGGTCTCTATACTTTTAAATGTCCAATTTTAGTCTATGTACTTTCAATGAAGTTTAAAATTAGTCCCTATAAATAAGTTTGAAGTTAATTTTTATCAAAATTGGTTAAATAACAATAATAATTTTGATACAAGAAAAGACACAATGTAAACATGTATACTTCCAAAATTTATAGAGAGAAAACTAATAGAGACTGTTTCTTTTTTTTTAAGAAAAAATAACAATAAACTAATAGAAAGGATCAATTTCAAGCTTTATTGAAAAATTAACAATAAACTAATAGTATGAATCAATTTTAAGCTTTATTGAAAGTACAAAGACTAAAATTTGACATTTGAAAGTACAGGAATAAAAATGAAACAAAACTCAAAGTACAGGGACCAAAATAGTATTTTAACCAAACAAATTAGTCTCTATTAGTATTTCCTCTATAAATTTTGAAAATATATTCACAAAATGTGTTTTTTCTTGCATGAGAATTATTATTATTATTTAACCAATTTCAATAATAACAATAGGGACTAATTTTAAAATTTATTAAAAGTATAAGGACTAAATTTGGATATATTTGAAAGTACGGGGACTAAAATGTAATGAAGTCCAAAATACAGGGACCAAAATGATATTTTAATAAAATAAAAAAAACTATTTAGAGTTAAAAAGTTGAATTAACATACCATTAAACTTAGTATTAAAAAAATTGAAAGAGATTTTGTTTCATTTTGCAAAGGTTTTTACAAGGTCAAGAAATTTATACATACATATATATGATCGAAAATGTAACGTTTAAGCCAAAATAAGATTAGTTCAACGGTAATTGGCATGTACCTTCGACTAAGAGGTCAGAGGTTCGAATCTCTTCTCCTCAAATGTTGTTGAACTCAAAAAAGAAAAAAAAAATGTAACATTTAATTAAAAGTAAAAATTAAGAGAAAATTTCTAACAAAAGATGGAGAGAGGAGAAGGAACCTATAATGATAGACGCCAATCATGTATATTACTAATTAAAATTTAAAAAACTAAAGTTTATCGCAACTAATAGTGATTAAAATTTAAATAAAATTATGTAGGAGAAATAATACAATTATTATTTGTTTAAAAAAAGGGAGAGAATAAATTTTATGTGGTTGACAGAAGAAAAAAGAGCACAAAAGCTGCTCAAACACAAGCTCACTCTTGGGCATGATAAGTTGTGCTCTCTATCTTCTGTCAGCCAATCAAAAACTTAAATTCTCTTCAAAATTCAGACCAAAAAAATTAAGATATGAAGAAATATAGAGAAAGAAAATTAATTATAGAGAGTGAAAAAATAAAAAATAAAAAATAATAAAGAGATATATTTATTACCAGAGCTTTGTCTTCTGAAGGTTTTGAATGGAGAGATGTTGAAGAGAAGAAGAAAGAAGAAGAAAAATGGCTTCTTCTTCTTCTACTTTTTTTTTTTTTTTTTTTTTTTTTTTTTTTTTTTGTGGTATGAGAGAGAAGCCAAGGAGGAATTTTGAACCAAACCCACTTCTTCAATTTTGAACCAGACACGAGTACTTAAACACAAACATAAATATATATATTAAATCTCTCTCTTTCTCTCTAAATTATTCGTTCTCGGTTAAATTACGCTTTTATCCTCTTTCTTTTTTCTCTTTTTTTTTTTTTTTTTAATCTTTTTGTGTTTGGTAGGATTCTTTTCTTTATTATATTAGAAGTAAAAGTTGACTCAATTTAGTTGGCTTTAAAAATCAATTGAAATTGAATTAGAATGATTCTGATTCATGCATTTAGTAACAAAATCTAGAAAATTGAGGAAAAAATAATAATAGATTTGGTCGTTTTCCTAAGCTTATATAAGAATAAAATAGTTATGATCAATTATTTGAACTCTTGGTAGAATTAAGCTTAGTGTGTGGCTCTTAGAATTTTAGTGTTTGTGTTATTGTAGTAACTAATTAAGGAATTGAGATTTATGTAATTGGTTTTTAAAAAATGCGTTTTTCTTTTCTTTCTTCATCTATTTCTAAGAGAAGTTTTTCTTTTCTTTGAAAAATCTCATTGGGTTGTGAATAAAAATTTCTATTGTACAATAATATTCCAAAATTTTGAAAAATGGGTTCTTAAGAAATGTCCCACAAGCGAAATTGTCAAATGACTCCTTGTGAAAGGGGAGATATCTCTTATTCAGTGGACCCGAAAATTCTAAATAACAAAAGTAGGATGGGTCAGTTCAAATAACCCACTCCATTCAAATAAGAAGAATAAAATTCACCATTTTTCGTAAAATCGTCATAAAAATCGCTATATTATATTAGTCAATAAAAGAAAAGTCTATCTACCATGAAAATTCTTAAACCAACCTTTCACCTATAGTCGAGGTTGCTAATACACTAACCAGTTGAATTATGTGTTTAAGTTTACACTTTGAACGCCGATTGTAATTGAACAAAACCAGCTTTGAATTTTCTGTTTGAGTTTTCCAATAAGAAAAAAGAAAGGGAAAAGAACAAATGAACTTGTTCAAAGAAATGAGAGATAAAGCACCAGAGAGTGAAGGTGGGATTGGTTATAAGCAAAGGCCATATATGTTAAGGAATGGTCATTTTCATAAATGAAAAGTAGAAGTAAGATTGCTTTTGATTGGGGCCACAACGCTGCAACTATGTCTTTTAAAACAGCTTAATCAAATCAATGTCACTGTACTCCCCCTACCCCCATCAAGATTTATGTGCTTTCTAAGAAAGATAGGGATGCTGACTTGGAAGATTTTGGATATGGAAAGAGGGGGAAAGTTTGATAAAAGTAGACTATGTAAAGGTTGGGGAAAAGATTAATATTTAGGGTTTGTCGAATACCACTTTCAAAACATCGTTTAAAATTTCTAGTTGATTGCTTTTGTAACAACCAAGAAAAAAAATTATTTGTTTTAGTAATTTCTAAAATCCTTTTGAATTGGGATTTTATCTTCTTTTTAAATTAGGAGATAAATCTTTATTATCCTTTTTTTTTTTTTAAGAAAAAAGAGAAGATAATAGAGTTCTTTTAAAAAATGTCTATTTTAAGCCTTAACCTTTTTGACTAAGAGTTTTGACGGAAAAAATGAGAGAAGAAGAAACGCTCTATACTTTCCTCTCCAACAAAGAAGGTAGTAAGTTTTCTTTCTATCTCTTGTTGATTTCTTTTCTTTTCTTGATTATTGAAGTTTTCTTACAAGGTTTTGGATTTTGATTTCTTTTTGGCTTCATTCTTGATTGTTTAGAATTAAAAGATTCTTGAAATCGATTGCCCTAAAAAGTTTTTAGGTTTTTAATTTGCTAGAATTTTCATCAAGGGTTTTCCTCTTATGACACTTGGATTAAATTGAAGGTTTTGATAATAGAAAATTTTCCAGAATTCTTCAGCTTTGAATTTCTTTAAAATTGAGATTGTTTTAAGTGTATTTTAGATTCTTTTTGTACCAAAAGTTTACAAAATGATTGCTACTTTAAAGTATAATTCATAGCTTGGATTTCTATATGAAAATAGTATGTTTCTATGGTTTTTACAACAGTTTTATTAAACTTTTATCAGATCTGGTTTTTGTGTTAAAAAATGGCAAATTTTGATTCTTTTAGTGTTAAAATCTTGGAGAGTTTTGTTTTATGAAGAATAATTTTTTCTGGTTTGATTGTCCCTAATTTATGATAGTTTTGAAGGTTTTAAAAGTTATAAAATTGAAAATTTGTTTGATATTTTTATTATTTATTGAAAAAGTGTTGGTTTTATTGTTTTTTAGTATGTTTTTAGTGAGTTTTAAGGTGTTTTAAAATGCAGCTTCATATCTGTTTTTGCAACCCAATAACCCTATTTTTCTAAGTTTTTATGTAGAAAATTGTTTTGAATGAAAAAATTGGGTAGATAAGATGGTGTATGCTTCAGATAAGTTTTAGAAGATACAATTTGGTTTCTGAGTATGAAGTATTGGATAAGTATAGGCTTCTAGAAGATTGACCTTAGTTCAAGGAGTTGGAATTGTGAAAAATTGAGATTGAGGACTATTGGATTTTCGATTGAGGTAAGTAGTTTCCACATCCCTTCCAAAATACAAAATTTGGAATAATTCTGTTTTGATTTATTTGTTAGGTTAAATTACACATTTGGTCCCTGAACTTTCATGATTGTGTCTATTTGATCCCTGAATTTTAAAAAGTGTCTATTAGGTCCCTAAACTTTCAATTTTGTGTCTAATTGGTCCCTGTCATTAACTCTGTCAAACTCTGTTAGTTAAGTGCTTGTGTGGCATGCTGACAATACAAATGTAAAGATTATGTGTCAAATGACAATTGCCACATGGGATAAACTTAAATGGGTTTGAAATTGGGGCGGGTGGGTCAAGGAAATGGGCAGGCGGGTCAAGGAAATTGGGGGCGGGTCAAGGAAATTATGTGTCTTTAGATAAATCTTTTTTGCCAAACAGGTCAAGGAAATTGGGGTCGGTTAGGGAAAAATTTAGAAAACAAAGAAGACAGACAGACAGCCGAAGAAGAAAAGGATAAAGAATGTACTGTGAAGCCAAGCATCGAAGTCCTTTATTGGGGAGAAGAAGATAAAGAAGAAAAAGGTGTCGTACAACTGCCGGCTTCTTACATAAAAGAAGAAAAAGGTGTTGGAGGGAAGAAAATAAAGAAAAAGTTGAGGTAACAAGGGTATTAGAGGAGACATCCAAGCATCGAAGTCCTCTATTTATTTCTTTTTAGCATCGAAGTCCTTTGTTTATGGTTATGGAATTGGTGTATGTTTTTTTACTACAAAGGTCAAAAAGCAGGAAAAAAACTAGGAAACAAGGACATCCTGTGAACCGAATTTGGTGTATATCTAAGCTATACAAAATTTAAAATATTCTTTTAGTGCATACATGAGATATATATATTTTTCACTGTTTGTGGACCCATTTGCAAATTGTGAGAACTTGCTATTTTGTTTTCAAGTATATGACTTATGGCTTGTGGTCCCCAAAGTTTACTATTTTTGGTTAAGTGTGATTCATATCTTTTGTATGCTTATTATCTCATACTATTGTGTGTTTCAAACTTTAAAACGTCCCATGTGACAAGGAAAAAAAGTATGTAATACGTTTTAGTGTATGATTAATTATTATTTGAAATGTATGTTCAACTTTTTTTTTCCTTTAAATGTATTTGTTTTCATGAATTATGTTTGCCACTTGTTATCTCTTTTATTTTTTTTAAAGATATCTACTTGTTATCGAGGTTTAATCACTCATATTTTATTTGCAACACCTTTTTTCTTTTTTTAACTTTTGGCCTTTGCACATTATGTTTTCATGAAAAATTAACTCCTTATTTATTTATTTATTTATTTCTATTGTAGATGTCTACTTTTGTTGTTGAGGTTCATCATGGTGGCCACTTTGTCTATGAGCCTAACATGAGATACATAGAAGAAAAAGTTGATAGATATGTTGACTACGATCCAGATTTGTGGTCTTTGATAGAAATGAAAGATATAATTCAAAAGTTACGTTATGTGGAGGAAGTGAGATTGTGGGGAAGAGATTGCAGAGAAAGTGTGGATGGTTTTAGACTTCTAGAGAATGATAGAGATGTTGTTGAATTGGCTAGCTTCTTGAGTGATGGAATGGATTTTGAAGTATATGTGGAGCTCTCATTGATGGTAACTATGATGATGATTATGAGGAAGACGATTGGGAATATGGAGAAGATGAGTACTTTTCCAACGTTGATAGTGATTGTGAGGAAAAAGAATAGGAAGATGAATGACTTGGGGATGGAGGTGAGGATGGAGGCCAAGAAGAAAGTGAGAGACAAAATATAAATGAGGGGGGCCAAGAAGGAAGTGAAAATGACTATGATTGGAATTCAAATGAATTAAATTCTGATGACTCATCCAAATCGGATAATGACCCAAAAATCAAATACCCCATTTTTAAAGAAGATACTACTCATTTTGAATTGGGAATGTTATTTAACACCTTGGATGAGTTTAAAAGGGCAGTAACTAATTATGCCATAAAGGGAGGTTGGGCTATTCGATTTGTCAAAAATGACAAACAACGTGTGAGGGCAAAATGCGTCGATAGTTATACTTGGGTGGCATTTGCTTCAAGAATGCAAGGTGAAGCAACTTATCAATTGAAGACACTAGTGAATGAGCATACATGTGCTAGAACATTCAAGAATCCTAGACTAACATCACGATGGTTGAGTAAACAAATTATTGAAGATGTGAGGGATCACTTATCTTCGAAGTTAAGTTCTATTCAAAAAAAAGTGCAACGTAATTATGTGTCTCAAATATCGAGAGCCACGGCATACAGGGCTAGGCGATTTGCCTTGGACGTTGTCCAAGGAAGCCATAAAGAACAATATGAACAACTATGGGACTATTGTGAAGAGTTAGAGAATCTCAAATCCTGTTTCCACATGTCAGCTGAAATTGGTGATAACACAAGAGTAAAAAGTGATAGATAGTGAACCCATAGGTAGGAATCGATTGGTCCAAACATTCGAACGCATTTATATTTGCTTTGATGGTGCAAAGAAAGGATTTATTTTTGGTTGTAGACCATTGGTAGGGTTAGATGAATGTCATCTTAAGGGACCTTATGGAGGTCAACTTATTGCTGCTGTGGGTAGGGGTCCTAATGATCAGTATTATCCAATAGCCTTTGCTGTGGTTGAGGCAAAAACTAAGGATGCATGGACCTAGTGCCTTCAAAGGCCCTGAGAGAAAATGCACTTTTATTTCTGATCAACAAAAGGTACATGTTTAATTTCATTATAATCAATTGCATTTTAAATGTTATGTTTTAAAAAGTGCACCAATTCCTTAATTGGTTCTTCTTTTAGGGATTGGTACCAACATTTCAAGAGTTAATTCTGGGTGTAGACCATCGGTTTTGCGTAAGACACATATATAACAATTTTCGAAAGAAGTTTCCAGGCAAGATATTAAAAGACCTTCTATGGCGAATTTGGCAAAAAAGATTTCCCTAAAACCCGCCCGCCCATTTCCTTGACCCGCCCACCCCAATTTCAAACCCATTTAAGTTTATCCCATGTGGCAATTGTCATTTGACACATAGAGTTAATGGCAGGGACTAATTAGACACAAAATTAAAAGTTCAGGGACCCAATAGACACTTTTTAAAGTTCAGGGACCAAATAGACACAATCATAAAAGTTTATGGACTAAAAGTGTAATTTAACCAATATATTTGACAAAATATCTAACAGCGTGTTTTTATGTGATTTGAAATTGATTGAAATTGTTTTGTATGTTTTGAATTGTTTTTCTAAGCAAAAGTATATGTGTTACCGGTTGAATGTTTTGAAAAGTATTTGATTGGTTCAATAGGCTATCCAGATATGCCAATTTTCTATTTTGGGAATGCTTTGTTTATTTGTGGTAATAGCCTAAATTGGAATTGATGGAATTGTTATGGCTTATTTGTGAGAAGACACATTTGTGGGAAGGCACATTTGTGGTTTGGCATTCTTTTGGAATGAAGATTCATGTGTGTGTTATTCACTCACGTGGCCTCACACTTAAGTAATTATTAATTGTTCTAGTCTATTTTATCGACATCTCTGATTGAAAGCTCTGACTGATTAAAGCTTATTTGTGAGACTTAATCAAAGTGAAATTTTAATGAATTTTAGAAAAACTTGCAATTTAGTGAAATGCAAATACTTGTATTTGCAACCTATTGAAAATCCTCTATGTTGGAATTCACCTAAAATTCAAAACAAAAGGCAGAAAATCTTTATCATGTGATATGCACGTTTCATTTTAAAATACCCCTTAAATCGTGAAGTATGGAGTAATTAAAACAAATCTCGAATGGAAATCAAACCAACCAAAATTCCATAAATCAAGGGATCATTCATAACAGAAAATCAAAATTACAACATAATTAAATATCTATCTAATCAATTAATCTTCATAATTTTGAAAATGACACAATTTTAAAAAATATACTTTACACCTAACAAAAACATTTTAATGAATTTTAGAAAAACTTGTACTTCAGTGAATGTAAATACCTTGTATTCGCAACACAATGAAAAATCCACTGCGTTGGAATTCACCTAACATTCAAAACAAAGTAGAAAAAAGTGTCAACTAAAAACCTGCACCAATCAAATCAAATTAAAACCCTACATCTTCCATGCAACTTCATCATTAACCACACAACCTGCTAAACACGCTATTGATTATCATTAAAAACGCCACCCAACAATAATATTTTAATAGACATTAGAAAAACCTTTCAGTGAATGCAAATACCTGGTATTCGCTACCAATACATTGTATACGCAACACACTGAAAAATCCACTGCGTTGGAATGCACCTAACCTTCAAACACAAAGTAGAAGTGTCAACTAAAAACTACAAAACAATCAAATCAAATTAAAACCCTACATCTTGCATGCAACATCATCATTAAACACGCAATCCAATAAACAAGATATTGATTATCACTAAAACGCCACCCAACAATAATATTTTAATGGACATTAGAAAAACTTTTCAGCGAATGCAAATACCCGGTATTCACTAGCAACACAATACATGATACTTGCAAATAATTGATAGGAAGTCGAATTGCCCACCAAATCACCACCGTTATTTATGCCTTCGATTTCAGTTCCAAAGTTAACCAGTTTATAAAGTGCGAGGAGAGTTGTGGATGAAGATTTATAGAGGAAGCAATGACATGGCCAAAATGCAGAGAGATAGGGAGAAAGAGAGAGATCGATTTCTTTCTTTGTTGTGTAGAAGGCATATTGAGTTTCTTTCTCATAGTTATTTTGTTATGCATTTTTTGTGTACGAGTGGTTATTCCTTGGAGTTTCATTGCAAGCTTTCGAATCGACTCAAATGATTGTTTTTGTTTTCTTTACTCTTTTAAATAAAACTTTCGAGAAATATCTCATATATCAAGCAAATAGCACCAGTCTCAAACAATTTCGAAATCAAATCGAATTCAGTTCCTTCTACATCCATCTTCATCACTATAAAATCCTTCTTAGTTACATGATTTATCAACCAATCAGCAAAATCAAAGCCTTGAATCTCAACTGAAAGCCCAGTCGATGTTACTGCAGGTCAAATCCTACCCATTCCCTTCCCCTTATCTTGTACCTTCTGACTTGGGTCTAAGCTCGATCCCCTTCTTTGAACTATACTGTTCCTAAAAGATTTTATGCTAAGGGTGGAGTGTGATTAATGTACTGGAGAAAATGACGATGAAGAATGGAAAAATAAAATTTGAAAAATATATGATTGAATAGTATAAATAAGTGAAAAATCAAAAAAATATTTAGATAATTTATAACTTTAAAAGATAAAATCTAAATATTTAAGTAGGTAAATAAAAATTGTTAGATAAAAAATCAGTATTTTAAATTTAAAATTAAAAAAAAAATAACAAATCTAAATTTGAAATTGAAAAAGATTTAGGGGTAGTTGTCTATAATCTATATTATTATTATATATAAAAGGGGCTACGAGGAAAGAATCTTTACATACCTATTTTGCCCCCCATTTTTAATATGTGCCTATTTTGCCCTTCAATCTTTAGGATACGACTCTTCAAGTTTAGATATCCGTTGAGAGATGTTATGACAATAGAGGTATAATTTATACTGACAGGACACAACTATTTAGGTGTAGGTTGTTACACATCGAATCAGTGATGGGACCCGACTCTTCAATTGTAGATGTCTATTAAGTCCAATAGATGCAATTTATGCCGACGGGACTCGACTTTTTGCATGGAGGTGGGTACACATCGAAGTAGTGCATCCATTCATGTATGGGTGTGATCCATGTATAAAAAAGAAAAAAATTGATTGTCAATGCATACATTGTCAATTTTTGGTTATGTTTGTTCGTATATGTAGATTCAAGAGTTGTAAGCATCAACACTTTGATCCGGTGAGATATCTTTTTAACTCACATACTATAGTTAATGTTTGAAGAATCTAACTTAAAAGTGGATGTAACGACCGGCACTTTCAGGTATTAATTGAGGCTTTAATTTTTTAATTTAAATTGATTGAAAGGTCAATTTTACGTTTAAGGTGTGTATTGGAATTTAATTTGGAAGATTTGCATTTTTTAAATTAGAGAATTGGAGGGTAGTTTGGGAAGAGAGAAGGAAAAAATGGATTTAATTGATGTTGAGGGCAATTTTGTTATTTAAGAGACTTTAAGTCAAGCCCAAGCCCATGTTTAACCCAAGCCTAATATCCATCTCTAATATTTTAATCTGCACGCAGCCCTAGGTGAGTTTTAAGCCAAGCCAAGCCGAGCCTTCATCTTCTCCAAATCTCTTCTTCTTCCTCCTTGTTTTCGACAACCACCTTCATTGAAGCAAGAAGCTTTTGTTTTTTTTTTTCTGTCTTCCCAACAGCTTCGACTTCCGCTCACCGCCGCCCGCACCATGACCTCGTAGCGCCGTCGCCGCTCTTCAGACTCGAACCGCAGCGCATACCACCCTGCCGCGTCGGATCTACTGCAGACCGCGAACCGCGTCGCCGCTGCCTCGCTTCAGACCGCCGAACGCCGTGCCTCCATCGCAGACTGCCGCCGCTCGACTCGCTGACCACCTTGCAGACCTCAGAATGCCACCGTGACTAGATCCCGAGTGCTGCCACTGCTGTAACGGGTTTGCTCTATTTTTGGACAAATTTTCTGGCATTTTTTTTCACTGTACAGCCCCGTTTCGGCTCCGTTTTCACGTGGGTAAGCTTATTCTCACTGTATTCTCATGGTTTTCAAATGGTAGATCTAGTTTTGGGCACTGTTTTGTTGTTTTAGAGGTTGACCCATTGATTTTGGGGCTCTATTTTGGAATACCCATTGTAGGAAGAGGTTGGTTTGTCAAAAAAAAATCGAATAAAACCATCATCTATTCGACAAGGTTCGGTTCTATTTTGGGGTCGTAATTGAGGTAAAATTCTCATTCTAAAATCAAGCAAATCCTTGGAGTTTTGGGTTTTTGGTAGATTAAACTTGAGGGTACGATTAAATCATGAACCTTGTGATTTGAATTTAGTTTAACCACCAATTTGAGATTAAGTTAAATGTTAAGGAATTAATTCTAATTTTGGAACTTGAGTTTGGTGGAAGGAACCTTGGGATTTAATTATAAATTTTAGGAATTGTTTCTAACCTTAGGGATGGTTTGAATTAGGCCCCAAATCGTTTGATTGAGGTTCAAGGCGGAGGAATTATGGTGAGCAATTGGGTGATTTTGATTCTTGAGCCTAGCCAAGGTAAGGGACTTTATGCCGGTATGCTTAAATGCAAGTCAGGTACTGAATTGAAAAAAAAAAAGAGAATTTAATTTGAAATGAAAAGCTTTTATAAATATTTTATTATGGATTTTTGATGAATTTCAAAATGCTTGATATATATAAAAAATGGAATTTTTACTTGTTGATTGCCATATACTCCCATGAACGTTATGCATGATTTATGATTTTGATTTATGATAAATGATATGTGAATGTTGTTGGTGTTGCATCATGGAATGAAAAGTTTAAAATGCTTTGGGACCTCATGCATACATGTATTTTTTCATGATAAAAATGATTTCGAAGGTTGTGGCAATTACCCCCTAAAACTATGGATGTACATCTAAATGAAATGAACCTGAAAAGGTTAAATGAAAATGAACCTGAAATGGTTAAATGGAAAGGAAATGTTAGGTTGGGTTAATTGTCTACATCAAGCCGAAGAGAAAAGTTAAAGAAATATTTCCACTATGATAATGTTTTAAGTCCCACCAGAAGAAAAGTTTTAAAAATCACTTTGTATGTGTTTGCATATCCTGACCCCGGTAGTGAGGTCACTTATTGAGTATTTTAAATACTCACCCTTTTTAAAAATGTTTTTCTTTTCAGGTAATAGCAAGGGCATCCTAGGCGAATGACAAGATAGTAGCTGCAAAAGGCCATGGGTGACCTAAAGAAATTTTATTTCCGCAATCTTTTAGTTGTTAGAATGTTTTTTTTATGACTTTTTAACTGTTGTGTTCTACAAATTATTTCAATTGTTAAATGTTTTAGTTCATTCTTTTGCTTTAAAATTTAGAGGGATCCCGAGTTAAAAGTTTTTTATTGTTTTTTTTATAAAGGTTTATTTCTTTTTGAAGGATTATTTAAGTTTAATTTTTATTTAATTAGCATGCATTTAGTAACACCCCTAGAAAGTCTAATAGGAAAAGTTGGGGTCTTTACAGTTGGTATCAGAGCCCAAGGTTATGGGTTCTGTAGACTTGCTTACATCGTAATCATTAAGTATCCCATGGCCAAGCAGCAACTACCCAGTCATCGCCAGGTATGCCCATGTACTAAAGATTGCCTCAGTTACTCATTCTTTATAATTTATTTATCTTTTGAAAAAGGGTTGCTTATGCTATGCTTTCGAGTTTACAATAGATGCTTGCATGTTGTTTAAATTGATTGGTTATGGAATTGGTTGACTTAAATAGATTAGTTGTGGTGTAGTGTTCTATAGAGATGCCACCACGAAGAGGAGGAAGGGCTCGACAAGGTAGGGGACGAGGGAACGTAGGGGTGCAGGACCCACCGCTGGAGCAACCAGCCTTTCAGGATGTGAAACCTCCAGCAGTGCCTTCTACTGGCCAGGCGAACCCTACCGTGACATCGATGTTGTTGGAGGCCATGCAGACCCTAGTGCAGACCACAGTGGCAAACCAGCTAGCACAATTGGGTCAGAATCATGTAAGTGCATCTCTGGAGGCGAGATACCTGAAAGATTTCAGGAAATATGACCCTCGTACATTTGATGGATCCTCTGGGTGGCAGAGTTGTGGTTGTCTTCCATAGAAACCATTTTCCGGCTCATGAATTATCCGGATGAGCAGAAGGTGTCTTGTGTTGCATTCATGTTGAGAGATGACGCGTTCATGTGGTGGGAGTCTATGATGAGAACTGTGGCCACCAACGGTGAGCCGGTGACGTGGACACAGTTCAGAGAGGCCTTTTGGCAGAAGTGTTACCCAGCGGCCGCCCGTTATAGGAAGCAAGCGGAGTTCCTGCAACTTCGCCAAAATAGGCGATCAGTGGAGGTGTATGAGAGAGAGTTCACGAGGCTCCTACGCTTTGCCACCGAGCTAGTTGACACAGAGGCCAAGAAAGCAGAGCGCTTCATGATGGGTCTGGATGAGGATATTCGAGGCTTCGTACAGGCCTTAGCACCCCCTGATTATGCCACGGCAGTGAGGGAAGCTGAATTGATAGGCGTTCGTCAGTAGAGTGAGCCTCATGTGCCTGTATATCCAGGTCCTTCCACGAGCCAGAAAAGAAAGTGGGGACAGATGACCTCTGGCCCTCAGCACTCGTTTGGGAAATCACGTTCAGCTCTAGGACAGAGGCAACAGCCATTTAAACCAAGAGGTAATAATGGCGATAAGCCATGGTGCAGTGAATGTGAGAGACAACATTGGGGCAAATGTTTGACCAGGACGGGAGCATGCTTCAGGTGTGGACAAGAGGGTCACCGAGCAGAAAGTTACCCTAACAGAGGTACGGGGAATTAACCTCCGAGCTCTAGTGGTGCTGGTTCTTCTAAACCCACGATCCAGCAAGGCAAAGCTTATGCTACTACGAGTCGAAGTGCTGGAAATTTGGATTCTGTGGTAACAGGTACACTCCCAATACTTGGGCACCTTGCCTTCGTACTTTTTTATTCAGGTTCCACTCATTCCTTTATCTCTGCATCTTTTGTAAGTCAAGCTAATTTAGAGCTGGAACCATTGTTATATGTTATGTCTGTTGCCACCCCTGCAGGGGTGAGTTTGTTAGCTACTAAAAAAGCAAAAGCATGTAAAGTGTTAGTGTCAGATCGTGAGTTAGATGTGACCTTGGTAGTCTTAGATATGCAAGAATTTGATGTAATCCTAGGCATGGACTGGCTGGCGGAGAATCACGCCAGTATTGATTGTTTCCATAAGGAGGTGGTATTTATGCCACAGTTGCAGGCAAGCTACAAGTTTAAAGGGTCCAAAACCGAGACTGCCCCTAAGGTGATTTCCGCCCTGAAGGCAAGGAAGTTGATCAACCAAGGAGCATGGGGTGTGTTGGCGTGTGTGGTCGACACCATATGTACTGAAATTTTAGCATCATCAGTACCAGTGGTAAATGAGTTTCTAGATATTTTTCCTGAAGACCTTCCAGGGTTACCTCCTGCACGAGAGATAGATTTCAGCATAGAGCTCGAGCCAGGGACAGCTCCTATCTCTAAAGCTCCTTACAGAATGGCCCCAACAGAGTTAAAGGAACTCAAGTCACAACTGCAGGATCTTTTGGATAAAGGGTTTATACGCCCCAGCATGTCACCGTGGGGGGCACCTGTGTTGTTCGTGAAAAAGAAATATGGCTCTATGCGTCTGTGCATATACTATAGAGAGCTAAACAAAGTAACCATTAAGAACAGGTACCCTCTCCCTCGTATAAACGACCTCTTTGACCAGTTACAGGGGGCAGTGGTGTTCTCTAAGATTGACCTGCGGTCATGTTATCACCAGTTGAGAATTCGGGATGAAGATATTCCTAAAACAGCTTTCAGGTCCAGGTATGGACATTACGAGTTCACTGTGATGTCGTTTGGATTGACAAATGCACCTGCAGTCTTTATGGGTTTGATGAATAGAGTATTCAAAGAGTTCCTTGATACTTTTGTGATTGTGTTTATCGATGATATTCTGCTCTATTCCAAGTCTGACGAGGAACACGAGGAACATCTCAGGAGAGTTTTGACAACTTTGAGAGAGAATAAGTTGTATGCAAAGTTCTCGAAGTGTGAATTCTGGCTTCAGCAAGTGTCCTTTCTAGGGCATGTGGTGTCAAGGGACTAAGTATCAGTAGACCCCGCAAAGGTAGAAGCAGTGACTAAGTGGCCTTGCCCAACCATGGTCACTGAAGTGCACAGTTTCTTGGGTTTGGCAGGCTACAATCTACGATTCGTGCAGGATTTCTCTAAGATAGATGCGCCTTTGACTCAATTGACACTAAAGGGTAGCTCGTTTGTGTGGAGTGATGACTGTGAAGCAAGTTTCCAAAAGTTGAAGCAGAAGTTGGTCTCGGCCCCAGTACTCACCGTGCCTGATGAAACTGGAGGTTTCGTTGTCTATAGTGATGCCTCAAAGAAGGGCTTGGGATGTGTTCTAATGCAGCATGGACAGGTTATTGCCTATGCCTCCCGCCAGTTGAAAGACTACGAGCGCAACTATCCGACCCATGATTTGGAATTGGCAGCAGTGGTCTTTGCCTTGAAGATTTAGAGACATTATTTATATGGAGAGAAAATCCAGATCTTCACAGACCATGAGAGCTTAAAGTACTTCTTTACTCAGAAGGAGTTAAACATGAGGCAACGCAGATGGCTGGAGTTAGTAAAGGATTACGATGTTGAGATTTTGTATCACCCAGGCAAGGCAAATGTAGTTGCATATGCTCTTAGCAGGAAGGTAGTGCACACTTCGGCTTTGATTACTGACCAAGCTGATATACGGGACGATTTAGAGCGTACAGAGATAGCAATGTTAGTAGGGGACGCTACAGCACAGTTAGCCCAGTTGACAGTTCAGCCAACCCTGAGGCAGCGTATTATAGATTCCCAACGGGGGGTCCCAGTCTAGTGGGCACATTTCGTCAATTGGAAACAGACCAGATGAGCGAGTTTTCGCTATCTTCTGATGGTGGTCTCCTGTGTCGGAGACGTTTGTGTGTGCCAGAGATTGATGAACTTAAGAATGAGATTTTGACTGAGGCGCACTGTTCTCCATTTTCGATGCATCCAAGTAGTACAAAGATGTATCAAGATCTGAAACAGTTCTACTGATGACGTGGAATGAAGAGGGATGTGGTTGATTATGTTACCAAGTGCTTAGTTTGCCAGCAAGTGAAGGCACCAAGACAGAAGCCAACAGGCTTGTTACAACCATTAAGCATGCCACAGTGGAAGTGGGATGAGATCTCTATGGACTTCGTGGTAGGGTTACCCCGGACAGTTAGAGGCTACATAGTGATATGGATTATTGTGGATAGACTTACTAAGTTAGCACACTTTCTTCCAGGGAAGCCTACTTACTCCGCAGAAAAGTGGGCACAATTGTACATGGAGGAAATAGTTAGATTGCACGGAGTTCCTGCGAGGATTATTTCGGACAGAGATTCTCGGTTCACCTCTAACTTCTAGAGAAGTTTGCAAAAGGCTCTAGGTACTCAGTTGGATTTCAGCACGTCTTTTCATCCCCAGACAGATGGTCAAACAGAACGGTTAAACCAGATATTAGAGGATATGCTATGAGCCTGTGCGTTGGACTTTGCGAGTTGTTGGGATACCCACTTGCATCTGATGGAGTTCGCCTACAATAATAGTTACCAAGCAACCATCGGCATGGCACCATTTGAAGCTTTGTACGGTAAAAGATGCAGGTCTCCTATTTGTTGGGACGAAGTTGGTGAACGTCAGTTGCTGGGACCCGAGTTAGTCCAAGCCACTAATGATGCGATTGAAAAGATTAGAGCAAGGATGCAAACCGCACAGAGTAGACAGAAGAGCTATGCTGATTCGAGGCGAAAGGACTTGGAATTTTATGTGGGTGATCATGTGTTCTTGAAGATGGCTCAAATGAAGGGAGTTCTGAGGTTCGGTCGGAAAGGAAAGTTAAGTCCACGTTTTATAGGGCCATTTGAAATTTTGGAATGGATTGGCCCTGTAGCTTATAGATTGGCTTTGCCACCATCACTTTCTGCAGTACACAGTGTGTTCCATGTATCCATGTTGAGGAAGTACATGCCGGACCCATCACATGTGATTGACTTTGAGCCATTGCAGTTGAACGAGAATTTAAGCTATGAAGAAAAGCCTGTGCAAATTCTTACGATAGATTAGAAGACTCTTCGTAATCGAGAGATTAACCTTGTTAAGGTGCTATGGAAAAACCACCAGTCCAAGGAGGCTACTTGGGAGCGAGAGGATGAGATGCGGGCTAGATCCCCTGAGCTTTTTCAAGGCTAGAAACTTTCGAGGACGAAAGCTTTTAAGGAGGGAAGATTGTAACGACCGACACTTTCAGGTATTAATTGAGGCTTTAATTTTTTAATTTAAATTGATTGAAAGGTCAATTTTACGTTTAAGGTGTGTATTGGAATTTAATTTGGAAGATTTGCATTTTTGAAATTAGAGAATTAGAGGGTAGTTTGGGAAGAAAGAAGGAAAAAATGGATTTAATTAATGTTTAGGGCAATTTTGTTATTTAAGAGACTTTAAGTCAAGCCCAAGCCCATGTTTAACCCAAGCCCTAATATCCATCTCTAATATTTTAATCTGCACGTAGCCCTAGGTGAGTTTTAAGCCTAGCCAAGCCAAGCCGAGCATTCATCTTCTCCAAATCTCTTCTTCTTCCTCCTTGTTTTCAACAACCACCTCCATTGAAGCAAGAAGCTTTTGTTTTTTTTCTGTCTTCCCAACAGCTTCGACTTCCATGCACCGCCGCCCGCACCACGACCCCGTCGCGTCGCCATCAGGCTTCAGACCTGAACCGCCCCGCCCGATCTACTGCAGACCTCGAACCGCGCCGCCACCGCCGCCTCTCGACTCGCTGACCACCTCGCAGACCGTCAAACGCCGCCCTGACTCGATCCCGAGTGCCGCCACTGCTGTAACGGGTTTGCTCTGTTTTTGGACAAATTTTTTGGTTTTTTTTTTCACTGTACAGCCCCGTTTCGGCTCCGTTTTCAAGTGGGTAAGCTTATTCTCGCTGTATTCTCATGGTTTTCAAATGGTAGATCTAGTTTTGGGCATTGTTTTGTTGTTTTGGAGGTTGACCCATTGATTTTTGGGCTCTATTTTGGAATACCCATTGTAGGAGGAGGTTGGTTTGTCAAAAAAAAAAAATCGAATCAAACCATCATCTATTCGACAAGGTTCGATTCTTTTTTGGGGTTGGAATTGAGGTAAAATTCTCATTCTAAAATCAAGCAAATCCTTGGAGTTTTGGGTTTTTGGTAGATTAAACTTGAGGGTACGATTAAATCATGAACCTTGTGATTTGAATTTAGTTTAACCACCAATTTGAGATTAAGTTAAATGTTAAGGAATTAATTCTAATTTTGGAACTTTAGTTTGGTGGAAGGAACCTTGGGATTTAATTATAAATTTTTGGAATTGTTTCTAACCTTAGGGATGATTTGAATTAGGCCCCAAATTGTTTGACTGAAGTTCAAGGCGGACGAATTTTGGTGAGCAATTGGGTGATTTTTGATTCTTGAGCCTAGCCAAGGTAAGGGACTTTATGCCGGTATGCTTAAATGCAAGTCAGGTACTGAATTGAAAAAAAAAAGAGAATTTAATTAGGCCCCAAATCGTTTGATTGAGGTTCAAGGTGGAGGAATTTTATTATGGATTTTTGATAAATTTCAAAATGCTTGATATATATATAAAAAATGGAATTTTTACTTGTTGATTGCCATATACTCCCATGAACGTTGTGCATGATTATGATTTTGATTTATGATAAATGATATGTGAATGTTGCTGGTGTTGCATCATGGAATGAAAAGTTTAAAATGCTTTGGGACCTCATGCATACATGTATGTTTTCATGATAAAAATGATTCCGAAGGTTGTGGCAATTACCCCTAAAACTATGGATGTACATCTAAATGAAAAGGAACCTGAAAAGGTTAAATGAAAAGGAACCTAAAATGGTTAAATGGAAAGGAAATGTTAGGTTGGGTTAATTGTCCACATCAAGCTGAAGAGAAAAGTTAAAGAAATATTTCCACTATGATAATGTTTTAAGTCCCACCAGAAGAAAAGTTTTAAAAATCACTTTGTATGTGTTTGCATATCCTGACCCCGGTAGTGAGGTCACTTACTGAGTATTTTAAATACTCACCCTTTTTAAAAATGTTTTTCTTTTCAAGTAAAAGCAAGGGCATCCTAGACGAATGACAGGATAGATGCTGCAAGAGGCCATGGGTGACCTAAAGAAATTTTATTTCCGCAATCTTTTAGTTGTTAGCATGTTTTTTTTTTATTACTTTATAACTGTTGTGTGCTACAAATTATTTCAGTTGTTAAATGTTTTAGTTCATTCTTTTGCTTTAAAATTTAGAGGGATCCCTACTTAAAAGTTTTTTATTGTTTTTTTTATAAAGGTTTATTTCTTTTTGAAGGATTATTTAAGTTTAATTTTTATTTCATTAGCATGCATTTAGTAACGCCCCTAGAAAGTCTAATAGGATAAGTTGGGGTCTTTACGGTTGAAGTGTTGCATGTTAAGAAATAAATTAGAGTAGCAAACATAGTACAACAATTTTTTTTTTCACAGCTTAATTGGTATATACGTTAATTTCGATTACCTCATATATAGTGTTCATTCATCTTATTTTAAAATGAAATTTTACATGTTAGTTGTTTGTTTTATTTGGATTCAATGTTTATGCCCTTCATTTTGAACTCTTGAATTTGTATTATTGAAAAAAAATAGTGAAATAAAAAAATTGTGGTCAATTATAGAAAATTACCACCAAAGTTTTTTGAGACACGAAAAAACACCCTAGTTTCAAAAAATCAAAATATTAGGAGATACAAATAACTGACTATTTTTATATTTTATTTTCTTAGATTTCAAAACAAAGGAAACAAGAATGCTATGTAACCCGTTTTCATAATTAAAATATATTTTGACAAAAAAATGGTGATTAGTCATGTATTTTCAAATATTTCGAATCATTTTCTTCATTTTCATTTGCCGTCACTCGGGTTAGATTACGCCAGTTCTTTCTCCTTCATTTTCTTGATCTTTACCATTTTCAAATATGTTATTCCTCTTATCCTTCTATTTGCATTTTACTTATTATTTTTGCTTTCATTCCCATGGCTTTGAATGAAAATCAAAAAGCGAAAAAAATTTCACGTCCTTGCCTTGAAATTTATTTCATTAATTCAATCGTAAATTCAATTGCACCTCCTTTTTTTTATAGTTTGGTTTCTCAATGCCTCGCACCACCTGATCCATTTCTTCTCTTTGTTTTTTTTAACTCAAACAATCAACTCCACCTCTGGGCTTCAATCACCTATTTTGAGAAAGGTTAGTCAATTATTATATTCTTTCTCCCTTTATTTTTCATGTGATTGAGTATTTGATTTTACTTAAAGATTATGTATGAAACCCACAATAAATTCCTTTCTATTGTGGTTTTAAACTAAAATTTAAAACGTTTAAAAATTGCACTGCATCTTTCATCCTTAGTGGAATTATTTCAACTTTTATCTTTTGATCCCTGATTTTATTGGTAGCAGTTGCAATTTGATGGATGGAGTAACCAACTTTTCTACTATTTTTAAGTGACTCCTACACCGATTAATTTTTTTTTCTTGACATGCTTAGTAATGTAAATATCATTTTGTAATATGACTTTTCTTATATTTGTTCCTAACACCATAAATTAAATAGAGGAAACCTGTATATAAAACATAGCATTAATGAACTATTTTTAACTTTCCATCAAAATCCCGTTAGTGTGATTATATTAAGAAAGAAAATAACCTTAATAATTTTATTCACTTTTAGATACTGCGTTAATTGGGATTTAGGACTGATATTAAAAAATTATTATTCACTTTTTAAATCAATTTTTAGAATGAAAAAAAAACAAGGTATGTTTGGATAGTGATCTTTTTAACTAAAATATACTTTATGTGTTCACAACACAATGCTGAAATATTGAAATTAGTATATGCTACAATTTTCTTAGATTATATCAATTCCACGTTTTTTAATATGTTAATTGCTTGAAAATCTCTCATGTTTTTTTACCACCAAACAGTTTAGGGCTTAGTTGATAGCCCTGAGTTCAAACATTGTTAACATTAGTAATTGGAAGGATTGACTATCATAGTTAATTAAGATAGATATATAAAGACTTGGCAAACAGAACAAAAGTTTAATAAGTTAAGACACCAGTCTTTGAAAACGGCTAGCTCTATAGGGTGGGTGAAGCATATGTGAGTATTAGTAGAGGAGGGTCATGAACATAACATCTTTTACAATTGTGAATTAGTAGAGAAGAGAAAAAAATTGTAAAAATATATGGGAGAAACACTCAAAAAGATAGATAAATAATAAAACATTTTTTTTAAATAACAAATTATTTTAAATAATTAAATTCGAAATAGAGAATTCTACAAAATCTTTGGGAAAAAAATTACATTCTTCAAATTTCTTTACATTTAGTAAGTATTCCATAGACAGAAAAATTTTTTCAAAATTTTTAAATTAACTTTTTTGAAAAAAAAAAGGGGGTTTTGAAGTTAACTTTTTAAGAAAGTTTAATACAAACTCTTTTTTTTTTTTTAAATAAGCAGAAAATTATTAAAAAAATAATTATAAATATTTTAATAATCACATAAATGTTAAAGTTAAGATTTCATAATCTATGGAGGAAAAAATTATATACGCTCTGCTTCGCAGATAGATTTGATAAGAAATGATTTTAGAAGATGGAAATGATTTTAAATTTCTATTTGCGTTTGGAATCAAATTGATTTGAAATCCCCAAAATTAAAATTTCTTATTTGGATGCTCACGAGAAATGAAATGAAAGTATAACATTTTACTGTGCCCTTATAATTTTACAGTAGATTATTTGATTAATAACAAAATATTTTAATATCAAATAACAATGTAAAATACATATAACGATGAAAACATATTATTAATCAAAACAAATGAACTTATTAAATTAAAATTTTGCAAATGTCATCATTATTGTAAAAAAATAATAAAAAAAATTGCAAATGTCTTAATTCAGGAGAAGAAAATAAAAATTGAACTCAGCCAAATGCAAACAATCTATTTCATGTTATCTAATAAAAATAATACATAAAATATAAAGAATACAAAGTCCATCAACAAACCTATTTTAAATCTTTTAAAATATCAAAAATAATAATATCAACTTTTGTATGTGGCAAAAGATTTAATAATAATATTTAAAATAAGTTTTTTTTGCAAAGGAATATTTAAAATAGGTTGAGATTAAGCTATTTTTTTCCAAAATCTTTTATTCTGTAAAACTCAGTGTTTTTCCTTTATAAATCTTCTCTCCTTCTCACTTTGTCTCTTCTTCACAGAAAAAACTCTCACTCTCCATTCTCTAAAGCAACATTCCAATGACGAATACTCAACAATGCAAATCTCTGAATTTCAACTTCACCCCTCAAGAACTCAAGGTCTCTCAAATCCTCCTCCCATTATCTCTTCTCATTCAAAACTCTGCTACTCATTTTTCATCCCCCTAACCCATGCTTTGAGGTATTAATTTTTTATTTTTGTTTTATTTTTTTCATAGATTTATGTTGATTTGTTCTTCTCAGACATAAGAAAAAAATCAAATTTTTTTGTTGATTTTTCTTTAACCAATATATGAAAAAAGTAAACTAAAAAAAGGGTACATACAGATCAAGAAAAAATATTGAATCAATATATAAAAATGAACAAAAAAAAAACTAATTATTCTTATCAAATCAATAAAAAAAAAAATGTTTGAGAGATGAACAAAGCAAAAAAAAAAAAAAAAAAAACTAACCTCTAGCTTGCTTGGCTATTAAAAGTTTGTTGGAATTGAGAATTTCATTGAAAAGAATGAAATTATTTTTATCAATTTAAAAAAATAGCAAAATAGGATGTAAAAATAAAATAGAAATCTAACATTGAGTTTGCTTGAATGGCCCTATAATGGAGTGGTGTAGGGAGACTTTTGCATATAATAAAGTTGTGAAAAACTATTGTAAGACATAAATTTTAAAAAAAAAAAATCAATTGGGATAAAATTGGAAACAATTTTTTTGAAGTTTAAAATTGTGTCAAATCCAACTTATTTGGAACGGAAATTTTTTTCAAAAAAACAAGATTTCAAATTCCAAAGAATTTCAAATCTGTCACTTTTTTTTAACTGATTTGAAATCATCTTAAATCATGGGACGTTAAGGTTTTTCTTTGTTTACTGTAAAAGTTATAAATGAAATATTTATTTTACAATTTTAAAATATAACACAAAATCTTTTTACAAAAATACGATCAGATTCATATAAACATATATAATAATAACCAGATTTTTTGTTATTTTAAATAATAAGTTATAACAAAAGATTTTAAATAACTAATTTCAAAATAGAGATTCTACATAATTTTGGAAAAACAAATTACCTTATTAATATTTCTTTATATTTAATAAGTAATTTTCTTTTTCAAAATTTTTTAAATAAACTTATTTGAAAGGGTTTTGACGGAACTTTTTTGAAAAGTTTTAAACTATAACACAAACTCATTTTTTTAAATAAGTAGGGAATTCATTATAAAATAATAATAAATTTTATTAAATATTCACATAAATGTTAAAGTTAAGATTTTATAATCTGTGGAGAGAGAATTTTTTTTAACATTTTTCTTTCTTTGCTGAAAAAAATTATAAATGAAATATTTATTTTACAATTTTAAAATATAACACTATTTTTTTTTTACAAAAATATGATCAGGTTCGTAAAGAAAAATATAATAATACCCACTTTTATTTTTCCAAAAAAGTAAAATTTTGCATAATTTTAAAATAGAGATTCCACAAAATCTTTTAAACAACAACAAATGTTACTCCCATTTGGTTTTTAGTTTTTGGTTTTTGAAAATTAAGCCTATAAATGTTACTCCCACCTATGGATTTACTTGTTTTGTTATCTCCTTTTTACCTATGTTTTCAAAAACCAAGCCATATTTTGAAAACTAAAAAAAGTAGTTTCCGAAAACTTGTTTTTGTTTTTAGAATTTGGCTAAGAATTAAAATGCTTCCTTTCAAATGCTTCCTTAAGGGAGATGAAAACCATTGTAGAGAAATTGAGAGAAAACAAGCTTAATTTTCAAAAACTAAAAACAAAAACTCAAATGGTTATCAAACGGGGCCTAAATTGCCTACTTCAATTTCTCTCACATTTGATAACTATATTCCACAAAATCTTTTAAACAACAACAAAGATTGCATTTCCAAATTCATTGTAAATTAACCTAAAACAAAATATATATAGATTTAGCCACTATTTCTTTCTTTACTTTTTAATTTTTATGTCAAATATTTACTTTTTAAACTAAATGAGAAATATATTCATTCAATTTTTAAATTTCAACATAAAACTTTATATTTTAAAAAATTTTAACCACGTGCATCGCAAGTGTCTTTTAACTAGTCTATATAAAAGGAGAGTGCTGTGATTCAGTTAGGGGTATGATGGGAATATAACATTGTTGAAATCTATGTGCATGTCACGTGTGGCCATATATCTTACATTTTTTTTGCTTTTTTTCAAAATACACCTCTTTATTTTGCCATTCGAAAAGATTTTCCATTAAAAAAAGACCTCAAACATTCGAGACTAAAATATATATTCAACCTTTATTTTTAAAAAGCAAAACAAAACACCTTGGACTAGCCTTTTTGTTAGTTATAATTCAAGGCCCAAATCAAGCCCATGACATTTCACATGATAATGTTTGAAAATTGTGGATCAATCAAGTGGCTTCTGGAAGGTGGCTGATGGAGCATCCAGAAACCAAGTGGAATTAGTCATTATTTTGAAGTGAATATGTGAAGTTTTTATTTTTATTTTTTTTCATATAAATATGTGAATTACGTAAATGTCCATAGCGTTCACAGGTTACACATATTCTTGTCTCACCGTCATGGCTCTTTTCTCTTCATCTCTTTTTGTTCTTCTTTTGCCTTCATTTTATGATACCTTTTTTCTATTCTTTTTTTTTTCATAAATTCGAGCCTAAAAATTGAAGAAAATTATCAGTGCATTTATTAGTTGAGTATGAATTTCAATCTCTTCATATCAGAACTTATTATAATTTGATTAAATTATAAATTTGATCTATGAATTTTCAAAACTTTCAATTTGATCCTTGAATTTCAAAAGGATTGTTTTAGTCTCTCTTTCCTTTTTAGTTCAATAACATGTGAAGTGGAGATATGAATCTCAGACATCTCAATCGAGGATATATGTATTAACAAATTGAGCTATATTCAAGTTGACAATTATTTTTTAGTCTCGAACTTTAAGAAAATAATAATTTTGGTTATTATCTTTTAACAAATGGATAACATGACTTTGAATATTCGTATTAAATTGCTAACATGTTAGATTTTTTTAAAATTTAATATTATTATTAATGTGGCTCATGTACATTTATTTTTATGTTAACGTTTTAGGCCCACTACATTAGTGGGCCAGTTAATTAAAAAGGTAATTTTTTAATTTAACACTCTGATAGAAGGTGTATGTATAAAAATAAAATCTTAGGGATTGGTCATCCCTCTGCCTAATTAAACAGAAGTTTCTCTTCATCAAAAAATCTAATCAAGTTCTAAAGGAAGACCAAGAGAGAGAAACACAATACAATCCTTACCAGATCAATATCATGGATTAAGATATGTTACTCTAACTAACGTTGTTGTGAAAATCATTTAGTTCAAAAATCTTGACTTTTATTGAATTATACAATATTATGGTTTTATTGTATAATTATGTAATCTAAATTTACATAACATATAGGCAGGTGTCAAAGCTACATATATCGATTTAGGTGAGTATTGAATAAATGGATATTAAGTGAGAAACTAATCATTTCTCTCTAATTGATAATCAGACCTTTTAATTAAAAAAAAAAAAAAAAGATAAGCTAAAATATGTTGTAGTCCATAATATTTGGATATTTGTCGTTTTAGTTCGTATTCTTTAAAAAGTTTCAATCTCGTCACTTACATTTTTCAATTATACTTCTTTTTTGTGTGGATGTTCAAATTAGATGATGTTAAGTTATCTAAGTAGAAAAAAGATTAATAAAATAAACCACCTCATAGAAGAAAAATTGAAAATTTTACCCAGTTCTTAGACATTTGAAAAAATATGGCTTAATTCATCCTTTAAATTTTTGAACCTTATCAATTAATATCCCCTCAAAAAGATTATTCTGTCAATGTTAACATTCACCAAGGTATAATTAGAAAAGGTTTAAACGTAAAAATTAAATTGAAACTTTTTAACAAATAGAGACTTGATTTTTTTTTTAAAAAAAATGTAAAATGTAAAGGACTAATGTATTTGAGAGATTTTTCTTAGGTTAAAATACAATTTTGGTCATTGTACTTTGGATTTTATTTCATTTTAGTATCCGTACTTTCAAATGTCCAATTTTAGTCTCTATACATTCAATAAGTCTTAAAATTAGTCGTTCGAAGTTAATTTTTAACGAAAATGGGTTAAACATAAATAATAATTTCCATGCAATAAAAGATATCATGTGACTATATTTTCAAAATAATTTATAAAGAAAAAACTAATAGATACTAAATATTTATTTGAAAATTTTAACAATAAACTTACTGGAGGGACTAATTTTAAAATTTATTGAAAGTACAGTACTTAAAATTGAACATTCGAAAGCACATAGACCAAAATAAAACGAAATCCGAAGTACATAGACCAAATAAAACGAAACCCAAAGTAAATATACTAAAATGGACATTTTAAGAGACCAAACTTCTAATTTATCTATGTAGTATCTATAAGAAAACATTAACAAATAATGGAAGGTAGTGGAAGATGGTAGAACTTATATTTATTTAAAGAAACTTCCATTAATGACGTCATCGTCTTCTTCCAAAAGTTGCAGACACATTAACGAACAAACAAGAAACTTCAAGAAATTAAATAATCGACCTTTTAATTTTCCCTATAAAAACAACAACCCATTTCTCTTCGCTTTCATTGCCACAGAACTCAAAACAAACTTCAGCCAAAAAATCCGATCAACATTCTCAAATATTCAGTTCTCATCTTCAGCGGAAAAATGTTTGATCTGATTCTCAACAACGAACTCTTGGACAAATTTTAAAAGTAGAGGTCTTTTCATAACTTATCATAAAAAAAGAGTTCAAAGCCAAACTATTTACAAAAACATGCAGATTTTTTGTCCTTATTAGAATGCGTCTCTTGAAGAGTAGCAGTGTTTGACCAAATGATTTTTTTTCTTTTTTTTAAATGAAAAAAGTTTTTCATTTAAAATAAATACATATTTAATAAACCATCAAATCCTTTCAATAAATATTTAACTACTCATCAAATCAACTAATCATTTATTTAATTTTTTCTTTAAAATAAATATTTAATAAATTATTCATAATTACACAATCATTCACTAATCAATTTTTTATTATTATTTTTATAAACACATTCACCAATCATTTCCTCAATTATTCTAAAAAAATATTTTTTTAAAATACTTTCACCAATAATTTTCTTAGTCATGATCTAAAAAAAATTATTTTTTTAAAATACATTTACCAATCAATTTTTATTATTTTGTATGACTATTTCTTTCTCCTATTTTTTTTTTTAAATTTTAGTTATTATTTTTTTTAAATACATTAATCAAACATTTCATTTTTATAGTCTTCTTATTTTTCCGTTTCGTTGATTAGTTTTTTTAATTTTTATTTTAAAAAAATATTTCTAAACACTTCACTTTTATATGATATAAATTAGACATTTATTATTCGAGATGAATAAATCATTTATTATTTTTATTCATTAATTTTATAATTTTATTTATCTAGGAATTTGAGAAAAAAACAAAAAACAAAACAAGGTCAAGCATATTTTAAATCATTTTAAGTATATATATTGTTAACATATACATTAATATAAGAATATATGATAAGATAATAATGTGTATGTCAAGAAATAAATAAAAATTTGATTAATTCATTAATATGTTATTGATAAATGTATAAGAAAGATAATAAAGGAGAGGTCGACACAAAAACTTTTAATATGAATTGTGTAGGGATTTAGGACACTAAATTCTAGGTCTAACCATAAAATAATAAAAATAATAAATAAAATATAAAGAATACAAAGTCCATCAACAAACCTATTTTAAATCTTTTAAAATATCAAAAATAATAATATCAACTTTTGTATGTGGCAAAAGATTTAATAATAATATTTAAAATAAGTTTTTTTTGCAAAGGAATATTTAAAATAGGTTGAGATTACGCTATCTTTTTCCAAAATCTTTTATTCGGTAAAACTCAGTGTTTTTCCTTTATAAATCTTCTCTCTTTCTCACTTTGTCTCTTCTTCACAGAAAAAACTCTCACTCTCCATTCTCCAAAGCAAAATTCCATTGACGAATACTCAACAATGCAAATCTCTGAATTTCAAATTCACCCCTCAAGAACTCAAGGTCTCTCAAATCCCCCTCCCATTATCTCTTCTCATTCAAAACTCTGCTACTCATTTTTCATCCCCCTAACCCATGCTTTGAGGTATTAATTTTTTATTTTTGTTTTATTTTTTTCATAGATTTATGTTGATTTGTTCTTTTCAGACATGAGAAAAAAATCAAAATTTTTTGTTGATATTTCTTTAACCAATATATGAAAAAAGTAAACTAAAAAAAGTGTACATATAGATCAAGAAAAAATATTGAATCAATATATAAAAATGAACAAAAAACAACTAATTATTCTTATCAAATCAATAAAAAAAAATGTTTGAGAGATGAAAAAAGCAAAAAAGAAAAAGAAAAAAAAACTAACCTCTAGCTTGCTTGGCTATAAAAAGTTTGTTGGAATTGAGAATTTCATTGAAAAGAATGAAATTATTTTTATCAATTTAAAAATAATAGCAAAATACGATGTAAAAGTAAAATAGAAATCTAACATTGAGTTTGCTTGAATGGCCCTGTCATGGAGTGGTGTAGCGAGACTTTTGCATATAATGAAGTTGTGAAAAACTATTGTAAGACATAAATTTTAAAAAAAAAAATCGATTGGGATAAAATTGGAAACAATTTTTTTGAAGTTTAAAATTGTATCAAATCCGACTTATTTGGAATGGAAAATTTTTTCAAAAAAACAAGATTTCAAATCCCAAAGAATTTCAAATCTGTCACTTTTTTTTAACTGATTTGAAATCATCTTAAATCATGGGAGGCTAAGGTTTTTCTTTGTTTGCTGTAAAAGTTATAAATGAAATATTTATTTTACAATTTTAAAATATAACACAAAATCTTTTTACAAAAATACGATCAGATTCATATAAACATATATAATAATACCCAGATTTTTTGTTATTTTAAATAATAAGTTATAACAAAAGATTTTAAATAACTAATTTCAAAATAGAGATACTACATAATTTTGGAAAAACAAATTACCTTATTAATATTTCTTTATATTTAATAAGTAATTTTCTTTTTCAAAATTTTTTAAATAAACTTATTTGAAAGGGTTTTGACGGGAACTTTTTTGAAAAGTTTTAAACTATAATACAAACTCATTTTTTTAAATAAGTAGGAAATTCATTATAAAATAATAATAAATTTTATTAAATATTCACATAAATGTTAAAGTTAAGATTTTATAATCTGTGGAGAGAGAAAAAAAGTTTTTTAACATTTTTCTTTCTTTACTGAAAAAAATTATAAATGAAATATTTATTTTACAATTTTAAAATATAACACTATTTTTTTTTTTACAAAAATATGATCAGGTTCGTAAAGAAAAATATAATAATACCCACTTTTATTTTTCTAAAAAAGTAAAATTTTGCATAATTTTAAAATAGAGATTCCCCAAAATTTTTTAAACAACAACAAATAAATTGCCTACTTCAATTTCTCTCACATTTGATAACTATATTCCGCAAAATCTTTTAAACAACAACAAAGATTGCATTTCCAAATTCATTGTAAATTAACCTATAACAAAATATATATAGATTTAGCCACTATTTCTTTCTTTACTTTTTAATTTTTATGTCAAATATTTACTTTTTAAACTAAATGAGAAATATATTCATTCAATTTTTAAATTTCAACATAAAACTTTATATTTTAAAAAATTTTAACCACGTGCATCGCAAGTGTCTTTTAACTAGTCTATATAAAAGGAGAGTGCTGTGATTCAGTTAGGGGTATGATGGGAATATAACATTGTTGAAATCTATGTGCATGTCACGTGTGGCCATATATCTTACATTTTCTTTGCTTTTTTTCAAAATACACCTCTTTATTTTGCCATTTGAAAGGATTTTCCATTAAAAAAAGACCTCGAACATTCAAGACTAAAATATATATTCAACCTTTATTTTTAAAAAGCAAAACAAAACACCTTGGACTAGTCTTTTTGTGAGTTATAATTCAAGGCCCAAATCAAGCCCATGACATTTCACATGATAATGTTTGAAAATTGTGAATCAATCAAGAGGCTTCTGGAAGGTGGCTGATGGAGCATCCAGAAAACCAAGTGGAATTAGTCATTATTTTGAACTGAATATGTGAAGTTTTTATTTTTATTTTTTTTCATATAAATATGTGAATTACGTAAATGTCCATAGCGTTCACAGGTTACACATATTCTTGTCTCACCGTCATGGCTCTTTTCTCTTCATCTCTTTTTGTTCTTCTTTTGCCTTCATTTTATGATACTTTTTTTTTCTATTCTTTTTTTTTTTTTTCATAAATTCGAGCCTAAAAATTGAAGGAAATTATCAGTGCATTTATCAGTTGAGTACGAATTTCAATCTCTTCATATCAGAATTTATTATAATTTGATTAAATTATAAATTTTATCTATGAATTTTCAAAACTTTCAATTTGATCCTTGAATTTCAAAAGGATTGTTTTAGTCTCTCTTTCTTTTTTAGTTCAATAACATGTGAAGTCGAGATATGAACCTCAGACGTCTCAATCGAGGATATATGCATTAACAAATTGAGTTATTCTCAGGTTGACAATTGTTTTTAGTCTCGAACTTTAAGAAAATAATAATTTTGGTTATTATCTTTTAACAAATGGGTAACATGACTTTGAATATTCATATTAAATTTCTAACATGTTAGATTTTTTTAATTTAATATTATTATTAATATGGCCCATATACATTTATTTTTATCTTAGTGTTTTAGGCCCACTACATTAGTGGGCCAATTAATTAAAGGACAAGACTTGGGTGCTGTCCAGGCAGCACCCAAAGTCTGTGCAGCCCACATCTAAGCCACACACTTTCCTTAAAAAAACAAAAAATTTTCAAATCCAATGGTAAGAAAGTGGGCATTACCATACTTGGGTGCTGCCCAGGCAGCACCCAAGTTTTTTCCTTAATTAAAAGGTAATTTTTTAATTTAACACTATGATGGAAGGTGTATGTATAAAGATAAAACCCTAGGGATTGGTCATTTCTCTACCTAATAAAGTAGAAGTTTCTCTCCATCAAAAAATCTAATCAAGTTCTAAAGGAAGGCCAAGAGAGAGAAACACAATACAATCCTTACGAGATCAATATCATAGATTAAGATATGTTACTATAACTCACGTTGTTGTGAAAATCATTTAGTTCAAAGATCTTGACTTTTATTGAATTATACAATATTATGGTTTTATTGTATAATTATGTAATCTAAAATTTACATAACATATAGGTAGGTGTCAAAGCTACATATATCGATTTAGGTGAGTATTGAATAAATGGATATTAAGTGAGAAAATAATCATTTCTCTCTAATTGATAATCAGACCTTTTAATTAAAAAAAAAAAAAAAAAGATAAGCTAAAATATGTTGTAGTCCATAATATTTGGATATTTGTCGTTTTAGTTCATATTCTTTAAAAGGTTTCAATCTCGCCACTTACATTTTTCAATTATACTTCTTTTTTGTGTGGATGTTCAAATTAGATGATGTTAAGTTATCTAAGTATTAAAAAAATTAATAAAATAAACCACCTCAGAGAAGAAAAATTGAAAATTTTACCCACTTCTTAGAAATTTGAAAAAATATGGCTTAATTCATCCTTTAAATTTTTAAAACTTATCAAGTATCCCCTCAAAAAGATTACTCTGTCAATGTTAACATTCAACAAGGTATAATTAGAAAAGGTTTAAACGTAAAAATTAAATTGAAACTTTTTAAGGAATAGAGACTTAATTTTTTTTTTTAAAATGTAAAATGTAAAGGACTAATGTATTTGAGAGATTTTTCTTGAGTTAAAATACAATTTTGGATCTTGTACTTTAATTTGGATTTCATTTCATTTTAGTCTTCGTACTTTCAAATGTCCAATTTTAGTCTCTACACTTTTAATAAGTCTTAAAATTAGTCATTGGAAGTTAATTTTTATCGAAAATGGGTTAAACAATAATAATAATTTCTATACAATAAAAGATATCATGTGACTATATTTTCAAAATAATTTATAAAGAAAAAACTAATAGAGACTAAATATTTTTTTTGAAAACTTTAACAATAAACTTACTGGAGGGACTAATTTTAAAATGTATTGAAAGTACAATATCTAAAATTGAACATTCGAAAGTACATAGACCAAAATAAAACGAAACCCGAAGTACATAGACTAAAATGGACATTTTAAGAGACCAAACTTCTAATTTATCTATGTAGTATCTATAAGAAAACATTAACAAATACTGGAAGGTAGTGGAAGATGGTAGAACTTATATTCATTTAAAGACACTTCTGTTGGAAACGTCAATGAGCCCACAATAATACTCACTCTATATCTCACAATTTTGAAGGGAAGAAATTTGTTCTCTTACAAAACTCAAGAACACACAAGAGAAGAATATTGTTCTCTTGAATAACTTTCTGCTTTGCTTCTCAATTGACTTGGTTACAAATGAGGGAAATGATCCCTTTATATAATACCCCAAAAGACACTTCTAAAAGACACAAATTAAATAAGTACATGTATACATAGTATTCATGTATCTTAACAAAATAACCTTCATGCATCAATGAATTCATATATCTAGGAACTATAAATTCATGTATGTGTATCATGAATGTAGCTTAATTTCTAACATCCCCCCTTAAACTAGACTTCCATGACTCCAAGCTTCTCATTCATTTTCATAAACAAGTTAGCTTTTAATGCATTTGTGAATATGTCTGCAACCTGCTCTTGTGTTCTGCAATACTTGATGCATACTTCTCCATCTTTGATCAATTCTCTGATGAAATGATATTTGATCTTTATATGCTTACTCTTTCCATGAAAAACTGGATTTTTCGCAAGAGAAATTGATGAGCTATTGTCACAAAATATGACTGTCTCATTTTCTTGAGGACACTTAAGTTCTTGTAGCACCATTCTCAGCCAAAGTGCTTGACAACTGGCTGTAGATAAAGAAATATATTCAGCTTCTGTTGTTGATAAGGCTATAACGTCCTGCTTCTTTGATGCCCATGAAACTGCGTCTGAACCAATATTGAACACATATCCATAAGTACTTTTGTAATCATCAATGTTTCCTCCCCAATCACTGTCACTATAACCAACTAGAACATTATCTATGTTCTTCTTATAGTGAATTCCATGATCAATAGTTCCAAGAATATATCGGAGAACTCTTTTTCCAACTTCCCAATGACTTCTCCTTGGTGATGCCATAAACCTGCTCAACAAGCTGACTGAGAACATAATATCAGGTCTACTTGTAGTTAAATACATTAAACTCCCAACGAGACTTCTATAAATGGTGGCATCAAAATCTTCACTCTCATCATGTTTGCTCAATTTCAAACCTACTTCCATAGGAGTATTGGTTGGATAAGCATTCTCCATTTTGAACTTTACCATCAAATCTTTTGCATACTTCTTCTGGGAAATGTTGATCCCATGATCACCTTGCTTAACTTCAATACCAAGGAAGTAATGAAGTAAGCCCATATCAGTCATCTCAAATTCTTTCTTCATGCTCCCTTTGAACTCTTCAAGCATCATGGTTGAAGTTCCCGTAAAGATTAGATCATCAACATAGAGAGAAATGATTAAAAAATTACCATTTTTGCCTTCTTTTGTGTAAAGAGCATGTTCATATGGACATCTTTTAAAACCATTCTCTAGGAAGAAACTGTCGATACGACTGTACCAGGCTCTTTGTGCTTGCTTCAGCCCATACAATGCTTTCCTCAGTCGACACACCTTATTTTCTTCTCCAATCTTGACATAACCAGGTGGTTGTTCAACATATATTTCTTCCTCCAGATACCCATTTAGAAAAGCTGACTTGACATCCATTTGATGTACTTTCCAATCATTTTGAGCTGCCAGTGCTAGAAGCAAACGAACTGTCTCTAAGCGAGTCACAGGTGCAAAGATTTCTTCATAATCCACACCATACTTTTGCTTATACCCTTTGACGACGAGTCTTGCCTTGTACTGCTCGACTTCTCCATTTTGCTTCAGCTTTGTTTTGTACACCCATTTTACTCCAAGAGCTTTTCTACTCTCTGGTAGTTGTACTAGCTCCCATGTTTCATTTCTTCTTATTGCATCAATCTCTTGATCCATTGCTACTTTCCATTTTTCATCTTTAATCGTCTCTTCAAAATGTATGGGATCATCTGCATATACAAATAAAGCAAAATCAACATGATCATTTTCTATTATTCTTCTTGAAACATCATAGATCTCTTGAATATTTCTTGTCTTCCTTGGTGGAGTTTCTCAATCACTTGTGGAATGTGGAGATGAAGATGAAGAAGCCACTGGCTGAGTCCCTTCAAGCTCTAAGTCTTGAGCTACTATTTTGTCATCCATGTCAACAAGTAATGGATTCTGGTCTTCATTTGCTACATCCCATCTCCAAAATTCTGCTTCATTGAATTTGACATCTCGACTAATAATGATTTTCTTGCTTATAGGATTGTATAATCTATAAGCCTTGGAGTTCTCACTGTACCCAACAAAAATGCATTTCTCTGATTTATCATCTAGCTTACCTCTTTTCTCATCAGATATGTGAGAATAAGCAATGTAGCCAAATACTCTTAGGTGACTAACAATTGGCTTTAATCCACTCCATGCTTCTTGAGGTGTAAGGTCTTGGACACTTTTGGTTGAAGCTCGATTCAAGAGATAAACGACACATGTCACTACATCTCCCCAAAATTCATCCGGAAGCTTCTTAGCGTTTAACATACTTCTTGCAAGCTCCATTATTATCCTGTTCTTTCTTTCTGCAACTCCGTTTTGTTGAGGAGTTCTTCGAACAGTCTTCTGGTGCTTGATTCCATTTTCCTTCAAGAAATCTTCAAAAGCAATATATTCACCTCCGCGATCAGAACGCAATGTTTTCAACTTCAAGTTGCTTTCATTTTCAACCATTGCTTTAAATGTCTTAAAACACTCGAAAGTAGAACTTTTTTCTTTTAGCAGGTAAATCCATGTCTTCCTACTATAGTCATCAATAAATGTGAGAAAATAACGATTACCTCCAAGCGTAGTAGTTCGCATGGGTCCACATAAATCTGTATGGACAAGCTCAAGAGGTTTTGATGCTCTCCAAGCATTTCCTGTCGGAAATGGACTTCGATGATGCTTCCCCAAAATACATGCTTCACAAAATTGACCTTCCTTTTTAATATTTGGCATTCCTCTCACCATATGTTGTTGACACGTGAGATAAAGTGTCAAAACTCAAGTGCCCATAACGATAATGCCAAAGCCATGACGTATCTTTTACCAACATCTCGAAACATAAAAGCTTCTCATAAGACATTTTAATAGGAAACATCTTGTTGGTAGTCATATGTACCTTCGTTACGAGACCTCCATTCTTGGTTCTGATCTAGCACATGTTGTCTTTGAAGATTACATCATGCTTTTTCAATAGAAGTTGCCCAACACTTAAGAGATTGTGTTTGAGACCAGGAACATAATACACATCAGTAATTCTTTTTGCTCCATTCTTTGTCTTGACAAGAATATCTCCCTTTCCTTTGACTTCGAGCTTCTTGTTATCACCAGTCTTCACCTCATTATGTAGAGATTCGTCCAAAGTTACAAAAATATCCTTCATTCCTGTCATATGGTTACTGCAACCACTATCAAGATACCATATATCTTCGGTGCTTGTTTCTTGGACATTGAAGGTGAGAAAAAGAAGACCTTGGTCATTATCCTGTTGTTCATGCATTAGGGTTGTCTCTGTCTGATTAGCCTTTTTGGACCAACAATCTGCTTGAAAATGACCATAACGTCCACAATTGAAACATTTTATTTGAGAATAATCTCCACGACCTCTACCTTTGATTCTTCCTCGACTTGAACTTTTTCCCCTTCCTCTATTTAAAGAAGCTTGATTATCACTTGTTTCAAAATCATAATTTTTGAAATCATTGGATCTTCCATTTCCTCGACCACCACGTCCACCTCTTCTTCCACTAGATCTTCCTCTAGAAGAAGTTTGCGTATGAAAAGCTTCTTCTGAAGGAGTAGAATCAAATCGTTTCAATCTAAGCTCATGAGATTGGAGAGATCCCATTAAGCTATTAATGGAGAGAGTTGACAAATCTTTGGATTCTTCAATTGCGACGACAATGTGTTCGTATCTTCTAGTCATGCTTCTAAGGATCTTTTCAACCACTCTTTGATCTTCAATTTTTTCTCCATTTGATCTCAGTTGATTAACAATTAAGAGAACACGATTGAAAAATTCTTCAATAGTTTCAGCATCTTTCATTCTAATGGTATCAAATTTAGCTTGAAGTGCTTGCAATCTTACCATTTTTACCTTATCTTCTCCTTCGTATAGACTCTGTATTGCATCCCATGCTGTTTTAGCAGTTGTAGCTCCTGAAATTCTTTCGAAAATATTTTCATCTACATCTTGGTAGATAAAAAATAATGCCTTTTTGTCTTTCTTTCTAGCATCTTTCAACTCATTGAGTTGTTGTTGTGAAAGACCTTCCTCACGTTCTTGCTCCATATATCCATTTTCAACAATGTCCCAAAGATCTTGAGATCCATAAAGAACCTTCATTTGTTGACCCATCGTCTATAATTCGTTCCTTCAAAACGAGGAAGCTGAGGTTGCAACATATTGTTGGATGACATCTTTTAACTTTCTCTCTGATACCACTTTGTTGGAAACGTCAATGAGCCCACAATAATACTCACTCTATATCTCACAATTTTGAAGAGAAGAAATTTGTTCTCTTACAAAACTCAAGAACACACAAGAGAAGAATATTGTTCTCTTGAATAACTTTCTTTGAATTGCTTTGCTTCTCAATTGACTTGGTTACAAATGAGGGAAATGATCCCTTTATATAATACCCCAAAAAACACTTCTAAAAGACACAAATTAAATAAGTACATGTATACATAGTATTCATGTATCTTAACAAAATAACCTTCATGCATCAATGAATTCATGTATCTAGGAACTATAAATTCATGTATGTGTATCATGAATCTTGCTTAATTTCTAACAACTTCCATTAATGGCGTCATCGTCTTCTTCCAAAAGTTGCAGACACATTAACGAACAAACAAGAAACTTCAAGAAATTAAATAATCGACCTTTTAATTTTTCCCTATAAAAGCAACAATCGATTTCTCTTCGCTTCCATTGCCACAGAACTCAAAACAAACTTCAGCCAAAAATCAGATCAACATTCTCAAATATTCAGTTCTCATCTTCATTGAAAAAATGTTTGATCTGATTCTCAACAACAAACTCTTCGATCCATTTCTCTCTCTGATCAACCAATGTCTTGTTCTGAATACGCCCCTCGACTGGAAAGAGACTCTGGCAGCTCACATCTTCGTCGCCGATCTGCCCGGGCTGAAGAAGAAGCAGGTAAGATAGTATAGGCAAGTGAGACGATGACCTAAAGTTATATAGTTTTTGAAAATCTATTTTGTTGGGTAAATTTTAACTTGAAATAATTGACCTTTAATGAATTTTCAATTTTGTGTATTAATTTTATAAATTTAATTTGTTAGAGTAAAAAGAATGTTTTTCATCGATCTTTCAAATGGTAATTGGTGTTTTAGGGCTCGTTTGATGACGTTCTTGTTTCCTGTTTCTTGTTCATGTTTCTCATTTTTCAAGAAACAGACATGTTTGATAAACCATCCTATTTCTTGTTTCTAAATTTTTTAGAAACGTTTCTAAAAAAAATGGCAGATTTTAAGAAACTTCAAAAAGTAGTTTCTCAAATTCTGTTTCTGTTTTTTTTAGGTTTCATGCATGTATTCCTATTTCTCTTTTTACTCATATCTCCTCCCTCTCTTCTTTCTCTCTCTTCCATTCTTTTGCACAACATGTGGTTTTGAACCATTAAAAAAGAGTAAATGACTATAATTTTTATTTTAAAAAAAAACTATAATTTTAGTCTAAAACATAAATGGCTAAGTATATGTTTTAATCTCTAATTAATATTTGAGTGTTTTTTTTAGTTTGGTTTCTATAGTTTACAAAATTTCAATTTTATCTTTTATATTTTAACATTTTTTAATTATACTTTTCATTTGGTAAATATTAAAAATTGGCTTATGATAAACTTATATGAGTCAAGTATATAAATATATGACATAATAGTTAGTAAGTTGGCTATAATATGATAAATTTTCCTCTCCTAGTAGCTCAAATTTTCCTTTCCTTTAAATTTATGTCAACTAAAATAAGTGTTGTGTGTCTAGGGGTGAGCATCAGTTGGTAAAGGTCGGTTTTCCGCCCAAATCGGCCATATCGATTTTCAGTCGATTGAAATTTTTTTGGGTTAAACCGACCAAATTGGGTTCGGTCGGTCGTTTCGGTTTAAAACCAATTCTTTTTTTTAATATATGTATTTATTTTAACTTATATTTATATATTTTTTATTTTTTAATTTAATTTAATTTAATTATTATTTATAATATATACATATATATATATATATATATATATATTTTTTTTTTTTTTTTAAATCGGTCGATCGGTTGGGTTTGGGCTTTTTAGCCCCCTGACTGACCGACTTGTCGGTTTTTCTATTTGCAAAACTGACCCCCAACCGACATTGCCTATAAACAGTCCAACTGACATGGCGCGGTACTGCTCATACCGCGACTATTCATACCGGGGGGGGGTACTGTTCATATCGCGATTACTGTTCACGACGCTGCCACTGTTCACGCCGCCGCCGTTCCGATCAGCCTCTTCCAGTCCGGCGAGCCTTCAATTGTGGGTAAGCAATTGGTTTCTACATAGTTCTTTGATGATCTTGGTTGGGTAAGATTTAATTCATGAATCTTGACTTTGTTTCAAGGATACCTATTCTGTTCCGGCATCAAAATCACGAGCGTGTCGAGGTCAAGTAGGATTTGGACTGTTGGAGCGAAATTTTCGGTAAGTCACGAAGATCCTTGAGTTTTGGGCTGTATGGTAGATCAATTGAAAATAAGATTAATCCATGGATCTTATGACTTAAATTCAGTTTTACCCACCAATTTGCGATTAAGTTAAATGCTATAGAATTAATTCTAATTTTGGGAATTTAGTTGGTGGAAGAAACTTTGGGCTCAATTATGGATTTTAGGGATCTTTACTAACCTTAAGGATGACTTTGATTAGGCCCCAAATCGTTTGACCGAGGTTCAAGGCAGTAGAATTTTTGGTGAGCATTTGGGTGAATTGAATTCTTGAGCTTAGTCAAGGTAAGAGACTTTATGCTGGTATGCTTAAATGCAAGTTGGGGTCTGAAGTGAAAAACTATTTTTGAAATGAAAAGATTTTTAAATGTTTTATTTATGATTTGTGATGAATTTAAAATGCTATATTTCGAAAAGGATTCTTACATGTAAAACTACTTTTGAAATAAAAAGATTTTAAAAATGTTATATTCATGATTGCTTATGAGTTTTGAAATTCTATGTGTGAAAAGTCATTCTCACACGTATGTTTGCCAGATATCCTTACAAATGTGATGCAAGAATTATGATGTATGATGGTTAATGTGAGAATGTTTCTATATGTTGCATCACTGAATGAAAATGAAAGATGTTTTGGGACCTCATGCATACATGTGTTTTCATGATGAAATGATTTCGAAGGCTGTGGCAATTACCCTCCTAAATTTATTGATGTACATCTATATGAAAAGGAGCTTAACGAGGCTATATGAAAAGGAGCCTGACGAGGCTTTATGTAAAGGAGCCTTACGAGGCTATATGAATGGAAGCATAGTTAGGATGGGTTAAATTGTCCACATTAAAAGCCGAAGGAAAATATTTAAGGAAACGTTTCCGCTAAGAAAGGAATTTAGGTCCCACCAAAGGAAAAAAAAATATTTTCGAAAACTCATTATGTATGTGTATGCATATCCTGACCCGGTAGTGAGGTCACGTACTGAGTATTTTAAATACTCATCTGTTTTCAAAATGTTTTTCTTTTCAGGTAAAGGCAAGAACATGTTTTAGGCGAGTGGCAAGGTGGTTTGCTGAAAGGGTCATGGGTGTCATGAGGAGTATAACTTCCGCATCTAGTTTATGTTTTATTTAAAAATATTTTGTTAAGTAAACTTAATTGAAGTGAAACTATTTCATTTGATTTAACGTTTTGATTCACATTATGTTTTGCAATGATTTTTAAAGGGATCCCGGACTAAAAGATTTTGATTGTTTAGCAAAAAAGTTTAATTCTTTCTGTCTTTTACCAAAGATTTCTAAATTCCATTAGCATGCATGTAGTAACCTCCCTAGAAAGTCTAATAGGATAAGTCGGGTCGTTACAGTTGGTATCAGAGCTCAGAGTTACGGGTTCTGTAGACTTGCTTACATCGTAAGCATTAAGTGTCCCCATGACCAAAGAGCAAACGCCTTGTCACCGCCAGATATGTTATTGTATAAAATGTTTGCAAAAAAAAAAAAATAGAAAATGTTTTGTTCTTAAAAAAAAAGGTTTTGAATAGATATGATTAATGTGATGTATGAAATGCTTGATTAAGATGCTTGTTGATGTTATGTTCTATTTTGAGTAATGAAAAGGACTGTGTTTAAAAGAAGCTTTCTTGGCATAAAACACTTGCTTAAGTGTGAGATTGAAGTAGTCAAGTGTAGACAAGAGAAAGAAGATGAGATCTTAAGAGACTAAAGTTTTTTAAAAGTCATTGGTTGATGATGTCTCTTCAGTAAGACTTTAAAGGAATGATATGTTATGGTTAGGGTTACTCTTTGGAAGTTTAAGGTTTTGGTGTACTAAGGTATTTGTGGATTTTTTTTCATGTGTCATGTCCAAAGGAATGAAAAGGGTGAAAAAGTAAAGTGTATGGGATAATATGAGAAATTTCCTTTATAACACCTAACTTGATTAGTGTAGTTAATGAAAAAGGTTTAGTGGTTCAAAAAGGAACTTCAGACTTAAAGGAATAGTAAGTTGTTGGTTCGAATTGGAAGGTCATTATCAAGGTACTCCAAACTATTTGGATATAACCAATAAAAAGGGAATCTAGTCCACGTCGGGACCAAGAGAAGATTTAGTTTAAAGCAAGGTCAAATAATTAAGGGAAAAAAATAAAAAAAAATCCCACTTGAGGTTCAATTTTGAACTAGACCTAAGAGAAGATTATAAATGGAGACATGCTTTCGGTTATTGAAAATAAACCTTCCTAGGAGAATTAAAAAAGGCATCATACTTATAATGACCTTATTAAAGACAAGTATGAGTTAGGAAAAATGAGGAGTAAAGGTTTTGGTTGTTGAAACATGGTTTGACTTTTACATTATGACTTATGTTTGAGAGTCTTTAGATTGGCTAAAGAAATCTTGGTACTATTTGGGCGCTTAGAACTTTGGCGGGTATTGGTGGAATAAATTGTAGGATACTTTGACTACTAAATTCAACTTTAGTATGAGATTTCTTTTCCAAACAAAGAATTAAACAAGGATATTTTGAATATTGGAATAGTTCTTTGATGAGTTTCGTATTTGTTTTAAATAGGAGTTGAAGAGAACAACCTTTAAATTGAAGTGGTTTGTTTTTAATAGTTGTCAAGGAACTATTGAAGTGAACTAATGAAGCCATCAATAATCTTATTGAAATGGGGAATTAGGCCAACTTAAAGTGGACGAAAAAAAAAAAAGGGGTTATGTTAGTGTTAAATCAAGCAAGCTGGACATTTCAGGTTTGTCACTAGCACAATACATAGACATGAACATAGAACTCAAGTCAAGAACAATGCTCATTTTTTTTTTGTTTTGGGTGGAATGACCCTAACAAAGCTATTGTAGCCCAAGTCACAGATACATGGACTATTAGACCAAAACTTCATGTGCCCTAGCGTTTTACCATGGGACACATTAATTGTTGTTCGTTAAGAAGAAAGATTGGCGAACCAAACAGTTATGCATCGAGTGCCAGTAGTTATAGAGACCTATGAGTTTATTCAAAGACTAAAGAACAAAATGAGGAGTACCTTGGGTAAGTTGACTACCTTAAAAGGTAGTAAGCTTTTTGCCAAGTTATTTTTAGTGTGAGTCCTGACGGGATGAAGTTGTTTTTCTTGGGCGCATAACTACTAAGGAAGGTATCATAATGGACCCTTTTAAAATGGAATCAGTTCGTCATTAGCCTAAACCTAATAAATGGCGGAAAGTCGTAGTTCCTTAGTTCTGCAAGCTACTCTAGGATGTCTGTTTGGAATATTCCTAGCTAGGCAGCACCTTTGACTCAATTGACACGAAAGGGTAGCCTGTTTGTGTGGAGTGATGATTGTGAAGCAAGTTTCCAAAAGCTGAAGCAGAAGTTGGTCTTGGCCCCAGTGCTCGCCGTGCCTGATGAAACACGAGGTTTTGTGGTCTATAGTGATGCCTCAAAGAAGGGCTTGGGATGTGTTCTAATGCAGCATGGATAGGTTATTGCCTATGCCTCCCGCCAGTTGAAAGACTACGAGCGCAACTATCCGACCCATGATTTGGAATTGGCAGCAGTGGTCTTTGCCCTGAAAATTTGGAGACATTATTTGTATGGGGAGAAAATCCAGATCTACACAGACCACAAGAGCTTAAGTACTTTTTCACTCAGAAAGAGCTAAACATGAGGCAACGCAGATGACTGGAGTTAGTGAAGGATTACGATGTTGAGATTTTGTATCATCCAAGCAAGGCAAACGTAGTTGCAAATGCTCTCAGCAGGAAGACAGTGCACACTTCGGCTCTGACTACTAACCAAGCTGTTATACTGGCCGATTTAAAGCGTGTAGAGATAGCAGTGTTAGTGAGGGAAGCTACCGTACAGTTAGCTCAATTGACAGTTCATCCAACCTTGAGGCAACGTGTTATTGATTCCCAACGGGGAGATCCCAGTCTAGTGATCATGTTCGTCAAGTAGAAACAGACCAGGCGAGTGAGTTTTCTCTATCTTCTGATGGTAGTCTCCTGTGTCGGGGACGTTTGTGTGTACCGGAGATTGATGAACTTAAGAATGAGATTTTGACTGAGGCGCACTGTTCTCCATTTTCGATGCATCCAGGTAATACAAAGGTGTATCAAGATCTGAAACAGTTTTACTGGTGGCGTGGAATGAAGAGGGACATGGCAGACTATGTTAGCAAATGTTTAGTTTGCCAGCAAGTGAAGGCACCAAGACAGAAGCCAGCAAGCTTGTTACAACCGTTAAGCGTGCCACAGTGGAAGGGGGATGAAATCTCTATGAACTTCGTGGTAGGGTTACCCCGGACAGTAAGAGGCTACATCGTGATATGGGTTATTGTGGATAGACTTACTAAGTCATCACACTTTCTTCCAGGGAAGCCTACTTACTCAGCAGAGAAGTGGGCACAATTGTACATGAAGGAGATAGTCAGATAGCACGGGGTTCCTGCAAGGATTGTTTCGGACAGAGATTCCTGTTTTACATTTAACTTCTAGAGGAGTTTGCAGAAAGCCTTGGGTACTCAGTTGGATTTCAGCACGTCTTTTCATCCCTAGACAGATGGTCAGACAGAACGGTTAAACCAGATATTAAAGGATATGCTACAGGCCTGTGCGTTGGACTTTGCATGTAGTTGGGATACCCACTTGCATTTGATAGAATTCGCTTACAATGATAATTACCAAGCAACCATTGGCATGGCACCATTTGAAGCGTTGTACGGTAAAAGATGCAGATCTCCCTATTTACTGGGACGAAGTTGGTGAACGTCAGTTGTTGGGACCCGAGTTGGTCCAAGCCACAAATGATGCAATTAAAAAGATCAGAGCAAGGTTGCAAACCGCACAGAGTAGACAGAAAAGCTATGCTGACTCGAGGCGAAGGGACTTGGAGTTTGTAGTAGGTGACCACGTGTTCTTGAAGGTGGCTCCAATGAAAGGGGTTCTGAGGTTCAGTCGGAAAGGAAAGTTAAGTCCACATTTTATAGGGCCGTTTGAGGTTCTGGAGGGGATTGGCCTTGTAGCTTATAGATTGGCCTTGTCGCCATCACTTTCTGCAATACACAGTGTGTTCCATGTGTCCATGTTGAGGAAATACATGCCGAACCCATCACATGTGATTGACTTTGAGCCTTTGCAGCTAAATGGGAACTTGAGCTATGAAGAAAGGCTTGTGCAAATTTTTGGCAAAAGATCAGAAGACTCTTCTTAATCGAGAGATCAATCTTGTTAAGGTGCTTTGGTAAAACACCAGTCCGTGGAGGCTACTTATGGAGGGAGAGGATGAGATGCGGGCTAGATACCCCGAGCTTTTTCAAGGCTAGAAACTTTCGAGGACGAAAGTTTTTAAGGAGGGAAGATTGTAACGATCGACATTTTCAGGTTTTAATTAAAGTTTTAAATTTTGAGATATGAATTAATTGTAAGGCCAATTTCATGTTTAAAGTTGTGTTGAAAGTTAATTTTAGAGATTTGCATAATTGAAATTTGAGAAATTGGAGGGTGAATTGGGAAGAAATAAGGGAAAAAGAGAATTAATTGGGTTGGGGGCAATTTTGTTAATTAGGTGACTTTGAGCCAAGCCCAAGCCCAAGGAGAAGCCAAGCCCAAATATCTCTCTATTATTTTTATATTACATGCAGCCCTAGGTCAAGCCAAGCCGTCATCTTCTCCAACCTTCTCCTCTTCCTCCATGAAAAACAGCATCCACCGTCAGTCCCTCTATCTCTATCCCTTTCACTACCAAGAGACCCATCCATTTGAAAGCTTTTTATTTTTCAACAAACATCCATCGCGCGGTATTGTTTATGGCGCGGTACTGTTCACGGCGCGATTGTTCACCCACGGTACTGTTCATACCGCGACTATTCATACCGGGGGGGGGGGGGGGGGTACTGTTCATATCGCGATTACTGTTCACGACGCTGCCACTGTTCACGCCGCCGCCGTTCCGATCAGCCTCTTCCAGTCCGGCGAGCCTTCAATTGTGGGTAAGCAATTGGTTTCTACATAGTTCTTTGATGATCTTGGTTGGGTAAGATTTAATTCATGAATCTTGACTTTGTTTCAAGGATACCTATTCTGTTCCGGCATCAAAATCACGAGCGTGTCGCGGTCAAGTAGGATTTGGACTGTTGGAGCGAAATTTTCGGTAAGTCACGAAGATCCTTGAGTTTTGGGTTGTATGGTAGATCAATTGAAAATAAGATTAATCCATGGATCTTATGACTTAAATTCAGTTTTACCCACCAATTTGCGATTAAGTTAAATGCTATAGAATTAATTCTAATTTTGGGAATTTAGTTGGTGGAAGAAACTTTGGGCTCAATTATGGATTTTAGGGATCTTTACTAACCTTAAGGATGACTTTGATTAGGCCCCAAATCGTTTGACCGAGGTTCAAGGCAGTAGAATTTTTGGTGAGCATTTGGGTGAATTGAATTCTTGAGCTTAGTCAAGGTAAGAGACTTTATGCCGGTATGCTTAAATGCAAGTTGGGGTCTGAAGTGAAAAACTATTGTTGAAATGAAAAGATTTTTAAATGTTTTATTTATGATTTGTGATGAATTTAAAATGCTATATTTCGAAAAGGATTCTTACATGTAAAACTACTTTTGAAATAAAAAGATTTTAAAAATGTTATATTCATGATTGCTTATGAGTTTTGAAATTCTATGTGTGAAAAGTCATTCTCACACATATGTTTGCCAGATATCCTTACAAATGTGATGCAAAAATTATGATGTATGATGGTTAATGTGAGAATGTTTCTATATGTTGCATCACTGAATGAAAATGAAAGATGTTTTGGGACCTCATGCATACATGTGTTTTCATGATGAAATGATTTCGAAGGCTGTGGCAATTACCCTCCTAAATTTATTGATGTACATCTATATGAAAAAGAGCCTTACGAAGCTATATGAAAATGAGCCTAAAGAGGCTATATGAAAAGGAGCCTGACGAGGCTTTATGTAAAGGAGCCTTACGAGACTATATGAATGAAAGCATAGTTAGGATGGGTTAAATTGTCCACATTAAAAGCCGAAGGAAAATATTTAAGGAATCGTTTCCGCTAAGAAAGGAATTTAGGTCCCACCAAAGGAAAAAAAAAAAGTTTTCGAAAACTCATTATGTATGTGTATGCATATCCTGACCCGGTAGTGAGGTCACTTACTGAGTATTTTAAATACTCATCCTTTTTCAAAATGTTTTTCTTTTCAGAAAGGCAAGAACATGTTTTAGGCGAGTGGCAAGGTGGTTTGCTGAAAGGGTCATGGGTGTCATGAGGAGTATAACTTCCGCATCTAGTTTATGTTTTATTTAAAAATATTTTGTTAAGTAAACTTAATTGAAGTGAAACTATTTCATTTGATTTAACGTTTTGATTCACATTATGTTTTGCAATGATTTTTAAAGGGATCCCGAACTAAAAGATTTTGATTGTTTAGCAAAAAAGTTTAATTCTTTCTGTCTTTTACCAAAGATTTCTAAATTCCATTAGCATGCATGTAGTAATGTTCCTAGAAAGTCTAATATAATAAGTCGGGTCGTTACAGTTTAAATGAATAATTTCAATGTATTTTTATATATTTTTCAAAATTATCTAACATTTTTTGAGTAAAAAATTATCTATTATAATCAAAGTACTCATTAATTATGCATAATTAATAATTATATTACTATATAATTTAACTTTAAAAAATAATATTGTTGTATTTTATTTTTATATGAGTAATATCATTTCAAAAGATTTTTTTTAAAAAAATAATAAGATAGTTTAAAGGACCCATATAAATTTTAAGGTATTAAATGTTTGTATGCCAAATTATACTAAATAGTTATATATATATATATATATATATATATATAATTAAATATTTTTATTTTTGTTAATTTTGTATGTAGTGCTTACCAAAAAAAAATGTAACAATATTCATTAAATAAAAAATGAAGCAAAATGTGTGATTTATTATTATTATTATTATTATTATTTACTTTGAATCATGTGTGATATTTTCTTATTAACGTGGTTAGAAAAGGAGAAAGTACTGCAAATTAAAATTTAAAATTTAAATGATAATATAAATGCTTTCATCATCATAATTATTAAAACTGTTCTTACGATTATAAAAGAAGCCAAAAACCAATTATAAAAGAGAATACATGTGAACCATTTTTTTAAAAGTCAGAATGCACGTGAACTTAAAACATATATGTGATTGGCTTTCAAAGTAATAGTATAACATCTTGAAGCAGCTCAATAAATTGTTTGTATGTCTCATCAAACCTTCTCTAAAATTATAAATTAGTAGCAAGGCATCATTAAAAAATAATAATAAAACTTGAAGATCAATGATAGATCAAACATTTCAATAAAAAATTATAAGCTAGATTAAGACAATCAAACAAAAAAAAAGTAAACTAAGATAAATATGACATTTAAGTGGTAAAAAAAAAATTATATGAGATAACTATTTATAGTTGTGAAATATAAAAGAGTTAAAAAAAATTTGAAGTTTCATTATTATTGATTATAATTAAAAATAAATTCATAAAATTTAAAGATAAATTCACAAATTTTTAGAATTAATTTATAAAAATAAAGGATAAAATTTTCATTTTCTTACTCTTTAGATTCTAATGGTTCCCATTCTAAGTTTTCTTATTAATTAATAAGCTTTCTCTAGAGTTAATGAGAGAGAGATGCAATGGTGAGAGAGAGAGACATAGTGGCCAGTGGGTTTTTTTTTTTTTTTTCCTTTTTTTTCTGAGAGAGAAAGAGGGCAAATTTGAGAAAGTGGGGAGGGAGGGAGGGAGAGAAAAATAAAACTCAAATGAAGAATTTGGAGAGGTGGGAGAAAGTATTTGAAATAAGGGTAATTTATTGATCCCAATGCCTTTTTTTTCTTAAAAATATTTGTAGAATTAAATTTTCAAGCATGTTGATATTTTTCTCAGTTTCCAAAAAAAGTACAATACTTTAAATATTATTTTAGTCTCAAAACTTTTTATATTTATTGTATACTAATTCATGCATTTTTCATATTCTTTATTTTAGCCTCTAAACTTTACCCAAAAAAATCATTGTCGTTCTATTTGTAAATTATTTAACCAAAAAAAATTAATATAAATATGTGTTTTGTTGATTTATTTCATAATTAATCTATATGAAACGTATATTTAGAAAACTACACGTGTCAAAATTCAAAAATAAATTTAAAATTATGTTATATAATTGATAAAAATTAACGATAAATATAAAAGGTTTAGAAGAATTGAAAGAACCAAATGCACAATTTAATTTGTCATAATAGACTTTTACATAACTGTATGAGCTTTTAACCCATACCTAACTTATTTTTCTTTTAAGCTATATGGAGGTTAGCAAAATAATTTTGAGGATTGCTCCCAAATAATGCACTTGAGAGAAATGAGTGTTTTCCTCTACTTCTCTAATGTACCATCTTTCAAATGTTACACCACCACTTTTTGTAGTTATCAACTTGAATCTCATTGTCATCGTCGCTGCTACCATTGCTAACACTTTTGTCATCCATTTTAAAATCAAAGAGGATATGTGTGTTGTAATAAAACATATTGGGGTGAATGAATTGTCTGATAAAGCTATGAAGAAATGGCAAAGGATTTGCCTAATTATATAGAAATTGTAGGGAAGTGGTGGGCAGGAGTGAAAATATATATTAAATGAAGATTAATAAAAAAGAAAGAAATTAATGAAATAAATAATATAGTGATCTACACGTGTGTGGGTGGTGGAGAGATAGTTAGAATAAGCCAATTTTTTAATTTAAAAAATAATTGAATAAGGATAATTAAGGCAATATTTTGAAAACCAAAGATAGTGTTGTAAAAAAGAAAGTTCCTTCCACATTCACAATTTGTTAATGGAACAATTTGTAAATTTATAAATTAAATAAGAGAAATAAATAATAGTCTAAAAATGAATTAAGGACATATTTAGAATTATGAAATCATCATTTGGATGTAATAGTCCAAAAATATAAGCTAATTTTTTAATTTAAAAAATAATTGAATAAGTATAATTAAAGCAATATTTTAAAAACCAAAGATAATATTGTCAAACAAAAAAGTTCTTCCCACATTCAAAATTTGTTAATGGCACAATTTGTAAATTTATAAATTAAATAAGGATAATAAATAATACTCTAAAAATGAATGAAGGGACATATTTGGAATTATAAAATTAGCATTTAGACATAATAATCAAAAAAATGATTCTCTAAATAAGTAACTTTTTAAGATAATATGATTAATTTTTTCAAAGATGTTTATAGAAAAATCGATTTTGTTCCAAAAAAATATTTTTTCATAAGTTATTTCAAATACATTATTGTTACTTTAACCAAAGTTCAAGGACAAAAAATATTTTTTAGCTTTACTAAATATAGTTAAAAAAAATTGGAAAAAAAATCTCACGTAAAATCTCCTCTAAAGTCTCAAATTTCCTTTCGGTAGGTGAAGGTGGAGGTGGCGGAGGACGGCGACGGATGGGTGCTGCAAATATGCGGAGATAGAGCAGATGCCTCCACCGGCGACAAGAACGACGAGAGTAGTGGTCATAAATGGCGACGCGTGGAGCGTTGTCGAGGGAAGTTCTGCAGGAGGTTCCGGCTGCCAGAGAATGTGAAGGCCGGCGATGTTACGGCGGCGATGGAAAACGGGGTTCTGACTGTGACAGTGCCCAAAGAGGAAGTGAAGAAGCCGGAGAAGAAGGTGATTGAGATTGAAACTGCTTGGGAGCTTTAATGGAGCTATTGTATGGTCAAAGTTTAACTCTTTTTTTTTTTTTTTTTCTGAATGTGTATCATGCATGGTGGTGTGGCGCAATGTCTGATCAATATATTTGTATTTGTTTTTCTTTGTTTAGAAAAAGAAATGTGTGTGAAACATTATTAAGAAATAAATAAATGAAATCACTTATAAGAATGATGATTAAAAAGTTTGAGTTTATAATTAGTTTGTACATTTGCTTTATCTTAAGTTACAAATTTGATTTTCATGGGCTACACAAATGATTAAAAACGGGTGACATTCATATTTTATACTATAAATTAATTTCAGTACTATCATCAATATTTGAACTATGCAATTATACAAATATCATCTCTCAAATGTCAATGGTTTGATTCCCACTCTCAAAATAGTTCAACTTAAAAAACACAAGGTTAAAATACTATTTTGGTCTCTGTACTTTGAGCTTTATTCTATTTTGGTCCCTATACTTTCAATAAAGCTTAAAATTGGTCCCTACTATTAGTTTATGGTTAGTTTTTCTTAAAAAAAAGTTGGTCTCTATTAGCTTTTCCTCTATAAATTTTGGAAGTATGTTCACATTGTGTATTTTTTTGTATTAAAATTATTGTTATTATTTAACCAATTTTGATAAAAATTAACTTTAAACTTGTCATAGGGACCAGTTTTAAGCTTTATTGAAAGTACGATGACTAAAATTGGACATTTAAAAGTACATGGACCAAAATTGAACAAATCCCAAAGTACAGAGACCAAAATGGTATTTTAACTAAAACACAATTATACAAATTTTTTATTTGGAGTTAAAAACACTTTTGGTCTCCGAACTTTAATGGAAATAACAATTTAGTCCATAAACTTTTGTAACAATTTAATCTATGTACTTTCAAATTTGTAATGATTTAGTTATTGAACTTTAGTATGTAACAATTTTACTTTCTATATAATTTAGTTTCTATCATGAAAAATATTGTAAAAACTTAATGGATAAACTGGTTAGGAACCAAATGTGTTTCTAAACTACAAAAACTAAGTTGTTTACATAATAAAAATGAACACTTAATTTTGATGGAATTTTTCACTACAATGATTAAATTTTTACAAATTTAAAAGTACATAAACTAAATTATTACATACAAAATTCATGGACTAAATTATTAAAAATTTGAAAGAACAAAAACTAAATTGTTACAAAATTAAAGTTCAAGGACCGAATTGTTACTTTTATAAAAGTTCAAAGACCAAATGTGTTTTTTAACCTTTTATTTATAATTAATTCTTTTGTACAATTCCAAAACATAGTACATCCATTTTGGCTTCTCAACCTTAGACTTAACAAACTCAAGATTATTAAAATTGCGACCCAAATATCAAGGTGTGTATGTTTAGGACGAGAGTTGAGTCTAAGGCCATTTGTTGGGCAAGCCCATGAGTTTAATAGTTACCCAAACTCACCTCCTCACAATACAATTGTCGTACATCCTAACTTTCTAAACTTGCACCCCAATCACAGCGTTTTTAAACTCACGGTTTATAAACCATCCATTTAAATTCTTGACTTAAAATGTTAGACTTGTCTTACTATACATCAATGTGTTCAAATCCCATGGTTGCCACAAACCTAAAATATTAAAATCCTATGAATGCATTTTGACTACCAAATATTGTAGGAGATTAGTGTTGGGATTTATGCCCTAAAGTCTTGTAATTAATGATTTATTTAATAATTAATAATTATTTTATTTGCAATATAATATTATCCATTATATGAAAAATCTAAGGTTGTTAGTGTAATCTTGAACAATATGTGGTTGACATATGTGAGGATCATGTTCAAGAAATAACCTAAAGAGTCATAGTATATGGATAAGGTTGGGTTCCTTATCCTAGTGACATTATTGATACGACCCACTTTGTAATAGTTACAAATAATTTGATCCAAATCGTTCATGTGGAGGCATGTGAGTGGAGGTATCTTATACAATGAGTTTGTATAAGACTGGACCACGAAATATTTAATCTCTTTCTATAAATCCGTTAATTGAGAAGATTAATATTTCATCAGGATTATCATATGCAACTCGATCTTAATCCTGAGTGAGTTATGAACTCCTTCTGTCTATGAGGGCTTGTCCTTTAATTTGTATGAGTAAAAGTGGCTTTTGTAGCCGATTCAATAAGCTTACCATTTTGGGGACTTGACTAAATAAGGAGTTGGAAACATAATCTTACAAGATGGAATTCACTCCTTCCCTTATAGGGTAAGTAGATGAGTAGCTCCCTTAAGTGCTGATTTCAGGACTTGAACAATGGGGTCCACTCTCTCACTGGCCCGAGAGGGACTTGGTTTATGATTGGACCGTAAACAAATTATGCATTAGAGGATCAATGGTATTTAAGGTGCAAGATGTAATTACAAGGATAAAACGAATTTTTAACCCAACTGTAATTACGAACAATTCATGAATGGTCGACTTGCATGTAGTGATTATATCCATGGACACAACTTGTCCTACAGTGCATAAGAGTGCAACTCTAGGTCTATAGTGGAGTGACCTATAGTTAATGAATGAAAATTAATTAATTAAAGAGTTTAATTAATTAATTTTTTTTATCATTGAAGCTTATAATTTGTAGGTTCATAAGGTCTCTTTGTTAGCTCACATGAACAAATAGAGATCAATTTTGTTGAGAGAAATTTTTGAAATGTTCAAATTAAAATTTAATATAGTTGATATATTAAATGAGGGAAAACATATTTAATGTATATGATACATTAAATATCAAAGAAATTATTAATGTATTAAGTTACATTAAAGAAAAAATATTTATTAAATTTGAATTAGATTCAAATTAGGAAATAGATGTCATAGGAGAATTTTAAAATGTTTGAATAAGATTCAAATTGGTTAGATAAATATATTTTAATATATTATATATTAAAATATATTATTTAATTATTTGCTCTAGGCCACGTTAAATAGGACCTTAGGGGTGAACCATTGTGTGCATTCTTCATAAGAGATACATCTCTACAAAGAATTGTAGAATTCTCTCTAAACTTTTTCTCTCTCCTTTTCTTTCAAGAAGCTCCTACAAGCCTTGATCTTGTATTCGAGTCATAGCAAGTAGACTTTATGGAATTGGATTTTCAACATTGTTGGAGTTAGAGCAAGAAGATTAAAGACCCACCATAAATATCTTCATATTTAAGTCAAGGTATGCTTTACTTAGCCTAAATCATTTTTCATTTAATTATAAAATAAAATCAAAGTCTATTCCAACGCTTCCACTATGGGTTTAATTCAATTATCCCTTTTAATTAGGCAATTGTTTCATAAGATTAATTGAGGGAACATAAGTTTATTTGACCATTCATTGATATAAATATATAAATATGTGTGTGTGAATGTAACTTAATGGTCTTGCATTAGATTTTAAACGTTAATACATATATTCAAAATCACAACATTCATCCATTAAACAATTGTTGATATAATAACTATAATGTATTACTAGTAGTTACTTTTTAAAAATTCTAAGACTAATATAGACAATTTGAAAGTTGTAGAATGAAATGAACTTTAATAACCCAAGTAGATTTGAACCATTAGGAATTGTTCTTTGGTAAATGGCAATCATGTTTCCTTGTGTGTTGTTTTCAATTTTCAACTTTTAGGCCTATGTGATAACTATTTTGGTTTTGATTTTCTGTTTTTTAAAATTATATGATTGTTTCATCACAATTTTTTGGGCATAAGCTCTCATGATTTTCCTTTTAGTTTCACACCAAAAGGCCTCATACCAATGGAGATAATTGTGAGACAATTATCTTTGTTGGTATGAGACATTTTGGAGTTGGTACAAGTGAGACAATTATCTTCATTGGTAAGAGGCCTTTTGGGGTGAAACTAAAAAGAAAAATAGTATGAGGCCATGCATGGATCTCTCCTTTCCCTAGCAAATGTGGGACTTTGTTTCTATTTGTACCTAACACATATAAGGTTGGGTTGAGTATTGGAATCGGTTCTTTCATATTGGAGAACCGTCCAACTCAAAAATCTGGGTTGGTCCATAAAATACCTCAATCCAACCCATGTACACTCCTCGTTAAACCTCACAGATCAATTCTTATCATTACAGAGACACTAAGCGTTAGTTTATTATAATATAAATTATCAATGACTACCAACCTAAGCATGTTGAATTGGTTAAAGCATATAGTCTCAACTAAGAGGTTAGAGATTGAATCCTCATCCCCCATGTTGTTGACCACAAAAAAAAAATTGACGACTAAAAATAGAATAAAACTAGTGAATTTTTAGGTGAGTAAAGAATAGTCAAGGGACCATTTGTGAAATTTTAACAAAATTATAGAAACAAAATTAAAGCTTTAGAAATATATGAATCACATTAAAAGTATATGTTTGAAATATCTTTTCGTTTAAGCCATTTTTCTTTTTATCTTACATTTTTTTACACAAAAAAGTACTCTAAAAAACAAATTTGTTTGATTATACTACATTCAAAAGTGATTGTACTAATTACAAATATGTTATTTTTTCTTACTACATATTTTGAAGAACTTCGGCCATTCACTTTAAAGTCATTTTCGAATAATCTATTTCTCAAGTATTTCTTGAAAAAGAGTTTTAAAATTAATTCAATTTTTTTTAAAATGCTTTTTATATACTAAGATTTAAAAAAGAAACACTTTTGATAATCTAAATCATTCAATAAGTTAAACTAGGCGCACTCTAAATTAATATTTTTTTTTTCAAAAGTGCTTATAAAAAATAATTTTATTTAAAAGGCATTTAAAAAAAAATTATTCCAAACTCATTATAAAACTATGTCGATTCATAAGAATGAAATTGAAACTTTTTAAATCAAGAAAATCAGACTCGTCTGATAACTATTTAGACCCTGTTTGGTAACCATTTAGTTTTTTGTTTTTTGTTTTTGAAGACTAAACTTATAAACACTACTTGTTCATAAGAGATTTGTGTTTTGTTATCTACTTTTTACAAATATTTTTCAAATCCAAGTCAAGTTTTGAAAACTAAAAAATGTAGTTTTCAGGCCCCGTTTAATAACCATTTGATTTTTCATTTTTGGTTTGTGAAATTTGTGTTTGTTCTCTCACCATTTCTTTACAAACAATTTTCATATTTATTAACGAAACATTTGAATTCTTAATCAAATTCAAAAAAAAAAAAAAAACCAAGTTTTTAAAAACTACTTTTCTTAGTTTTTAAAACTTGGCTTGGATTTTGAAAACGTTTGTAAAAGGTATATAACAAAACATAGAAACTTATAAGTGGAAGTTGTTTTATAAGCGGAAGTAGTGTTATAAGCTTAATTTTCAAAAATAAAAAAACTAAGGTCTTATTTGATAATCATTTGTTTTTTTTAGTTTTGGTTTTTGAAAATTAAACTTATAAATTCTACCACCATCTATGGGTTTCGTTGTTTTGTTACCTACTTTTTACAATTTTTTGAAATCCAAGCCAACTTTTGAAAACTAACAAAAGTAGTTTGTAAAAACTTATTTTTGTTTTCGGAATTTGACTAAAAATCCAAATATTTCTTAAGAAAGATGAAAACCATTGTAAATAAATTGTGAGAAAAAAAAATACACTTTCTAAAAACTAAAAACCAAAAGGTAATGATTATCAAACGATGCCTAAAAAATAAATAGTTATCGAACATGTCCTTAAAAACTTGTTTTTATTTTTGGAATTTGGCCAAGAATTCAAATATTTTTTTAAAGAAATATGAAAATCATTGTAAAGAAATATGAGAAAACATAACACAATTTTCAAAAACCAAAAATCAAAAGGAGCCTCATTTGATAACCATTTTGTTTTTTGTTTTTGGTTTTTGAAAATTAAGCCTATAAACACTACTCCCACCTCTAAGTTTCTTTATTTTATTATTTACTTTCTACCAATGTTTTCAAAAACCAATTTTCAAAACTAAAAAAAAATATGGCTTCGTTTGAAAATCATTTGGTTTTTGAAAATTATGCTTGTTTTATCATTATTTCTCTACAATGAGTTTTATCTTTCTTAAGAAAACATTTGTGTTCTTAGCCAAATTCTAAAAACAAAAACAAAATTTTGAAAACTACTTTTGTAGGACTCGTTTGATAACCATTTGGTTTTTGAAAATTAAGTCTATAAATACTACTTTCACCTATGAGTTTTCTTATTTTCTTATTTACTTTTTATCTGTGTTTTCAAAAACCAAGCCAAGTTTTGAAAACTAAAAAAGAATAGTTTTCATAAACTTGTTTTTGTTTTTGGAATTTGGCTAAAAATTCAAATGTTTTCTTAAAAAAGATGAAACTCATCGTAAAGAATTAATGAGAAAACAAACAAAATTTTTAAAAGTCAAATGGTTATTAAACGGTGCCTTAAGTTTTCTAAACTTGGCTTAGTTTTTGAAAACATACATAAAAGATAGATAACAAAACAAGGAAACTCATAGGTGAGAGAAGTATTTATGTGCTTAATTTTCAAAAACCAAAAACTAAAAATCAAATGGTTATCAAACATGACCCAAATTATTATCAAATAAGACTTAGTTTTTGGTTTTTAGTTTTTGAAAATTAAGTTTATAAAGAATACTTTCACTTGTGAGTTTCAACATAGGTTTTCAAAATTCAAGCCAAATTTTGAAAGGAAAGAAAAAGTCGTTTTAAAATTTTGTATTTTTCTTTTAAATTTGACTAATAATTAGAATGTATCTTAAAAAAAAGGTAAAAATCATAGTAATGATATTGAGAGAAAAGGAACACAAATTTCAAAAATAGGAAATCAAAAACCAAACAAAAAAAAAAAAAAGAAAAACCTTTCAGGGGTGTTTGGAGCAATGGGTTAGGTTGGGTTGTTTTGGAATCCAAACTCAAACCCTTGTTTGGGCCACTGCGTTCAAAACCCAAACCCCATGGTTTTGCATGGTGAAATGGGGGGGGGGGGGGGGGGGGTTTGATTTTCAACACACCGTTTGCTCCTCATTTGACACATGTTTTCATTATCACGTTTTCTTATCTCTCTCCCGTCTCTTCCATTGTTTTTTTTTAATTGGTATCTCACATTTTTTTTGTAACAAACAATAAATTATTACAAATGTTTGTTTATACATTTCATAACATAACCAAATTTCGTATTTAACAAAGTAATTATTTTTCATTGGAAACTCACATTTTTTTTTAAAAAACAATAAATTATTACAAATGTTTTATTTTTTTATACTTGTCATAAACCTAACCAAATTTGATATTTGACAAAGTAATTATTTTTCATTGGAAACTCACATTTTTTTTTAAACAATAAATTATTACAAATGTTTTATTTTTTTTATACTTGTCATAAACCTAACCAAATTTGATATTTGACAAAGTAATTATTTTTCATTGGAAACTCACATTTTTTTTTTGTAAAAAACAATAAATTATTACAAATATTTTTTTTATACTTGTCATAAACCTAACCAAATTTGATATTTTACAAAGTAATTATTTTTCATTGGAAACTCACTTTTTTTTTTTGTAAAAAACAATAAATTATTACAACTATTTTTTTTATACTTGTCATAAACCTAACCAAATTTGATATTTGACAAAGTAATTATTTTTCATTGGAAACTCACATTTTTTTTTTTGTAAAAAACAATAAATTATTACAAATATTTTTTTTATACTTGTCATAAACCTAACCAAATTTGATATTTGACAAAGTAATTATTTTTCATTGGAAACTCACATTTTTTTTTTGTAAAAAACAATAAACTATTATAAATGTTTTTTTCTATACTTGTCATAAACCTAACCAAATTTGATATTTGACAAAGTAGGTTGATTTTTCATTGGAAACTCACATTTTTTTTTTTGTAAAAAATAATAAATTATTACAAATATTTTTTTTATACTTGTCCTAAACCTAACCAAATTTGATATTTGACAAAGTATGTTGATTTTTCATTGGAAACTCACATTTTTTTGGTAAAAAATAATAAAATATTACAAATATTTTTTTTTAATACTTGTCATAAACCTAACCAAATTTGATATTTGACAAAGTAATTATTTTTCATTGGAAACTCACATTTTTTTTTTGTAAAAAACAATAAATTATTACAACTGTTTTTTTATACATACCATAAACCTAATCAAATTTCGTATTTTACGAAGTAATTATTTGCATTTCCAGTAACAAATTTCTCATTCTTATACTAATTAAAAGGTCCGTTCAAAAGTACTAAAAAAATTACCCAACTTACACAAAGGATTCTACAACTAACCAAAGATTGCCATTAGAATATAAAGAAATGAAAAAAAAAAAAAGAAAAAAAAAAGACCAAAGTAGCAAAGGAAAAACGGAAAAAAAAAACTGCACAACCTTAGGTTCAGAAGACTGCACTCCAAACACTGTTTCCTGATTCCCAGGGTTCACAACACTGCACCCTAAACACTGTTTTCTGATTTCCGGGGTTTAGAACACTGCACCCCAAACACTATTTTCTTATTCCCAGGCTTTCAAACCTCTTAGAACAAACTCCCTAGATTCCGATTCCAATGGTTCTGATTCCGAAACGGTGCTCCAAACGCCCCCTTCAGATTTATGAAAATAGGATGATTGTGTTGTGACTGTGACTGTGAGTTTGGAAATATACCACACCGCTCGCTAGAATCGAGTGGCTGTGAGAAGACATCAGCGGCCCAAAGAAACCAAACAAAACCCATATTATCCAAAAACCCATTCAACAAATCCACACTCATTCAATTCTTTCTCTTCAATCCTCTCATTTCCAGCTCAAACCGGAGCACATTCATCTCTATAAGGTAATTCTGTTCTTCATTTCTCTTTCTAACTTCGGATTGTAATGGGAAATCATCCATAAGACTCTCAAATTGTTCATTGCCGCTCAAATTCTGGGATCATCTTATTTTTCTCGTTAATCTCCATAGATGATGCATGTTCTTAGTAATTGGTGTCCAGCTAGTAGCTCCGGCCTTGAATTAGGTTCTTATTCTGTAGTTAATGCGTCAAGGAAAAGGATAAACTGCGTTGGGTTTTCTGATTGTTGTTGTGGAAATGGCGGGTTCTCTTTGATTTCCTTTAATTCCAGTGTTTTGAGAAGTGGGTTTTGTTACGAGAATTCGAAATTTGATTGTAATTGTGAGTTCCGACATGGGTGTTCTAAGCTTAGAGTTGCTCGATTGATGAAGCCGAAGAGGAGTTCTCTTGGGGTTTGGTTTTTATCTGCTTGGGCTGTTGAACAACCAACGATTGATGGTGAAATTGTTAGGGTTGAATCGAATTCTGGAGATGATTTGCCTGAGAGAAGTTTAGATTGGGATGATGATGATCATGACAATGTTAATGGTGAAAATAGCCATGGAGAAGGGAGTTTTAAAGCTGAGGAAGGAATGGAGGGAGAGGGAGATGTTAGGGTTGATGTTCGTGCACTAGCGGGTCGGTTGGAGCTTGCCCAAACAGCGGAGGATGTTGAGGAGGTTCTCAAGGATGTGGGTGAATTGCCTCTTCAAGTGTTCTCATCCATGATTAGAGGTTTTGGGAGAGACAAGAGGTTAGGGTGTGCAGTGGCTCTTGTTGAATGGCTGAAGAGAAAGAAGATCGAAACCAATGGTCATATTGCGCCGAACTTGTTCATATACAACAGTCTTCTCGGTGCAGTTAAGCAATCTGGAGAGTTTTTGAAAATGGAAGATGTCTTAACTGATATGGCACAGGAAGGAATTGTTTCAAATGTTGTTACGTACAATACCATTATGTCAATCTACTTGGAACAAGGACTAGCAACGAAAGCTCTTGGCATTCTTGAAGAGATGCCGAAGAAAGGCCTAACTCTGTCTCCCGTGTCCTACTCTTCGGCCTTACGAGCATATCGAAGGATGAAAGATGGGAGTGGTGCTTTAAAGTTCATGGTTGAGTTGAGAGAAAGATATCGTAATGGTGAGATAGCGAAAGATGATAATGTAGATTGGGCTGACGAGTTCTTGAAGCTCGAAAATTTTACTAGACGTGTTTGCTACCAAGTAATGAGGATTTGGCTTGTGAAGGGTGACAGCGCAAGCACGAAGGTATTGCAACTTCTCATGGAAATGGATAAAGCAGGACTGTCACTTGATCGTGTCGAAGAGGAACGGCTTATTTGGGCTTGTACGTGCCCAGAACACCATAATGTAGCAAAAGAATTGTACTATAGGATAAGAGAAAAGCAATCTGGTATAAGCTTATCTGTTTGTAATCATGTGATTTGGTTGATGGGGAAAGCTAAGAAATGGTGGGCAGCATTGGAGATTTATGAAGATTTGTTGGAGAAAGGACCACAACCAAATAACATGTCATATGAATTAATTGTTTCTCACTTCAATGTTCTTCTCACGGCTGCAAAGAAAAGAGGAATTTGGAGATGGGGTATTAGGTTACTCAACAAAATGAAAGAGAAAGGTCTTAAACCCGGAAGTCGGGAATGGAATGCCGTTCTTGTTGCCTGTTCCAAAGCTGCCGAAACTTCTGCAGCTATAGAAATTTTTAGGAGAATGGTTGAACAAGGTGAAAAACCCACTGTCCTTTCGTATGGGGCATTACTTAGCGCTCTGGAAAAGGGAAAGCTTTATGATGAAGCACGTAGTGTTTGGGATCATATGATTAAAGTCGGGGTGGAGCCGAACATCTATGCTTATACAACTATGGCTTCGGTTTTCACTGGCCAAGGAAAGTTTAATATGGTTGAAGTCACTATCAATGATATGGTTGCATCAGGCATTGAGCCAACAGTCATCACGTATAACGCGATAATCACGGGATGTGTCCGTAATGGGATGAGCAATGTAGCTTACGAGTGGTTTCACCGCATGAAAGTTCGAAGTATCTCTCCGAACGAGGTCAGTTACGAGTTACTTATCGAGGCCCTTGCAAAGGAAGGTAAACCAAGGCTTGCTTATGAGTTATACATGAGGGCTAAGAATGAGGGTCTCAATCTTTCTTCTAAGATATATGATGCAGTAATTCAATCCTCCCAAGTTTATGGAGCCTCCATTGATATAAGAGCATTAGGACCTCGGCCACCCGACAAGAAGAGTTCATAGATTGAAAAAATAACTTTTGAAGAATGTTCGTAACGCTAACGATGTTTCCAGGGAAAACAAATGATTTGAAAGAAAGGAAGCCAGTGATTGATGATGTCTCAGTACTCTGATCTCTTAATTTGTGCAGGAAGCATTACAAGAAACTCAGGAAGCCTATGGCTTCTGATGACCCGACCCAAACGCATACGGAGCTTAAAAATGCCAATTGAAAGCGACGTGGCCCGGAGGAATGTCATCAACAGTTGATCAAGGAGAAATTTATGGGAAGTCAACTTTGTAGTTGTGCAGTAAGACACTTTTCTCTGTTCATATGTATGGAAATTTGATGGTCAAAAAGGTTAAAACACAATATGTGATGTAGAAAGCCATTTTTTAATGAAAGTATATGAGAATTTGTTGCTTTTTCTTTTTATTATTTATAAATTGTTGTAAAGATGAAAGGTTCCTTGATCTAATCCCTTTGGAATGGCATATGACTTTTAATTAAATGAGTTTGAGTATTTGACTGTGTAATCCCTTTTAAGCAGCCTTCTTTGAACTTTGATTCTCCTATTAGAAAATTACTTACAATAGTGATATTGTGCCTAATTTTTTTTGCAATTGTTGCCCCAAATAGTGGGCAATGGCTTGTTGAACCAACAAATCGATTTTAAAAATGTAAAAATATCTCTATTTTGTTTTTTTTTTCCCCTTAAACTGAAGAGTGGCTAGAAAGGCAATTCCAAATTAATGAAAACTTGAACTTGAACTGATCAACTAATCAATTATTTGAATGGGACTATTTCACATTGTTTTCAAAACTAATATTTTTGGTAATTTTTAGTTGGTCCTTCAAGTTTGAAATTAGTTTCTAAATAGTCTATGAAGTTTGAAACTATTTCTAAATGATCCCTAAGTGGAGTTGACCACTAGTTGATATAATGATTACAATTAAAATAAATTGACAAGAGTTTGTCGATATATATTTTTTAAATGAGTTGGATTTTTTATTTTTTTTATTTTTATACTCAGGGACCAATTAAAAATCAAATTTAAATCTCCGAGCACCAAACATGTCACTTTTGAAATCTCAAAGACCAAATAAAAACTAAATTCAAATTTCAATGAACAAAAGTGTTAGTTTTGAAAATTCCAATGATCAAATAGAAACTAAATTTAAATCTCAATGATTAAAAGTGTATTTTATCTTTTTTTTTTTATTACCTTTCTCGAATCAAAGTGGAATCTTTTAACTTTTTTAGGTTAATTTTCTCATTTACAAAACCAAATCAACTAACACATAGTTCAAACTAGTCAATTTTTTTTTTCTCTTTTTGTTCAATTCTTCTTTGAAAATCTTGGCTTAGGCCCCTAATCCCAAGGTGGCAGCCCTTAGTATTTAGGATTAGATCAAGTTCATTGTTTTGGATTGGAGCCTCCAACTCTCCAAGTGGAAATACTTAGTAAAAAAATATATTTTTGTTTGATGGATTTAACATTTAGGGAATATGCAAAGTTTCCCCAATACCACAAATAATATTATACCATAAGAAAAGAATAAGAATCCAACAGGTAGGTAATTGGGTATTCAATTTCATATGTAGTTATCAAATTCAGATTCTTCATTGGCAAACCTAATCTTTTAAGAAAAGAATCAGAATCTTTACTCATGTTGATTTTGAATATAAACAACTGAGTTGGCTGTATAAAATTGGTAGGAAATTTTGTTGAAGTACTTCTTTCCTTTTTTAATTTAAAGAATATATTTTATTTTATCTTATTTGTACTTAACAAGAAGTTTTTTTTTTTTATAAAAAAAATACCTATTTTAGGTCTCGTTTGATAACCATTTGATTTTTTATTTTTGAGTTTTAAAAATTAAGCTTATAAATACTACTTTTACCTATGAGAGATTCTTTGTTTTGTTATCTACTTTTTATCCATGTTTTCAAAAACCAAGCCAAGTTTTGAAAACTAAGAAAAATAGTTTTTAAAAACTTGTTTTTGTTTTTGGAATTTGACTAAAACTCAAATGTTTCTTTAATAAAAGTAAAAACTATGATAAAGAAATTGTAGGAAAACAAGTATAAATTTAGAAAACTAAAACCAAAAATCAAATGGTTATCAAACGGTGCCTTAGTCATTGAATTTTCAACATGTTTATTTTAGTTCATAATTTTTTTTTAGAAAAATATGGTTAAAATACTATTTTGGACCCTAGATTTTCAGACTTGCTCTATTTTAGTACCAGTACTTTCAAACCGTCCAAATTTAATTCCTATGCTTTCGATAAATCTTAAATTTAGTTTCTACTATTAGGTTATGGTTAACTTTTCCAAAAGAAAATTGCCTCTAATAGTCTCCCCTCTATAAATTTTGAAAATATATTCCCATTGTGTCTAAAAATTATTATTATTATTATTTTATCAAGTTTGATAAAAATTAACTTCAAACTCTCTCTAAGGACTAATTTTAAGATTTTTGACAATACAAGGACTAGATTTAGACATTTGAAAGTACATGAACTAAAATGGAATGAGATCCAAAGTATAGGTACCAAAATGGTATTTTAACAAAAAAAAAAACCATTTTGGTCTTTGCTATTATTCAATCATCCAACGACTGTCCATCCAGTAATTGTTTGCCTCAACCCAACTTGTGTTGTTCTAATGTATTTATATTATCATGTTAAAAAAATGACAGAAAATTAATATCAAGAACTAAAATGACAAATTAGATACAAATTTTCATGTTAGCGAAAAGGTTTCCCACAGTTAAAAAGTTAAAATGCAGAAAAATATTTTTTCAAACTACATTCCATAGACTCCGAACTAATTAGTTGAACGAAGGCAGTATAGACTTTTCAAGTTTTTAATTAAAAAAAGTGAAAATATGTTTATATATATAATTTTAATATTTTATATTAATGGAAATTATTTTTTAAACTAGATATTAGAATATTATTATTAAAAATTAGGAATTACATGTTAAGGTGGCCAAAGCTCATGGCTTGCCAAACAAGCATAGAGCCTCTCTCCTTGTTGTGTAACTCAAAATCAACAATAATTCAAAGTATAATCAATTTTTAGAAAGTGGCCCCACAAATATATTTTGGAACTGATTTCATTTCTTGGGATTTTTATGAATATGTTAAATAATATAATAATTTCATATTTTTTTAGTTTAACCACATGTGAGAGTGAAGGTTTAAACTTTTGACCTTTTACTCGAGAATATGTATCTTAACAAATTGAGCTATGTTCAATTTGGCCTATAATAAAAGTTTCAAGCATTAGTGTTATTAGTAAAATGGTAACATAAATCCAACGTATGGAGTTATTTATAGTTGCATTTTATAAACCTGAGTTACAAAAACTCAACAGATTTTATTCATTTCACTCTAAAATAATATTAGTTTTACTCATTTTTAAGTCAAAACAATGGTGAAGATTTGATAATCAATCAAGTCGCTGCTTGGATCCGTGATATTAGACACTTGTCCAGGTCTTTGGTTGTTTATAAGAGAAAAATTCACTATGATAGTATGAATACTACTCTCATTAATTGTATGTCACGTCAGCATCATTTAAGAATGATGTGAGGTCCAACAATATTAAATGATTATTTACGAAAGGAATATTCCTAATGTGAACATAGGGAGTAGGTAGTACGGAAATATTAAAAATGTTCCCATTGTGAAGTGTATCCTAAGACTATCCTTCGTTGGTTTGTAGCCCACATGATAGTGAGTTTTAATCAAATTGGCTTTTCTAGAAAAGAAAAAAAGTTTTAAGTCCTACTTAAATTCATGTTTTTCCACCCATATGACATTGCTACATTCTTAGATTATTAAAATAAAATCTCAAATCGTTTTGCATATATAAAAATAATTTGTCAGATTGAATTTTTGTTACTCTTTCATAGTAATTAGTAAATGAACGATGTGAGAAATGGGTTTCAAAAGTTCCATTTTTTTTTTGTTAATTATAGGATTAACAAATTCAAAATGTAGTTACAATACAACCAAATATTATCTAACTTTAACTCGTAAGCAAATCCTTCTTAATTTCAAATATGGTTCGACCAACTTTAATAAGCTACAATGATAATATATTTTAGCCTACATTTTTTTAAAAAAAATAGTTAAATTACCATGTAATCACTATAATTTATGTTTGATTTCCTTGTATCCTTGTACTTTTGAAATTTTCAATTTTAGCTAGTTTGGTTTTATTAAATATCCTCAAATGCCTTTATAATTTTATTGTTTGGATTAACTTTCCAAATCATTTTGAAGGGCTAAAAGTGTTTTTTTAAGGAACTAGAATGTTTGGAACAAATATAATTATTTTTTAAATAATCAAATTGATTTAGAATCATTTTTTTAAAGAAAGTATAAACTTCCTCAAAAAAAAAGTATAACAAAAAAACATAGGATTAAAATCGTTTTTAAGGAAATGTAACCAAACATACAAGAATTTTAATTAAAACCATTTTTATAAAACAAAATGTTTTAAAAAATATTTAAATTAGAAAGCATGTCAAAACACACCCTAAATATTGCCAGTTTTTTATGATATAGTTCCTAATATTTATTATTTTTTTTTCAATTTGATTCTTAATCTTTTAAAAGCTTCATTTTCATCTCTGATGTAATGAATTTTTCAATTAAGGACATGTTTACGTCCTTGTAATTGTAATCAATCAATGGAAGTTCAAATTGTGAGTCCCACGTGATTACGATTGATTGTATTTACTACATTTTGCAATGGGAATCAACTGTGGGTCTCACTCTCAAATCCGTACTCAATCCAATTCCCATGGATTATTACATGGGATCCGCACCATCATTTTGCTTACTTTCCACTATTTGTTTGTTTTCTCTTTTAACCTCCATGATTATTTTTTATTTCTTCTTCCTCCTCCTTCTTTTTTCTTTCTTTTTTCTAGAATTTCTTCAAATTAATAAAAAGCATCAAAACCCATGTTTATTTTTATGATTTTATTAAATTTTTTTCTTATCCGCTTTCTGTAATTTCCCTCAATCTCCTATTTTTCATTTGTTTCCTTTATATGTCCCAATAATAATGGCACTTTCGTCCATTGTTTTGGTCTCACATAAATTTCTCACAGATTTACTGACCTTTCTCATAAATCGGGACCATTTTCATAAATAGAAACAAAGTTGGATGAAACGCACTAGGGAAGAAGGAATTTGGAATTGGAATCAATTCTTGCTCTCATTGTCATTCTCGAGAGTTAGCGTTTTTGTTTGTGATTTTCGGCCATATTTGTGAGAATGAGAGATCGATATCTAGATGAGATAATCAATTATCTGTTGATTATATTTGCAAGAACGAGAACGAGAAGGAGAGATCGATATCCATATTTTTATCTGTGATTTTTGGCCAGGTCATTTTTGTGATTTTTGGCGAAGTCATATTTGCAATTTTTGGCCGGATCATATTTGCGAGAACGAGGATTGAGTTAGCTTATTAAATCAAATAACAGCAAATTTTATTTTGAAAATTATGATTTTGTAGATTTTATTTTGAAAATTGTGATTTTTTTTTTCTTTTTAAAGTATTTATATCAAGATTATGTGTGTTTCCCAAATTGAAATTTGAATTAGATGAGTGAAATTTTAGATTATTACTATTTTATTTTTTAAAATCCTATATTTTTTTTTAAATTTTAATTTAGGTATTAATTTTTTTTCAAGTGTAAAAATTTGAATAAGTACATAAAAATAAAAATTTGAATAAATAAATAAAAATGAAAAAGACATTTTAATTCTTGTACCATATTCTTTAGTTACTACATTTTAATTAATTAGAAATATAAAAAAGCATTTTGGTATTCATATCTATTTCATTCCAATTCCAATAACAACCAGTAAAACATATATATTCAAATATATATTTATTATATTATTATATTTATTAATTTCAAAAACCTTTTCAAATTAGAATTTTATCTTCTTTTTAAATTAGAAGATGAATCTCTTTTATTTTTTTTAAGGATAATCTTTTAAGAGTTTTAATTAGGGTATTTCTTTTAAGCCCTAACTTTTTGACTAAAGGTTTTGACGGTAAAAAAAAAAGAAAAAAAAAAGACGTTCTGCAGTTTCCTCTCTAAAGAAAAACATAAGTTTTCTTCCCTTCTATTCTTGAATCTTTATTTCATTCTTGATTTATTGAATTTTTCTTGTTTTAGGTTTTTATTTTTGTTTTGTCATTTTCTTGATTGATTAGGATGAAAGTTATTTTGAAACCGTTTGCCCTAAAAAATTTTAGATGTTTGGTTTGCTTAATTTTGTTCAGGTTTTTTTTCTTAGGCTTTTTGGAATTAAATTGAAGATTTTAATAATTGAAAATTTTATAGCTTTGAATTTCTTTAAAATTGGGACTGTTTTAAGTGTATTTTAGATTCTTTTTGTTCAAAGAAATTTACCAAATGATTGCTACTTTAAAGTGTGATTTATAGCTTTGATTTCTACATGAAAATGGTATGTTTTTAATGTTTTTACAGCAATTTTATGGCCTTTTTAGATCTTTTTTTTTTGGTAAAACAGTAGCAATCTCGATTCTTTTGAGTTAAAAATCTTGGAACATTTTGTTTATGAAGCAGAATTTTTTCTGATTTAATTGTCTCTAATTTAAGATAGTTTTGAAGGTTTTGAAAGGTTGTATTTTGAGGAATGAATGATATTTTATTATGTATTAAAAAGTATTGATTTTACCGATTTTAGTATGTTATTGTTAGGTTTTAAAGTATTTTTAACTCAGTTTTTCAATTTTTTTTCCTGAGAACCCTATTTTTCCTAAATTTTGTTTGTGCAAAAAATTATTTTGAATGGAAAAATTGGGTTGATTAGATTGCTTACATTTTAGATAGCCCCTTAAGATAGAATTTTTATTTATGATTAGTAAAGTATTGGATATGTTTAGCCTTCTAAGAAGTTGGCTTTTGTTCAAGAAATTAGAATTGAGAAATTGTTGTTGATCAAGTTAAGTAGTTTCCCCATCCCTTCCAAAATAGAAAATTTGGTATAATTATGTTTTGAATATTGTTATTTGACAAAATATTTGAAAACATGTTTTTCTGTGATTTGAAGTTGATTGAAATTGTTTTGTATGTTTTAAATTGTTTTGCTAAGTAAAAGTATATGTTTACTATTTTGAATGTTTTGAAAAGTATTTGATTGATTCAATAGAGCTATCCAGATATGCCAAATTTTGTTTTGGAGATTGCATGCCTATTTACGTAGTAGCCAAATTTGGAATTGACGGTATTTTGAATTGATTGAAACTTATCTCTAAGAAGGCACAATTATGGTTTGGCATTCCTTTGGAATGAAGATTCATGTGTGCGTTACACTCACATGGCCTCACACTTAAGTAATTGTACTAACGACCCGTTTGGATTGCAAATATAAAATATGTGGGAGTTAAAAACCTAGGATTTAAATATCTGAATAATAAATGTATGTGTTTGGAGATGGATGATAATTAATATTTGGGAGTTTAATTATTACTTTTCTCTCTCTTCTCTCTTCTCCATTTCCCAAGGGAAAAAGTCCCAAGTAAAAAGAACTCATCTCCTACATGGATAATAAAATCACATGGTCATGGGTTATTTTTATCCATGGTTAATAATTACTTGGGTTTTAAAAAGTAAAGATCAATGAAACAAACATTGGTTTTTTATACCATTGCCAAAACCCATGTCAAAACCAGTGAAACAACACATGGCCTAAATGTTCCAATCGATTTCTAATCGACATTTCTGATTGAATGAATGAATGACTGATGTTACTGATAGGTAACCACATATGTATTGGCTACTCCAATTATGCGTCTTTCTCACTCTGTAAATGACAGTTTGACTGATTGAAATTTTAACTTTTGTTTCAACTATTGAAATGATTTTTTAAATTGAATTTCTATGCTTTGTTTTTGAAGAAAATGAATTTATGAACTTGATGTGGAAATTCCTTATTGAGTTGTACTCATTTTTGTTTTATAAATGTTTTCAGATAAAGGTGCAAGTGATAGTTCTGAAAGAAGTGAAGTTAAGCGTTCTGACATTGAACATTGAAAGTTTTTGTTAAGAATTCTATAATTTATCTTAGAAATCCTTTGTAAGACATTGCTTCCGATGAATTGTTTTAGTTTGTTTTAGTTTCTACTTGTTTTGCTTCTGCATTATTGTTAGAATGACCGTATTAGAAAATATGGGTTGTTACACCATATGCACATAAACTCAAGTAAACACAATCAAAGGAATCTCATTCCTATTGCAATTGATTGCATTATGATTGATTTTCATTATGATTGGAGCTCATTTTCATTATGGAGAAGTAAACATGACCTAAGTTCATACAATCACTTGTGAATTTAAAAATAGTAAACTTTACATGATTGTTAATTTTTAGTACACCAACATTTTAGTGGGTCAACTTTCTACAATAACAACCAATTTCAAGTCAAATAATTTACTGATGTCAAGTTATATGAAATGAGTGAGCTCTTAATTTTATAAGTGAGTAGTATATCTACGTCTGTGATAATAATAACATAATTTTTTAAAATCCAATACATTAAATATTATATAGAAACTTTTAAAAGATTATAGACATGAGAAAAAAAATTCAAACATTAGAGATTAAAACACATCCATTCGATTTTTTTTTATATGTATATACATAGAAGAGTTGATGACATGAGTTGTCGAAAAAAAAAAGAACAAACTATATAAGAAAAGTATTTCAACAATTTGAGTGATTTAAAAAGCTATAGGAGCTATGGGGCAAGAAGTTGCAAGAAGTTGCAAGAAGTAGGAGTTAGTAAGTCTGGGGAGTTAGGAAGTTAGTCTTTCGGGCTGCAGAGTTGTTTAGTCTGGAGTTAGAAAGTCTGTATTTGGGGTGAGGAGTTGCAGGGAGTAGAAGTTCTGAAGTATATGTTTGGAGTGCAGATTTGTTAAACTTGGAGTTCTGAAGTCTGAGTTGATTTTAGTTTTTTTTTTCTACAATTGTTCAAAATTACATTATTAAGGATTCCATGAATTCTAAGATTGAGATTTTTAGTTTTTATTAATTTATGTATATTTTTTAAAAAAATTAAAAAGAAAAATAATTTTGACCAAAATACCTCTTTTTTTTTTAAATATCTCTCATATTAATTATAATTCATTTTCCTTGAATAGTTTTCAAATAAAAGAAAGTCTTACAATAATTTTTTAAATATTACATGTGATTTGAAAAGATTTCAATCCATTAATTTCAAGGGATTCAAATAAGCTTCAAAATTTTTATGTTTTTATTCTCTCAATTCTAGAAATAATAGATTTGTTCCCGTCAATCCTAAAATTGAAATTTTAAATTATATTATTTTATGAATATTTTACAATTTTGTTAAAGAATTGTTTTCGTTAATTTTAATATTTTAATATTTTATTGCATAATTTAAGATTTTATTTTTCTAACTAATCAATGTGATGAATTATCTAAAGTTTGATTAATTTGAAAATGATATATATTCTTTGAAGTTTTAAAATAACTAAGTTAAAAATAAAATATTAAATATTGATGCTATTTTAAAATAATCAAGTTCAAAATGAATGTATATTTTTTAACACTAATCAAAATGAATATCATATATATATTTTTGTTCAAAATGAATACCATACATATACTTTTGTTCAAAATACTATATATATATATATATATATGTGTGTGTGTGTGTGTGTGTGTGTGTGTGTGTGTGTTATTTATTGTAATAATTTTATTTTATTAAATTATAAAATTATATATATTTTTGAGCTATTAATAAAAAAAAAGCTTAAAAAAAGATAAGATTGTTATTTGTTATAAGTAATCTTAGTTTAAATTTTTTTTTTAAAAAAACTTATAAATGACAAGTGGAGGAAATGAGATATGGAAATTTTTATCAATTAAAAAACTTGTTATGTTGTATACTAATTTACATTAAATTTTCAATTTAAATAATAGTATCATATTTAAAACATTTTTTTATAATTTATATTAAAAAATAAAATTATAAAATAAAAAGAAAAATATTTTTGTTAAAAAATTTATTAAAATTATAGGATAAAAATAAAAATATTTTTGCTAATAATATTTATATTTAATTATTTATTAGTAATAGTGATGAGAAAATTTATATAAAAAATAAATAAAATTTTGTAAATTAAGAAATTAAAAAAAATATGCAAAAAAATGGAGAGAGGGAGGGGTGAGAAGAGAGAGAGAAGTAGGAGTGAGATGAGGTGGAGAAAAGAGAAGATAGGACAATTGTGAGGCCCACAATGGGAAGTTGGAGTTGCCGTAAAGAACTTTGTGGAAGTCTTGGAACACAAGAAGTAAAGACCCACCAGAACTTTCTCCATATTTCATTCAATGTATGTTTTGCTTAGCCTAAAATTAATTTTCGTTTAATTCTAAAATAACATCAACATCAATTCCAACGTTTCCGCTGTGAGTTTAATTCGATTATTTCCTTCAGTTTCAACCCTAAAAAAAACTGTTGTCAACAACCAGCAAGTAAGAGTCTGAATGTGGGGAAAAAGAACATGCATGGGTGAATAATCAGAGAGGGGGGTAAGTTTAGGGTTTCAGATCTACCGTGGGTCACAGTTCTCATTTGGGGCCAGAGTTTCAATTGTGAAACATAAGAAAAAAAAGCTTACGGAAGACGAATCAAAGAAAAAGATCGCTGACCCACAGCGACTATCAACCTAAACAGGGAAAATTTTGAAAGAGAGGGGGAGAAGATCAACAGAGGAGAGGCAGAGAAGATGAACAGAGACGAACCTGAGGGAGAGAGAGAGAGAAGAGAAGCATCGTGAAGAGAGAAGGAGATAAGTCAAAAAATGAGAAACCGTGTAGGGAGGTAGGGAAGTGTGTGGACTTCAATATTAACTGTGGGCTGTGCAAGTATGTGGGCCAAACGTGGGTTTCTTTACTCCCTCAAACTCCACTCAACTCGTACCCATGGGCCAAACAGCCCCTTATTAACTCTTACTCTAACTTCTCATTGTGGGCCCACAATTTATTAACTCCAACTCTTAGGGGTGTTCAAAAAACTCAATGAACCGAACAACTTGATTAACCCAACCAGTATAGTTTGGGTTGGGTTATCAACTTATTTGGGTTGAGTTGGGTTATCAACTTATTTGGGTTGGGTTGGGTTCAAATAAATGAAAATTTTAAGAGTTGAGTTGGTTCATGGGTTCACTTAAAATTAAGTTGGGTTGACTCGAACCTACCCGAACTTATTATTAATTTTAAATGTTATTTTTTTTTACCTACTATACAATTATATATACATGTATTTATTTTATTTTTATTTAATTTCATAATTATTTTGAATTATTTATTCTTCAATAACTCTTGAAAATATATTTTTAAGTTTTTAGAGTGTAATTTTTCATAATATAAATTGAAATTGAGTTTGTTAATTTTGATTCAATGATTGAAAATAAACAAATAGATGATATGGGTGTACATGGGTTGGGTTGGGTTGAAGGTTTTTTAGGACCAACCCGAAAATTCGGGTTGGTCGGATTTGCTACCCAAATGACTCAATCAAAGGTTGCAACCCAACCCAACCCAACCCAACCCAACCCTATATTTTCAGGTTAGGTTGGGTTGGGTCGCCGGGTTGATTTTTTATTTTATTTTTTTTATAATTTTCTTAATTGTTTAAAATAATTTTTGCTTGAATTAATAACTAAAATCACATAAAATTCAAATATCAAACTTCAAAGTTCATAACATTTTAATCTTAGTTACAATCCTAGATGAAAAACATTAAGGGGTTGTTTGGATGGGGGAGTTGGGTTGGGTTGAGTTGGGTTTAAAACCCAACTCCTCGTTTGGCCTATCAACATCCTAACTCCCCACTTCATAACTCAACCCAACAGAGTTGAGTTGTAAACTCGTCGAAGTCTTCACGCGTCTCTCTCAACTTCCCATTCCACGAAGCCTTCATGCATTTGTCTTTTCTCTCTCATCCTCAATGCTTTCTCTGGTCTGGTCAATTCTCTCATCTTCCTCTCTCATCATCGATGCTCTCTCTAGTCTAATCATTTCTCTCATTTCCTCTTTCATCCTTGAAGCTCTCTCTAGTCAGGTCAGTTCTCTCATCTGCTCATATTCAATCTCTCCTCCCTCTTCCTTCAATCGTTCGTCAATGGAGGTTTTAGAGTTTGATCTGCAAAATAGGGTTAGGGTTTCAATCTCTCTTTCCTCTTTCCTCAGTTTTTAACCTTCTCCCATTTTTCCCTTCTTTTCTTCAATAATCGAACCCTAGCCCTTGGAAGAAGATTATTCATCTTCTCCTTTTTCAGATCTAACCTTTTTCCCTTTAATGACTCTTGATTCGAGCTCATGCTCTTTGTTTTTCCTTTTCCAGATCTGTAACCCTAAACCACAAAACTTTCCCTCGCCGCACCAAACTCCCTCTCCGTTAAGTCCCTTGTCGGTTTCATGCCCTCCCTCGTGTATCGTACTACCCTTGATTCATTGTCTCCGTTTGTGTCGTGCGTGGCTGAATATATGTTCGATCTGGGGGTTTGAGTGAGAAAATCCTTGGTAGGGGACTTCATTGGCCATTTGGCGCTTGGTGGGGGATCAATTTTCTCTGTTCACAGGATTGCTTCTTTTTCATTTTGGACGATGATGTGTACAAAATTTGGATTGACCGTGTATGTGTGTTTTTTGTGACCTCAGTGTGCTTTATTTGTTGTTTTTACGTTGATCTTTCTTTTTTTTTTTTTGTCTGGTTCATCTCACAATTTTTTGCATATTGATTTTATTATGCACTGTTATATCTATTTACATGCGTACTGATTTTCTAATACAATTATATATAGACCGTATTTTGCATAAATAATTTTCATTTACTTTAATACTGATTTTTTTATTTTGGTATGAATGAGTCCACTTAATACCTGAGGTCGATTTTTCTGCTTTGAGTTCTCTGATTATAGTTGTTGAAGTGTTGAATTTGGACCTATTGTCCTCTTTGTTTGGATGATCTTGCTAGGCATGAATTTATCAGTACTTATATTATATTCGAATTACATCTATCTTATGAATTTAACATTAATGTGTATCTCCATTTGATTTGCATATTACTTTTTTTTATTGCATGATTGAGTCCATTCTAAATCTTGGCAAGAATTATTGGCCTCAATTATGCTGTCCATTTACTTTATTTTTATTGCTTGCTTGGATGATTGAGTCTGTTCTAAACTTGAGGCCAAACTGGTTTTTGCTTTCCTTCTACATTATGTATATGTCAGACATCTACCTCACTTCATTTATTATGGCACTATTTTTTTTTTAGTTTAATAAATCTCATCTACCTCATTTATTTTAATGTTTGAATACTTAACCACCCTCTTTATTTTATTAATCTAAATTTAAATAGAGTAGGTGGGAACAACCCACCTCCTCTTCCTATATATGACTTTCCCCCCACGTTGGTTCTTTGAGAAATCTCCACTGCTTGGTATACACCTCCAGCCAAGTGAGTGACTTCTACCCTCCTTATTTCTTTTTAATTTCATCCAATATATTTGTAAATAATTCCTAACTCATTGTATTCGTGTTAGGTGCCCTTCTACTACAACATTCCACGTGTACACTTCAAGGATCGAAAGACTACTCCCGACCCACTCCAATCCACCTAAGGTACTCTGTTCTATTTTAAGTGTATTATTTTCTTGTATCGTGTTGTTCATTCCCTTGTATCTAACTAGGAATGTGGAATTTGTGCAGGCCCAAACTAATTCGATCGTACACATTAGTTTGAGGTTCGGAATGACTTTTTTCTACCTTGGACACCATTATTTTCTTCTTTTTTCTTTTCTTTTGTATGACACTGTCTTCAATTTACATATTGTGTTCATACACACATTTTGTTCTGATTTGGAAATTAGTATGTGTATTTCTGTTTGATTTTTTTTTAGTAATTGCTCAATTTTTATTTTCCTTGGTTAAACTTTTTGTATACATTGGACTCAATTGTGGAAATGTTTACATATTATATTCTTATACCATGTTTCTATACTTCGTTGTTGATTTTTCTTATTCGTAATCTATAGTCCATAGTTTCATAAATACTACAATGCATAATCATGCTTTATTTTATTAAAAACAAATTATGTTTTACAAAATAAGTTGAAAAGAAAAGTTCAATCTGAATTTTTTAAAAAACAAAATCTCTCATGATAAATAATACAAATTGTAATTGGCAGAATTAATAGAGGGACTCATCTTAATAATCTAATTCATACATGGAAGAAGAAAAAAAAGGTGGACTTGTTCATTAAAAAAAGGTAACAAAATGATCCAAGAAATTGAATTTGTTCTAAAAGTTGTCCTAAAAAGGTGGAAATGCATGTTTTTAAACCAATTTAAGCCAATTTCACTAAACCAAAAACCCTAAAGCTCAAAACCTTAAAGCCCCAAAACCCTAAACCCCTAAACCTTAAAACCCCTAAACCCTAAATAGGATATTTTGTGAACCATTATTATTTTTGTGGACTATTTTTTTGTGCATCATGTAAATAGGAAATTGATGGCCTGCCAATATTTTTGTGACTATTCCACTTATGCATGAAAGTAATGTTTACTTATATACATTATTAATCAATTGTTTCAGTGGTTATCAATAAATTAAAAGAAGTTCAATGTGTAATGGGACATTTAATTTCTATTAATTGCATATCATTTGGAAGAAGCCAATTTGTAAAAAAAAAAGAAATATAAGGAATGAAGTTTTTTTTTAAAAATGGTAAAATTGAAACATTACTTTTGTGAATATTCCACTAATAGATTCCATTAATGTTGAAATATATTGTCATTTTGTAGTTGATATCTAAATTTAGTGTTTGAAAATTGAAAAAATATGTTTCTAGATATTGGAGAAAAAAAAAACAAAGAAAAAAAACAGTTAGCTAAAAATCAGTTTACTTCGGGTTACAAAAAAACTGCACCAGATACCCTTAACAACTCAACTCAACTCTGCATCCCAAACATAGACTTCCTGACTCAACTCAACCTAACTCTACACCCCAAACACAGACTTCATGAACTCACTGACAAACTAACTCTGCCCTACTCAACTCAACTCTACGCGCCAAACGCCCCCTAAAAGTTCATAAATAATTCATTTATATATAAATTTTGGGTTTGGTCGGGTCAACCCGAGCCTAAAAAGGCCAACACGAGAATCGACCTAAAAATTTGGTTCTTCAAAATTCTAATGCAACCCAAACTGAAAAAAACCTAACCCAAACCAACCCTTACGGTTTGGGTTGGGTAGTCCGGGTTGCTCCGGTTATCGGATTATTTGTACACCCCTATTTACTATGACTCGAACATAGGATCAAGGCTTATGAGAGCCTCTTGAAAAAAAATCCACAAGGAATTGGAGAGGAAGAGGTCTAGAGAATTCTCTAATTCTCTATTGAGGAGATGTGTATCTCATGGCTCAACCCAAATGTCCTATTTATAGAATCCTAGGGCAAATCTTTGTCATAATTAAAATATTATATTTTAATATCTAATATATTAAAATATATATTATACATATTTGAATCTCATTCAAATCTCCTACATTATATATTTAACTTATTTGAATCTCATTTAAATTTTAAATATATATATATATATTTTTTCTTTAATGTATCTAATATACATTGGTCATTTTAATATTTAATGTATCAAATACAATAAATATATTTTCTTCTTTTATATTATATCTAATATATTAAATATTAATCTGAACACTTCAAATTAAATATTAATTTGAACATTTCAAAATTTTCTTTCAACTAAACTGATCATTTAGTGTTGCTATGAGCTAGAAAGATGACCTTATGGACTTACAGATTATAAGATCAAATTATACAAAATTAATTAATTAAACTCTTTAATTAATCAATTTTCATTCATTAACTCTAGGATCACTCCACTATAGACCTAGAGTTGCACTCTTATGCACTGTATGACAAGTTATATCTATGGATATAATCACTACATGCAAGTCGATCTTTTACGAGTTGTTCATAATTACAGCTGGGTCAAAAGTCCATTTTACCCCTGTAATTACATATTGCACCTTAAGTACTACTGATACTCTAATGAACAATTTGTTTATGATCCAACCATAAACTAAGTCCCTCTCGAGCCAGTGAGAGGATGGGGCTCCATTGTTCAAGTCCTGAAATCAGCACTTAAGAGAACTACTCATCTACTTGCCCTATATGAGAATGAGTGAATTACATCTTGTGAGATTATGTTCCCAACTCCCTATTTGGTCAAGTCCCCAAAATGGTAGGCTTATTGAATAGGCAACAAAAGCCACTCTCACCCATGCAAATCAAAGGACAAGCCCTCATAGATAGGAGTTCATAACTCACTCAAGATTAAGATCGAGTCGCATATGATCACCCTAATGAAATATTAATCTTCTCAATTAACGGATTTATACAGAGAGATTAAATATTTCGTAGTCTAATATTATACAAACTCATTGTATAAGATACTCCTACTCATATGTCTCCACATGAACGATTTAGATCAAATCATTTGTAACTATTACAAAGTGGGTCGTATCAATAGTGTTACTAGGATAAGACACCCAACCTTATCCATATACTATGACCTTTTAGGTTATTTCTTGAACATGATCCTCATTCAAGATTACACTAATAACCTTGGATTTTTCATATAATGGATAATATTATTTACAAATAAAATAATCAAAATAATTATTAATTATTAAATAAACCATTAATTACGAGGCTTTAGGGCATAAATCCCAACAGAAACCCTAATCCACACCCCTCGCCGCTTCAGCCCAAACAACCCTTGTTGCCCTCTTTGTTATACCCTCATTCACAACAGCTTCCTCGTTGGGGTTGGTAGGTTTGGTAGGAGCTTTTGACATATTGGAGCCTGTGGGAGGTGGAGGGGGGGTAGGGTGGAGGGCTTTGCCAACAAGTATGTTGTCCCTAAACCAAGGCCAATGATGAGCACCTAATTATTTTTTTGTTCTCTTTTTTTTTTTTTTTTTTTTTACTTGTCTTCTAATCTGTCTGTTTGCTTTGGGTAGGGGTGATACTCGGTTCAGTTCGATTCCTTCGATTTTGGGCCCAACCAAGAACTAAACTGAACCAATCAATTTTGTAAAAATAGGATCGAACCAATGTCCAATAAAAGAAAAACTAATCGGTTCGGTTTGGTTCTTTGTTGGTTTGGTTTTCAGTTTTGGGCCCAATTTGACTTTTATTTTTTGGCCCAATTTGGCTTTTATTTAATTTTTTGGGCCCACTTTTCAACTTCTTATGAATTACAATGAATATTTTGGCCCAATTCGGCTTTCAATTTTCTTTTTCAGTCCAGTTTGTTTGTTTGAGATCAAAGAATGGAGAGAAACCAATGGTTGGTTAAAGAGAAACTATTTGATTTAGTTAACCTAGAAGACAAATAAAGTTTTACAAAGGATGAACCTCAAGTTAAATTGTTGTTTAACATCAAAGAGAGAAAATGGTGGATAGATTAGAGAGAGAGTTAGTTGTCTGAGAATAAAGTGGTGAACCTCTAGTTAGTTGCTGAGATTAAAGGAAGGAAAGAGAAAAAAAAATGGTGATTCAGTCACACCCAACAAAAATGATAAACAACCTCTAGTTTATTGTTTAAAATCAAAGGAAAAAGGAAAAAAAGTGGTAGGTTTGAGAGAGAGCTTAAATTGCATTGAAGAGGATTACGTTGGTAGACATTGTTTATAAAAAAAATTTAGGTCCAACATTTAAAATCAGAAAGGAAAAAACCTACCTGCAATGGTGAAAACTAGTAGTGATGGCAATGAGTCGATGTGCTCCAACAGAAGGCGAAGCGTCGCTTGATGTGATGGTGAGGTGCTTGTTATAACGAAAATGTGCTACAATGGATGGTGAAACAACGGTGAGACGTTGCTTGCTATAACAAATAGGAGCTACGATGGACAGTGAAGCGAAGGCGAGGGGCTACTTGTTGCAACAGAGATGTGTGGCGATAGACAGTGAAGCGATGACGACGAGCGATTGACGAAGTGAAAATGCGTATGCAAAGACAGAGAGAGGAAAGAGAAAATGACGAACTACGAAGAGAGATTGAGAGAAGGAGGACTAAGGTTGGGAATGAATATATCAAAGAGAATTATGAGTTTTTAAAGGGAATATATACCCTAAGTTCAGTTTGGTTTTGATTGGATTTTTTTAATTAAAAATCGAATCAAACCGAAAATTTTCTATTTTCTTCAATATAAAATCGAGATATTCAAGTGTTCACCAAATAATCGAACCAAAACAATGGATCAGTTTGGTTCAGTTCGGTTTTTCAGTTTTTCTATATTTTGTTGCACCTCTAGTTTTGGGGTTGTTTTTGTTAGTTTGTTTAATTTTTTTTTATCTCTGTTTTGCTAGGTGTTGTTTTCTGTCTTCTGATATATTCTTCTTCTCTGTTTTCACACTCAACTCCTATTTCACTTTGTCTATTTTTCTTCACTGTGTTTTCCTATGCTTGTTTGCTTCAAATTTCATAGCATGTTTTGTAGATCATTTCATCTCCTATGAAATTTGATTCTAATGGATAAAAAATACGTATCTCTGAGGCCAATGTAGTACCCTTTTGATTTCTTACTTTTTATTATGAAATTTGATTGCGTTGGATGAATTTCAATTCTAACTTTTGATTCTGATGGATGAATTTTTATTCTACGATTTCATTACAATGGATGAAACATGTGTATCATGTTTTTTCTTTAACATGTCATTTGGTGAGGCTCAGGATTTTAATATGAAAATTGACTCCTATTTTGATTTTTTACCTTCTGTGTGTTGGTATGGAGTTTTAGCTTGGTTGGTATGCTGTTTAATGCTATCAATGTTATATTTTAGCTTCTGTGTGTTGTCCTCAAGGCCATATCTTGTGATTTGAATGCCCTATTTGCTTTGAATTTCCTTTAATTATGGATATAATCTCACAACCACTCTCTTTGTTTAGGTTGTTGTGGTGTTTAATGATATTTTTATTATATTTTTTATGTTTTGGGTGTTGTTCCTGAGGCCATATACTCTGTCATAAATACCATTGTTTGATATCTACTTCCCCTTTAATTAACGTTGGTAGGTGCACTTATTGATAGAACCAATGGTTTATTGATGGGAATTCACTCTATATAACCCAATGCCACACTTCCAAATCATTTGAGCACAACTCCAAAGCCTTAACACATCTCATCAAACGTGAGTCCCTCTTTCTTCCTTATTTCTCTTTCTTATACATATCTAATTTGAATGATGTTTCTTTGTTCACTTACCCATTGTTCATCTTCATATGTTACAGTGTTCCCAATGTCGATTTCCAACCACATCTCCCACCTCTTTCACCTGAATCTTGTAAAAGAAGGTGCTCGTACCTTCTTCCTTTGTTCCATTTCTTTTTTCTTTAAGTTCATATCGCTATACTAATATACATTTCATTTATACTCTTTTCAAGGTGTTACACTCTACGGCATACACCTTAGTCCAAGGTTCGAAATATTTTTTTTTACTATGTATATCATATTAGACTTTGAACACTTTTCAACATTCTTGTCCGCTTTATATATTTTTTACAGTTCAAATAGTGTTTCTTTTTGTCTTGTTTGTGCATCGTTATGTATGCTATTATAAAACATATGTGGGCTAACGTGTTTTATATTAATACAATGTTAGCTTTCAAAATATGAATGCTTATATCCAATATCTTTGTAACGTTAATATATATGCTAGTTTAATGTAATGCAATATATTTTAAACACAATTAGTTGACAAAAAAAAAGTATGCAAAAAGCCATTTTCGAAAAGCCAAACAATGAGTTTAAAAAAAAAAAAAAAGTAATCCAAATATTTGAGAAACAATGTTAAAAAAAATAAGAGAAGTGTTTTATTTAGAGAAATAATTGTGTGTTTAGAGTACTTACCATAAAAAAATTAGCATACTTTTTGAAGTGTTCAATGGACGAATAAAGTACTATTTCTTAAAATTTGGTAATATTTTGGTTGCATTCAAAGGAAAAAAAAAAAGCAGTGTTCAAAATTTAAAATAATGGCACCAATGAAAGTGTCTTTTATTATTTTTTCTTATGTACTGTTGTTGTAAAAGAAAAAGGTTGCTTACAAACAGGAAACAAATTTGATTTCGAGTAAGTTTCACGTATTTTAGCCTAATTAGAGAATTAAGGTCAACCCCTTTTCTTTAAACAAGAAACTTTTTTTTTTTTTACAACAAGAAGCCACTATTTTTGAAAAATATCTCCCCCCTCCCCCCCACAAAAAAAAAAAAAAAAAGCAACAAGCTCTTGTTTTGTACTTTAACACAAATGTTTTGTAACTTGAATTGGTCCACTAAAGTCATTATTTTTTTGTCAACTATTCAACCTTGGACTTAGTTAACAAATTCATCTATTTTCTTCTCATTCAATTCAAATGTATGAACTATATACAAAAGTAGTTTTTCTAATAAAATGTATCTTTAGTAAGCCCAAAAAACTCTAACTCCTAACCCCTAAAAAAAACCTTAAACCCTAAACTCTAAAATCCCCAACCCATAAAAAACCTAACTCCTAAACCCTAAACCCTAACCCCTAAAAAACCTAACTCTTAATCCCTAAAAAATCCTAAACCCTTTAAACCTAAAAAACCCCAACCCTTAAAAAACCCTAACTCTTAACTCCTAAACCTTAACTCCTAAAAACCCTAAACCCTTAAAAACCTAACACTAAACCCTAAAAACTCCAAACCCTAAACCCTAGAAAACTCTTAATCCTAAACCCCGAAGGAGTCGTTTGGATGGAGGAAAATGATGATGGGAATGGGTAAGGGTTTTAGATCTTCTTGTTTGGAACAAGGTTTGCAAGCATGGGCATAGGTATCACTTATTCCCATGATGGATGTGTTTTCTATACCCTTCAAGAAGGGTGAGTTTTCTTTATGCCCACCCACCCACTCTCTCTCTTCTTTATTAATATTTAGTATGTATGTATGTATGTATGTATGTATATATATATATATATATATATATATATATATATATATATATATATATATATATATATATATATATATATATATTCATTTTCAATAATTATAATTAATTATTTAATTAAAAATATTTATAATTAATTTATTTATTTCTATTGGTTGAAATTAATTTTGATTAGTTCATAAAATAATGTACCAAAATAATATTTTTAGGATTAATTTCACAAAACAAGCATAAACATCCATTATAAAATCTATTATGAAAATATTAAGTCACTAATTAATATTATATTTAATCAATTAATTACAAATATTATTAATTTATGGTAAGGATAATCATTATAATTAATTATTCATGAGTTATTTGTGATCAATTAATAATTAATTATTATTTTTAAAAAAAATTATATTCTTTTTTTAAATTCATTTTTATTGTTTTATTAAATTATATAAGATTTATAAGATCAATCTCAGAAAATAAATTTGCACATTATTTACAGAACGTAATTGTCTATTTGAATATTTTTTGTGGTTGAAAGATGCTTATCTCTCATGAATTACTTAACATGTTTATTGTCTACTTCATCTATTACTTATAATTAATTAAACTATATTGCTTTTTAGTACAACACAAATGAGGGTATGGAGATTTGAATTACCAACCCCAAGGCAAGAAGTATATGTCAATTAAACTATATTGTTAGTACATTAATTGAATTGTTTTAATTATTGGAATATTAATTCATTATTTAATATATTACAATTACATAAGATTTATATATTAATTTCATCAAACAAATATAAATATCATTTGTTTATATAAAAATCTGATAACATTCTCATGTAGAACCAAACAAAATCATCTTATTCCCAAACATTTATTATTCTCAGGCATCTATTACCCATGGGCATCCAATAAAACCTTAAACCAAACGGCCCCTAAAAGAATCCTAAACCCCTAAAAAACCTTGACCCCTAGAAACTCTACCCCAAAAAAACCCAACCCCTAAAAAACCCTAACTCTTAACCCCAAAAAAACCCTAACTCCTAACCCTCAAATGGACTTAATATTCTTAATTCAATTCCCATATTGCTATAGGTGATCTACTAATAGGATTCATGGGGGGATGATCGTAATGTATATTATGGAAAAGATTTATAGCAGTATTTAAGTCATATCCATGCGATATATAGTCATGGATGAAATAAAATGCTAATGATATAACTTTTGTGTATTAGAAGAAAATAATTGTGCGTTCATCCTACTATGGAAAATCGTGAACTAATTACGATATTGATAGTAATTACGACTACCCAACGTCAAACATTGCTACTATTAGATCTATGAAAATGACCTATGTTGTATCGAGAGTACGAGAATGGATAGAAGGTGTTTTACCATCCTCTGTAGTATGTTGAGAACAACAAGCGGTTTAAAGGCGACCGAATATATAGATGTCGAGGAGATGGTCACCATGTTCTTGCACATCCTAGAGCATGACATTAAGAATCGAATAATTTGTAGACATTTAACAAGGTATGGTAAGACTGTGTCTAGATACTTCAACTCTGTACTTAGAGGAGTATTGCGACTACATGAGATTCTACTAAAGAAACCGAAACCAATCACGAACTCTTGTACTGATGAGAAGTGAAAATGGTCTAAGGTACACATAATTTAGTATGTCCTTCCATTATGTAACTCTCATAATGTATGCCTTTGCAATATAGAATTGTTTGGGTACATTGGATAGCACGTACTTCATGGTAAATGTTGGCGCCACTGATCGACGGAGATATAGGACGTGGAAAGGTGAGATCATGACCAACGTGCTTGCTATTTGCTCTCTGTGTGGAGAATTCATCTTTGTAATGCTAGGATGGGAAGAGTCCACAGCTGATTCTCGAGTTCTTCGAGATGCAATATCAAGACCTAATGGGTTGAAGGTTCCCAAGGGTAATAAACCAAACAATAAAACCATAATACATGTTAATCTTTTAAATGCACCACTCATAGGGTCATGTGTTGAATAGTTCACATTGAACAAGATATTATTACCTCTGTGATGCTGGGTACCTAAATGTAGAGGGATTCTTATTACCATATAAAAAGGAGCGATACCATCTCTCTGAGTGGTGTGAGGTAAGGAATGCACCGACTAATCTAAGGAAATTTTTTAACATGAAGCATTCATCTGCGAGGAACGTAATCGAGAGGGCATTCAGTGTGTTGAAAGGGAGATGTGTCATTTTGCATGGAAAATCCTTTTATCTTGTCCAGACCTAATGTCGAACCATAACAGCATGCTACCTCATTTACAATCTTATCAGCGCAGAGATGGGTTCGAGTATAGCATGCAACGAATGGCAAGAGGAAGACCCCCTTCAAGTTCCTTCAATGGAGATAGTATAAGCTTCATTGAAAGTTCTAACGAATGGAGCCAACATCGGGGATGAAATGGTTGAACGAATGTTTGCTAAATGGAACTAGTCGTGATCATTCATGATTTTAATTATTATTACCATACTCTGAACTCAAATCTTTTGAACTTTCTTTTTAGTTGCTAATGTACTTATGTTGGATGTGAACATTTGAATTGTATCTTTAAGCTTATCAATTGAATGCTTGCGTTATTCCACTCACTATTTTACATACTTATTGCTATATAACCCAACACACTTAAACATGTGGCAACGTGTACATATGCATGTAGGAAAATAACAGGTGTTGAGAAATTGAGGAAACACTCATGGACCAGATTTGAGGAGGCTAAGTTGGTAGAAAGCCTTATCGTAATGGTCCAAAAGGGATGCTGGAGATCAGGCAATGGAACATTCAGGCCTAGATACCCAGTGCATCTGCTACGATTGTTGAGGGAAAAGATATCGAACTGTACAATTGAATCAACAACTACAGTAGACTATAGAGTAAAGAGCCTTAAGAAGCAATATGGAGTGATCTCTAAGATGCTAGTTACCAGGTGTAGTGGATTTTGGTGGAATGATGAGTTTAAATGTATGTAGACGGAGAAGGACGTGTTCGACGCATGGGTTAGGGTAAGGTTACGGATCCTTAATCATTCGAATTAGTTACACTACCAACTACATAATAATATATATGTTTAGACATGTAGGGTCATCCTACTGCAAAAGGACTCTAGAATAAACCATTCCCGCACTTTGATGAGCTAGCATTCATTTTCGAGAAAGATTGTGCGACAAGGGCTAATGCAAAGACCCCTGGTGATATGGCATCAAATGATGTCGAGCCACTGGGGGCAAATAAGGAGATAAGAGTACCCTAGGAACATCATGTACCGCCACCCCCTTTGTTTGATGGCGTGGGAAATCTAAACGAGGACGAGAATCCAGGGTGCCAACCAACAAAGTTCAGAGATCGGCCACGACGACGTGGAAGTAAGAAGAAATGGATGTCCTACCACTCTGACATTTTAGATGTCGTACAAACGGTGATGGACATGTAGACTACCCAGTTGGAGCGTAATGCATCCTAGCCTGAATCAAACTATGCACTTGAGCATGATCGATGCCAACAAGTCTCATATATCCTCTCCAAACTGACACCGATGTTGTCAACATAAGATAGTATGGACATCTTATTTACAAATGTACCAAAGACTGCCAGCTTTTTGTCAGTCCCTATGGATGACAAATGGGACTACTGCATGTACCTTCTCGGACGAAGGGAATGACCCATCTTGAATCATCCACATTTTGTGCTCATATGAATTAGTCTGATATACCTCTTGCCACTATTTTTATTTTAGTTTGTAATTAACAACTCATATCTTTCTTTTTTTGTAATCATGATCTTGGCCATTGACTTTATGTTGTTGTTGGCTTTCCTTGGCCATTGATTATATACTTTTGTTGTAATAATGAATTTGGCCCTTGTTGGCCATTCACTATTTTTTGTTGTAACCATGAAAATGGCCATTGTTGCCCTTTTAATACTATTGTATGTGTCGTTCTATTATAACAGTGCAATGTTCTTAACGCCATAAATCTAAGTTATTTTGTTCATTTGAAGCAAAAGTGACATTAATGTGAGGGTTATTGAAAAAATAACATAAGGTATTGTGATTAAATTTATTTTTGTTTTCTTCAAAGAAATTTGTAAATGGTACATAAAATAATAAGCAAAAATCTCATTCTTAAATTTCATTGGAAGAAGTCTTCAATAATGAAGTTTTCAAAAATTGTAGAAAAAACTGTACAAAAAAAAAATCTAAAATAAACTCATATTTTATAACTCCCGGTTTAACAACTCTACACCCCAAACATGGACTTCATAACTCCATACTAAAATATCTTTGCACCCCAAACACAAACTTCAAAAATTCCCAAACTTATTAACTCCCCAGACTTACTAACTCCTTCTTTCTGCAACTTCTTGTCCCAAATAGCCCCTAAGTTAGTGGGGCACACAATAGGGAGTTGGTGGATGAGTTAATAAGTTTGTGGGGCTCACAATTGGAGTTAAAATATCTTTGGGTCAAACAATAGTTGGGGGGAGTTATTAACTCCTACTCCTCCTAACTGCTCAATCCAAACACCATCATACAAATCAAATTGAAAATTTTAAATCCATAAAGACCAGACCCAAAGATGTAGGCACTAAAATATGCTTGGAGTGGACAAAAGAAACATAAGCGTACAATAAGTTAAGACAACTATCTTCATTAACCATTTTTTTTATTACAACAAATATAGCAATAGAAATTTGAATTTCCGACCTTTAAAGAACGAGTAGATATCTTAATCTTTGGATGTAAATTAGTAATTAATATTTAGGGTGTGTTTGAAATACCTTTAAGTTTAAGTACTTTTTAAAGAAATATTGCCAATAAAAGTTTTATTATATCTTACATTTTTTTTTAAAAAAAAAGTGTTTTAAATAACAAATTTGTTTGGTTGCACTATATTTAAAAGTAATTTTATCGATTATAAATATGTTTTTTCTTACTACATATTTTCAATATTTTCGGTTAACCACTTTAAAGTCATTTTTTTTTGTAATTCATCTCTTTCTCAAGTGTTTTTTCAAAAATAGTTTTAAATTAATATTTTTTAATTACTTTTTATTTATTAAGATCGCATTGATAGCCATTTATGGTTTTTTGTTTTTAGTTTTTGAAAAGTAAACTTGTGCACACTACTTCCACTTATAGGTTTCTTTTTTTTGTTATCTACTTTTTATATATGTTTTCAAAATCCAAGTCAAGTTTTGAAAACTAAAAGAAATAATAATAATAATTATTATTATTATTTTTTTGAAATTTAGCTAAGAATGATGATGCCTCGTCATCTTGAATTACTCCAAGACCAATGTAGAGATCAAATGATGAGAAGACCAACATAATTTTCAAAAAGAAAAAACCAAAAGTTATCCATGGGCCTAAGATTTTTTAAAAACACTAATCCTCTAAAATTACTCAAAAGTCAAACCTATACTACCACACTTTAAATTATTAATTTTTTAAAGGATAAAATACATTTTTGGTCATTCAAATTTGAACTTAATTTCTATTTGGTCCATGAATTTTTAAAACTAATACTTTTATTTTTAAATTTAAATTTTATTTCTATTTATTCTCTGAGGTTTCAAAAGTAGTCTCCAAAGTTTGAATTTTATTTCTATTTTGAGAGATCAAATATATTTTTACTATTTTTTAGGTTAAATTATTAAAAATATCATTGAACTATGAGGTTGGTTTCAATTATACCCCCAAACTTTGAAATGTTTTATTTTAACCCATGAAATTTGACGTTTGTTTCAAAACGACCATGGAAGGATTTTTTCATTAAATTTATAGATGAAAAATGATGTGCTGGCATTTTTATTATTGCTCATGTGAACATATACGTTAAAAAAACATAAAAATAGGAGTATTTTTAATAATTTAAACTATTTTTTTAAATATGCTGGTAGTCGGTAGAAAAAGTGATTTTTATTTAAAAAGCATTTTTTTTTCCATTGTTATTCCAAACGCCCTGTTGGTTTGAATATTCTGTCATTGTCTTAGCAAGCAATACAAAAGCATGTAGGAAGAGAGTCGAAGTTGCTTTTGCTTCGTTGTAAATTCGATCAAAGAACTAAAAGAACAAATTATGCTTTGAAAACTGGTTGGCTCAGCAATTCGGTGTTCATTGTTCTTCACTGAAGCCCCCCATTAAAAACGGTTCTTTAACTGCTTCTCCTGTTTCAAATCCATTCCAAAAGCCCCAAAATTCTTTTTCTTTATTTCATGCTCAGGATTCCACTTGGAGGATAACTTTGTTGTTTTCTGTGGTTTTTTTGCGGTGCGAAGTTTCGGATATTTAGTTCATTTTGTGGTGAAATTTCAAGCGAATCGCTCGGTTTTTGTAATGAGTTGATTGTAATTTGTGGACTGAATCGACTCGAGATGGGACTTGGTGGGTTTTGCTTCGATTGAAGTTGATTTCGGGGATGGTTTTGCATTGATTTCACTGAGATCTTCGAGGGATTGGTTTGGTTGAGGGCGTTAATGGAACCTCCGAGGGGGTTTTTGTCTTGGTTATGGAACTTCATCTGCTTTCTTCCTTTCTTTGTTGGTCTTCTGCTTTTGGGCGCCATTAAAGGTTAGCTTTGATTTCTTGGCTGGGGAATTGTGCTCTTTGTCTCTTTCTTATCTAGTTGCGCCGTCGAATTGCTATTTATTTTCCATTTGGCGCATGGAAGATTGTACTCTGAATCATTTTGACTTAAAAGTGGAATCAACAAGTGCGGCAATAAGTTTTTTAACTACATTAATTAGTAAAACCCATTTTGAGTTTGTCAAAGTTGAGTTGTACTTCAAATTTTTGCTTTATTCCTCTCCTTTAAACATCTTCTCATTTTCATACTGGGGTAAAGTACAGAAGTGCTTTAAGATATACTGTAAGAAAAATGTAAGGGTCTTCTTAAAATTTGAGAACTGGAAGGGAGTCAGGGCCATAATATGTTTTGTTGGAGATGGGGTAGCATATGTGGTATCTAACTAAACATTGACAAGGAGTCTTTTATCCATGAGGAGAATTTTCAAGGGAGCAGGTGCTTTCGGAAGGGGGGGGCAAGTAGAAAACATAAGAAAAGGGGGGACCAACAGAAAAATATTTGAAGATCAATCTTATCTTTGAAAATCTGTAAGAACTAGGATGAATGGATGGGTCTACTTGACAACTCAATCTTAAGGAAGTTTGTTCACTAAGGTTTCACTTTGCGAAGACTACGGGAGGATCCTCAAATCAACAAGTGAAGAAGGAACGCTATTGCTGAAAACATTTTCGAGTACTTACTACTTAGAAAGGAAAGGAGGGTTGGAGGAATACGCCATTGAAGATTTGTAGAAAAGTACCCTGCCTTTTCCATTGTATTACCGGGTTTGCTGGTTTTCTATTGTGATATATGTGCTCTTGATAATGTTTGATGACTGCAAATAAAGTTGAGGAGATTAAATTGGAAAACTTTTAGTTTGAAAAATGAATCATTAGCATGTCAAGTAACTATACTGTCATACCGACTGAATCGTACCTAGGAATTTTTTTTTGGTTTCAAAATTAATGTATTAATACCAGACTGTTATTTCAGGTATCATTCTGTGCCCTCTGATATGTCTCCTAATGGTAGCTGGAATCTCTGGTATCATATTAGGCCTTTGGCCAATGCACTGGTTCTGGACGTATTATAGCATTCTGAGGTGTGCCATTGAGAAATCTTGCTAAGTCATTTATTTATATCTGCTTTGTGCCTTCACTACTTCCATTCTCTTCCATCATTTACCCCCATAATTGATCTAACATTTTTTCCCCTGAATTAACAGTGCCAAACGACTAGGACCCGTTTTAAAATTTGTTCTCTGCTTTGGAGCACTACCCGGTCCCTTGATTTTGTGGCCAGTGGTCGGTATAGTTGCAAGTATCATTGGTGGAGCTGCATATGGATTTTTTTCACCTATACTTGCTACATTTGATGCTGTTGGAGAATCAAAGACCAATAAAGTTTTTCATTGCTTCTATGTATGGCTATGATTAGGTTCTGCCTAGTTCTTTATTGTCTTGTTTGTTTTTGTTTGTATGAAGAGAGACTTATATTTTTGGGAATTCAGGATGGAACATGGGACACCGTTAAAGGATGCTGCACAGTTATTCGGGATTTTGGGGACTTTTGCTACCATTCCTATAGATCATTTATGCGGGACCTACGAACAAAAACACCTCCAAATGGGGAACACTATGAGATAAGGTCTTTTTTTTTTTTTTTTTTTTTTTTCCTTTTTTTGTTCTATATCTGGTTATTGTATCATTTGAGGCATCTGGTGAATTATACTGCAACATAATGATGTACATGACAAAGGCATATTCATTAATATCAAATAATGAAGTTTGGTTGACAAGCTAATAGATAACGGGGTGGCTCTTGAAAATTCTGTCTAGTGCAATATAGAATGATGGAAGCCAAAAAAAGTGAATTTTTTCATTTGGACCCTTTCCTTTAAGGGAGTCAATATTACCACCAACCATGGACAAAATCTTGAAAAAGTGTCCTAATTCTTTTGTCAACCCATCATGGCCATCATGGTGTGTACTTTGTAAAAATGTGGAGGCAAGGGCAGAGTCAGAAATTTTTTGAGGGAGCGGCAAATTTTACATTCTAACTTTGAAATCTTAACTTGTCGATATAAGTTTTTGCATCAAAGACGATCTAGGGGGGAAACTGCCTTCCCTCCTTCCTTCTTCACACCGCCCATGTTTGAAGGCCAAATATTTTTCTTTTCCATTGTCTTTTCAATAGAAGGTGGTGGGGTTTAATCTACAGTGGGCCTTCTATGAATTTACAAAGTGTGTTTCTCTATTATTGTGTGGGCATAATTTTAAGAAAAGGCCAAGATCATCGGGGCAGATGGGTGGAGACAATCCTTTGGGGTTCATGGAAAGAAAGAAATGAAGAGCCTTTATTGGTAAGGCGAGGGATTGGGAGGATTCTTTAGGATTTAGAAATAGCTAAATTCAATTGTTCACTTTGAAATTCGTTAATCATTCTTTTTTGATCTGTTCCCCAAATGTAATTAATATGAATTTGGAGGCTTTTTTTTTTTTTTCTGTAAAGATTAGTGGTTAGCCTAGCTTACATAGTGGGATTTTCTTTGGGGCTCTTTGTTTGGCTGAAGGTGATAGGAATGTTATTAAGGGTATATATATTAGTAAATAGTTAGGGAGTTAGTTATAGTATTTGGTTATAAATAGAGGGAGTGAGTAAGGACAGAGTTAAGCATTGATTCAGTTGGTTTGGTTTAGGGCTTGAGTGAAAGTGCTCAAGAAAGGGGAGTTCCAAGTACCTCGAATACTTGGTTTATCTTGTAGTTCCGTTATCTTTACATTTCAATACATTTGGGTTCTATTAGAAGGATAACCTTATTTCATGTCCTTTTGATGTACTTTTCACTAAACTGATGAAACGTTTTTCTTTTTGCCAAAAAAGTTAATGAAGCTTGTGTTTGTAAGTGAGAAATGATTGACCTTGTTTCTCATTAAAACCAGATGTTATTCATTGCTTATTATATGTAGGAAATAGTTGCCTTGGTGATGATATTGATAACCCATTGTTGACCTTATTTTTCCTGTTAATTTTTATGCAGGTTGCTCCATCTCCCTGGAGCTTTAATAGTTGGGGTTCTCGGTATTGTTGTCGATGTATTCATGATCTCGTTTATAGCCATATGCAAAAGTCCTATTATGCTTTTCAAGGGGTGGAATCGCTTGTTTCAAGACCTTATAGGTCGAGAAGGTCCCTTTTTAGAGACAATATGTGTTCCATTTGCTGGTCTTATTATCCTACTTTGGCCATTGGCTGTTGTGGGTTCAGTTTTGGGCTCCATTGCCTCCAGTCTCTTCTTAGGTGCCTACGCAGGGATTGTTGCATATCAGGTTAAATTCTTAAATGCAATGTTTCATAGTATTTGATAAATCCCTGGTCTTCTAGCTTCTTACTAAATACATTTTTATCATGTTACTTTGATAACACATGGATAATCTGACAGTAATCACACAATTGGGGAAGTGAGACAAACTTCTGTTACAGTGAAACCAAAGAATTTGGATTTTCCATTTTTTTTTTTAGTTCAACAAGATGGGGTGTGGGGTGATGAGATTCAAACCTTTGACCTCTTTGTCGAGGATATATGCCTCAACCAGTTGAGCTATGTTTAGGTTGGCTGGATTTACCTTTCCTTTTTTTATATTTAAATACAGTTTTTAATTATAATGATATGATAAAGTATCATTTTTTGCATCTTCGTCTGCATTTTGGCAAATTTGACTCTTTGTATTTGTCAGAGCTAATAGATGGACTCAATTCAATGAAATTCAAGTTTCCACCGTAGATTATGTAATGTATGCATCATGCCAATACATCGTTGGGTTAATATCGAACTTTGGTGCCTTTTGTTTGCAGGAGTCTTCTTTTTTATTGGGGCTTCGATATATCGTTGCATCCTTGTCAATTTATGATGAATACAGCAACGACGTTCTCGACATGCAAGAGGGATCGTGCTTTCCCAGGTCTTACTCAAACGCTTAAATAAGTCCTGGGCTATTCTTTCTCTCCCCATACTCAGTTGTTCTCATATTACAATGACTTATTATAATGAAGGCTGACTTATCGAAGAGAGGATGGCCAATCATCAACGGCTGGTGGTTTGCGTACATCCAACTCAATCTCTAGACCAAGCTCTTTCCGTGATCCACCTTCACGCATGAATTCACTCAAGGAACCTATGATTGATCTGAAGCCACTTGAGGTACTTTTGCTCGGTTTAGACCGCATAAAGCTCCCTTATGGGTATTTTCTGCAATATTTCTTCGAATGGATGTGTTAAGTTTTGATTTCTTTACATCCACTTCTTATGTCCTATTGCTCTGATCCTGAGTGGATTTATAATCATCATCTCTATAGCTGCTTGATAGCTTGTTTAAGGAGTGTCAACACCATGGAGAAACTATGGTTTGCGAAGGAACAATAACGTCAAATGATATTGAAGAAGCAAAGTCGAGCAAAGGAAACAAAGTTATTAGCATTGGTTTACCAGCTTTTTGCATTCTTAAAACACTATTACGCTCTGCAAAAGCAAATTCAGCTGGACTTCTGTTAGGTAAGTATCTGATTTTCCATTAACCTCTCCCCTATTCCTCCATTAGACATGAATCATGATTATTTCTCTCTCTCTCTCTCTCAGTTCTTTCAAATGGAATTTAGAGGTTTACTCTTCAGATTGATGAATGCAGGTGACAATGTTACTGAAATTTCTAGCACAAACAGGCCCAAAGATACCTTCTTTGAATGGTTTTTTAACCCGCTTTTGATCATCAAAGACCAAATTAGAGCAGAAAATCTTTCTGAGTCAGAGGAGGAATACTTATATAAATTAGTTCTGTTGAGTGGGGATCCTGAGAGGTTGAAAAATTTAACCACTGTAACACCTCCAGAATCTGAGCGAAGACAAGCTGAAATTGAAGCGCTAGCTCGAAGGTCGAAATTCAAATTTCAATAGGATACAGTGAACCTTTATGTTGTTAATGTTATTGTTTAACTCAGTTTAGTCTGATTCTTCTTTCCTCTTCCTCGTGACTATTTGAAGGCTTCGAGGAATCACTAAATCCATCTCAAGGTATCCGACTTTCAGGCGTCGTTTTGATTGTCTTGTAAAGAGGTTATCTGAAGAACTTTCGAAGAAAAAGGGTTCTTGCCAGTCAACTAATGGAAGTAGGTCGTTATCAAGGTCAAAAAGTGCATTTGGCAGATTGTTCAGTCAGAAATCTTCAAACGGCAAAACGAGCTACAGAGGTTCCGAGAGAGAATCTCAATCAGATGAAAGAGATGTAGAAATTGCATATGGAGGATAGATCTTACGTCGGGTCA